>JACGCM010001281.1:6046635-7255963 GCA_014058105.1 Kingdonia uniflora
TTGATGGACTATTGGAATCGGGCTTTATTCGCCCCTCAAAGGCGTCATATGGTTCCCCGGTCTTATTTAAGAAGAAACAAGATGGAAGCTTGCGATTATGTGTCTACTATCGAGCCCTGAACAAGGTAACGGTGAAGAACAAGTATCCAATGCCGCTCATTGCCGACTTATTTGACCAGCTTACGTCTGCGAAGTACTTCTCTAAACTTGATTTGAGGTCGGGTTACTATCAGGTCAGGATTATTGCCGCAGATGAACCGAAGACGACTTGTTCCACTCGGTATGGGGAGTATGAATTTCTTTTCATGCCATTCGGCATGACCAATGCTCCTGCAACTTTTTGTACTCTTATGAATGAGCTCTTCCGGAAATATATCGACAAGTTTGTGGTGGTGTATATGGATGATATTGTCATATACAGCCGCACTATGGAAGAGCATCTTGAACATCTTCGCCTTGTATTCCAAGTCTTGCGACAGAACCAGTTATATGTCAAGTTGGAGAAATGATCATTCGTGCAGGAACAAGTGATGTTTCTTGGACATGTTATTTACGGAGGACAGATCCGTATGGACATGGAAAAGGTCTGAGCTATTGAGGAGTTGAGAGCTCCTATGGAGTTTACAGAAGTGCGTTCCTTTCTTGGCCTCGTGAACTACTACCGCAAGTTCATCGAAGGGTATTCGAAACGCGCGACCCCCCTTACAGATCTTCTCAAGAAGGACTTATCTTGGTCTTGGTCCGAAAAGTATCAAGCAGCATTTGACGATCTGAAGCGTGCGGTGATTAGCAATCCGGTCTTAGCCTTGCCAGATATTACCAAGCTGTTTGAGGTACATACCGATGCGTCTGATTTTGCTATCGGTGGAGTATTGTTACAAGAGGGACATCCGGTGGCATACGAAAGCGGGAAGCTGAATGATACAGAGAGGAGGTATTCAGCCCAGCAGAAGGAACTCCTTGCTATTGTGCATTGCCTAAGAGTATGGCGACACTATCTATTGGGAATGAAGGTTCTGGTGAAGACCGATAACAGTGCGGCAAGCCATTTCCTTATACATAAGAAGTTGACCTCAATACAGGCTCGTTGGCAAGTGTTTCTAGCTGAGTTTGATTTAGATCTCGAGCACAAGCCAGGGAGGATAAATAATGTGCCGGATGCATTAAGCCGTAAGGCTGAACTTGCGGCCATCTCTACACCTGCTGAACAGTCTCACTCTTATGTTACCAGCGCCCTCCAAGATAGGATCCGCGAAGGGTTAGCGATGGATCCTCAGACCCAGGCCATCATTAACTTGGTGAAACAGGGGAAGAAAAAACGGTTCTGGGTGGAAGATGGTCTTTTATACACAAAGGGACAACGAATTTATGTTCCTCGGTTCGCAGGACTAAGATGGGAGCTGATCAAGGAGTGCCATGATACTCTTTGGGCTGGCGGAGAACACTATCCTTGCCGTACAGGGGTTATTATTGGCCAAATGATCAAAATGAAGTGATGGATTATACGGAGACTTGTCGCATTTGCCAACAAGACAAAGTTGATCGGGATTTGCCACTCGGATTGCTGGAACCACTTCCTGTACCGACACGACTTTGGGAAAGCGTCTCTATGGACTTTATCTCTGGGTTGCCCAAGAAGAAAGGATATGGTTCCATACTCGTGATCATCGACCGATTATCTAAGTATGCAACATTCATTCCGACTCCACTTGTTTGTACGGTAGAGAAAACAGCGCGTCTCTTTGTGAAGCATGTTGTAAAGTATTGGGGCGTGCCAAAGGACATTGTCAGCGATAGAGATCCGAGATTTACTGGGAAGTTTTGGAGGGAAGTATTTAGATTACTGGGATCCACTCTCAACTTCTCAACCAGTAACCATCCACAATCAGATGGTCAGACGGAACGCTTCAATGCAATGTTGGAAGAGTACCTCCGGCACTTTGTCAGGGTGAACAAGAAGGATTGGGCCGAACTTTTGGATGTAGCACAGTTTTGCTTTAATCTGCAGAAGAGTTCCTCCACCAACAAGAGTCCTTCTGAGATACTGTTAGGACAGTAACCCCTCACGCCGCACACCGTGGCCTCCGATTACAAAGTAAGTGTTCCAAGAGCCTACCAGTTTGCAAAGAAATGGCAGAAAAATACCGATATTGCCCGGGCCTATCTGGAGAAAGCGTCAGCCAGAATGAAGAAATGGGCTGACCAGAAGAGACGACCAGATCCTTTTCAAGTTGGGGACCTTGTTCTGATCAAGAGATCCCATCTCAAGCAGCGAGGTGACATAATATACTAAGGGCTAGTATCCAAGTATATTGGTCCGATGCCGATTATTGGTAAAGTTGGGAAGGTTTCCTGCAAGCTTCAATTACCTTCCCACCTTCGCTTCATCCATCCAGTGTTCCATGCCAGTGCTCTAAAGCCGTACCACCAAGACAAGGAAGATCCAAGCAGAAGTACCGTTAGGCCTCATGTTCCGCTCAAGCCAGTCAGCTTTGGCGAAGTTCCAGAGAGTGTTCTTGCTCACAGAGTGACCCATGTTGGCCCGGACACCAAAGAAGAAGTTTATGAGTACCTTGTGAAGTGGAAGGATCTATCAGATACTGAAGCCAGCTGGGAGCACCAAGATTCTCATCCCCTTCTGGTCTGACTAAGGAAGACTGAGGCCAAGCAAGAGAGGAAAGAGAACCGGTAGATGTGGAAGCAGAAGAAAAAGTCGACGAGGGCATCTCCAAGCTGAGTGGGAGAGAGTGTGACGCCCAGGCTTTGTAAATAGTATCCTTAGGTTGTAAAAAAGTTTTGTACAAATTTTTATTTATTTCTGTAAAGGTTAGCTTGGAAAAAGGGGGAGTACGCTTCGTCTCCACTTTTGATGTTTCCTTTTAGAACTTAGTTGTTTTCCATTTTGTTATATATGTAGAGGACTAGTATCCAATACACCCAAGAAGGAATTTAAGTTTGTAATAGTGCTTTGTAATAGTTGTTGATATATGAATGAAATGATGCCTTCAAAGACCCTTTGTACAGTGTTTGTGATACGTTGAGATTATGTGATGTTTTGCGATGTTGTGTTGCTAAACAATTGATAGAGAAGAGTAATTAGGCTTACTTGGGACAGGTGTCTCGAGTGCCGCACGTGCCAAGCTTGAGTTTAAGTTGGACCGTGTCAATATGCGTAGACGCTAAGAGATTTAATTTTGATAACTCTCTCTTTCATGTCTCAAATCCACTTCTCTAGTAGTAGATTCTCTTGTTCCTGCTTAAGATTTCCCACATAAAGATTACAACTGATTCTAATAAGGTGTTAGTGTTTGGGTCATTCACTGAAGATGACTTAATATCACTCAAAAAGAAATCACCTGAGAATATCATAGATCCATTGGAAAAGATCCTTGGCTTGCAATTTGGCTCTTTAGATTTTGCATCTGTAAAATCCTTGGGCAATCCTGATATTAAACTTAAACACAGTAAACTTTCAGAGCTATCCAAAAGTGCTGCACCGCCAAAGTTTGTCAATGAAGACAATGGATTCAGCAGTTCGAAGACAATAGAAGATACTGGATATACTCATAGTCCGCCTCATGTCTTTCCCCTTAATAACGACGTAAGAGGCCCAGAAAAGACTAGTGTGGACTTAGCATCCTTGTACATTTCTGAGACAAATACTGGTGCTCTGAAGCAGTCACCAAGCCTAAAGCCAGATACTCTTGATGATGCAACTTTAGAACACCAAAGTAATCTCGTTATATCTGTTCCTAATGAGGTGCATGTTGATTCCTCTGAACCTCTAGCTTCGAAAGAGGATAACCAAAATGCATTAAATGGTCCAAGGGCAGCTGCTACAGATCTACTTCCTGGAGGTTTGATTAACTGGGGGAATTTATGCTTTCTGAATTCATCTCTATAGGTTTTTCTCTCCAGTTCTCTATTTGTCCAGCTGTTATAGGACTTAAGAGCTCGTACTATTCCAAAGATTAGATACCCAACATTAAGTGCATTTCTTCAGTTTATTTCTGAATTTGACATGCCCACTGGTTCAAGCTTGATCAAAAACCAGAGGGTGGTTAATGAGACTGGGAGCCCTTTCTGCCCTTCCATGTTTGAACAGACTCTGTAAAAGTTCACTCCAGATGTCACAAATAGCATATCAAGCAAGCCAAGACAAGAAGATACTCAAGAATTCCTAAGTTTTGTCATGGATCAAAAGCATGATGAACTACTTCAACTTGAAGGTCATTTTTCAAACTCAAATGGTGGTAGTTCATCTGTGGTTTCATCTTTAGAAGATGATGGTTGGGAAACAGTAGGACCAAAGAACAAGACTGCTATAACAAGAGCGCAAAGCTTTGTTCCATCGGAGTTAAGTGCAATCTTTGACGGACAACTAAGAAGTACTATGAAGGCAAGAGGTAGCAAGGCTTCTGCTACAATTCAGCCACAATTCAGCCGTTCCTTTTGCTCCACCTTGATATTTTTCCACATGTTATTCATTCTATTGAGGATGCATTCCGCCTATTTTCTGCACCGGAAACACTTGACGGATATCGACAATCCGCAGTTACAAAGGTGGGAGTTGTAAGCACTAGCAAAGTCAAGTACTAGCTTTGGTACCATCATCTCCAGTCATCTCTGCAAGGGTAATAGCTTTGGTTGCCAGCCTGATGAATGAACTGTGATCTACTTCATGATGGTAATAATCATGTTCAAAATCTTGAGTATGTCACCCTGAACAAAAATTTTCAAGCAAGAGTTCTTTAAATAATAACTACTTCATACCTGTACTGAGAAGCCATCATTGCAGACTTCCTCTCAGGAGAAGTTAGAAATTTATTAATTCCGTCCCAAGTTGCTTTAGGGGACTAGTTAGGATTACCACCAATAGGTATATATGTAATTAATTTTTTCAACTTATATAGAAAATGATCTAGTAAACATGAGAATCTTGTCCCTTAAATTTATGTTTAATCCTTGACTATGTTATTCTTTGTTTATCTCTGACAATTAATAGGTATTATTGAGGGTTCCTTGTCTTGAAATAAGACTAATAAAAATGGAAGAGGATATGCCAAACCATGGAGCGAGTGGAATAATGGAAAAATCAAGATCTTAGAGTGGAATGAAGATTGCCAACCACTTGGACCTAATGAACCTAAGTTGATGTCTCATCTAGGTCAGTTGCTTGTCTTGAATATATATTTGTTGCTTTACGCATATCCAAATTTTCTATACGAGATAGATTTATTTTTTGGCCAACTAGCACCTCAATATTTTTTACGCACCTGAATACCCCAGTTAATTAACATCAATATATTTAACTTTAGGAAACCTTGCATCTCAATATGATTTAATTTATATCAAGCAATGCTGATTAAAATTGTGGATAACTTCCTTTTCACAGATTTTTTTTTTGCTTCGAAGATTGTCACTGATATTCCTTTTGGAAAAAATACAAGTTGCAAGAGTCTTCTAGTCCTTTCAGGTATGTTTATTCTTGGTGTATACGAATACTTTACATTGCACCATACTACGTGTCGAGTAGCATTTGGTGATATAGTATCGCAACTTCTAGATATTTATACTCATGTTATGAAACTATACTTAATCAGGTGGTAATGTTTGTAGTTGTTGAGATTTATATATATTATCAAGCCTCGTGGTTGATATTATCTTAATGTGATATCCAATTGTCGTGCGATTTGTGTAGATTTCATAATCTTAAGAATTGGGAGTGTGTTGTGTGTATACTGGCCTAAGCGCTCTCAAACCGAAAGATTACGTTATTCACTTGAGTGTTTATAAATTGTATATGTTTTCTAGCAGGTACAAAATAGAAATATTTAATTTATAAGGGAAGTGTCGCCAAATTTTTGGTAGGATTTTCCCTATTGGATTTTCTTCCGCGCACAACTCTGATATAGATGCGAAACGTCATTTGATTTTTTATATTTTAAGTTTCATAATGTGTACTTGATTGTTTTATTATCTTTTGGTTTGTAATTATTTTTTATTGTTGTGGTTAAGGTTGTAACAATTTAATTTTTTTCTTTTGTTTTTGTTTCAGGTAGTTTTTTAACAATTATGGGAGCGATACAAACAAGTGTTTATTATACATAGAGATATTGTTCTATTGTCGATGGTTTCATGTTTAGTGCATAAGATGTTGGATAATTAATTTGAATGCTCAAGTTGTATTTAGTGATTGAACAATAATTTTTAATGTTCTAGGTGGATTGAGACCTTATTTATATATATGAAATTAGTGTTTGTGGAATATTATAAATAAATTGTTATCTCTTTTAAATTAACTTGCGGTTGATGAATGATTTGTACTATCTAATATGGGCGTAATTTAAATTGCAAAAATATTATATTAAACATTACTTACTTTAGGGACAATTTATTCTGTTTCTATTAATAATGGTGATGGTGAGAAAATTTGGTACCATACTTTTAGAGACAAACAAATTTGTCGCAAATATTGTGTATTAGAGACAAAATAATTCGTCCTCAATAATATTGGCGCAGGTGAAAAAATTTGGCGTCGTAGTTTTAGAGACAAATAAATTCGCCTCAAATGTTGTATATTAGAGAAAGAATAATCCATCACCAATAATATTTGCGCTGGCGAGAAAATTTGGTGCCATACTTTTTTAGACAAACAAATCTGTCGCAAATGTTATGTATTAGAGACAGAATAATCCGTCCCCAATAATATTGGCGCTGGTGGGAAAATTTGGCATCATACTTTTGGAGATAAACAAATTCGTCCCTAATATTATGTATTAGGGATGGTTGTACTCTGTCCCCAAAAGAGTTAAAAAACAAAGACCTCTTTAGAGACAAATTTTTGTCGTCTCTAAAGCCGTCCTTAATAGTATTAGAAGCGGATGTGTCCATCCCTAATATATTTGGGACGCCACCCTAAAGGGGCAACATTTTACCGTCCCTAAAGGCATCCCTAATAGCTGTAGGGATGGATTAGTAGCCTTTTGGGATACTTTTTTGCTCTCCCTAAATGTGATTTTTCTTGTAGTACATTTTCATTAACAGAGTTAGAGATCATCGAAAGTTGGACATACTTCCTGGAGATGTTTAAGTCTAATTTCTATGGTTTTGACACTAGATTCATCGTCATCTCTGACAGGAACCATAGAATTATGAATATTGTACCCAAGGTGTTTTCATTTGTTGTCCATACGTTTTGTGCCTTCCACATATTGAGCAACATTAAAACTACCCTCGAAAGTATGAAGATCGTATTTAGGATGACAATAAAGGCTCTAACCAGCATTGATTTTGATAAACACATGAATTATATCTGAAATACGAATCCAGTGGGTCTCCAATGCATACTAGGTATTCCCAAGGAAACATGGCCAAATCTATACATTCGAATGAGTAGGTATGTTGTCATTCTTTGTTGATAAGCTTGACATTTATTATTATAAGACTAGTCATTATTGCACCTTCGCAGTTATTCTTTTTTTCAATTTGTTATCATTTTGTACTAATTTATTATTTGTTTGCCATAATTTGTCATTACTTTGGATACAGAGTAACTTATACTAATCACGTCGAGAGTTGGAATAACGTTATTGTGAAAGTGAGAGATCTCCATATCCATGTGTTTATTGAGGAATTACGTAGAATATGTTAGGAAATGTCCTACATACATAGGGAGGAAGCTGAGATGAGTCAGGCACGCTTAACGTCATGGGCTACGGATCACTGTGAGAGCAAAATGTTTGTAGTGGATTAACTAACCTGCAGGGTTTGTACAACACGCCACCACTTTCATATGACTAGTAATGGCATAACCGATTCAGTAAATATTAAAGATGGTACAATTGTGGTCCTATTTACAGGGTGTTAAAACGCCCGGTTGGAGATTTTACCATTACCTAAAATACCATTTTCAGTTTAAAATATGGTTTCGAGAAACGTCTACACCAGATGATTCTAGGAGGTCCCAATTGACAACGGCAAAAGAAATTACAAATTTTGGTCAATGGATAAATCAGCTCCTAGAAACTATTACAAATGAAACTTATATTCAACTAAGGACCTTCGAGATCATAATAGAGATACGGCAAGATTTTATGTCTAAGTTAAAATCTATAGATATTAGCAAGTAGAGAAATATGTAGGAGTGAAGTATAATATTTATTATATCTAATGATCGTTTTGGCTATCTTCAGTGTCGTTTATTTATAGCTCTACCATGACAAACTCTTTAAAACAAATGATAAAATGGTTCATTAATAACGCCAAACAATTGATCCAGGAGGATCTAGGTTATTTTAATATTTTGTCAAAGTCGTTCGAATGACCAAATTCCATCCCACTGGAATTTTGGCCCAGAGCCATTTTTCGTTCGAACAAGTTGGGTTTTCATTCGAACAACCAGGCAAGTATTTAGGGTTTTAGACCAATTAGTTGTAAAGTTGTTCGAACGACTCCCTAGTTTGTTCGAACGACTTTGGCACTATTTTGGATTCTCAGACGTTGTTTTGCCTCGAGATCTGTTCTTTTATGATTTTCAAGTTCCCTAGTATATAAAGGGAACTTAGGCTATTTTTTAGGTTATGATAGATCTAAAAAGAATTTTGAGAGAAGCCTAGGGTTTTGAGAGATCTTCATTGTAATTGCTTATTTAGTAATTGAATTCTCTATTTTCCCAAATCCAATTGGTGTTCTTCGTGTTTCTCTATTAACTAAAAGTTTTTCAATCTTATTGTGGATTAAGTAGTATCAGTTTTCCAGTTGCGATTCTCAGGAGATTGATTGTGGTTTATGGTCTCTACACGTGACCGTCTCAAGCAAATAAAGGAGAAGCTAGTGAGTCCGTTGAAGATCCATCGCAAACTTAATTCGAAGAAGAAGGATGATTTGGAAATGGGTGATTCCAGCGATCGGCTCACGACTTTGGAAATGACAGTTTCAACCCTAACTTCTATTGTAGGGGAGTTAGTAGAACAATTGTCTCACAAACCTCACATTGGGTTTTGTTTTGGCGACACGGCAAGACCGCTCGAAGAAGAAATGGGTTTCGGCGGTGGATAGAGATGAGGATAATGCGGGGATTGCTAATGATTTTAGTGATGCCAAATCCATCAAGAAGCTCCCAGGGTTTGGTAAATCATTGAATCCTATACGTAATCTTCATCTTGGCTTTAAGATTGAGATTCCGATTTTCGATAATTCTATCGATGCCGAGAAATTAGATAATTGGTTAGATTGGTTGGAGACCTATTTTTCCATTAATGAATATTCCAACGCTCAGAAGATTTGCTTCTCAACTTTGAAATTCACAAGTCACTTACTCACGTGGTAGAAGTCCTATCAGAAACGACATGATATCGGAAGTCTGAGTTAGAAGGAATTTAAGGTTTTGGTGTGGAAGCAATTTTATCCAATTGGGTATGAACAGAAGTGATGGTACAAATGGCATAACTTGCGCCAAAGGTTTGGGCAATCCGTGCAATAATTCACTATAAAGTTTCATAACCAAGCATTGGTTTTGGATATTGACGTGGATGAGTACGATGTGTTCATAAAGTATACAGGGGGTTTATCAGAGTCCATTCGAAGAGAATTAAAGCCCTTCAATGTGGCAAATATTGAGGATACTACTGTTAAAGTAATTACTATTAAGCCAAAACTTGAAGGGCGACAAGAAAGACGACATGAACAAGTCGGGGTACAAGGCTAATTAGAAGTTTGATCAGAAAGGGGGGTTCAAAGGAGAGGGGTCTTCATTCAAGGGGACTACTTGTAGTCATTGTAAGGCTAATGGGCACATTTCTGATAGATATTAGAAACTTCACCCAGAGCTTCGGTCGAAGAGGAGAAGGGCAAGAAAGAGAAATGTGCACTAGTCGCAGCGATTGTGGATCTTCCAGATTTAGATAAGCCAAATCCTAAGCTTACTTTAATGTTTAAGCAACCTCTAGCTATCGACGAGGCTAGTCGAGAAGAGCTATTTTTTTCAACATTTAAGTGAAGTAGAGCTTAGTCGAGGCCATTATTGATATGGGTAGTCAGAAGAATTTAATTTCTGAGGCGGTGGTAAAGAAGATGGGTTTGGCTACTGTGGCTCATCCTAAACCGTATGGTTTGAGTTGGATTTAGAAAGATGCAGAGTTAAAGATCACTAAGCAGTGTACCTTCAAGTTTATGATTACTGAGAAGTTAATTGACGAAGTAATATGTGAAGTGATTCCGTTAGACGTGTGTCAAGTCATCTTGGGTAGCCCTTAACAATGTAATCGAGATGCAATCCTTTACCGTCATGCTCGCATGTATCGTTTGGTGAAGGATGGGACTGAGTTTTATATTATTCCGTGCAAGGAACATATAACTACCAGTAATTTGGTAACGGCGACTCAGGCAAAGAGGTTGGTTAATGCAAGCAGAAAATTTGTTTTGTTGTTGGTGCGACCAGTTCAAGAGGGTCTGTCAGCTATAATATTGTCTACTTTGGCAATGTCTTCGAAGTAACAAATCGATATGGCGGAGCTGCAAGAGGAGTACAAAGACTTGTTTCTGGGCATAAAACGGATGCCACATAAGAGGGGTGCGGAGCATGAGATCACCTTGATGAATGATGAGCCACTACCCAATATTGGGTTACATCGGACTTCTGTTACAGAGTCTGATGAGATCAAAAAATAGGTACACAAACTTCTGGAGCAAGGAGTTATTAATCTAAGTTGCTCACCTTGTAGTTCGTCGGTGTTACTGGTGCCAAAGAAGGATGGGTCTTGGAGGATGTATGTGGATTATCGGGCGTTGAACAAGATCATGGTGAATAATCGTTATCCGCTTCCACGGATTGACGAGCTTTTAGATAAGTTACAGATGGCTCAGTTTTTACCAAGTTGAATCTTAAGTCGGGTTACCATCAAGTTAGAATCCGGGAGGAGAATACTTTGAAGACAACGTTCAAGACCAAGCAGAGCTTATTTAAGTGGTTGGTGATGCCTTTTGGGTTATGCAATGCTCCGACGACGTTTATACGGCTAATGAATAAGGTACTTCGTGCATTTATTGATGATTTTGTAATTGTATATTTGGTTGATATCTTGATATATAGTCGTACATAGGAGAAGCATCTTGGGTATTTACGCAAAGTGTTGGGCGTGTTGCGATCACAACAGTCTTTTTGAATGGGAAAAAGTACGAATTTGGGAAATGGGAGCTAGTCTATTTGGGTTTTATTGTTGGTGGCGGCGAGCTTAAGATCGATCCAGAGAAAGTCTCGGTCATTACTAATTGGCCAGACCCCACACAGTGACAGAATTGAGGAGTTTTATGGGTTCTTGTCAGTACTTATTGAAATTAATTCGGCATTTTTCATAAATAGCTGCACCGTTACATTCTTTGACGAAGACCGGGGTACAGTTTGTGTAGGAAGAGCACCATGAGAAGACTTTTCTATTACTAAAGCAGAAGATTACGGATGTACCAGTGTTAGCATTGCCAAATTTACAGCGGCCTTTTGAGGTCGAAATAGATGCGCCAGACTATGCATTGGGGGTAATCCATTTATAGAATGGGAAGCCGGTTGCTTACCATTCTGAGATGTTCACAGGAGAAGTACGCAACTATCCTACCTACGATAAGGAGTTCTACGCGTTATATCAATCTGTGAAGCATTGGCAGAGTTACTTATTGGGGAATGAGGTTGTGGTATATTCCGATCACAAACTATTACAGTTCTTATCTACGCAGTCCAAGCTTCAGAAAGCTCACCATATGAAATAGATGTTGTACCTTCAGCAGTTTACCTTATTGATCAAATATAAGAAAGGAGTGGACAACAAGATGGTTGATATGTTATCTCGACCCCCATTACCAACTATTTCCTCTTTGTTGGTAGTTATACAGATTCAGCCGATTGCTCCTCCTAAGTATGTTTCAGGGAATGACGACGACAAGGAGTTCAGTGTGATTCACGTGAAGTTGTCGCAGGGAAAGACGTGCGAGTATGTGTTGAAGGATAGTTTGATTTACAGGGTCACTCTACTATGTATTCTTGAGGGTGAAGACCGTTTGCAGAAGATTTGAGAGACACATTGTTCCTAGGATACATGTCATTTTGGTGTTGAGAAGACTCTTTTGAATTTACGACGTTATGTCTATTGGCCGAAGATGTAGGAGGATGTTGTTCGTGTGGTTCGTGGTTGCATGTTATGCAATACATCAAAACCTTCTAATAGAAAGATAGAACTGTATTTACCATTGCCAGTTCCTAGTCGACCTTGGGAGAGTATTTTGATGGACTTTATGGGTGGTTTTCCCATGACTAGGTGTAAGAATGACTATTTGTTTCTGGTGGTGAATCAATTAAGCAAGATGATTATTCTTATTCCATGCAAGAAGATGGTCACAGGGGAAGGAGTAGCGCGATTGTTTTTCAGAGACGTCTGGAGGTATTTCGGGCTCCTTCTTCTATTATTTATGATAGGGATAACCACTTTTTGGGGCATTTTTGGAGATCGTTATAGGGGATGATGGACACTAAGTTGAAGAGAAGTACCGCTTTTCATCTGCAGACAGATGGGCAAACAGGAGTCGTTAATCGCATTTTGGTACATTTATTACGGGGATTCCATTCTAAGTATCCTAAGACTTGGGATGAGAGTTTATCATGTCATCAGTTTGTGTTCAACCGGGTGATTCATGGTTCCACGTTGAAGTCTCCATTTAAAGTTTGTTTGGGGTACTTACTGCAAAGCCCTTTTGATTTAGTATTTATTCTTGGCGATAAGGCAGTGTCAGGGAAAGAGGAAGGAGAGCAGGTTAAAGCTTAGCATTTTATTGAGAAGATCAGCAAGGTTTATGAGGTGGTTAAAGCTTAGTTGAAGAAGACTCAAGCGAATTATAAGACTCGCCGCGACAAGCATAGGGTTGAGTGTACTTTTCTTGAGGGCGACCTTGTTTGGTTGCATTTGGGTAAGGAACGGCTAAAGGGGGAAGGTAAGAAGCTCAAACCTATCTGTTATGGTCCATTTTTTATACTCAAGAAGATTGGTGACAATGCATTCCAGTTTGATTTGCCACATTTCATGAAGATGTATTCGGTGATTAATGTCGAGCATTTGAAGCTGTTTGAGCTGTCTCTTTTGGATGAAGACTCTATAATTGATACTCACTTACCATCAGTTAATGACTTATGGATGGAAAGAGAAGATCCGTTGCCGGAGGATGGTGTTCTAGAGAGGAAGGTTCATACTACAAGACGGGGCAGTATTGAATCGTTCCAAATTGGGAAGAAGGTTCAGCTACTGAGTAAGTCAAAGTGGTACAGCAGGGAATTGGGTATTGCCACGTTCCTACATCTCCAGTTCTAGCTTGGGCAGGAGCTCAAGGCTCTTAAAGGGTGGAGCCATGATTCATGAGGATCTAGGTTATTTTGATATTTTGTAAAAGTCGTTCGGACGAGGTTGATAGTCGTTCGAACGCCCAAATTCTATCCCACTGGAATTTTGGCCCAGAGCCATTTTTCGTTCGAACAACTTGTATTTTCGTTCGAACGAGTTATTTTCATACCACTGGAATTTTGGCCTTGAACCATATTTCGTTCGAATGAGTCGGATTTTCGTTCGAACGGTCATGCAAGTTTCTAGGGTTTTAGACCAATTAGTCGTAAAGTCATTCGAACGACTCCTTAGTTCGTTCGAACAAATTTGGCGCTATTTTGGATTCTTAGGCGTTATTTTGCCTCGAGATCCGTTCTTTTATGATTTTTGATTTCCCTAGTATATAAAGGGAACTTAGGTTATTTTTTTGGTTATGTTAGATCTGAAAAGAATATTGAGAAAAGCCTAGGGTTTTGAGAGATTTTCATTATTATTGCCTGTGTAGTAATTAAATTCTCTATTTTCCCAAATCCAATTGGTGTTCTTCGTGTTTCTCTACTAACTAAAAGCTTCTCAATCGTATTGTGGATTAATAATGATCATCGAATTACAAACTCCACTGAATAGCAACATTACATAAGACATGCAAAACTATTGTTCAAGGCTGGAAAACTTTTCATCAATTAGATCTAACCTCTCCTCCAGCAATTCAAGTATTTTAACAATGCAGTCGGTCAATATTCAAATCTATGGTTGTAAAACCATCAGCCATCTTATTGCCAATGTCCTTGACTGCTAATTGAAGCTTCATAAGGAAATCAAAAACCCTCCCTGAGAAGTTATCCTCCACAATTTGGCGTTGCTTCCTTGCTAGTTGGGTTCATGTTTCCTGTTGTGGTCTTTGATGGTAGTTATAAAGATGGCGTGGTCGGCCGGGATTCATTATGATTAATTATGGAGTGGAACTTCATATATATAGCAGAAACAAAATATGTTGTAAAAATAACCATTAGCGTGACATGTTAAACAATCTTTCAGAGTCAGAAAGACATGAAAAGACAAGATAAGAACAAGATAATACTGCAAGAAATAAAATTCTTTAAAAGCATAGTAGGAAGCAATATGTTTGTTTTGTTATGGTATATTCCCTGGCACGCATGGATGAAAGAAATGATAAATAATATATAATGAATGACATGAAATTGATGACAAATGACAAAACATAGATAATAAATGACAAACATTCAAATAACTTAGTCACTCAGGCAAAAGACATGTCACGGAATGACTGTTAACATGTTAATAATGATAAGAGTTGCTAAACCAAATGATAAAGATTATAATGTACGAAAAAATGAGATTAAAATTCACAAATCTACAGAATATTATAATGTACAACAAAATGAGGTTAAAGTTTACAAATATGCAGAAGATGATAAAGTATAACAAATGGATATTAAAGTTTACAATTCAATGTCCAATTCAACTTCTAGCCTAAATATGTCATTAGCAATAGTGTAACGACATTCATCACCGTTTGACAATTTTATCTCCCTTAAGATACTGTCAAAAAAGACAAATAAATAGACCCCGCAATCAATAAAATTTGGATGTTTTGGACATTCCTCACAACGTGAGTAAATACCATAAAATTTTACCTCTGAACCAGTAGGTGGCTTACGATCATTAAAATCATGCCATAACAACATTCTCGGGAATATTATTGATAGTTGGTCATGAATAAGCTGGTGTCCAAGAGATAGTTTTTTTGCATTTCCAACTTTTGCATTAACTAGTGAATCGCAGATACATATTTCTCTTTTTGTATAGGACATAACACAAAGGACCCAATAGTTGACATTCAAATTTTACGGAAGAAGTATTAATTTAGAATTCTGTACTTTAAATTCTTGATCAAAATAATGCAAAACAGAAGAATCTCATCCCATAGACTTGATTTGAATTCATTTTGATTTATCTTTCAGTTTTTTAGCTTCTAGAGAAGACATAATTCTCATCTACACAGTTGAAGCCCTGCATATAATTTGATTCGCATACACATCCGACACCACAATCCTTTCATCTACTGGGCAGAAACGATATTGTGAATCAAAAAATTATTTCAGGGCTTTAATGTAAGCATTAATGACCTAAACAGAAACAAACAAAAAAATGAAATGACAAATTATCAATAACAAATGATAAAAGGCAGTAAAGCAAAAGACAAAGTTTTGTAAAAACAAATGACAAAGTTTTGTGAATTATCAATAAAAATAAATGGTATTTCATACCTGAAAAATGGCAGAGGGCACAACAATAAATGACATAAATATAGTATAACAAAAGATAGTATATCATAAGACAAGCATGGACAAAACAAATGACTAATTACATATTACAAACGACAAAGGGTTACCTCGTTGTCCAACCATTGCTTTGGATATAAGGTGTGAAGAGCATCAAGCCAAAAAGTTTCTTCACCGATCCTCCTATAAATACTCTTATTGTAGTCCCTATCCTCAATAAATAATTCATCCTTCCTAAGTGGCCAAACATGGTCCACCTGGTTCTTCTCATCCTGGGAGATGGGTCTTTGAATAATACACCGGGAAGAAGCTTATCAAGGCGAGAATGCAATATGTTCATTCTACAACCCCATGATAATGTTTCCTCATTAAACTCATTGTCAGTTAGTTTATGCATCTTCTATAAGGTCTCCAGCACTTCTGACTCCAGCAAAACACATTGGAATAGATGAATTACTTGAGTAATAAGATATGATACATGAGAATGAGAAAATATAAATTATAAAAATTAAATCTTATTACTCAATAGGAATGATGAAACTATATCTTAAAAAGTACATTTATACATTGGTCTGCTCAACAACCATTTCTTTTATAATTTTCTCAGGGTCTGGTTTTTTTTAGGAACTTTTGTTCCATCATCCTCGTCCTTGCCTTCAACCACAAATACTTCTTTATTATGTTCCTTAACTGCTACACTAGTTATTTGGTCTGCACTAATCTATAAATAAATAGACTACAAATCAGATACAAATGATAACTACAAATGATAAGAGTGATTCAATATATGGTAAAATAATCAGAAACAAATGATAAGTTACCATAAAAATATTACTAATAACACCAATATTAGTTAAGTACCTCCTTAGCTTCATAAACATCTTTCTGGACCACTACTTCAGTTGTTGGCTGTTCTGCATCCATCTGTAAATACAAATGGTAAAATTATATAAATCAAATAGCAGTAGCACAACACAAATAATATGATAAATACATCTATCACATTTGCTTGGTCTACACCCTCCTTAGTCTGTAAAGAAGAAACAAATTAAAAATGGTAAGGATAGGCCAACAAATATTATGGATAGCTCAAAACAAATATTAGTTAAAAACCTCATTGGCTTCATCTACTGCATATTTTTTTTCAACTTCCTGGACGACTACAGTTGTTTGTTTTACATTCATCTGTAAAATAGGATAGATACAACAAATAGAAAGATATAGATACTACAAATGGTAAAATTAAATAAATAAATGACAGGGTAGCACACAACAAATGGTAAAGACTGCATTCACAAATATGATAGATAGCTCAAAACAAATATTAGATAAATACCTCATTAGCTTCCTTTTCTTGAATACCTTCAGGTCCTTTTCTTGAACAGATTTGGTTTTCTTATCATCATCTTTATCATTAGATTTTTTCTCATCTTCATCATCATTTTCTTTAGCTTCTTCCACTGTACCCTTCTGTAACTTTACATACAGCAAATAAAATGGTAAACCAATAACAAACAAATGGAAATAAAAATGCAAATAAATGATAAGGTTGTAAACAAATAATACCTCTTGAAGGTCACCACCATCTTCAAAAGATATAGCCTTCATATTCACCTCCTTCTTAACTTCATCATCAACCTTTAAATTTTTTTCACCTCCGCTCCCTTTTTGGGGGCAAATTTTATCTGATAAGTACCATGAAATCAAATGATAAAACCAAATGAATGAGATGATAAAATGTATGCAAAGAAATGATTAAAGATATGCTGATAAAAGAGTATTAGAACCTGCTCAATCAAATTTTCTTGAGTCGATGGAATTTCATCAGACTTTGGATTTGGTCTTGTCATCTGCTTCTTCCTTGGCCCTCTAATACCCTTATTTCCCTTGGGGATTAAGGACTTTAAAACGATCAGTGGGACATGATCTAACTGTTTATCAGTGAGAGTTTTTTCTTGATGCCTTCAACCTAAACATCAGTTTCTTCAACCTTCTTGTTCATCTTGTTGGCATTGGTCTTTTTGATGTGTCTTTTTCCATCCTTCAACTTCTTCCATTTTTTATATTTTTTTTTTCTTCTTTTCAATTTTTAGATTCTTTTGTGGTACGTCTTTTTGCCATGTTCTTAGTCCTATCTTCTTTATTTTCCCATCTTCTTTCTCATTACTTCCTTCTTCTTGCTTTTGTTTCGCGATTTGCTTGATTTTCACAGGAGTAGAGTACTTACTATCTCCAAGTATAGACATCGAAATAGGTTCTAAAATTTTACCATGATTTTGCAACTAATGGCGTAGTTGAAATATGTGTTTTTAAAATAAGCGATACATTAAAATTTATAAAGTACAAATAAATTATGGCAAAAGCATACCTCAACCATTCCTTAACATAAAGCAGCTTCGATATCAACTTTGATTGAACTGCTACCTATATCAACTTTGATCTAAGGTGCTTCAGGGTAATTTTTCTAATAGATATCATTCATTAGGGTAATTTTTATAATAGATATCATTCAAACAATTGACAAAAAGTGATTTAAAAATGACAAACAAAACCAATTTACAAATGACAAGAAGCAACAAACCAATGACAAAAAAAGAACTTAATAATGACAAATAGATATTAGGAAATGATAGAGAAACAATCTACAAAGTACTTTTACATCAAACAAATGACAAGAAGCAAAGAACAAATGACAAGAAGCAAAAAACCAATGACAAGAAGCAAAAAAAAAAAAATCCTTCATACAAATAAAATGAGGTAAAAATTAAGAAAAATTTATCATAACCTCTTGCACAAGTTTTTGCTGCATGTCAGTCTCAGACGGCTCCAAAGCTAATACCACCAATTTGGGATTACCAAAAAACAATTAAACGTCACAATTTGGTGCCACTTAAATGATGTCACCCTCCATCCCTGTAACTTGGGGAGTAAATGTTTGGTTGCCTCAATTCTTAGAAACATCAGGTCAGGAATACAGTGGAAAACCCATATCATCAACACCTAGGTACATCCGTGCAGTGATAAAACTTTATCTAATTTTTTTATCATCGGTTGATTGATAATTGGTTAAACTCTACTATTTGATTGAACAAAAAAAATTGAATTGCTGACCCCAGGGGAATCTATTGAACTTCTCTAGATCATCTACCAAATCAACATACTTCACCTCAACGTTTCTCCCTTTGTTCGGGAGGACAAATGATACTAGAATGTTTAACAAATTTAATCGAAGAACGTCGTCTGTAAAACAAAACCACAAAACCATCAAATGTCAAAAAATAGAAAATCATGACAAAGAATAAGAATGGGAAACAAATGACAAGGACAAATATAAAGTAATAATAACAATTTATAGTATAATGCTAAAACATCTTTAACAAATAACACAAGAATTGGGAACTAATGACAAGTCTAAAGTAATTATAAGAACCCCAAAGAATAATGATAAAGCAACCGCAACAGATGACAAATACAATATAGAAATTCTTGGGGTGACAAATATAATGTAGACAAATGATAAAACAGTTCCAACAAATGACAAATTGAAATCTTACTATGATGTCTATCTAATTTCTCCTATTTTAAAGCAGCATCGATTTCCTTGAACCCATATAAACTTCTTGCGAAAGCGCCTATTCTTGAACTTCATGACATGCTCAAGATCAACAAATGCAAAATTATTATGAATATGAGAAACACGTATCCCCAAAATTAGGCAAACATGAATGAGTTTCATCTGAATTATTGCCACCCCAAATTTGATATTCATATCACCGAGATGGCGATCGAATATTTCTACAACCAGCGTCGACATCGTCGCTATTTGATCAATCAACAGTAGCGGTACAAAACATGTGGTATGAAGAGCACCATTCTCCTCCTCAGGCAGAGCTATAAATATTTTGTTCAGTCCCAAACCTGTACACCGAGATGTATAATTTTTAGCACCTAGTGGTCTTCTTCTTTCCACCCTCCTGCATTTGGTTCTCCTCATCAAATTGCTCATTACTAGCTTCTTTATTAGACTTTATCATTATGAATCAAGTGACTAAAAGGAAAAAAAAAAACCAAAGTTTAATCAAACACTTGGTAGGCACTAATGAGACAACAACACAATTTTCCCAAAATACAACGAGACTGGAATCACATATACAAGAGAGAGAGAATGGGGGGGGGGGGGGGGGGGGTCGTGGCCGGAAACCTACCAGAATCGACGATTGAGATAAAAACGGTTGTTACGGTTGTCGAGAGTTATTCGGGACGATTTTCTCAATAGAGTGGTCGAGATTAGAAGAAACAGCTTGACGAATCGGGACAGTTTTTGGCACCAAAAACCAGACTCCCCGTGTGAATCGCACATGATACCTTAACCAACCCTTCACCTAAAACAAATGACAAATATTACCAGAAATGGTGACAGACTCTGCCTTAAATATGGTTAATTTGTTTAAAGGTGTAACATTTTCTCTGAAACAAATGATAAATAATACCATAAATGGTGACGGAGTCTGCCTTACACGTCTCGAAAATGGTAATGACATGTGTACATTGACAAATTAAACTTGGACACGTGGCGTGATATATTATTTTTAAATGAGATGTACATTTTTTATTACTTCAGAATTGAAATTCGTACTTGTGTAGCCTATGTGCCTGCAAAAATAGATAGTTAATTGTTGTAATATGCAAACTTCAATAAGGACAAAATTGGAATGCTATAAAATCCTTTTGCTCGACGTAACAAAATATTGTAATGGGGGAATGGCTGGTCCAGTAGGGTGCTGATGAAACAATAAATATGTTTCTCAGCCACCAAAAGGTACGGAGTTGACTGAGCAACAGCCAATATCATCAATTCATCATCATCAAAATCAATATCCTTAATGAAAGCGACTAATCAAGATCATATTAAAGGGGGCTTTAATATGTTGTTTGTCTCAATGCCTTTTTTTACTTTTTGTAGTAAAATAGAGGAGACCCTGCAGTCAATGCTAGTGCAGCCTAGGATTTTTGCCTACATTCTCTATGTTTTTTTTATAGGTTGGAAGCAGCTTTCTTGAGGTGATAGACCTCCTCAAACTGTACTAGTTTAGATAAAATTGTGAAACTAGGGTTGTGCAAGTTTAGACTTTAAGATAGATTCGTGAAACTATGAGAGGGGTTGGCTGGCTTGTGTGTGACCGAAGAAAAGACACGGCAGTGAGATACAGGTGTGTTGTAGAGATGAGCAGACAGGGAAAACGGATTTAATCATACATGCTTTCAAGTAAGTTGTCATAAAGAGAGGACTTGTAGAGTTTTCTCTACCTCCATCTTATTCTTTGAAACTATGTTGGGTTTCCCCTCTCTCAAACGGTTTTCTGAAACTAGTTTAAGAAATGGGTGCGATTCGGTTTACTCAAATTCAGAAACATTGGAACGAATATAATTTGCGTGATTCGTTTCTTAAAGCGAATTTTGGTTCGATTTGGGAAACTTTTGAAATTCGTATATCAAAACGATTGTGAAACAACGCTCGTATATTGGATTTGAAGCTCTTATACCCACACACACACACACACAAAAAAAAAAAAAACACTCAAACCTATAGATACTACATTATAAACGAATTCTCGTTAAGAAATAAAGCCTTAAACATATTTAACCTTCCGTATTCTCTCCCTTCTAGACTAAATTAACAAATATTGTCTTTGTATCTTGATCTCTCTACTATCAAAAAACATCATCATTTGCTTATTTCGAAATTTGTTACTCGTTTCCTAGTTTGGATTTGTTTACGCTTCAATACTCGTTCCCTCTCCGTTTTACATCGCTTCAATTATCGCATCTCTCCATGTATAAAAAATATTGGGCGTTTCCCTTTCTCGTATCTTCCCGTACCTGCTTCACTTTCAAGGAACATAGCTTTGAAAAGAGATTACTGAGAAGAATAGCTTGTTTGCCAAGTAAGACATCTGCACTTAGACTCCAAGAGGAGTAGATGGTGGAGTGAGAGAACCACAAGTGTTTTTTAAGGTGCTATAAATAGAGGTTTCATAGCTTTTGGTTTTGGTGGATTTATACTTGAAGTCTCAGTGATTCAAACTTCAAAGCTCTCTTTCTTTTTATCCCTCTCTCTTTCAAGTTTGAAACTTTCAATACAAGCTGTAACATTGATTATCATTAGCCCCATCATCATGAGGAGATTCGGATCTATGGTTATAGCTGCTATGATCCTAATGGTGCTCCATTATAATGGTTGGAGTTGTGTGGCAAGCAGACCTTTTGCAGCCCACCATAATGGTGCTCATCAACAAGGTTTGTTAATCTGCTCCTCCTGAACTTTGTTTTGGTTTTTGAGGTAAGAGTAGACATACCAATTTGTTTGTCTTCACCTCTTTTCCTGCAAAAGAAAACTCCATTCTTCACCCACCTTGAAGCTTTTAGGAGAAATGCTGTTTTTTTTACAATTTGGAAACATGAACCTTGTATCAGTTTTATTGACCTTTGCTTCATGAACCACAGCCCAGAGCAAACAGACCACACAAACCACAGCAGGACTTGATTCACAACAGGTACTCTCTCTTTTTCTCTCTCTCATATTGTTTCATGTTTGATTGTGTTTATTTTGAAGGTTTTTACAAGCAAGGAAGCAAAGGTGGTGAAAGAAGAAGCATGTAAAGCTCTAAGCACACTAGGGTCAAGACCACCAAACTGTGAGCACAAATGTGGAGGTTGCCATCCATGTGAAGCCATACAAGTACCCACAACAACTGATCAGCTGGGTCTCCAATACACCAACTATGAACCAGAAGGATGGAAATGCAAATGTGGAGTTACCTTCTTCAACCCATAAATCGGAGGCTCTATCAAAAACATACAGATAGAATGAGCTGCCTACTCTTCTCTCAATCTTCTCAGTCTTCTGTGTACAAAGCCTCCAATATATATTCATTCAAGCTAATAAGCTATCTTGAGCTTGATGGAAATTAAATTTTGCCTTTAGTTGTAACTTTTAAAATAATATGTAAACTTTTTTAGTTGTAATTCAGCATTTCCAAGAAAAAGTTTATGTAATCCAGACTTGTTTCAGAGTGTTGCAACCATAAATCTGTTTGAACTTTTTTTATTTCAGTACCAAGTTTATACTTTTTTAATAGCAGTCTTATAGAGTGAAAGCTGGTCCAACTATTCAACCTTCTATGTTTTGTGACTTTTTCCTCAGTGATCATCCAACTCTGCCACATTTGAACATGTCCAGCATAGTCAATAAATACACAAATATCTTAGATTTGGAGAAAAAACTGTCAAGTAGCACCACTGATTCCAAACCTAAAATAAATTGAAGGGACCATCCAAAAAATTAATTTAGATACTGTACCATTCTGCTTGTGGTCCTCAATTCAAGGAATTGAAAATATCAGCATTACCACCCGTGGCGAGCCACGACGATTATGTCGACGCGCCTTCGGGGCTATCTATCTAACTAATATGTTACAAAAGGCAAGCCTTCAGCGCTATCTATTTTTCCCAACCCCAAACACGACTTGAGAATACCCAATGAGAGAGAGTACCTAAGTGACGACAACAACGTCTAATATATGGTTGCCCATTGGACGTCATTACTTTTGGTTTCATATTTGTTGAATTAACCTCAAATGCACGACACTAAGGTATACTTCTGGTCTCATATTTTCCGTAACACATAATAGAATCCGACATTACTTCTTGTCACAACTATAGTGCTACATTTCATAGTTTGACATTGTGTGATTTTATTGCCATTCTTAGCCCAAAATCTCCCACTCGCCACCCTATACCCGTGCCTCCCTCATATATTGACCTTCTAATATGTATTAGGCTTTTAGCAGAGGTGGTTATTCCTGCTCTTCTGCAACTTAACATTTTTATCATGTAAGTAAGGGTATCCTTCTTTAAGCAACTCAACATATTCAAGGTGTAGATTCCCTTAAGCTTATCCCATTCGAATTTTTTTCCTTTTACACTTTAATGTTCTTTCAATCCAAAGGTTTTCCTGAGTATCAATAAGTTAATATGGCTTGTATTATTATTGGTGTACCTACGTCTTCTCGTGTCCTCACACCAATCACAAAATGATTACATTATAAACCTTAACACCTCAAAGACTTGACATTTTAATAACAACCATTATTATTAACCTCATTTGTAAATGTTCTATATCAATCTATGACTATCTTATTATCCTCCATAAATGTTTACAAAGTACCAGATAAGCACCCCTTCATTAATGGCTACAAATTAGCATTTTCTGCATAAACCCTTCGCCTAATATTCTGCGTTGTTCATATCAACTCTTCAACTTTTCTCATCAATCTTAGACTTCTCAGAATTGTACTATTTATCTTAACTGGCATCACTTCAAGAAAAAAAGCGGAAACAATATTTTTATGATGAATTGAATTGTTTCAGATTGCCCAGAACTATACCATCAATTTGTTGTTATGATTTAGATTTTTTGCGCTCTTGACAATGTGTAATGGCAACTTAAAAATATGAATCGTTCTTTCCTTTTTCCTTGAATTTTTGTAGGAACAACTAAAATCAAGAACCTAGAAGATAATGTTGGATCTGTTAGCGTAAAACTCACAGAGGCAGAGTTGTCTGAGATTTCTGAAGCGGTACCTGCCAGTGATGTTGCAGGCCCTAGGATTAACAATAACTTCTACAGTATCTCATATAAATTTGCAAATACACCTGCAAGAGATAGGGTTATAAAGAGCGCACCACTGAACATCTTGTTTCGACTCAAAATAATCAAAATTTTCTCTTTTCAAACTGAATATATATCACATTGGCCAATTTTCCTTTGTCTATTGCAAGATATAGGCTACATTTCTCATTTTACTTAATAATCTTGCGCTTATTTAGCTTAATCTTTCATATATCTAATGCAAAAATTTTTTTTTTCATTAGTAACTTGTATATGTTCGATGGCATTCCTCAAAGAGTAATATGAACCGAAACACAAACAATGTAAACAAATCTTAACTTAAGTACCTGTAATTTGTGGAAAATTCGGGCCATTTCGAAGGATTCCTTCTCGAAACACGCAAAGTATGATGATCAAAGTAATCCCTCCAATCCAAAACACTTTCATCCCTCACCAACATCCGAGTCCCATACCCTTCCGAAGCCGCTGCTTGAAGCACAATGGTCAAGAGAGAGAGAAAGAGAGGCGCTGATGGAAGAAACGGATTTGGGAGAGAAAGACGTGATGGGAGAAAGAAGAATCAGGCTTGGATTTGTATTAAGATATAAACCAGCAAGTATTAACATCAACTATAACAGCATGTATAACTCAAATCAGTAAGAAAAAACCCAGTGCAACACAGCAAGTATAACCAATCAAGCGTTTATATTAAGATCTAAACCTATCGAAGTAAGTGAAATGAAATCAAAACCTATGGAAGTTCCAATCAAATTTAACAGCAACAGCAAGTACCAACAGCAACAGTAAGTACCAATATCAAGCCTTCCAAAAAAAAAGTAACAACATCAACAAAGTAAAAATCAAAACCCTAGGTATGAAACATATTCATACTTGAACAGCAACAACAAGAGAAAGGGAAAGAGAGAGAGAGAGAGAAGGGAGAGAGGGAGATATATATAGAAAGAGAGAGGTGCTAATGGGAGAGATGGAGAGACGTGATGGGAAAGAAGAGTCGGGCTTAGCTTTTGCAATGAAGAGATGCACTAAGACTAAACTATCCCTTCTCATTGTTTTGTCCAAAGTACCCATAAGTATAAGACTAAACCATTCACCATTACATACCATGTGATGAAGCCATGAAGGGTATTAAAGTTGATTTGCAAAAGTGTTTGGAGAGAGTTAATTGCACCTTTCTCCTAGAGTCCAGACTTATGATCAAGCTACATATTAGAGATGGGGTGGAGCCACTTTTACTGCTGCAACCTATTAGGGAGCTCATTTCTCAGTTTCAGTTCTTATGTTTTAGGCATGTGTGTGTAAACTACGTGTTGAAGGTCTTGCATCACGTCACAGTGTAATAGTATTAGTATTACTGAATTTTTTTTGATCCCAAGTTCCCCGCCCCCAGACTAGTGAGATTGATAAACTTGAAATCTTTTCTTGGCAAATAATGTATATAACTATCAATACAACATTTCATGTGCAGGGAACAATTGCCTGTTTTCCAACATGTATTCCCTCAAAACTCAAAAGACATGTTGCAAGAATTTGTACAAGTTTTGTTTATCTTTTCATGTACAAGTTCAAAGCTGCATTAAGCCTGTAGTGCTCATAATTCTCGATACTCATGCTGCAATCAGCTTCTGAATATCCTTCTGCAACACATAAAAGGAAGATTTTGTTTTTGCTAGGCAATCTAGGGATGGGATCCCCATGGGCCTTGTATAAATAATAAAAACGGATTACATTCTAATGTATATCTTCCCCCTAGCATCCTCCTCCATAAATTAGGACTTAGGAGGCAAGGAGCCAGGGGAAAAGACAACTTCTTCTATAGTTATACAAAAGGAAGCAAGGCCATCTGCATATCTATTAGTCTCTCTAAACACATGCCTAATGCTAAACACATTACACTGCTTGATGTAATGTCTGATTACTTGTATCAAGAGAACACAGTCCCAAGGGGGATCAACTGCGTCTCTAATTTAGCTCACCATGAGCTCTGAATCTGAACACAAAATCAAGTTCAAGAAACCTCTTTCAATGCATTTCTGCAGCCTAACCTTTATAGCCTTCATTTCATGGTAGAAAATATTTCTAGGTTCCTCCTGGCCAGCATAGCTAAAGAGATTGATAACATCACTCTCTCTGACCATCCCTCCATGACCTCAAGAAGATTCAGAACAAAGATTATTCACGTAGATAAAACTCCTGAAACAAGATTATTTCACATTTGTGATATGCAGCACTCTGAACAATACCAAGCGAAGCCTAAAACTTGATTGCTATTTTGTTTGAAATGAAGTATTACAAAAATCATAAACAATAACAAATGAAGCTTACCTCAATATCAAGAGGGGAGGTTGTGGGAACGTATCTTTCCACAACCTTACCATTTTTGTCCACCGAGAACTTCTCAAAGTTCCACTTGATTAGGTCCCCTAGAAAACCTTTAGAACAAGAGAAATACTTTATGTTTTTCAAACATGGAGATCGGAGGAAATTGTTGCACCTTGTCAAAAATAGGGAACTCTGATTTGAACCTTGTACAAAACTGCTTAATCTCTCCATTCGATCCAGGCTCTTGTGTCCCAAACTGATTGCAAGGGAAAGCCAGAATCTCTAGCCCTGCATTTATGATTCTGAATAACTCAACATAACTAGTACACCTTTACTTGCATTATAATAAACTAGGAACTTCAACAACCATTTTAGTAAGGTAACTCAATATGATAGGAATGACATGTTGCACCCATAATAAACAAGGAACTTCCAAACCCTTTTACTTGTCTGAAGATACAGACAAGCATATGCCCTTTTCTGGGGTCAACGATGAACAAAAGAACTGAGATGAAAGGTTTGTAAAATCTAAAATCTAGGTAAGTTTATTTTAAGTGATAGTCAAGCGAAATGTGTCGTGTACGAGCATAAAACACCGGATGGGAAGCCATATAAGTGGGGCTTAGATTGTCACAATAGAGAGTGATAGGTCGAGTGAGAGGCAGCTGCAACTCATAGAGAAGATAAAATAATCCAAATAGTCTCAGCACACACGTGAGACAGCACACACGTGAGACAGAGAGCGATACCATTGGGCTCTTGGCCTAGTGGTGGTTGTACCTCTCCACCTAGAGTGAGGTCGTGGGTTCGAAACCTCATGGGGATGCAAACTCAGGGTTACGGATCCCTATATAAAATCGGCTTGCCTTGCAGAAAAAAAGAAAAAAGACAGAGAGCGATACTCTGATTCATCACAAGATTTAGAAATAGTATGTTGTTTCTTCGCAATCCAAGAGATGAGATTGTGGTCTGTACACAAAATACAGTGGTTGAACGTCGCGTGTCAGAACAACCGCCCCAGATAGCATCAGAGACGGCTTGGAGCGACAAGGGACTAGTAGTAGGACGATAGACCAACCAAAGCCCAATGTACCTTTGAGATGTCGCAATATACGCTTGACATCAAGGAGGTGGTCGGTGTGAGGAGCGCTCATAAATTGTGCTACATGGTGTACAACATAGGCAATGTCCAGTCGTGTTATAGTCAAATACTGCAAGGAGCCAACCAAATGACGATACTCTGAAGCATCTGATAAGGGCACACAATCATATGCTTAAAGTTGTGTCTTCGCGCTTAAGAGAGTACTACATGGCTTGCAGTCAATCATTTGGCCACGACGAAGAATATCAAGAGCATACTTTGACTGATATAAATGTAGACCCTTTGAGATATCGCAATATACGCTTGACATCAAGGAGGTGGTCGGTGTGAGGAGCGCTCATAAATTGTGCTCCATGGTATACAATATAGGCAATGTCTGGTCGTGTTATAGTCAAATACTGCAAGGAGCCAACCAAATGACGATACTCTGAAGCATCTGATAAGGGCACACAATCATATGCTTAAAGTTGTGTCTTTGCACTTAAGAGAGTACTACATGGCCTGCAATCAATCATTTGGCCATGATGAAGAATATCAAGAACATACTTTGACTGATATAAATGTAGACCAGGACTCAGA
Organism: Kingdonia uniflora; assembly: GCA_014058105.1. Classification (NCBI taxonomy): domain Eukaryota; kingdom Viridiplantae; phylum Streptophyta; class Magnoliopsida; order Ranunculales; family Circaeasteraceae; genus Kingdonia; species Kingdonia uniflora. The sequence continues at coordinate 6,074,995 of JACGCM010001281.1, forward strand.
GAATATACCTCAAGGCCAAGAAAATAGTGAAGGAGTCCAAGGTCTTTAATTTCAAATTTTGTCCCAAGAGTTGACATGAAAGAAAATACTAGTGAGGGTGTGTACCCAGTGAGAATAATGTCATCAACATAGAGCAGCAGAATTACAATATGCAGGCTTGATCTGAAAACAAACATGGAGTCATCAGCCCGACTCTGGCAGAACCCAAATTGTAATAAAAAGGAGCTTAAACACTGAAACCAAGCCTACTTGAGACCATAGGCTTTGCGAAGGAGACAAACATGACGAGGAAAACTCGAATCAATAAACCCTTGCGGTTGGGTCATGTGGACAATCTCATAGAGGTGGCCATGAAGAAAAACATTTTTCACATCCAGCTGGTAAAGCGGCCAACCAAAAGAAGTACAAAGGCTGAGGATGGTACGCATAGTAGCAGGTTTTATTACAGGATTTAAGGCCTCTGTTCCTGATGAAAGCCTATACCGTTCAACGGAACCATCGGAAATGCGCTTTAATTTAAACACCCATTTACATTATTATGTGCTTTACTTTCCATGTTTATTGTTAGAATTGTGCCCTATTAAGTAGGAGAGAATTAGTCTTTCTGCTTTAGAAGTTGAGGGCTAATAATTAGGAGTGAATTAGTCTTTACGACTCAGTAGTAGTGTCCTACTTGATTGGTAATCAGTTGTAGCTTAGCACCTTTAAATAGTGAAGAAGGTGAGGAATAAAAATAAGCTTAAAATCATTTTATCTCAACCTTGAGTTGAATTGAGGTCAAAGTTCCTCCATAAACCTATTGCTCTTTTATTTTCCCAAGTTAAACATAGGTCTGAGTACAAGGAAGGGAGAAAGTATTCAATACATACCAAAGTGGTATCAGAGCCTTGCTATGGATCCAAGAGCCGAGAATTTGGAGAAGTCCATGGAGATGCAAACAACACAGATGAAGCAGCTAATAGAGATGTTGGAAAAGCTCAGCACTCGCGTGGAGCAGATTGCATCTCAATCGAGCAACAACAATGCTGAAACTTCGGCTAATTCTAATCGATTCAACGAAGGTCGTAGATACGAAGATGGTGGTTTCCAATATTTTCATTCAGGTAGTTCTTTTGTGCCTAAGACTATAAAGATCGATTTCCCTCGTTATAATGGTGAAGAAGACCCAACTACTTAGTTTTACAGGGTAGAACAATTTTTCAAGCTCTATGATACGCCTATATCCGATTGTGTCTCTTTGGTATCGTTTCATCTAGAAGGAGATGTACACCTATGGTATCAATTATTAAAGCAAGAAAAGGTTGTCGCCTCTTGGGAGGACTTAAAGGAAGGTCTGGATTCTCGATACTGTCCTAATAAATTCTTCGATTTCTTTGGGGAACTTACCAAACTGCATCAAATCGGAACTGTGCATGAGTATTAAGCCAACTTTGAAAAATTACTTGCTAAAATTGGACCATTACCACAAGCGATACAAGTGAGTTGCTTTGTAGTCACGAGATATTATCCGAACTGATGTGCAAGCCAACACTCCTATTACCTTGTCATCGGCAAATGGGTTAGCACGGCTATATGAAGCACGCGACCTCTCTCACCAAAAGACACCCCTAACAACTTCAAAAACTAGTACTCATGTTCAAAGCATTTTTTCCATTAACACAACCATGTCACCAGTAAAGAAGTTGTCAATAGAGGAGTTGAACGAGAGAAAAAGAAAGGGGTTATGCTTTCGATGTAATGAAAGATTTGTGCTGGGTCATCGCTGCAAGGGGTTGTTCTCAATTTAGGCCAGCCTAGGAGATAGCGACGAAGATGAGGAAATGGAAATTAATGGTGGTGCGGATGATCAAACACCAGAAATCTCTTTACATGCTATTACCGGAACCCATGCACCAGATACTATGAGAGTTATGTGAAGCCTTGGAAAAAAGCAAGCCACTGTGCTCATTGACTCTGAAAGTACGCACAACTTCGTGTGTGAACAGATGGCAAAGAGGGTTGGATTGCAACCAAACTCAACTTGTGGTTTGAAGGTGATGGTAGCTTCAGGCAAGATATTGAGGAGTTTAAGTAAATGTGCTCAGACTCGGTTAATTTTACAAGGTGTTCTGATATCTGTAGATTTTTATATACTTTCACTTGAAGGATATGATGTTGTCTTAGGTGCTAATGGTTAAGTAATTTAGGACCTATTGAATGGGATTTCTCAAAACTTCATATGAAATTTAATGTTGAAGGGAAGTAAGTAAATTTACAGGGTTTGTCGACTTCCAGAAATAAAGTTATTAGCAACCTTCAAATACAAGGAGCAACAAGAAAGAGCAAGGGAATTCTGCTGAAGTTATATTCCGTGAAGGAGTCGCAAACACATGTTCGTGAGTCTATTATGCCTTCGTAAGTCAAACATTTACTTCACAAATAGAAAGGGGTTTTAACAATACCTACGGGCCTTCCTCCTCGACGCTTGCAAGATCACAAAATTCCTTTACAACCTGGTCAAGGGTCTATCTTTGTTAAGCCATATCGGTACACGTATTTTCAAAAAATAGAAATAGAAAAGCTGGTGGCAGAGATGCTATCTACTGGCATGGTTCGACAAAGCAACAGTCCATACTCTTCTCCTGTGATATTGGTAAAGAAGCATGATGGTTAGTGGCGAATGTGCATTGATTACCGAGCCCTGAATAAAATCATAATCAATGATAAATTTCCAATCCCCGTGATAGATGAGCTATTGGACGAATTAAATGGTGTGAATTTTTTTTCAAAGTTAGATCTCCGCTCGGGTTATCATCAAATCCGGGTGCATCCTCGTGACATAGAAAAGACTGCTTTTCGGACTCACCATGGGCACTATGAATTTCTAGTAATGCCATTCGGCCTTACGAATGTGCCCTCATCCTTTCAAGCGCTTATGTCTTGGCCATGTAATTTTAGATACGAGAGTGACAGTAGATCCAAAAAAGATCGATGTGATGGTACGTTGGCCCAAACCAACAACATTGAAGACGTTAAGAGGTTTCTTGGGGTTAACAGGCTACTATCAAAATTTTATTCAAAACTATGGTAAAATAGTTGCTCCACTCACTCATATGTTAAAGAAAGACTCGTTCCTTTGGATAGAATCGGCAGGAGTATCATTTCAACAACTGAAGGAAGCCATGACGAAAGCCTCGGTATTAGCTTTACCTGATTTCTCACAATAGTTCATTGTTGAATGTGACTCTAGTGGTTCGGGTGTGGGAACCGTTATAATGCAAGATCATTGACCTATAGCATTTTTCAGCCAAGCATTACGCGGAAGGAACTTGTTGATGTCCACTTATGAGAAGGAGATATTAGCATTAGTATTGGCTATGGAAAAGTGGTGGCCATACTTACTGGGAATAACATTCTTGGTACGGACTGATCACTGCAGCTTGAAGTATTTGTAGAGCCGGAAGATTACTACTACAGCTCAACAAAGATAGTTGCATAAGCTAATGGGATTTGACTTCATTATTGAATACAAAAAGGGAAAGGAGAATGTTGTGGCCGATGCTCTATCAAGGAGAGAAGAAGGAGTATTTGTAGCTATTAGCCAACCAATTCCTAATTGGCTTGAGGATATCAAAGAAGAGGTAAAATCCAATTCAGATTTGCAAAGTTTAGTTCAGCGTATTCAAGATGATGAAGCAGTGTCATGGTAGTTTCGCGATGGGGTTATATTCTTCAAGGAAAGGATTTATCTCGCTTCAAACTCTTCCTTAATTCAGGATATTATGGGGCAATTTCACAACAGTACTCGTGAAGGATACCACAAGACTCTTCAAAGAATTTGAGCAAACTTTTATTGGACGGGAATGCGAGGCAAAGTTCGGGAGTTCATTAGAATTTGTGATGTATGTCATAGGCATAAGTCAGAACAACTCTCTCCTACGGGTCTACTTCAACCACTTTCAATTCCAAATCATGTATGGGTAGACATTTCTATGAATTTTAATAATGGTTTACCCACTTCAAAGGGCAAAACTGCGATCTTTGTCGTGGTTGATAGGCTTTCTAAGTATGTGCATTTCATTTCATTGTCTCATCCTTATACGGCTGTTGGAATTGCGCAAATTTTCTTCGATAATATCTTCAAGTTACATGGAATGCCGAGGTCCATTGTCTGTGATTGCGATCCGACATTTACCAACTTGTTTTGGTCCGAACTGTTCAAGTTAAATGGCACTAATTTCAACTACAGTTCAGCCTATCATCCTCAAACAGATGGCCAAAGCGAAGTAGTAAACTGGACTGTAAAAATGTACTTAAGATGTTTTACAAGTTTACGACCTAAGGAGTGGAATCAGTGGTTATCATGGGCTGAGTATTGCTATAATACTAGCTTGCATTCGGCAATCAAAATAACACCTTTCGAAGTTTTGTATGGTAGGCCACCGCCAACCTTACTATCATATATTCTTAAAATTGCAAAAGTTGAAGCTATAGACAAGGAATTAATGGACCGTGATAAGTTTATTAAGGATTTGCGAACTACAATCAAGGAAGGTCAATCTCGGATGAAGAAAGTATATGATCGGCACCACAGAGATAGAGAATTTGTAGAAGGAGATTGGGTATATTTGCATCTTCAGCCATACCGTCAAATGACACTTTTGATGAGGAAAAATTTCAAATTATCGCCAAAATATTATGGGCCTTTTTAAGTTTTACAGAAGATAGGTGTTGTGTCTTATAAGTTGGCTTTGCCAAAGGAATCTCGGAAACATCTTGTGTTTCACGTCTCTTTATTAAAGAAAAAGATTGGTGAAAATATCTAAGTTCAAGTCAAGCTGCCCTTGATGAAAGATGATGATAACTCTCTCTATCCTAAACCGCAAGTTATTCTTGATTGTCGCATTCATAAGAAAAAGGAAGAAATTTTGATTCATTGGCAAGGTCTGTCACCAGCGGAGGCGACATGGGAAGAACTAACTACAATGATAGAGCAGTTTCCAGGCTATAGCCTTGAGGTCAAGGCTGCTATTTAAGGGGGGAAGAATTGTTATGTGCTTTACTTTCTATGTTTATTGTTAGAGTTGTGCCCTATTAATTATGAGAGAATTAGTCTTTCTGCTTTAGAAGTTAAGGGCCAATAATTAGGAGTGAATTAGTCTTTACGACTCAGTAGTAGTATCCTACTTTATTGGTAATCAGTTGTAACTCAGCACCTTTAAATAGTGAAGAAGGTGATGAATAAAGATAAGCTTAGAATCATTTTATCTCAATCTTGAGTTAAATTGAGGTCAAGGTTCCTCCATAAACCTATTGCTCTCTTATTTTCCCAAGTTAAACATAGGCCCGAGTACAAGGAAGGGAGAAGGTATTCAATACATACCATACAACCAACAATATTTTGATTGGAAGAAGGTGGAACTAGTGTCCATGCATGATTTTTAAGTAGGGCATTAAACTCATCTGTCATCGTAACACGCCATTCAGGGATTTTAATTGCTTGAGAATAACAAGTAGGCTCATTTATAGAAAGAGCCTTTGGAAGAGGATATGGTACGGTATCATCGGTACGCGTAAGAGGCCGCTGAATACCACCCTGAAGATAAGTTTTATAGGGATGAGTACGAGACAGTATTGTATCAGCTGAAGTATTATCGAGAACTGCAGAAGTAGAACAAGGTTATGGATAGGTTTCTATAGTTGATGTAGGAGTTGATGTAGGAGAGGGATCATTTGTAGCTATAGGAGAAGGATCATATGTAGCTGTAAGATAAAGATCATTTGTGGTTGTAGGCGAAGAAGCATATGTAGTCGCTGATACTGAATGAGCATTACAAAATGCAACCCCATCAGTTGGGATCAAATCTATAGGTGTGAAAATTGTAGAGTGCCATTAATAAGTATGACCAAAAAATTAATCTACACTGATTGATGAAGAAACCGAAGCATAGGGAGATACTACTGGAGTCACAAGAGGAGCAATATCCAACTCAACATAATTTGGAGCATTTACTAAAGGTGATTGTTGTTAATGTTATGCAAATGGAAACATCGATTCATTAAAATGTACATTGCGAGAGATGTACACCATGTTTGTCTTCGCATCAAGACACTTGTACCCCTTATGTTGTGAGTTGTAGCCTATAAATACACACTCAACAGATATTAGTATTAGTTTGTTAGAAATATAATCTCCTAAATTTGGATAGCATGCACACCCAAAAGTACAAAGATCGACGTAGGATGGAGATCGACCAAATAGTCAAAAGAATGGAGAACCCAAGAAGACGGTTAATAAGAAAAATAATAGTGAGAACTGCTTCAACCCAAAGGTTGAGGGGAGCTTGGGATGTTGCTAACAATGTAGTAGGGTAGTCAATGGATTGGATATAATCCGAAATCCAATTCTATTTTAGGATATGGATGCCATATTTTCCAATCCTAATCTGATCCGATTAAGGAACATCCAAAATAATTTTGGATTGGGTTTGGATGGCACCTAGTTCAATCTGATAAATATCCGATCCGAAGTTATATATCAATTTATTAATAAATTTTTACTTTTAATGTTTTAAAACAATTAAAAATATACTATATATAATACGAACAATTTATAACATATTTAGCTATGTGGTTAAGTGGTAGTTAGTTCTTTAAATCCATGAAAGGTCACGGGTTCAAGCCTTTGTATTAACATTTTTAGTAATCAAATAAAATTACGGTTGGACCAAATTTTGGATTCGAACCAAATACCAATGGATTAGGAAAAGTACCCAAAATACCAACGGTAGTGTTAGGCTTGTTCTAAATAAAATACCATAATTTTGCTTACCGTGATAGTTGTTGTGATTGTGACCTTGATTTCCACAATTATTTTTGGAACCATTGAAATTTTTGCTATTGTGAGAAAAAGTGCATGCAGCGGGAGATTGAATAGCTAAAAGTACAGTCTGAGAGGCCAAAAGAAGAGAAATCTCTGAGGTTGGAAGAGCGCCAGGGATGGGTACTAGAGAGACTGCACGTACAACTTGTGTATCAAAAAGGAGAATACGAGTCTGAAGTTCCTCAAACTGTGGTAGTGGGGGGAAGTTGAGAATCGCAGTCACTATCATGTTGTAGTCCGGACCTAAGCCACGCCAAATATACGTCACAAGAAATGTATTAGAGACTGGTTCACCAATGGAAGTCAAGGCATCACTGAGAGACTTAGTATCCTGAAGGTAGTCAGAAATTGACTCGGTTCCTTTCGTGGTAGAAACAAGTTGAAAGTGCACAATAGCGGCATTGGCCACAAATTGCTGCTTGAACTGACTAGTATGACAATCCCAAGTACCGCGTGAAGTAGTAGTGCCAACAAGAATAGTCATTATAGTAAGAGAGATGGTAGACAAGATGTAACTAACAATAAGTTGGTCAGTTTGGTACCATACCTTGTATACCAGATTTGGTTGAGGGGGTTCGCCTGATGAAGAAGATAGGGTTAGATCCGGCGCAAGATAAGAACCATCAACATACTTAATAAAATCATGTCCGTAAAGAAAAGGCTCCATCTGACGTAACCAAATCATATAGTTTGCGCCGGTCAATTTGATGAAGTGGCCCACGTTTGGAACGGACTAAGAGATGTGAGGTCTGGTAGCCGTATAGGTAAGAACATCTCCAACAATTGAGATTTTGAGTGTGGGCTGGGTTTTTTTGTCAGCCCACACTTAAAACCCATACTTTTCTCCTTCCAACAGTAAATTTTTTTGGTGTGAGCTGCTGAGTTGGCATTGTCAGAACCCAACCGGGTGTTGGGAGCTCACACTCAAAAAAATGGGTTTAAGGAGTTTAAAACATCACACGGAGTAAAGAAGTCCGTACAAACTAAATTACACCGCGCAGATTAAATATTTTTTTATTGGTGTGAGAGTAAATGAATAGTTGTGGCAGAATAAAGAAGTCCACCGCGGACTAAAAAAATATTTTCATAAAATAAAGACCCGCCACATCAGTACCAAATGCTGGAAGACTGAGAGTGTGGGTTGGGTTTTTTGGGTCTGACTTGTGGGCCATGTACATCCAACCCACACCCAATTGCTAGAGATGTTTTAACCATACTATTCGTAGAAGATTCAGAAGTAGCCATTAATAGTGGGAAATAATAGAATACTTTGCTGTAAAGTATGGGAAAAGTCCCAAAAGTGAGATTTAAAAGAAAAACAAAAGTAACGCCTACACCCTGTAATCTGTAGAGTTCAACTTTAAAGAGAAAAAGTAATCTCTAAAGATGGTTCTTCTTCTTTTCTTCTTCAGAGAGAGAGAGAGAGAGAGAGAGAGAGAGAGAGAGAGAGAAGGAGGGAGAGATCTGGAAACCAAAGGTTTTCTTCAACGAAGTTAGAGTTCACAGAAATTGATCATGAGATTCAAAAATCAAGATAAAAACGGGAAGATAAACAGAGGAAAATGATAGAGAATGCGCAGGGATGTGAAAGATGGAGGCGCAGTAGAAGAAGATCAAAGCCCTAGGCCGTGAGGACTCGTGATACCATGAAAGGTTTTAAAATCTAGGTAAGTCTATTCTTCTCAATAGAAGTATAAATAGAAGCTAAGAAAAACTTGTATTTGAAGTCTAACAAGTAATTTGAAATACACTAATAAAAATTTTAAGTCTTTGAGATGAATAGATTTCGATAAAATTAGGTCAAATAACTTAGGTATAATAATCCTTGAAACTAATTATCTAATTCTAGCCTAGCTCAAGTTGATATGATAATCTAGTTATAGCAATAAGCAATCAAAAGCACAAGGACAAACAATTTAAATCCTGTGGGAAACCTTTCTAAGAAGAAAGCCACAGGTCGCTGCCGAATCCCCCGAAAGCTAAAATCCCACTATTAAAAAAAATTACAAGAATTTAATTTCTTACAGATTCAATAAGCATATCTTGTGGTTACCTCTCTTCTAATTGGGCTTCTTGCAATCAATTCCTCGTTCTTGCAACGCCACGCTTCGGATCACGTACCAAAGCTTCAAAGCTTGAATCCCTCAAACTCTCAAAATCTAAAATTAGAATTAGGTTTTCAAAATTCTAGATTGATTCAACTTGAGGGTTAATTGTCGTTGAATCTCTCATTGAATTCCCTATTATCTAAAAAATTCTCAAGCCCTAAAATTGGTTTTGGAAGAGGTGAAGTTCAAAATAAAAAAGAAACCTTTTATACAAAAACTAAAAATCCCGTGCTCTGTTCAAATATAGCAAAAGTCTATTTGTGCCGAGATGGTTCTGATTGTTCTGTTCGAACAGAACCAAAGTCTATTCGAACATAGATGGTTTTGCTAGGTCTATTCAAATAGAACAAAAGACTGTTTGAACAGAGACCTATTTTTGTCAAAAAAACACACTTCTTTTATTCATTTTGTAAAATAATAATAGGCTAAAGTATTTTGGATGATGATGTACAAAACCAACGTACATGTTCGGTGTCAGTCCACCTGTAGTCGTTCTACGCGTACTCTCTGACGATGAAAATCCACGAGATAGTATTGATACTTAACACAAAATGAAACCAATACCAAATATGGATGTTTCAACTAGGACTCTAGTTTAACATGAGATACGCACAAAATGGATGTTTAGGTAAAGAGCAGTACATACAAGGGGATATCACATAACTACATAAATACCCAACCCAACCACATAAGATTCTTAAGGCTGTCAATAGATCAGATTCGGACCGGATTTGCTACAATTTGAATCCGATCTGAAACTTTGTAAGTAACATCCATATCCGATCCGATTCAAAATTTATTTGGGTAAATCCAAATCCGATCCAGTCCAAGACTATTTTCGGAGGTTCGAACTTGAAATCCAATCTGATCATAATTTTATTCAATAAATAAAAATGTGGGTACAAAGGCTTGAACCCATGACCTTTCATGGTTTTAAGAACTAAATACCACTTAACCACAAAGTTAGATGTGTTATAATTTATTTTCTTATTGTATATAATATGTTTCTAATTGTTGTAGAAGATTAGCATTAAAAATATATTAATATATCGGTATATAACTTCAGATCGGATATTTATCTAATTGGACTAGGCTCTATCCGAATCTAATTCAAAATTATTTTGAATGTTCCTTATTATGATTGGATCGAATTCAGATTGGAAAGAATGACATCCATATCCTAAAAAGGAATCATATTTTGGATCGGATTTCGGATTATATCCAATCCATTGGCAGCCCTAAGGAATCTCTCAGTTCCGTGGAGGGGAAAAGGGTGTATCGCCTGCACTGTACTTACAAGGGTGATCTCCAAATAAGTCATAATTTTTTCATGACTAACCTGTTAGTGTGGCTATATGAAGATTATTATAACCTGATTTAACCATGTTGTACCATCACCTATATCATCAAATTAAGCCACATTTTTTTGTTGCATTGTAGTTAATGAAATGAATCTAAAAGTCTATGACACAAAATCTTCGAGTGTAAGTGAAGAAGAAGAAGAGATATAGATGGAAAAGGTTCACCTTGAGTTTTATACTTCTTGTAAACTTTGGAGAGTTCTGTGTAATTTGATGATATCAAACCAATGGCAATGAAAAAAAAGCCCTTATATAAGATCGACAATCCCTTGAATAATAATCTTAATATCTACGATTACTACTCAAATCTCAACTACGAAAATCGCAAGAGAAAAAATTATTCCTAAGTTAATTAAAAAACTCAGACAAAAAAAAAAAGAAGGCTGAATTGCCATCTTAAAGCAACATTAACAATCAGAAGAACTTTCCCCTTGAATTCGCCTATAGAAATATCCTTCCGGTCAATATCTTATACCAAATTACTCAATTCCATAATTAGTTTTTTTTTTGCAAAAGAAACTTATTAGTGGTGAGACATGAACAATGACCAACATGTTCTACACTTAAAATTGTAACACCAAAATTAGTCTTGAACATACGGGTATGAAATGGGCGGGACTAGGGTCAACCCGACCCTAAAGAGATAAGGCTCTTACGAACTTAGAGTCGAGAAGGGTCGGGCCAGCCCTACCCATAGCCTATTGTAATAGCCTAATTTTGTATCCCGAACTTAGCCTTTATACCAAGAATATTCAGAGCGTTTAGATGAGTAATAAATGAATGCTTGCACACAGTTTAGCGTGGAAAACCTTTAAATAGGTTAAAAACCACAACCTCTCCTAAGGATTTAGAAAGAGAGAAGTTCATTGATGGCTGCTAGATATTATAAGAGATGCTCTGAGTATTTTAGTATAGAGTTTGAGTAAGCATTCATCCCCCTTAAGACTTTCTTGATAGGAAAAGTTTGTCTAGGATTTTTGTGTCTCTAACCTGTTGCTCATTGGTCATATTTATAGGTCTCATATTATGACCGTTTTATGATCGTTATCTGCTTTAATGATGAACGTTACAATATATGGTTTTGATGAGTCTTCATAATGATTGTGTAACGGCTTGAGTAACTCTTTTTCTTTGTAATTACTCCATAATGTACTATAAATGTGCCACGTGTATGTTGACGAGGTCGAGTAAATGTGTGTTGGTCGAATAGAGAGACTTGAGCCCGACATTGTTGGGCCCTAGTATTAGGGATGGGCTTAGTGTTGGGCCCCGTCTGGCCGACTTTAATGTCTATTAATAAAAATAAAAGTAAATACAAAAAATTGGCATCTTATTAAAATTTTAGAATATTATCAATATCTTTTGACAAAAGCATTAATAAGTTTATTATAAATAATGAAAAACATTAGATGGGGAGATATGCCTTACTTCTCAACATTGTTGCAAGGCTTAGTGTAGGCAGGTTTTAATGAGGGCTAGATTAAGTGTAATAGGGTTGGGCTAAGGGCTGCAAGCATTATACCTTGTCCCCACCCTACCAGTTGCAAGGGACAAGTCGGCCCAACCATTAGATATTCAAAGTAGGGCTTTAAAAGGCTGAAACCCTCATTTGTAAGGGCAGGGTTGGGCTAGGCCAAAGGGTTGTTTTTTGCAGGGCTACCTGAATATGGCTTTTAACTTAATAAGAGGAGTGTGTTTCAAAACTCTATTGCAGATGTTCTAAATTTCTAATGAGGATACTTTTACCTATGCAAAATTTTGTACAAAACTCGATTTCTTTCGACCCCTTTCAAGTATTTAAGTTTTCTTAGAAAATATCTATCATAAGCCATTAATTATAGTTCCAACAAATTCCTAAAAATATTGGGATGCTCTTAAATTCTTCATTGTTTCATACCAAGTTCATATATTTCTCCAATCAGACTTTAAGGCTTCATAGATATACTAAATAACTTCAAACTCCATGTTTGCACCTTGACAACAAAATCATAAATACAATTCTCAATTAATGCACTTACAAAAATAGTAGCAGTTGTTTTGAGGGCTTTTAACTTTTAAGATAACCCCAGGGAACTGTGAGGATTGAAAAGATACCCATTTATGTATAAAGGTTGATTCAGAAAACCCTAATAGAATTATGTTAAAATAATTTTGACAGGTTATGTGGTCATTTATACGCACCACGTACCCATCGACTACATGTCACTCTTTTTTTTTTTTTATTTAATTATTAGTCCTATTTTGTTGGAGCCTTCTAATTTTCTACACAAGTTAATTAGGATTATTTTCCTATTTTCTAGATTAGAAGTTGTTATGATATGAACTCGAATCGTGTTCGAGGAAGTTCATTGGATCTCGTGGGAAGAACGAGGATCAAAGGCGGTTTGAAAAAAGGATTTTTTAAAGTACTGTTAGAACAGACTATTTATTTGTTCGAATAGAAGAGGCAAAGGTTTGATAGTTCAAATGGACTTTATAGTTTATTCAAATAAAAGGCAAGTCATTTGAACGGGATAAGAAGTAGTTCAAACTAGATTTTGTCTATTCAAACAAACTCCTTGTCTGTTCGAACAAAACATCTCATAATCCACTTTGTTCGAATAGACTGAGAATCTGTTCGAACAGACTTCAGTAAGTCAGTTTTAGAAGTTTGTTCAGGAGGTGTTGGTGTGTTTTGTGATACATACTTTGTGTCCATCTTTATGTAATGACTTCCCATGTTTATAAGGGAGTCTTAGGTTATTTTGTTAGCCTATATTGGTGAGTTTAATTCTAGAGAGACCTAGAATTTGAGAGACTCCATTAAAGCTTGTGAAGCTTGAAGAGATCATTGTAACCCGTTTGATTATCATAGTAGATTATTCGGGGAGTAGTTTTTTATCCTCAAGGGTTTTCCACTTCCTTCCTCTGGGAATTCTTGTGTCATTATTATTCTTGTTTGGTTAATTCTTCTGTCAGGGCTTATTCCCCGTATCGTTCTTGTCAGTGGAGAGAGAGTAACTACCTCGATTCTCAATAATTGGTGTTAGAGCAAGTGTTATAGGGCTTATGTGGTAAAGAGCGATGGTCAATCAGGAGAAGTTGAAGATCACAAAGTTCAATGGATCAAATTTTGGAGTGCGGAAGATGCAGATAGAAGATTACCTCTATCAGAAGTATCTTGATTTACCGCTGGGTGGAGATGAGATGATGCCAGCAGAATACGATGTTGCTGAGTGGGTGTGATTGGATCCCACGGCACTTGGAACCGTTAGGTTAGCACTGTCATCTCAGATTCTACACATGATCTCCAAAGTTACGACAACGAAGGGTTTGATGGAGACGTTGTCCGCTATATACTCGGAACCGTCCCGGGCAAACAATGTACATCTTTTACGGCGCTTGTTTACTTTGAATATGAAGGATAATGGTAGTGTGCAAGCTCATATAAATGACTTCAATACCATACATGCTCAACTAGAATTCGTTAAAATCATTTTTACCGAGGAGGTGAAAGTGTGGGTCCCTTTAGGGCAGATGCCTGAGAGCTGGGAAGGGTTTATTATAGCTGTGTGCAACTCATCGGGGAAGGAAGACATCAAATTTGACACTATAGTCTCATTGATTTGAGTGAAAAAAATAGGCGTAAAACATCTGATCCCTGTTTGAGTTCAAATGGAAGTATGTTAAACGTTGAGGAAAGAGGGAGGTCTTACAGAAAAAGGCCGAAATTTGGAAGGGGTTGATCACAGTTAAGAGGAAAGTCTAAGCCACCCGGTGCGTATTAGACTTGCAGAAAGAAGGGTCACTTCAGGCAAGATTATAACTCTTCTTCTTCTAAGAAGATTGATGATGAAGAGAAAGATACAATGAACCTTACTGAGGAGGTTAGTTCTGATAAGGCTCTACTACTATCGTATGACGATGTGAATGAATCTTGGATAGTTGATTCGGGTACCTATTTCCATGCTATTGCGAACGTAGGTTTTCTAGCTAATATTGTTAAAGGCGACTTCAGTACGGTCTTTCGTATAGATAAGAGTGCGCACCATATTACTGGAAAAGGAAACGCTAGGTTATTGTTACCTTTAGGGGAAACGTTGGTTTTACAGAATGTAAGACTTTTACCTAAATTGGAGCGTAACCTTATATAAGTTAGCAAATTGGCAGATGATGGCAGATATGTGAGTATCTTTGGTACAACATTCTAGAAGGTTACAAAGGAAGCTATGCTAGTAACTCGAGGCTTGCGCAAAGGAACGTTGTATACAACGTAGAACACAATTTCTACTATTTATGTGGCCACTCCGGGAATTGATACAAGTACGTGGCACAAATGGCTCGGTCACATGAGTGAAAAGGGGATAAAGATAATGGTAATAAAGGGAAAGCTAGAGGGTTTTGCTGAGGTTAATCTCAAGTTTTGTAAAGAATGTGTTCTTACGAAGCAGAAGAATGTCAGTTTCAAATAATCTAGAAGATTAAGGAAACCTAGAAGGCTAGATCTTGTACACACGGATGTTTGGGGGCCAACCAAGGTATCTTCTCTTGGTGGTTTTCATTATTACGTTACTTTTATCGATGATACTACTCATAAATTGTGGGTTTACTTCGTGAAGAACAAATAAGATGTGTTTGATAAATTTAAGAGGTAGAGGGCTCTAGTTAAAAATGAAACCAGTTTGAAAGTGAAGTATCTCAGGTCGGATAACGGGGGCGAATATTACAGTGACTAGTTTGAAGACTTTTGCGCATAAAACGGGATTAGGAGACAGAAGACTATCCCCAGAGCACCGTAACAAAATGGTGTTACATAACGCATAAACCAAACAATAAACGAAAGAGCGTGGAGTATGAGACTCAACACTAGATTGCCAATGTGATTTTTGGGCAAATGCATTTAGTACGACGACGTAGTTGATTAACAGAGGGCCTTCAACGGCTTTGGATTTTGGACTTCCTAAATAAGCATGGACCAGTAAATTGGTAAACCTTAATCACTTGCAGATTTTTGGTTGTACCTCATATGTGCTTGATAATTCAGATACAAGGACAAAGTTAGATGCAAAGTTGGTAAAGTGCATATTCATTGGATATAGTAGTGATGAGTTTGGATACCAATTTTGGGATGCGAAGAATTGGAAAGTTATCCAGAGCCGTAACGTTACATTCAATGAGGAAGTCTTGTATAAAGATTTCAAAGTACCTAGTAATAGAAGTCGAAGTGAAGCAGCGGAAAGCATCGACATTGAAGATGATGAATCCTCTCAAGAGGTTGATGAAGAAGTCGTTGTTGAGTCTGATGCACCTGATCAAAATAAGGAACCTAATGATCTAGACATTCCAATATAACTTCAAAAGGAGTTGAGAGTTACAAGAATTTTGGCAAGGTACGTTAATTCCTTAAATCACGTGTTACTTACAGATGGTGGTGAACCTGAAAGTTACAAGGAGGCTTTAGATGTGGAAGCCAAGAGCAAGTGGGAGTTTGCTATAGATAATAAGATGTAGTCATTATCAGTTAATCGAACTTGGGATTTAGTTTGGTTACCGAAAGGGAAGAGAACATTGTACAACAAGTAGGTATACAGACTAAAGCAGAAATCTAACGGTTCAAGGAGATTCAATGCTAGACTTGTGGTGAAGGGCTTTCAGCAGAAAGAAGGCATTGATTTTGGTGAGATTTTTGCTCCTGTTGTGAAGATGTCTACTATTCAGGTTGTAATGAATATAGTTGCAGTTAAAGATTTGCATCTTGAGCAACTAGATGTCAAGACAATATTTCTTCATGGTAACCTTAATAAAGAAATTTATATAAAGCAACCAGAAGGGTATTCGGTTAAAGGAAAAAAAGATCTTGTGTGTAGGCTCATGAAGTGCTTATACGGTTTAAAACAAGCGCCGAGACAGTGGTATTTGAAGTTCGAACAATTCATGTCCAAAAATAGTTATTCGAAGAGCAATGCAGATCACTGTTGTTTTATCAAGAATACGGGGAACTCGTATATTATTCAACTTCTGTATGTAGATGATATGTTAGTAGCATATGCTGACATGGGAAAAATTGTCAAGTTGAAGGAACAGTTATCCCGAAGTTTTCTATGATGGACTTGGGTGCGGCGAAACAAGTTCTTGGTATACGTGTTACAAGGGACAGAAAGTGGTGAAAATTGAAGTTATCTCAAGCTGAGTACATCGACAAAGTACTCAAGCGATTTAATATGGATGGTTCTAAAGTTGTTAGTACACCATTTGGAGGTCACTTCAAATTATCAAAGGATTATTATCTGAAGACGCCGAAGGATCGCGATGGGATGTGGAAAGTTTCTTATCAATCCACGGTTGTTAGCCTAATGTACGCTACAATTTGTACGAGGCAAGATATTATCCAAGCAATGGGAGTTGTTAGTAGGTATATGAGTGATCCAGTCAAGGAGCATTGAAGAGCTGTGAAATGGATACTAAGGTATCTAAAGGGGACATAAGATACAACATTATGTTATGGGGGTCCTCAGATATGCTTATAGGGTTTTGCTGATTCTGATATGGCGGGTGACATTGATAGGTAGAAAAACACTAGTGGTTTCATTTTTACATTGGGAAGCGGTGCAGTTACATGGATTTCTAGGCTACAGAAGATTGTAGTTTTGTCTACGATGGAGGCAAAATATGTTGCAGCTACTAAAGCGTGCAAGAATATTGTTTGGCTGAAAGAATTGATAAAAGAACTTGGTAAAGAACAATTTTCTCCTAAGTTATATAGTGATAGTCAAAGTGTTATATACTTAGCGAAGAATTTGGCTTTTCACTCTAGGACCAAGCATTTTGATATTCGGTATCACTATATTTGTTCGTTCCTCGAGGACGGTGTGTTGAAGCTTGTGAAGATTCATACTGATCTGAATCTGGCCGATATGTTTATGAAGGTGGTGACTTTTTAGAAGTTGACGACATGTACAACTCCTGTGGATCCTCAAGATTGAAGGTCCAGGTAGTGCGAGCAATTCATTTGGAAATCTGGAGATGGGTTACAGGATTCGATTTTAAGTGGGAGATTGTTATGATATGAACTCAAAACGTATTCAAGGAAGTTCATCGGAGCTCGTGGGATGAGCGAGGATCGAAGACGGTTTGAAAAAAGGATTTTTCAAAGTTCTGTTCGAACAAACTATTTATCTGTTCGAGCAGAAGAGGTTTGATAATTCAAATAGACTTTACAGTTTATTCGAATAAAAGGCAAGTCATTCGAACAAGATATGAAGTCATTCGAACGAGATTTTGTCTGTTCGAACAGACTCCTTATCTGTTCGAACAAAACACCTCAGAACCCACTTTCTTCGAATATACATAGAGTCTATTTGAACAGACTTTGGTAAGTCAGCTTTAGAAGTTTGTTCTGGAGGCGTTGGTATGTCTCGTGATCTGTACTTTATGTCCATCTTTATGTAATGACTTCCCATGTTTTTAAGAGAGTCTTAGGTTATTTTGTTAGCCTATCTTGGTAAGTTTAATTCTAGAGAGACCTAGAATTCGAGCGACTCCATTAAAGCTTGAGAAGCATAGAGAGATCATTGTAACCCATTTGATTATCATAGTAATTGTTTGGGGAGTGGTTTTTTATCTGCAAGGGTTTTTACTTCCCTCCTCAGGGAATTCTTGTATCCTTATTGTTCTTTCTTGGTTAATTCTTCTATTTGGGTTTATTCCGCGTATCATTATTGTCAAAGGAGAGAGAGAGAGTAGCTACCTCGTTTCTCAACAGAAGTTTCCTAATTAGTCTAGAATTAGTGTTTCTAACTTCTATTAGGTTATTAATTTTGATGAGTCTCCTTATGTCTATAAAAGGAGAGCTATTCTAGTTGTTTTCTTAGGTTGTTTTGATAAAGTTTATTTTAGGTTTGGTTTGTGTTACAGATTTTTTAGATGTAATTTAGTTAGTTACTACTTAGTTTATATCATGATTTAGGTAGTTATTAAGAGTTGGTGTAGTGCTTGGTTTTAGTTATTTAGGTCCAGAGAAAGTAGGATTATAGGTAGTTAATTTCCTATTATTTAGGAATTTTCATAGAAGTCCTGGAATTATCTCTATATTAGCATATGGGATAAACTAATCATGTATGAATGGAATTATTAAAGAAAGAACGCTTTGTGTTATATCCCGGAGGTAGGTTTTTATCAATATAAACCAACTTAGAGATCGATTTTTCTCAAATTAAGCCATTTCTATCCCTTCTATATTCTTGATTGTAACAGTTTAGTAGAGATATTAAATAAATTTGTAGTTAATTTATGTTTGTTTAATTGTTGCATCTTCAATCTTTTGGCTTCCACGAGATTTTTGCATTAAATTCACTAACGGTGAAGAAGGATTTGTTATGGGTTGTGATGGGGTTGATGCATAACTAAAAATGGTCTTGGAACTCGTTCTTGAGATAAGAGCTGCTCATCAGCTTTTTATCCTTCAACAAAGATTTTGAGCTTGTCGAATGAGCTCCAAGCTCCAATCCTGAGTACAGAGCTTACCTAACTGGTAGACACGTAAGAGTTATGAAATTTTCATACTACATATAGCTTACCACTAAGCATAAACTAACACTAGGTTTTCCTGATTTTGATTTCATACATAGTAAAATGGAAACCTACACCCGCTTGGGCCTTGGAGCAAAAGACAATGTAGGTTACGTAACTCGCAAAGACAAATAAATAGGAACAATAACTAGAGTGAGCAAGGAAATTTTTTTGCAATCTCTAATGACATGAAGAAAGTCATAATATATATACAAAAGAAGAGTTCAAAATATGGATGGATGAAAATCAATTGTACAAGAAGGGACTAAGATCTCAACATCCACCAGGATTCAAGAGTATTTTGAAGTTTTCATCAAATATAGTTTATCTATAATTGTTTATGTTTTCTATCATGCCCTGCCAAAATCAAGAAGAGGAGGTTGTGGCAAATGGATGATGGTCTCAGTGTCACAGACCAGCTGAAATATAAGTTTGGTACGTGCGACACTCAAGGCACGTGCCTTAAGTAAGCCTAATTATTCGTCTTATTTCAATAGTTTTTTATCACAATATCACATAATGTCAAGGCAACATTAAATTGTACAAAGATTCAATGAAAACTTGATTTCATTCATCTATCAACAACATTGCAATGCTTTAATTAATCCACAATACGAATAGAGAAACCCTAGTCAGCAAAAAAAGTACAAAGAACACCGAATCGGTTGGGAAAAATCTCTTTAAGAGCTTCAATTGCTTAAACGAAGTTAATTACAATGGAATTACTCTAAACCCTAAGCTTCTTCCTCAAAACTTTTATTAAACTAATATAAGCTAAAAAAATAGCATAAGTCCCCTTTATATACTAGGGAACAAAAAAATATCAGTAGAACGAACTCGAGGCAAACCCACATCCCAGAATAAAAACCTACACCAAGCTCATTTGAACTGCATCCAAGCCCATTCAAACGACGTTACACTAATTGGCCTTAAACCCTATAAATATGACGACTTGTTCGAACAACATCCAAGCTCGTTCGAATGAAATTTGTCTATGGGCCAAAATTTCAGGGAATTGAACATTGGTCATTCGAACGAAAATAGGGAGTCGTTCAAACGACTTGGGTTCCTGGGCCAAATTCCAAGGAGTTGGAAAAGGGTCGTTCGAACGACTCAAAACCTTGTTCGAACGACTTTACGATAATTTCATTATTCACATACGAGTTTTCCTCAAAACGTCCCTAGATCCTCCTGGATCATGACACCCTCATTTAGGAGCCTTGAGATCTTGCTCAAGCTAGAACTAGAGATGTGGGAATGCGGTGCGACCCATTTCCCAATTATACCAATTCGTCTTACTAGGAAGTTGACCCTTCTTCCCACCTCAGAATGATTCAATACCACCCTGTCTTGTAGTATGAACTTTCTTCTCTAGAATACCAACCTCCTACAATGGATTTTCTCTTTCCATCCATAAGTCATCAACTGATGGTAGGTGAGTGTCAATTGCTGAGTCTTCATCTAAAAGAGACGGCTCAAGCAACTTCAAATGCACGACATTAATCACCGAATACATCTTCATGAAAGGTGGACCATCTAACTGGAATGCATTGCCACTAATATTCTTGAGTATCAAAAATAGACCATAACGGATAGGATTGAGCTTCTTACCTTCCCCCTTAAGCTGTTCCTTACCCAAATGCAACCAAACTAGGTCACCCTCTTGAAAAGTACACTCAACCCAATGCTTGTCGTGGCGAGCTTTATACTTCGCTTGAGTCTTCATCAGCAGTGCTTCAAACGCCTCATGAACCTTGCTTATCCTCTCAATGAAACGATAAGCTTTAACCTGCTTCTCTTCCTCCTTCCTTGATACCGTCTTGTCACCAAAACTAAATGCCAAATCAAAAGAGCTTTGCGGCAAGTACCTCAAACAAACTTCAAATGGAGACTTCAAAGTAAAACCATAAATCGCCCGGTTGAACACAAACTGAAGATACAGTAAACTCTCATGCCAAGTCTTAGGATGCTTAGAAGGGTCCCGTAATAAATGTACCAAAGTACGATTAACTACCTCTGTTTGCCCATCAGTCTACGGATGAAAAGCGGTACTTCTCTTCAACTTAGTATCTATCATCCCCCATAATGATTTCCAGAAATGCCCCAAAAAGCGGTTATCCCTATCAGAAATAATAGAAGAAGGGAGCCTGAAATACTTCCGGACGTCTCTAAAAAACAATCGCATTATTCCTTCCCCTGTGACCGTCTTCTGGCATGGAATAAGAACAATCATCTTGTTGAATTGATCCACCACCACAAAGAAATAGTCATTCTTACACCTGGTCATGGGCAAACCACCCATAAAATCCATCGAAATGTTCTCCCAAGGTCGACTAGGAACTGACAATAGTAAGTACAGTCCTATCTTCTAATTGGAAAGCTTCGATGTGTTGCATAGCACGTAACCACGAACCACACTAGTAACATTCACCTGCATATTTGGCTAATAGACATAACCCCACAAATTTAAAAGAGTCTTCTCAACCCTGAAATGACCTACCACCCAGGAATAATGTACCTCTCGAATCCAATACAAGCGGCCTCCAACCTCTGGAATACATAGCAGACAGCCCTTATAAATCAAACTATCCTTCAAAACATACTCGCATGTCTTGCCTTACAGCAACTTCTCATGAATCACACTGAGCTCCTTATCATCGTCATACCCTGAAACATACTCAGAAAGAATAATAGGCTGGATCTACAGAGCTACCAACATAGTGGAAATAGTTGGTATTTGCTTGATCAATAAGATAGCATATCAGCCATTTTGTTGTCCACTACTTTCTTATGCTTGATCAATAAGATAAACTGATGAAGGTACGACATCCACTTCATATGGCGTTCTTGCTATAGCTTGGACTGCATAGATAAGAACTGTAATGGTCTAAAATCAGAATGTATCATAACCTCCTTCCCCAATAAGTAACTCTGCCAATCTTTTACTAATTGATATAACGTGTAGAACTCCTTATCGTAAGTAAGATAGTTTCGTACTGCTCCTGTAAACATCTCATAATGGTAAGCAACCTGCTTCCCATCCTGTAAAAGGATTGCCCTCAATGCATAGTCTGATGCATCTGTCTCAACCTCAAAAAGGTCGCTGCAAATTGGGCAATGCTAACATTGGTGCATCCATAATCTTGCGCTTTGGTAACAGAAAAGTCTTCTCATGGTGTTCTTCCCACACAAACTGTACTCCAGTCTTCGTCAAAGAATGTAAAAGTGCAGCTATTTGTGAAAAATGCCAAATAAACTTTCGTAAGTACTGACAAGAGCCTATAAAACTCCTCACTTTTGTCACTGTACAGGGTCGAGGCCAATTAGTAATGACCAAGACCTTCTCTGGATCAACCTTAAGCTCGCCGCCACCAACAATAAAACCCAAATAGACTAGCTCCCTTTTCCCAAACTCGCACTTCTTCCCGTTAAAAAAAAGTTGCTGTGATCGCAACTTTAAGTAAATGCCCAAGGTGCTCCTCCCATGTATGACTATATATTAAGATATTATCCAAGTATACAATCACAAAATCATCAATAAAAGCATGAAGTACCTCATTCATTAACCGCAAAAATATCACCGGAGCATTGCATAACCCAAAGGGCATCACCAACCACTCAAATTGGCCCTGTTTGGTCTTGAACACTATCTTCTAAGTATCTTCATCCCAAATTCTAACTTGATGGTAACCCGACTTAAGATCCAACTTGGTAAAAAACTGAGCCGCCTACAGCTCATCTAAAAGCTCGTCAATCCGTGAAAGCGGATAAGGATTCTTTACAGTAATCTTGTTCAACACCCGATAATCCACACACATCCTCCAAGACCCATCCTTCTTCGGCACCAATAACACCGGTAAACCACAAGGTGGGAAACTTACATTAATAACTCCTTTCACCAGGAGTTCATGTACCTGTTTCTTGATCTTATTAGACTTTGTAACAGAAGTCTGATATAACCCAATATTTGGTAGTGGCTCACCATGCACCAAGGTGATATCATGCTCTACATCCCCTTGCACGGCATCCCTTCTATGCCCAGAAACAAGTTTTCATACTCCTCTTGCAACTTTCCCATATCGGTTTTATAGTAGCATATTCGCCAAATTCGAAAAGAGTAAGCCAACAAAGTGTAGTCGAAGATAGCCATACATGATCGAAGGCCAACATTTGAGAAGTTACCACAAGTTCTCGGCTTACCAAAAGTAACCGTTGTACCTGGCCAAGAATAGAGTTGTTAGAGATCTGCAAAGTTCGCCCATTCCCCAAGAATAAAAGACTATAATTTCTTTTTGTAAACTTCTTGTGTCTACTATAAATATATGTAGAGAATAGATGATTAAGAAATGGGCAATCCACAAACTTTACCATCGTTACTTTTTAACCCTACAATCACTCTGAAGTTTTTAATAACTAGAAATATATTGGATTTTACATTAAAATTATCCTCAATATTATAGTTTTTCTCAGCTTTTACTGAGTTTTCCACATAAAATATTGTTTATCTAGTCTTTATTGCATTCTCTTTATGAATAAGTATTAGCAAAGATTCTCCTTATGGAAAATGCGCCACTACAATTGGTACCGTCTGTGAGAAATACCACACTTTTTTACCAACACTAATCTAAAAGCCATACAATGACAAGCATAAACCTAAGAAGCCATTCCAGCACCGTACGAGACCAGGAAATTAATCTCATAATAGGAATGGTCGATTTGTACAGTGCAGTACTCGAGCTTCAAAAACAAATGGCTGTAGAAAAGGCCCAAAGACTGGAAAATCAGCATGTCCATGCTCAAGCTCCTCAAACGGAGAGAGACGAACGAAAGAAAGCCTTAGATCAATAGAGTCAAACACATCAGAAAGAAATAGAAAGACTGAGGAGAATACAAGATCGACTCACTGGTCCCAGACGTCCCCTCCACTCACCCAGAGCGAGTATAGATCAAGAGAAATTCAATGCTATAATCAACCAAGAGAAGACGAGTTTCGAATTTCTCGATCCAGATCTGGAAATCTAAACAAGTTTTCTTGAGATTTTGGTTTAACATCCTCAACATCGACAACTGAAGGAAGTTGACGCAGGCGTCATCAGACTCCCCCACCCAAAAGAAGAGCAATCAGGGATCGATTGGGACCAGAAGGACAGGGAGATTTTGTTCTTCAGGTCACAACCTTACCATTCCCCCCACAAAAATTCGTCACCTTAGACGACCTCAACAAGAAGATCTAGGCCATAAAATCTGAGACCCTCGGTAAAAAATCTGCGCTTGACAGAATCGAGACAAATCCCATCTCTCCTCATCTCGAAGTTATGGCCATCCCAGAAATTTTCCATATGCCGAAGTTTATACAATATGCAGGCCTGACTAATCCACTTACCCATGTTCGATACTTTAAAGCCACAATTGGGTTATATTCCAAACTTGACCACATGTTGTGTAGGCTATTTAACATGAGCCTAAAGGAAGAACCTCTTCGGTGGTCCCATACCATCCAAGAAGCCTCCATCACCACGTTCAACCAGTTACAATATTTTTTCAATGCCAATTATGCTAATGCTAAATAGCAGGAGATCACTGTAGATTCTGTATTCTTCTTTGAGCAGGGTGCCAAAGAGACATTGAAGAGTTTTTATAAACGTTTCTTACATTAAACAAGGAAAATTGAGAACTCAGATCCCACGATAGTCGTTCCAGTATTCACCTCTACCCTGTACATCGACTCTAAAGTTTGAGAAGAACTTACTCTGCACAAGCTGAGAACAATCACAGAAATGATTGATGTAGTTAACAATTACATTAAATTAGAACGGTCAAAGAAAGATAAGATAAAGAGCTCATCTACCATCCATTCTCAAGAAATATCTTTTACCCCATCCCAATGAGCGGTAAGAACTGAAACACCCAAGCAACGCGACAGAAACACCGACAACAATAGAAAAAGGGACGACAAACCCGATAAACAAGTCCAAGTTCTGCCGCCAATGACAACAACTCTCTTCGCTATCTTACCCATGATAAAAGGAGATGAGTATTATTGCGCACCACAAACCATTCTGGATCTCCCCAATAGAACTTTATGTCAGTATCACAATGTGCATAGTCATAAAACTGACAACTGTTACTCCCTCATACGAATTTTTCATCGTAGTTGGAAGACTTCATAATTATGTCATCGACATCCAAAAGTTTCTTAAAAATGAAGCAAAAAACAAAGAATTTGAATAACATCAAGTCCAGGGGTAAACTCGTCATTTGTATATGATCGAGATTGAGAAAGGGAAGAAGAGAAAGCAAGACGATCAAATTATATTTTGTTGTCAAATGACCTCCTCGGATAAATCAGCAAAAATTTTCCCAAGATCAAGCAAATCGAAATGTCATTACCATATTACCTTCGAGGATTGTGACACCAGCCACGTGAGATACTTTCACGATGACCCTCTCGTCATTATGATCAAAAAGTTGGACAAGAGTACCTACATACGCTTCTCGTTGATACCGGAAGCGCAATAGATGTATTGTTTAGAAGAGCAATTGAAGTCCTTGGACTCACAGATTCCGTAAAAGCTTTGACAACAACAATCACCTGCTTTAATGGTTCAAAAGAATCAACCACAGGAGAATTACTCTGCCAGTTCAGGCGAGATCCAAAACTACATTCGTAAAATTCCTTGTCATTGATGTTGAGTCCAAATATTTAGGAATTTTGGGACGCAGTTGGTTACATTCAATCAAAGCAGTACCATCCACTTATCATCTAGCATTGTGTTTTCCAACAGATCACAGAATCTATGAAATCGAAGGTAGCCAAGCAGTTGCACATATGTGCGAAAATACCATAACCAACCCTCATACAACAAAACTTCTCAAGGCATATCAACTACAGCAAGAAGAATCACCCATATTTGAGTAGCAAGACACCGAAATGGTTGATTCTGCTGAACTCGATGGTCTAGGACGTACAACCTTCATCGGCTCCAAGCTATCAATCGATGAAAAAGAAACCATGATCCAACTGCTTAAGAAAAACATCAACATCTTTGCCTGGACTTTCCAAGAAATGCCTGGCATCGACCCATCAATCGCGTTCCACTGACTTAACCTCCTTCCACACAGTAAAGCTATTATTCAGAAATGACAAAATTTAGCTCCCCACCTCCGCGATGCAGTGAACGAAGAGATTGATAAACTCCTTCGAGTAGGATTTATTTGGGAAGCTAAGTATCCGAAGTGGGTTTCTAATATCGTAGCGGTACCAAAAAAGAATGAAAAGATAAAGGTTTGCGTTAACTTTACAGAACCCTACAAGTTCACACCCAAGGACAGTTTTCCGCTACCACTCATTCTACAACTTCTCGACTCTGTCGCAGGACACGAATATTTTTCTATGATGGATGCAGCCTCCGGCTACAGCCAGGTTCCACTCGCCGAAGAAGATCAAGAAAAAATAACCTTCAATACCAAAAGAGGTCTATACTATTACACAATAATGCCTTTTGGTTTAAATAATACATGAGCTACTTACCAGAGACTTGTGACTAAAATGTTTAAAGATCATCTTGGCATAATTATGGAAGTCTACATCGATGATATGATCTACAAAAGCTTGAAGCAAGAAGATCACTCCAGCAATCTCCAAACCATCTTCGATAACCTTCGTAAATACCTGATGAAACTCAACCTAGAGAAATGCCAATTTTGAGTCACATCTGGTAAATTTCTGGGATATCTGGTCAGCAAGAGAGGGATTGAAATTGATCCAGCACAAATCAAAGTGCTCATTGTGATGTCATCTCCACGAACAAATAAAGATGTCCAAAAATTCGCAGGCAAGATCGCCACTCATCGCAGATTTATCTCAAAGTCATCTGATCGATGCAAACTTCTTTACCTCCTTCGTGGCAGTCCCACTTCTCTTTGAAATAAACAACACAAGGAAATCATTTGGACTCCTGACTGTGAGTTAGCCTTCCAAGATCTTAAACGATACTTGGGGCGTTCTCCTATCATTAGTACTCCAGTTGATGGAGAATTACTTTCAATATACTTATCGACAACTAAAGACTTAATTAGTTCCGTTCCTATTCGAGAAGAAAAAGGAGTAGAAAAACCACTCTACTTCATCAGCAAAATACTCATGCCTGCTAAAAATAGATGCACAACAATAAAAAAGCAACACTCGCCTTGGTATACAGTTCCCCAAAACTTTGTCCCTACTTTCAAGCTCATCCCATCAAAATCATCACCAAGTACCCCCTCAAAATGGTACTCTTCAAAAAAGAAAAATCTCAAAGACTCCAGCAATAGTCCATTTTCCTTGGCGAATACAACATTTCCTTCGAACCACAAATATTAGTCAAGGGACAGGCAGTGGCTAAATTTTTGGCAGACTTTCCAGTCGAAGACCCCGATTGGGAAGGACTCGAAGAAATCTTTATAGATGACTCCATAACAGAGCCAGACGCATGGTCCAAAAGTTTAGGTTGGCGACTTTTTACAGACAGATTCCCTGGACCACACAGATCAGGGATTGGCATCGTCCTTGTTATACCTTCTAATCATTAAATTAAGAAAGCTATAAAACTGAACTTCTATGCTACTAATAATGAGACCGAATATGAAGGAATCTTACACGGTCTCAATCTTGCACTCGCACTCGGAGCGGAAGAATTAGCAGTCTACGTCAATTCTTTACTCGTGGCAAATCATTACAATAAAACATTCAAAAAAAAGGGACAAATTGTAGATTACGCAGCTCTGGTCGAGGAAAAGATGAAAAAATTCAAACACGCAATAATCTCTTACTTACCTTGAAAAGAAAATCGACATGCCGACGCGTACGCTTATATCGTAGTCATTCTAGGAGATAGTGAAAAAAGATCTTTAGAAATCGAAATTATCGAGCATTCCAGCCTCGATATACAGTCAACACTGCATATCACAATTGCTGAAAACAAAGACCCTGAAGACTGGCGAAAACCATTCTATGCATACCTCAAGTCTAACATCCTCCCTATTAACAAAGAAGAAGCCCTATCACTTTTGGCCAAGTGCCCCAGATTCACCATCCAGGATTACATCTTATATCGAATTACAGAAGGGGGACCACTTATCGAATGTATCACGTAAAAACAAGCTCAAATCAAAATTAGAGAACTTCATAAAGGTATCTGTGACGTACATGTTTCAGGAAGATCATTAGCCTAACACGCCTTCACGCAAGGATTATACTGGCCCAAGATGAGACAGGACTGCGAAGAATTTGTGCGTAAATGCTGTAAATGCCAAATCCATGCTCAAGACATCAAAAATCCATCCCTCGACTTGCATATTAACAATGTCCTCTAGCCATTCAAATGATGGGGGATCGAGATTATTGGACTTTTCCATCCAACGTTGGGAAACAGAAGATTTGTCTTAGTCGCCACTGATTACTTCACAAAATGGGCTGAAGTAGTTCCTCTATGCCATACTGATGAAAATGAGCTCATCAAGTTCCTTTAGGACCACATCATCACCAGGTTTGGCTGCCCAGATATGATACGCTCCGATAATGGCAAGCAATTCATCAGCGTAAAAATACTTGTTTTCCTCCATAAATACAAAACCCAGATATCCACATCCACACCATACTATCCTCAAGGCAATGGACAAGCCGAAGCCATCAACAAAAGCATTAAATTAGGTTTATGCAAGTGTCTCGACGACAAGAAGGGAAGATGAGTGAATGAACTACTCAGTGTTCTCTGGGCTTACCGAACCACTCCTTGAGTTTCAGCAAGCTGCACTCCATTCATGATAGCTTTCGGTACCGAAACAGTCATACCTTTATACCTCAATATACCAAGTACCTGAAGGAAAGTTTCAGACGAAGACAATAAACTCGGTCTCCTTTGTAACCTCAATTGGATAGAAGAAACTCGTGACAAGGCCATAGTGAATTTGGGACGATACCATGACACATTGAAAAAATCATACAACAAAAAAGTTCGAAAATGGAAATTTAGTATTGGAGACCTTGTCCTACGACTGATACAAGATAGTACTCGGCCTAAAAATTCCAAAAAGTTATTAGAAAACTGGGAAGGGCCATACATTGCCAGTAACAAAATAGATAGTGGAACTTATTGGCTAATGATTGAAGATGAAATACATCTCGAATATCCATGGAATACTGCCCAACTGAAACTGTTTTACAGATAACGCACTATAACCATTTTCATCGATTTAAATAAACAACTTTTACTGTCAGTTTAATCCTTACTATTTTTTATTTGATCTCGATCCATACTTGACGAGTATGCATCAAACAAACAAAATCCTTACTATTTTTTATTTGATCTTGATCCATACTTGACAAGTATCCATCAGATAAACAATATCCTTACTATTTTTAATTTGATCTCGATCCATACTTTACAAGTATGCATCAGACAAACAATATTCTTACTATTTTTGATTTAATTTGATCTTGATCTATACTTGACGAATATGCATCAGTCAAACAAAATCCTTACTATTTTTAATTTGTTCTTGATCCATACTTGACAAGTATGCATCAGACAAACAATATCCTTACTATTTTTTATTTAATCTCGATCCATAATTGATAAGTATGCATCAGATAAAAAAAATCCTTACTATTTTGATTTTCTCTTGATCCATACTTGACAAGTATGCATCAAACAAACACAATCCTTACTATTTTGATTCAATCATGATCAATTCTTGACAAGTACGCATCCAGACTATCATTCAATTTTACGTGAACACTATCCAATTACAGGATATTCTACTTCTCATTCCTTAATTATCGAACAACCTCTAACAGAGCTCTTATTCCTCTCAAATCTAAATACATATACCCATCTAAAGATACACATCTGGTACTCATTCTCATTACTTGCCATTTCATGGCCATCTCTCACATATCACGCAAACAAACATTCCTTACTTATCTGTTGTACTCTACAGTCACATTCAACAATATTACTTTGTCGAATCTACTACTTAGCATTATTTACAAAACACATGCAGCAATTTTAGACAATAATTTTTTTCCGAAAATCAAAAATTCATTGCATACCACAAGATTAAAATTTTTTTGGTCTCATCGACTATTTTTACATACCTCTACCAAAGTAATACTACTTACACAAAACTTTTACACTACAAGGGGAAATTCTACTTCATTCGCATTCAGAGCACCTTCGAGTACATCCACATCTCCTAGCTTCCCAGGACGAGTACCATCAACTTCCATCATCACCTCATCTTTGACAACTTTCGTCTCCCCGCGAACTTCAGGCGTATCCGAGACTTCGTCTTCTGAGTTATCATTGAAGATAATACCACCACTCTTCACCAACCCTTTGAATTTTTTTTCTAACCTCCAACTCCTTGTACTGCCCAGCAAAATGAGCCCTTACTTCTTTACATTTTTCTAACTTTTCTACATTCATCTGAGCCCTGACCTCATTAAGAAGCTTGCCATGCTCTAGCTCCATTGCCTTTCGTGCATCAGTAACTTGTTCCCTTACATCCTTCTCAAAGTTTGCTTTCTGCAGTGCCAGAGCATCCATTTTTTTCTTTCTCCGATACTTACTTTGCTTCACGAAGCGTCACATCCCACGCTTTTTTGCCTCCAGCTTATAAGTATTCAATGTTGCATTCAACCCTTCCTTCTCCTCGATCAAATGCTTCTCTATATTTTTATACGCCACAAGATGATTTACCAGCTCACCACTGCCAGCAATGCAGTCTATGGCGACAGTCACCAACTTCTTGATATGCAACAAAGTCATATATTGAGTATTCGAGTGACCTACCAATTTTTTCAAACAAAGAAAAGCAATAAAATTTCTCACCTTCGACATGTTTCGCTGACCCTCGCTGAGAAATATATTCAAACACTCAATGCCAACAAAATAATCCTCCAGCTCCTTCAACTCGTCCGTCTCAAATGTGTATGAGTCCATGGTCTTCTGCACTTCGGTATCCGACTCTTCAAAGTATTTTGTCATTGACGTCTCACCACTACCTCTCATCTTCGGGAGCACACTCCCCGTGCCCCATGGAGAACGCCCATCCCCCACAGCAACTGGTTTGAGGGTTCCAGCCACCACCTTCATTGTCGATTGTCGAGTAGTCCCCTTGTGAGGAAACAATGGGGGAACAGCAGAGCTCACAACCCTTTTCTTCTTATTCTTTCCCAGAGAAACTCCAAACATGGCATCAGTATTATACCCGGCCTAGGAAGGATTGTCCAATGGAAAACTAGCCTCTGGAGCCTTCTTGTTCTTCGTCGACATTTTTCCGTTGATAATAGATACGTTAGTACCTTTAGCCCTTGACCTCCTTAAACCAGCCTCTAGAAATAAGGTGCCCACGCGATCTTGGTCGATGACCAGGTTATCGATCTTACTAAACAAATTTGTTCTAATCTTATACAACTCTTCCTTCACTTCTGAATTCTTATTGACTTCTTTCAAAGCTGTAAACACACAAAGACAGTTAGAAACAATTACCATCACATTCAACACTTCTAACATCGACAATTCAAATTACCTAACCATGGACCTAAGTGAAAAAAATTTCTCTTTAGGGGCTCCCCGGGGTCTTTCTTATAGAACTCATAGTTCCCAGAGACAAGTAAACGTTCATTGTTGTATCGTCCCCCAGTTGACACCATGTCATAGAACATCGGCCTCTTCAAAAACCTCGATAACCTAATTTCTGAGGGTTCGCCTTGAGCGTGTAGTATACACACAAATTATCGGTAGTTATCAATGCCTAATATTTTGCGTAAATGCCCAAGGTGCTCCTCCTATGTACGACTATATATTAAGATATCATCCAAGTATACAATCATAAAATCATCAATAAAGGCACGAAGTACCTTATTCATTAACCACATAAATTTTGCCAGAGCATTGCATAACCCAAAGGGCCATCACCAACCACTTAAATAGGCCTTGTTTGGTCTTGAATGCTGTCTTCCAAGTATCTTCTTCCCGAATTCTAACTTGATGGTAACCCGACTTAAGATCCAACTTGGTGAAAAACCGAGCCGTCTGTAACTCATCTAAAAGCTTGTCAATCCGTGGAAGCGGATAACGATTTTTTACAACAATCTTGTTCAGTGCCCGATAATCCACCTACATCCTCCAAGACCCATCCTTCTTTGGTACCAATAACACCGGTGAACCACAAGGTGAGTAACTTGGATTAATAACTCCTTGCTTCAGAAGTTCATGTATCTGTTTCTTGATCTCATCACACTTTCTAACAGAAGTCCGATATAACCTAATATTGGGTACTGGCCCACCATGCATCAAGGTGATATCATGCTCCACATCCTTCTTGTGCGTCATCCCTTCTATGCCCAGAAGCAAGTATTTATACTCTTGCAACTTCCCCATATCGGTTTTGTAGTAGCATATTCCTCAGATTCGACAAGAGTAAGCCAGGAAAATGTTGTCGAAGGCAACCATACATGATCGAAGGCCAACATTTGAGAAGTTACCACAAGTCCTTGACCTACCAAAAGTAGCCATTGTACTTGGTCAAGAAAAAAGCTGTTAGAGATCCACAAAGTTTGCCCATTCCCCCAAGAATATGAGACTATTTCTTTCTTTTTGTAAAATGCTTGTGTCTACTATAAATACATGCAGAGAATAGATGATTAAGAAACGGGCAATTCACAAACTTTACCATCATTACTTATCAACCCTACAATCACTCTGAACTTTGTAATAACTAGCAATATACTAGATTTTATATCAAAATCCTCCTCGAGGTCGTGGTTTTTCTCAGCTTTTACTAAGTTTTCCACGTAAAATTTTGTGTATCTAGTCATTATTACATTCTCTTTACAAATATGTATTGGCGAAGATTCTCCTTCCAGAAAATATGCCACTACAGGTTTGTTGCTTAGGAGCCATTGCCAAAGTAGACAACACCTTAGCCAACAGACCCTCTTAAACTGGTCGCACCAACAACAATACAAATTTTCCGCTCGCATTAGCCAACCTCTTTGCCTGAGTCGTAGTTACTAAATTATTGGTAGTGATATGTTCTTTGCACACATTTATATGAAACTTCGCCCCATCCTTCACAAGACGATACTTGCAAGCTCTACGATAAAGGATTGCATCTCGATCCCAAAGATAAGGGCTACCCAAGATGAATTGACACACGTCCAACGGAACCACCTCACATGTCACTTTGTCAATAAACTTCTCTGTAATCGCAAACTTGAATGTACACTGCTTAGTGATTTTCAACTCCGCGTCTTTCTAAATCCAACCCAAACCATACGACTTAGGATGAGACACAGTAGCCAAACCCATCTTCTTTACCACCACCTCAGAAATTAAATTCTTCTGACTACCCGGATCAATAATGGCCTCGACTGAGCTCTACTTCACTTGAATGTTGACATAAAAAAGTTTTTCCCGATTCACCTCATTGATAGCTGTAGGTTGCTTGAACATTAGAGTAAGCTTAGGATTTGGCTTATCTAAGTCCGGAAGATCCACAATCGTTGCGGCCAGTGTATATTTCTCTTTCTTGCCCCTCTCCCCCTTCGGCCTTAGCTCCGGGTGAAGTTTCCAACATTTATCTGAAATGTGCCCATTAGCCTTACAATGACTATGGATATTCCCCTTGGATAAAGACCCATCTCCTTTGGACTCCCCTTTCTGATCATACTTCTAAGCAGACTTGTACCCCGACTTTCTCTTGTCATTTTTCTTGCCACTTTTCAAGTACTTGCCTTCAATAGTAATTGCTTTAACGGTAGCATCTTCGATATTTTCCACATTAAAAAGCTTTAATTCTCTTTTAATGGACTCTGACAAACCTCCCGTATATTTCATGAATACCTCGTACTCATCCACATCAATATTCAAAACTAACGCTTGGTTATAAAACTCCGTAGTGGATTATTGTATGGATTGCCCAAACCTTTAGCGCAAATTGCGCCATTTGTACCATCGCTCTTGTTCATACCCAATTAGATAGAATTGTTTCCTCACCAAAACCTTGAATTCTTTCTAACTCAAACTTCCTACTTTGTGGTGTATTAGACATGATTTCCACCACGCTAGTGAATGACTTGCAAATTTTAAAGTAGAGAAGCCAATTTTTTGAGCATTAAAATATTTATAAACAGAAAAATAGGTCTCTAACCTATCTAACCAATTATCCAACTTCTTGGCATCGACTGAACCATCGAATACCGAAATTTTAATTTTCAAGTCAATACGAAGATTACGCATAAGATTCATTGACTTACCAAAACCCGAGCACTCTTTGACGGATTCGGCATTACTAGAATCACTATCTATCTTCGCATTATCCACGTCTTCATCCACCTCCAAAACCACTTTTTTCCTTGAGCGACCTCGCCGTGTCGCCGAAGCGGAAGCCTTCGCGAGGTTCGTGAGATGCAATTGCTATACCAACTCCCTTACAGTAGAAGTTAGGTCAAAACCTGTTGTTTCCAAAGTCGTGAATCGATCGTTGGAATTGCCCATCTCTAAATCATCATTCTTCTTCGAATTAGGTTTTCGATAAATCTTTAACGGACTCACTAGCTTCTTCTTCGTTTGCTTGATACGGTCACGTGTAGAGACCCTAAACCACAATCTCCCAAGGATGAACAGAACACCGCTCTGATGCCACTTAATCCACAATACGAATAGAGAAACTCTAGTTAGTAAAAAAATACGAAGAACACCAAATCGGTTGGGAAAAATCCTTTAAAGAGCTTCAATTGCTTAAATAAAGTTAATTATAATAGAATTACTCTAAGCCCTAAGCTTCTTCCTCAGAACTTTTATTGAACTAACATAAGCTAAAAAAATAACCTAAGTCCCCTTTATATACTAGGGAATAAAAAAATACCAGTAGAACGGATCTCGAGGCAAACCCACATCTCCGAATAACAACCTACGCCAAGCTTGTTAGAATGGCATCCAAGCTCGTTCGAACGATGTTACACTAATCGGTCTTAATTACAGGGATTGAACATTGCTCATTCGAATGAAAATAGGGAGCCGTTCGAATGACTTGGGTTCTAGGGCCAAATTACAGGGAGTTGGAAAAGGGTCATTCGAACGACTCTAAACCTCGTTTGAATGACTTTACAATAATCTCATTCTTTACATACGAGCTCATCTCAAAACGTCCCTAGATCCTCCTGGATCATTAATTCCAACTCGGGTGTATCAGATTCACTTCCTCTACATAATAGCTACTAAGTAAATAGCCTATAACCTAAAGGAAACATCAAAGTTGGAGGCGAAGTGTACTCCCCCTAAAAGTTAACCTAATCTTTACAAAAATTAACGGAACTTTTTGCAGGGCTTTGTTACATTCTAGAGCCTCTATTTACAAAATATAGATTTCATACGCCGAGGTGTTACACTTCCCCTACTTAGCTTGGAGACGTCCTCGTCAACTTCTTCTTCTTCTTCTTCTTCCAAGTCTACCTATTCTCTTTCCTCTCATGTTTGGCTTCGATTTTCCTGAGTCAGATCAGCAGGGGGTAAAAATCTTGGGTCTCCCAACTGGCTTTTGCTTCTGGTAGGTCTTTTCACTTTATTAGGTACTCATAGACTTCCTCCTTAGTGTCCGGATTAACATAGGTCACTCAGTGGGCAAGAACACTCTCTGAAACTTTGCCTGGGGTGACTTTCTTGAGAAGAAACTGAGGCCTGATGGTACTTTGGCTCAGATCTTCCTTATCTTTGTGGTAAGGCTTGAGGGTACTGGCATGGAACACTGGATGGGTGAAGTGAAGATGTGGCGGCAGTTGAATCTTGTAAGAAACCTTTCCAACTCAGTCAATAATCGGCATTGGACCTGCATATCTGGGTACCAAGCCTTTATGTGCTCTATCGCTTCTGTACTGAAGATGGGAGGTCTTGATAAGAACAAGGTCTCCAACTTGAAAAGGATCTGGTCGGCTCTTTTGATCAGCCCATTTCTTAATTATGGCAGATGCTTTCTCCAAGTAGGCACGAGCAATATCAACATTTCTCTACCATTCATTTACAAACTGGTAGGCTCTCGAAACTTTACCTTTGTAACCGAAGATCACAGTGTGCAATGTGAGGGGTTGTTGTCCCAATAGTATCTCTGAGGAACTCTTGTTTGTTGATGAAATCTTCTGCAGATTAAAGCAAAACTGCGCTACATCCAAGAGTTTGGCCCAGTTCTTGTTGTTCGTACTAACAAAGTGTCGAAGATTTTCCTCCAACATTGCGTTGAAGCGTTCGGTCTGGCCATCTGATTGCGGGTGGTTACTAGTTGAGAAGCTGAGAGTGGATCCCAGTAATCTGAATACTTCCTTCCAAAACTTCCCAGTGAATCTTGGATCTATATCACTGACGATGTCCTGTGGCATGGCCCAATACTTGACAATGTACTTCACAAAGAGATGCACTGTTTCATATGTCGGGCAAATAATTACAGCTGGAATAAATGTCGCGTACTTGGAAAACATGTCGATGATCACGAGTGTGGAACTATATCCTTCAGTCTTAGGTAACCCAGAGATAAAGTCTAGAGAAACGCTTTCCCAAGGTCGTGTCGGTACTGGAAGTGGTTCAAGCTGTCCAAGTGGTAAGTCCTGGTTAACTTTATCTTGCTGGAAAATGTGATAAGTCCACGTATAATCCATTACCTCTTGGCGGTCCTTTGGCCAATAGTAACCTCTGTACAATAAGGATAGTGTTCTCCGCCAACCTGGATGGACTGCCCAAAGAGTGTCATGGCACTCCTTTATCAACCCCCATCTTAGTCCTGCGAACTGAGAAACGTAAATCAGTTGTGCCTTCGTATATAGAAGACCATCTTCTACCCAATACCGTTTGGTTTCCACCTATTTTACTAAGTTAATGATGAACTGGATTTGAGGATTTACCGCCAATACTTCGCGGATCCTATCTTGGAAAGTGTTGGTAATGTGAGATTGAGACTGCTTGACTACTATATAGATGGCCGCTAGTTCAGCTTTACTGCAGAACGCATCAAGTACATTGTTCATCCTCCCCGCCTTGTGCTCAAGATCTAAATCAAACTCTGCTAGAAACTCTTGCTAGCGAGCCTGCTTCGATGTCAACTTCTTCTATGTAAGGAAATAGCTTGCTCCGTTGCTATCATACTTTACCAGAACCTCCATTCCCAACAAATAGTGTCGCCATACTCATAGACAATGCACAATAGCTATGAGTTCCTTTTGTTGTGTTGAATACCGCCTTTTTGTATCATTCAGCTTCCTGCTTTCATACGCAACCGGATGCTCATCTTGTAACAACACTTCACCGATAGCATAATCAGATGCATCGATATGTATTTCAAACGACTTGGTAATATCCAGCAAGGCTAAGACTGGGTTGCTAATCACCACATGCTTCAGGTCATCAAATGTTGTTTGACATTTCTCAGACCATGACCAAGAGAAGTTCTTTTTGAGAAGATCTGTAAGGGGTGTTGCGCGCGTGCGCCTCGAATATCCTTTGATGAACCTACAGTAGTAGTTCACTAGGCCAAGAAAAGAGCGAACTTCTGCAACCTCCGTAGAAGCTTTCCACTCCTCAATAGCGCGCACATTACCCATATTTATACGGATATGTCCTCCGCCAATAATGTGTCCAAGAAACATAACTTGTTCCTGGGCAAACGGGCATTTCTCCAACTTGACATAGAACTGATTTTGTCGAATAACTTGGAATACCAGGCAAAGATGTTCAAGGTGTTCTTCCATAGTACGGCTGTAGATAACAATATCATCCAGGTACACCACCACAAACTTGTCAATATATTTCCAAAAGAGGCCATTCATGAGAGTACATAATGATGCAGAAGTGTTAGTCAGGCCGAATGGCATGACAAGAAATTCATATTCCCCATATCGAGTGGAACATGTCATCTTCGGTTCGTCCCCTACAATAATTTTAACTTGATAGTAACCTGATCTCAAATCAAGTTTAGAGAAGTACTTTGCAGATGTAAGCTGGTCAAATAAGTCGGCAATAAGCGGTATTGGGTACTTGTTCTTCACGGTTACCTTGCTCAAGGCTCTATAGTTGACACATAATCGCAGACTTCCATCACGTTTCTTCTTAAATAAGACCAGGGAACCATATAGCGCCTTTGAAGGGCAAATAAATCCCGATTCCAACAATCTGTCAAGTTGCTTGCGAAGCTCTGCTAGTTCAAGCAGATTCATCCTATGCAACCCTTGGGCGAGCGGCCTGACTCCAGGTACTAACTCAATCTGATGATTGATAGGCCTTCGTGGAGGTAACACCTTTGGCAGTTCCTTTGGCATCACATCCTGAAACTCAGTAAGTACCCATGAGACTTCCTTTGGCATGACACTGTAATTCTAATCATCCGGCTTCAACTGTAAGGTAGCAAGGTAAGTCAACTCCCCTCGCTTTAGTCCCTTTTCCAACTGAAGAGCTAATAATATTCTACCCTCATATCTGTGCATGGGCATTTATACGATTGAGGGATTGTTACCAAAGATCCCCAAAGAATTAACAAACGACATCGCACTGCTTTGTGGTAGCGAAGAAAGTCCATGCCCAAAATAATCTTGAAATCATCCAATGTCACTGCGAGAAGATTGACCTTCCCACTCCACTGTCCCATCCGAACTATAACAAACTCGGCAACACCATGTATCAAAATTGCGGCTGAATTGACAACTTTCATCCTGCTATAATCCTTCACCAAACGCAGTCCCAAATAATTTACTTCCTGAATGGCTATAAAGCTATGGGTAGCACATGTATCAACCATTGCCAAAGTGTTTGCCCATAAATGTTGAGGTCCACGTACATGAGTCCCTTCTTAGGCGTAGTCTCTGCCAATTGAGTAGTCACTGTATTGAGCAAGTGAAGAGAACCCATATGAGTTTTACCGCTATCACCTCCTTATGCGGTGTCATTGGCTCGCTCTCCTTACGACGCCAATAAAGCATTCAATATCGTCTTCTCAGGACATTGATAAGGTTTGTGATTCCCTCTGCAGAGAAAACACTTCAAGTTCTCTGGACGTCCTTGAAACCTGGAAGAGGATGAGGCGCCACCATTATAGTGTGCCCTATGGTACTCCCTACCGGGATTAGAACTCGATGCACCACTACTATTTGCTCCACCACTTCTGACTTGGCCATGGCCTTGGCTTTGGCCTTGATCTCCCCCACTTCTAGCTTGATATCCCTCATTTCTGCCTCTATTATAATTATGGGAGGATCCATCTCTCTGCTATGAATGGGATGTAGACTGAAACTGAGTCGGTCGACACTCACCCAGCATAAGAGTGTAGTCGTTGATGCGCTCAGCAGATGCCATTACGGATGCTAAATCTTAAACCTGTTGTTTTTGCAGTTCAGTCTGGAACCATGATTTCAAACCTTCCAAGAAACTAAACAACTTGTCATTTTCGGACATGTCGTGGATATCCAACATCAGTGTTGAAAATCGTATGATATAATCGTAGATATTACCCGTTTGCTTTAGTTGCCTTAAACTCCTCCGAGCATTGAACTCAACATTCTCGGGCAGGAACTGAGTTTTTAACTCCTTCTTCAAGTCATCCCATGTGCTAATAGTACTGTGACTACTCTGGATCTCAGCATACTTGGTGCGCCACCATAGTTTAGCGTTACCTGCAAGGTATATGGTTGTCATCGATACCTTCGCACCTTTACTCTGAGGCCTGACTACATTGAAGTAAGTCTCCATATCAAAGAAGAAGTTCTCCACCTCCTTTGCGTCCCTCCCCCCCCCCCCCCCCCTCGTACGCCTTGGGTTTGGGGACCTTGACCGTTCTACACTGCCGCCCAAAGGTGTTGGTTCACCGGTCTCAATAACCTTAACCAGTAGATTCACCTTCGAAGATAGTTCAGCCACTTGGTCCAAAAGAGTAGCTATGTTCCCCTCGACTACCTCTTCTAGCGTAATGAAAGGTTTGCCCATATGGGCTTGATCATCTGAGAACCCATCCAATCGTTCCTCCAAAGTCATTACTTAATCAATAATCTCACATAGGGCTTGTATCTTAGACTCTAGTTGGTCCAACCGCATTCGGGTGTTCAACTTGGGATTAATGGGTGGTCCTTCCATCCGTGGGTTAGGGTCATAAACATTGGGAGCCTCTGCCATAGCTAACAAGATCGTTCACCTACTATAACATAGCTCTGATACCAACTATCACGGACCAGCTGAAACACAAGCATGATACGTGCGGCACTCAAGGCGCGTGCCTCAAGTAAGCTTAATTATTCGTCTTCTTTCAATAGTCTTTTATCACAATATCACATAATATCAAGACAGCATTCAACTGTACAAAAATTCAATGCAAGCTAGTTTTCATTCATTTATCAACAACATTACAATGCTTTAATTCCAACTTGGGTGTATCGGGTTCACTTCCTCTACATAATAGCTATTAAGTAAATAGTTTACAACCAAAAGGAAACCTCAAAGTTGGAGACGAAGCGTACTCCCCCAAAGGCTAACCTAATATTTACAAAAATTAACGAAATTTTTTACAGGGCTTTGTTACATCCTAAAGCTTCTATTTACAAAATATAGGCTTCATACGCCGAGGCGTTACACTCAAGTAACATGGCTACTGTTACTACGTAGTATTCACAGCCAATGGGAAGACCATATGGGTTTGACGGGAAACTTAACCCCAAAGATAATCGACGAGAGATCCCTGTATGGGAAGAGCTCGAGTGGTCTCCAACATGCTTCACAGTCTGCCGTTCTATATGAACAATTTGACCAATGATGTAACTTGGTTTCCTCCTGAGCTGTTGTTCCACAAACAATGCCACAGATTCAGCAGAAAGGTAGTAGTTGGAGCAGTTCCGCGTTAATTGCCTCGTAATGTCCTGCAGAGTTGATGACAAATGCAGCTAGTTCGTGGGGCTCGAAAGGCTAAAGATATTTTCTCCTTGTTTGCTTATTGAAGGGATCAATGAGTTCGTTAAAAAATCACACAAATCCGAGGAGCCAGCTTCACACGACATTAGTTAAACTCGGGTTTCAAATATACTATATACTGAAAAACATTCATAAGAAATGGGAAAATCTGAAGACAAAAGAAATAGATTTTCGATGAAAAGACAAATCTGTTGAGCACACCGTGTATTTAGTATGGGGACTTACTGGAAATATTTCCGTACCTTCCTTTCGGAAAATTACTAATAGTTTTTACGAACAAACTCCTGTGATCAGGTTAGACAAAAGCTGACCTGCTTTTCAAGTTGATGCTTGGTGTACAAATTTTTGACCAACTCTTTCTTATCATCAAGCTATTTCGTGAGATGACCATGTGTAGCTTCAGCCCTTGAGCACTTGTCCAACAGCTCTGCCCGATGGTGAGATAAAATCCCCACTTTCTCCACAAGGACCAGAATACATGCTCGGAACTCGGTAATCATTAGTAGAACTGCAAGTATAAAACATACAACTCTATTAAAACCCACAACAGAATAACATATAAAGAGTTTGGGAGAGTTATCCAAAACAGGAAGGTACGGGTAAGATACAATTCCAACTACATTTGAAGTAGTAAGAGCCTTACCAACTGTGTATGGTTATTCAATATGTTAAAAAGAAGTCCGTAGACTTTGGAATACGGTTTCTACAAAGGTCAAATGCTAAAAAGTCCATTTTTCTTGACATAATTGACATGAAGTACAAAAGGACAGACCAAGTCTATAGCATTTCGCCAAGAGGTAGTCCATAAGTGTTTACTGCTTTCCTAGGGGTTTTAGCATTCCAAATCTAATGCTAAAATTTTAGAACTTTTGGCCATTTTATTACAACTTTAGCAATACGATTGGAGATACTCAAAAGAAAGCTACAATGCCATGCAGTAAGCTGGACTGGAGGAATTGTTCACAAATGACAACACACAAAACAAGATTTCTGTAAATTAACATGAGGGGGATTGATGACATTCGTGCAACACAAGGCTAGTAATCTAGAGACCAGCCAATTACCAAATTTGTCTCACGAAGGGGAAAGGGTGTGGGAGTCATCCTAAGGCAAGCACTTAAAAAGTGACTTGCTTGCCAAGAGAAAAGGCCAAAACGCGCAAGGGATCAACAAAATTTGCAACTCCACCCAAAGCAGTAACACAGCTCCGAAATCTTTCAAAAAGGCTACGCATTTTCACAGCAGATGCACGCAGAGTGCTATAGTCTGAGGCCCTTCTATCGGCACAGCGATGAGTATGGGCTTGCTCTCTTGCTTCATGCAAGCAATTCTCCAACTGAACACAATTCATCTGTTCAATTAAGGATAAATATGTCAACATAGATCATGGCATATCGGTGATTAATCAAAACTAGATTATAGCGTACACAAAATTTTCATATATGAACTTACTTTACATCGTGAGATTTTTTTTATGTACCCAAATTTCTAAGTATAAATAGATTACAGGACTAGTTATATTGGCATTTGAGTGGCCTTACAAAAATTGAAATGGTCAAGAGAAATGTTTCCCCAAG
The DNA here is from genome assembly GCA_014058105.1 of Kingdonia uniflora. Taxonomy (NCBI): domain Eukaryota; kingdom Viridiplantae; phylum Streptophyta; class Magnoliopsida; order Ranunculales; family Circaeasteraceae; genus Kingdonia; species Kingdonia uniflora. Next base: position 6,117,430 of record JACGCM010001281.1, read on the forward strand.
AAACTGGCAATGGAGAGGTCGTCAACAGGTAAAGTTCACAATAGAGAGGGGAACAAGAAAGAATAATTATACATAACAGCTTGATTTACATCTTACCTAGCACATATCAATGAGAAAACGGCGTTGCTCTAAAAAAAACTTCGTTTGGAGGGACAAAATTGATTTTTTCACTATCTAACTTAAATGGTATATAAAAGGTATAATTAAATTTCTCAAGGGTATTACTAACAGAACTGAAGAAATATGAATAACTATTGCAACCAACACCTTTAATAAAAAATATAAAAAACATTTAACACTCACATTTGCTTTCCCTTGGCAACTCTAACCGCCCCTTACTCTTTCACGTCTCTCTTTTGCACTCTTATCTCCCTCCCTCCCCCTCCCACAAAGCCGATTAAAACAAGCGTCTTCTCGCAGTAGGATGTACTTTGGCTTATATCGTTGGTTATAAACTTAATATAGATTACAATTGTCTTCCTTGAATATTATTTTTCTTCCTTTACTCTACCTTAAAATAATTATCTATTATTCTGTTGTAGTGCCGAAGGCACGTAACTTGTAGTGCCAAAAGCAAGCCTTCGTGAAGTCAGCAACCCTTTGTAGTATCGTGAAGTTATCAACAAAAGGTCTTTTGGACCATGGAAATCCCTAAAAACTGGTCTCTAGTGCGGAGGAAAGTTTTGCAAGCTAGAGAATTACAGGTAAGAACACCTCCCTATGGAAGGAGGCTTGGCATCCCTAAGGGATTTTACTCCAACATTTCAGGCAGCAATTCACAGGTATAACTCAAGGCTTGGAAACCAAGGTGTGCCAATTGATTACTAATAATGAGTGGAATATACCTGTGAACATTAAAAATCCCCTAGGGACTATTATCATAAACTCTCTGTGGCTCAGCCTAAAATCTGTTCTGTGAGGGGAATTGGCGACAAGATAGTCTAGACTGCCAACACTAAAGGGGTTTACTGTAGCCTCAGCTTATAACAAACTGAGACACTGCAGACCTATTGAGCATTGGGCTAGGCTTGTCATGTCCCCACTGGTTATCCCTCGACACGGTTTTTTTATATGACAACTTTTGAATGGAATCTTGGCCGCACAAGATAAGCTTGTAGCCAAAAGCTCCTTAAATAAGTCTCTGTGTCTTGTGCAGGCAGTCTAATGAAAGTGCTCAACATCTTCTTATGGAATGTTTTGGGGCAAATACTCTGTGGAACAAAATTCTTGTTAAATGCAACTTCTGCAGGGTTACAGATAATGGAGAAATTGACTGGTTATGCATATGCAGTCTTACCAAGGAGGATCTCAGTCCTCAAATAACTATTCTTGTTTTTTCTTCTCTTTTCATCACCTTTGGATTACTAAAAACAATTTCATTTTCTGAGGAGAAACAAAAACAGTTGAAAGAATGCTTGATACAGTGAAATTAGAATGAAATTGAAAAATGAAGAAACATGAATACATCAAACTTACCTGGGACTAATCTAGGAGCTTCTTACTGATTTCCAAATCTCTCCCGATGTTAGTGACCTCCTCCATAGCAGCTTTTAGCTTTGTTTCGGTTTCTCTACACTCATTTGACTTGTCTGCAACTGCACTTTGCAGTTCCAAAACAAGATCTCCATTGACTTCAGATGCTGAAACTGGCTCCAATGCAGATTCATAGGGGTTGCCATCGCCTCTTTGCCAATGTTATCACCTTCTTGCGTTACTTCTCTACGTGGTTCCGTCATAAATGAGTCTACCTGCGGATTGAGCATGCCTTATGAATCAGTCATATTTCCTCCACACCTTCCCTATTTTTGCTTGATTGACGACACAGTCACTGTAATTTTGTATCTGAGGAGGTTGATGTACAAGATACCTCATCCATGGGGTCTCTGGGCATATAAGGCAAGTGAGTTTCTCCATCCCCCAGCTAACTGCCAGAAGCTTTTCGGTTAAACTTTGCTCAAGCTCTTGGATAGGTTTCTCGGCTTAATATACTGAAGATGTTTCCCGTATTCATCCATAAGATTCAATGCTTCAGCTGTCTTTTTAGCGGTGTTCTTCAGTAGACTGTCCAGCTGACTGTCATCAAAAGGCTCATTCAATTTCGGGATTGAATGAACAAATCATAGCAATTGCAGAAGCAAGTTCCGCTTTCAGCGTTGCATTCTCAACTTCCATCTTGGTTGTACCGGCAATCTCCACTGACTCACATTCATAATCATGTTTCTCAGAAGTACCCTAAGAACTCTCTTCCGCAAATTGAGAACCTGAACCGTCATTAGACATGGAAAATGAAACCTTCGATGTTCCATGCTTGTCTGATTTAAACGACGTACATACTAAATGTTCAGGGGCATAACGGTCAATGTCACTAATATCAATTTCAAGCAAATTAGTATCATAAGTAGCTATATTCACATCACATTGGTTGGGGGTATCGAATAGCCGCATGGATGCTATATCCCAAGGTATACTTTGTGCTTTTATAATCTTTTCACGTCTTCTGACTTCAGCCTCTCCGCCAATTGTCCAGCCATACCCATGTAGAGCTTCATAGAAACCTTCCTTCTCACTACTTCTGCAAGGCATGCCCTATAAGAATAACCGACCACTCGAACCAATTTCATTGTGATGGCCCATTGACTCCTTGAAAACCGGAAACCGCAGAAGAAAATCTCTGATGGCGGACTGAACTTATGCTACTTTTTGCATGCTAGTGTCCACAAATAGGTTCATTTCATTCTTTTTTAAATTACAGAAATCGAGCAGCTTTGAAATTAGACGCTCACAGGCCTGCATCTTAAGCAAGTGATTCTTATAGTAGACATCAGGACCCAGAGCTAAAATAGCATAATGAGGACGAAGTGAAGCAGACAACTGGCAACTCAGGCAATCATCAACAAGTTTCTTTACACTGTTGACATCTTTGCTGCATAGAAAATACATTTAGTTTTTCAATATTGTGCAAATAACATTATGTTTTAATACATACCCAAATAGTTAAATAGCTACTAGTTCTCACATTGCATTCATCATAAAGACACTAACGGCTTAATATTAAGTTTTAGTAGACATCATGTATTAGTTAAATAGGTATTGTAGTAGACATCATATATTAGTTAAATAGCTATTGTATGTTATTAATTTTTAGTATCCTAGATTAGATTATAGTTGTTTTCAACTTTTTCAAGCACGTCTGCTTTTAACATTAAGGCAACGCTTCAGGATGGTCTCAGCATCGCCTTGAGGCTACATGAACCTACTAAATATGCACTTTAAATGAATAAATCAGTTAAATAAACTAATAAATCAATTGCAACAATTTAGATGAACAACCAACCTTAATGACTGCATTATACTCGTTTACTCATTGAGATAACTCTGCTGCTTTTTGATCATCAACTCCAATTTCTTAAATGCAACGGCCTCAGTAGAGATAAAGTCTTGAACTCTAGGCTTGATTTCATTAAACATCTGGTTAAATTGTGAAACCTTTGCCTCAAACTACCTATGGGAAATGTTGCATGTCTCCACTTGATTCCACAAACTCTCATCCTCAACAAGATTCAACAAACACTTACGTGAATCAGTTTGCAGCGCTGGATGAAGCTTGCAGGATATCAGTTTCACAAGCCAAAAGGTCCGAATGGAATCCATGTTGCACAGAGTAACATTTTGTACATCTGCGATACCATACGATAATAATGGTCCATACTACCCTTTGCAGTACCTTCTACTCTTTGAGGAGTCTCTCGTAATGCTTAAACTTAAGTTGAGTATAATCATAAACTGCTCGTCCCCGCTGGTAATGGTATCTGAACTGCCGCTCATAAGATGGTTTCGCCTTAAGAGCAGGGTCAGGAGCATCATCTATAACTGATAATGACACTCCACTTCTGGTATCTATCCATAAAAGAATAAAACATAATATGATAAAAAAGAGTTAGATGTACCCTACATTAATGGGTAAATGTACCACACGCAAGATGTATCACAACCACCTTACCGACATTTATGGTTAAATGTATGTCACGCCCCAAAATCCACTTTTTGATAATAGATCATAAAGCACATTCTAAGGCTTGACAAGTCGGGCATCCCACGGATGAAACCCACAGATGTAATATATTTCTAAAGAAATTAACTACATCTACTTATCAAAGAAACGCAGCGGAAAATAACTCAATATAAATTAAATGAATAAATGGATTAAAGTGAATAAAACTACGACAATGAAATATGAAATAAATATCATAAATACCCTACGACAGCTCAGCGATCCAAAGAATCCCGAAAATGATCAACCAAGCCTCACTAAGCAAAAACCTACTGTGCTCGACCTCCTGAAAAATATAGCGCACAGGGCGTCAAGCAAGCACAATTATTACCGGTCACTGAACATGACAGACCGATCTATTATACAAAAGTACTAGTGTGATATAATATTATATATATATGAAAATGATGCAATGCATTGAGGAAGTGAGGTCCAATTATTAATGTTGTTTTTAAGCGTCGGCGCCAACCAGTATTATAAATAATTATAGAGTATTATTATTATTATTATTATTATTAGGTGTGGGAGATAACTAACAGACGATGTACACAGGGTCACTTTTAATTCAGTGGGACCACACTCTCGCACCCTTCTGTCCTCAACAGAAGCGTATCCCTTATTGTCGAGCCAGGGATTGGCGGATTCCTTTTTAGTGAGCTAGGAATTAGCGGGGAAATCACCGGATCAAGGTGCTCAAGGAGTTTCAACCTACAGGTCTAAAGCCTGATTTATTTTCACTTTCAGGGATCTATTCCCACGGGGAGTATTCACAAAGAATAACAAAGCCGATATGCAACTGGGGAAGAGTTTTAGGGGCTTGCAACCCTGGAACACTGATAAACAGTCACCTAATCTTTTGTTTAGGGAATCGAACCCAAGGACCCTGACATCATAGCCCTACTGTGTACACGACTCTAAGTTATCCTATGCATGAATGATTTAAGAGACCGACACTCAATCAAAATGACCTATCTGTCCTTGCTCTATAGGCAATGAGACTATATCATATGATTGGCGATCTTATGCTCAACGACTTTTCTACCCTCACAAATATACAAGTGGGGACTCTGTCGATGACCTTATATAGGCTTATACTAGTACTCCTTAGATTGAACATCAAGCTACAACCTGTACTATGGTTAAGGGTTGCATATGAGGGCACCAATTAATTACTATTAATGCTAACAATATAGCCATGGGCTTATTATATCATTACAAGTTACTTTATACATTCCACAAACATATATATATGATCTGAGTATGATATGGTACTGTTCAAATTAATCAAGTTTTATTCTAGGATATACTTGATGAGTCTTGAGTTATAATGTATCTGTTACTATTTGGATGAAAAGAAAAATAGTATAGCCTTATATAACTACTAACAGAAGCAACTCATAGTTATATTGAGTTTAATTTCTAACAAGTCCATATCTTCTTCCCATTCTAGTATTCAAACTCTCACAGTAGTATGCTTGAGTAAAAGGGAAATTTAATACATGAGTTTATAACACTAAGGTATGCATCTAACTATACTAAATTTACATCTTTAAAAGACCTATACAATTCCCTAATTCTTTGAATTCAAGATAAGGCATACTTAATTACTCAAGGTTTCTAGAACATTAAGGATCATACTAGAGTTATGGTAATTTTACTAAACATGGTATAGCATACCTAATCTACAATGGACAATGACAAGCAATAATGGTACTTGCCTTAAATCGACAAATCCGTGGTTTAATACGAAAGGAGAACTATGCTCTCAATGCTCCAACAATCTAATTTTCTGGTTCAAAACGGCTAGCAATGGTGAAGTTGAGTTAGAAGAGGGGTTGAGGGTTTTCGAATTAGGGATTTGGGTTTGTTTCTCTCTCTAGAATGCAAGGAGAAGAGAGGTTAGGAATTTGGGGTTGGGGTTTAGGAATTAGGGTTGGGTTTTCAATTGTATTTGAAATGGAGGAGAAATAGGGAGATGGAGAGATGGAGAGAATCGGGGAAAATATTTTGGTGGTGGGTTTTGAATGGGTTTGTAACTCAAAAGTTAGGATTCCATACTACAAGATGAAATCAAGTTAAACTACAAACTACGGCCACAACGTGAAATACAAAAAAAACGGGGCGCTACAATGTAAATGATAGAAGAAGAAGAAAAAGTATATATGTAAATGTAAGAGAATAGCCTCACATTTAAACAAGATCACAGGAGTTCTTGTGCAGCTATAAACACTTCCTCAAAATCGTCACAAACCAGAAAAGCACTTCTGCAATAGAAACAGAAACAAACAAACATGAAGTGTGAAGCTACTGTAGCTTATGGTTCAAGACATTGAATAAGTGTATAAATATTAACAGACTAGTATGACCGAGAATTCAGCGGACCAACTCACAAAGAATTTCAACTTGGCTGAAATAAAACTTCATTGTCTAAAACAAGGTATCATACTTCCAAAGTTAAAAGACCAAGGAGACCTCGAACGGGCGCTTGTGTTTGGACCATAGATGATCCAAGGATCTCTCTTGAACTTGAAAAACATATTATGAAGCCTAGTATCAAAGACCACAATTCACAATTGGTTGACTTTCGGGTTCCAATTCTAGACCCCTCTTTCCACAAAAGTCTCGGTTAATGAGGCCCTTGGTAAGATCATTGGAACATTTAAGAAAGTGGATGCAAACTAATCGAAGCCGACAGTCATGTTATAAATGTTCCTCAGCATCTTCCTCTCAAAACTTTGGAGATCATAGTAAAGAGTCAGGGCAATTCCTGCTGCTTCGAATACTCGTGTTATAAATGTTGTGTGTTATTAATGATTTTACCAAACAAGTCTTAAAAACCTTTAGCAAACATGGTAGGAATGATCAATTTCAATCAATCACTATAAGCTAAAATAAATATGCAGAAGAAATATGAAGATAAGTTTTGGTTTGCGTCTCACCAGAAGTAGTGCTCTGAAACATCTAGCTATTCCTTCACAAGATTTTTTAGCAGCATCAGAACGTAAAAAAGTACCCCATAAGTTAACTTTATCAGCACTAGAACCATCTGCAAAAGCCCCCTCCCCACCAATACCAGCAGTGAATAAACTATAAGCTTGCTTAATTAATGCAACAATTGGACAGGGGTTACACTGCAAATTCATATAAACTAAGGGGTGTTTGATTTTGCAGAAGTTGGGGTTTTTATTTTAGGAACAATTGGAGACGATACTCAAATGTGAAGCCCTGCCAATTCAACACAATTATAATGTAATTGAGCACAAAGTCAACTGTATCAAGCAATAGATAAACAGCCATCACGGTTTTTTTGTGTATATAACCTGCCTGCAGACGAGTCTCTATTGAATCAATTGGGTAAAGAGCTGCTTCAACAACAGCGCCGGCAGTACTTCCTGCTATAACACACTGCAAAATCATAAACAAGCCGATTAGGAATAATCAAGATTCACATATAAGAACGAGTTATCTATTTCCTTTCGCGTGGTAGAATAAAATAACAAAAACAAATGGACATTCAGAAACCCAGAATGAAGATACATAAACTAGAATAATAATAACAAAACTATATAAAACAAAATTGAGAAATTAAAACCTCGTGAATATCTAGTAGATAAAAAGTACTCAATACTTGAATGACTTAACGGGATTCACATCCAGGATAATATCAGCATATGTCTAACACGTGAATAAACAGTATCCACCACATTAAAAAATGGTGATTGTACTTTGTTACACAGGTTGGAGAAATGGATTCATACTTCCCTGCCAACTTTATTTCAATTTTAGGCTGCCCTACATGTTTGATCAAATTTATCAAAACCAAGTTCGGGCCAAACAACCCAAAACTAGTTATCTACCATTCAGATGTGCCTTCCTAACTAGTCGTCTAGTCCTATACATCAGTAAGCATAGTACATACCAAATAAAACATGCAAGAAATCAAATGGCTTTTCTTGTCCAGTGATGAGTGATGCAAAAGGCTTTTGCGAATCCACTTGAGAGTTTCGCAATGTATTGTTGGATACATCTGCAAAACCATATGGCCTGCTCAAAACAAGCAATAAAACTAATCCCTGTTCATTAAACATGAACAAAAACAGATATTAGTTTCAAGACAAGAATAAATCATGCACATGAAAATGAACGTCGGGTAATCAAATAACAATAAAGTCATCAGGATATGTTAATTTGCTAATATGCTCAATTAAAAGGGTGACTGCCACAATTTGGAAACAAAAATAAAATCAAAATAATCTTAAGACCATAGAAATGGTCCCAACAAAAAACAGAATAAGGAAATGAAATTAATGGGGCATGTACCAAAAAGACAATGATAAAGCAAAAGAAAGGGTCTAAGTTGACGAAAGCAAAGTTAAACAAAAGAGGATTGGTGTTTTTAGATTAAAAGTGAGGAGATACTAGCAAACTGTTTGCCGAGTATCTAGTGTCGTTTGACAAACTGCAAGGTGTCTGAGTTTGGGACTATATCAGACTCTTTTTTGTGATGAGTCTCTACTTGCATATGCATGCATATAATTGAGAAATGAATGTTTGGCAGTTCTCACTCACACTATGGATAACAGATGGTGCAAAGATATTCCATCTAAATGGCATGTCTTCAAAACTGTAATTTGATCTAGTCCTGAGACAGTTGGGTAGTAGTTCTTTTAGCTGGATTCACACTACGCTGGCTTTAAAAAATGGGAACATTTTTAAGCACGGCAGTTGAGTAAAATCTCATAGGGATGAACAATCCATTGACCCCTTGCTCTTTTTCGTCCTGATTTGGGTTCACTTGGGAATGTGTGAAATTTTAGTAGGTATGGGTATCCCCTAGTGAATTTGTGAGATTAATATGTCGGTGGATGTTTTGGAAACTCTAAATTAAGTTGGAAAATCCTTGTTGGTATATATGAATGCAACCACCTAATGCTTCGAAGAAAATAATTGAATTTTTTTTTTAATGCAAGGAGTCTACTTTTCGGTTGACAATTATAATTTTTTTAAGTTCTAACATGGTTTTGAGCTCCAACAATTTAATGAAGGGGGGCTATAGTTGACACTATCACAATTAATTGAATTAGCGTGGTTTGGTGATTAGTGTTTGCTGTCTTGGCTTTTTACCCCTTCGGCATATTGTTAAAGCATTATAACAATAGATGTATTCTTGTGATCTTTTGGGTTTCGGCTCTGTTGCTAATATGTTTTTACCTTAAGAGGAAACTACAAAGAAACTTGTCAGAACATTATATTCATGAGCTATAGGCTTTGAGCAGGAAATAACACATCTCTATCTTTTTCCTCGCCATTTTTGTTCTCCCTAGGCAAATTCTCTAGTTCCTCGCTTTATTTATCTTCAACTGTCAGTGTTAGCGTGTTAAAACCTACGGCTTAGTCTACAATTTTGGCAGAACATCACTTAACCTGAACTCTTGCTTCCGGTAAAGTCATAATTTAAGTTCACGACTCTCCTTCTCCTAGTTACTACTAAGGGATCCTAGATGTACTCCTTATATTTATGTACCATGCAATAGCAAACCATCAAATGTTCACATCTGTGGGTCGATTTTTGGTGTGAATATCATCTGTTGCAATCTTGAGGGGTCATTATTTTTCAGCCAATCTTAGTTTTATTTTAAAATATTCGTTATCTCCGCTAAATACGTATTTGAGTAATATTTCCCTTTCAGCATTTCCTATCGAACTCTATAGATACATACATCAGTGGAAATCTCAGTTTCTTCGCACAATAGTAACGAAAGAAATCTTGACGTATAGGATAGAGTTTTAATTTAATTGTGTACTTATCCTTATAGTAGTAAATAGCTTTGTAATCTTGTTGGATAAGAAAAATCTTCCTTGATTTGAGGAGGAAGACTTTCCCCTTATTTGTAAAGTCTGACATTATAAATAGTTGAATTATCTCTACTCAATTTGCGAGAGAGACTACCAAATCTTGGCCTCTCATCTTAGCATGGTATCAAAGCTACCCGATCCTCTTCTTTGATTTTTTTTTCTTTTTCGTCTTCTTCCTTGCTTTGCAATGGCCGGCGACAATATTAGCTCATCTCTTAACAATAGCACACAATCAACACCAACACCAGACACACCAACAACACTCGACCCATACTTCATCCATCACTCAGATAACCCTACCGCCATCCTCGTTACACCCGCTCTCTCGGGCGACAATTACACCTCATGGCACCGTGCCATCACCAAAGCTCCCAACGCCAAAAAACAAGCTTAGATTCGTTGACGACTCCATCAAACAACCCGATCCAACTGATGCCACGACATTGCACCAGTGGGTACGATGCAACGATCTTGTCGGTTCTTGGATCCTAAATTTTGTCTCTTCGGATATCCACGGAAGCATCCTTTATGTGGATACTGTGAGAGAGATTTGGCTTGGTCTTGCTGAAAGATTTTCCCAAACCAATGTTCCTAAAATCTACCAGTTGAAGCAATCGATTGCTTCCCTAAAGCAAGACACTATGTCAGTCTCATGTTATTTTACAATGCTAAAATCGTTATGGGATGAACTCAACTCCTTCAATGTCTTGAAGCCATGCACATTGGTAGTGAGAAGGTCGTATCTGATCGTTTACAAGAAGATTGCACGATGGAGTTTCTACAAGGCCTCCATGGTCGATTTGTCGCGATCTGTAGTCAAATATTATTAATGGAGCCTTTCCCTAATGCCACGAAAATTTATTCTCTAATTCGACAAGAAGAGAAGCAGCAATAGATTCACTCTACTGCCTCTCCCATCTTTGAAGCGACAGCTCTTTCCGTTACCAAACCTAATGCAAACCCTTCCCGACTTTTTAATAATGGTAGAAATCGTTCTTTTAACAATACTTGAAAACCACGATATCATTCCAACCATTGTAATATTGATGGTCACTCGAAAGAAAGATACTTCAAAACCATTGGTTATCCACCTCGCACACCCGATGTTTTAGGACCTTCAACTTAAACGGAGAATAATGGTTCTCAACCGATACCAACTTTTACAAAAGAACAGTACCGCAAACTCTTAGCTATGATGGCCTCAGGTAACATCCAATCCGGAACGTCAACTCTTGCGGGTAAAGTGCTTTCTGCATAAATTTTTATGAAGATTATTGATAGTGGAGCTGCACACCATATGTGTTCTTCCTTGACATTATTTGCAACTTATAAACCATGCACAAAACCATATTTTGTTGAGTTGCATGATGGGTCTAGTGCCCCTATTTCTCATGTTGGTACTATCATTCTTTCTCCTCTTTGCAACTCAAAAATGTTTATCATATCCCTTCTTTCAAATTTAACTTGTTATCTGTGAGTGAGCTCACTAGAACCAACAATTGTTCTCTAACCTTCTTTCCCACTTTGTGTTTCTTTTAGGACCATTTAACGAAGAAGGCGATTGGGCAGGGCAAAGTTCATGAGGGTCTATATTATTTCCAGTCATCCCCAACGGCTTTGGCAGTTCTTATCCCTCCCACAGTAGATCTTTGGCATCGACGTTTAAGACACCTATCTTTTCGTTCATTAGAACCTTTATTAAACAAGTTTGCATCTATTTCATGTTTGAATAATAATTTTTGTGACGTATATCCTCAAGCTAAACAAGGACGATTACCTTTTCCATCTAGTACTATTACTTCTAATAAAACGTTTCAGTTAATAGATGTCGATACATAGGGTCCTTTTATGCAAACTCCGCTCAGTGGCTCTCGATATTTTCTCACAATCATTGATGATTTTACAAGATGCACATGGATTTATCTTATGCTCGTAAATTCTCAAACCCAAAGCATATTAAAAGCATTTTTTGCCATGATCAAAACCCAATTTAATTCTAAAGTCCGTTCTGATATAGAACATATGGCTAGCATACTTAGAAAAGTATGACAAGAAGAAACGTTGACCAAGTCAACTCAGTTTGACCAAGTCAAGTTTCTTGTGCCTTTTTATCTTCCTAGGAGTTATCATTATTCCCTCATTTAATTAGGAGTTATATCGCTTTAAACTTCTTAGTGATTTGGAGTTATAATCCTTTTAACTTCATAATTAATTTAGGAGTTTTAGTTTTTATTAATTGAGAGTTAAGTGTGTGACTTTATTACAAGAGTATTAACGACCTATATAAGGCAAGTTTGTACTTAGAACATCATCATCAATATCAATATCCAATTTTAACCTTTTATTTTATAGTTTTCTTTAGCTTTTCACGCTGCTGCCTACGTTAAGTGGCATCAGAGCCAGGTTTTGGCCCTACCACAATATGGTTGAAGAAAACTCACATACCGAGGATAGCAACGCTCACAATTTTGTTACCAATGAACAATTAGAACATAGGCTGAAGGAATTTGAAGATCGTCTCATCAATTCCTTGCAAGACATTATCCTTGCAACTTTCGACAAACATCAAGGAAAGATGATGGAAGAAGAAGATATCCTTACCAAGAAACCTAGTCATTTTCCAGAAACTTCAGAGTTTAATCTCCACGCTTTAGCCCCCTCATTTCCTCATACTAGCACTACCCAACATCCACTATTCATTGCTGTACCTGCCACAAATCTCTCCAACTCTGCATTTCGACTACGCCTAGCCAAAATTATCCATATCATGATGAAGATGACACTTGTAACAAACCCTCATTCAATCATTATCCTTAAAACACCCATTCCCTTAATTTTCATCATCCTCAAACCCGAACAAATAACCCAACCAAACCTGATCATACTTTGAATGATCAATTTGAAGATGAGTTTGGTCATCAAAACCAAAATTTTACTCACCCCTCTCTCCCCGACAACACCAGCCCCATCAGCACTGTGATGATTACAATGAAGTCAAAGAGGTTTTCTTCCCTCCTGAACAACGTCGGAACCAAGGCAATCAATCGTTTGAATATCGAGGATTTCCTAGATTGGATTTCACCGTCGAGAGGTTTTCCGACTATATGGGTATTTAAGAGAACAAGAAAGTTAAGCTAGTTGCATTCAAACTCATTGGTGCCGCTTCATCTTGGTGGGATCACTTACAACGTGAGCGGTTCAATCATAGCCTCAAATGAAACAACTTCTAAAGAAATGATATCTCCCACCTGATTATGTGCAAATATTATTTATTAATCTCCAAAATTGTCGCTAAGTAACCTAATCAGTTCAATACTATGTGACTGAGTTTTGGGCGCTTGCTCTCGCGGAATGAATTAATAGAATCGGAGTATCACCCGATTGGAAGGTTTATTAATGACTTGAGCATAAACATTCAAGAAAAATTAGCTGCCATCAATACACTTCTCTTCATGGTGCCATTAACAATGCTCTCAAAGTTGAGTCATTTATGTCGGATAACAAGCCTTTTAAACCATCATATTCTGGCAGTAAGAAGCCTTATCAGCCTTCCTATACTCTAGTTTTAATCAACTACCCTATAACCACTCTCCCACCCATGTCAATTCACCCCAGCACACCCAAATGGGCTCCATGTCATCCCCAATCCTAAAAAACAGCAACTACAGCCCGATTAACAACAACCATCCAGTAACTTTTCAATCCCAAAACACCTCTAATAATCAGTCTACCCCACCCAAACCCAAGCCACCGAATCCCTATGCTCACCCCAAGCAAGATAAGTGCTTCAAGTGTGGAAAACATGGCCATACTTCAGATGTTTGCTGAAGTCGAAACACCAGATTCGTTGTCACCTATGAGAAATATCCAGTACCAAATTGATCTCGCTCCCGGATCAAGTTTGCTAAATTTACCTTATTATAGAATGAGTCCCAAGGAGCATGAAATTCTCAAAAATTAGGTTGACGAGCTGCTGTCCAAAGACTTAATTCAGCCTACTTTAAGCCCTTGCGCTGTCTCAATATTGTTGGTACCTAAGAAGGATGGTTCATGGCATATGTGCATCGATAGCCATGCCATAAACAAGATTACAATCAGGTATCGGTTTCCCATCCCTCGTTTAGATGATATGCTTGATATGCTCACCGGTTCCGTAATTTTTTCTAAGCTAGATCTCAAGAGCGGCTATCATCAAATTCGGATCAGACTAGGAAATTAATGGAAAAATGCCTTCAAAATAAAGGATGGCCTCTTTGAGTGGCTTGTTATGCCATTCGGGTTGTCTAACGCCCCTAGTACATTCATGAGATTGATGAATCCAGTTCTCCAGCCTTTTATTGGCAAGATTTTAGTGATATATTTTAATGATATCTTTGTCTATAGCAAAAGTGAATCTAATCACTTGGCTCATCTTTGAGATGTTTTCAATGTGCTCAAAGAAAACAACTTGCTCATTAATCTTAAAAGGTGTCACTTCTTTACTCCGAAGATACTTTTTTTGGGGTAAGTGGTTTCCCAAGAAGGAATTCAAGTTGATGATTCAAAGGTTCGTGCTATTCGTGAATGGCCTACTCTAAAATCAACCCATGATGCTCGCAGTTTTCATGGTCTTACTTCTTTTTATCGCCGCTTTATAAGATATTTCAGCTCTTTAACCGCCCCCCCTTACTGATACATGGAAGGATAAAAAGTTTGTTTGGTCTGAAGAAGCTACTCAAAGCTTTCATTTGTTCAAAGAAAAGCTTACTACCGCGCCTGTTATCGCTTTACCCAGTTTTGATAAACTCTTTGAGGTGCATTGTGATGCTTCTATTATGGGGGTTGGTGCTATTTTATCTCAAGAAGGAAGACCAGTAGAGTATTTCAATGAAAAGCTCACTGAAGCTCGCCAAAAGTAGAGTACTTATGCACTTGAATTCTATGCCGTCGTTCGCGCTTTACGCAAGTGGTGACATTACTTGATTCAGAGGGAATTTGTGCTATATACCGATCATCAAGCCTTGAAGTACATTCATAATTTATCTTCTTTTAACCGGATGCATGCTAGTTGGATAACTCTACTTCAAGAAATCACCTTTACCATTCAACATAAAGTTGGTTTGAACAATAAAGTTGTTGATGTCTTAAGTCAAAATACTTCTAACGTTTTACATGTTCGTGAGACTTTGCTTGCGACAGTTCGAAGCGAAGTGGTTGCTTTTGAATTTTTGAAAGAGTTATACCCCGAAGATTCAGAATTTTCAGATATATGGAGTAAGTGCAATTCCAATAAGATTGGCACTGCAGATTTTGTACTTCATGATGGTTTCCTTTTCAAGGGAACTTGCCTCTGCATCCCTAATGGTTCCATCCGTGAACACCTTGTTCACGAGCTTCATGGAGGAGGTCTTAGTGGACACTTTGGACGTGATAAAACTATTGCTTTGGTTGAAGAGTGCTACTTTTGGAAGTCTTTAAAGAAAAATGTTGAAGACATTGTTCGGCGTTATATGACTTGCCAACGGGGAAAAGGGCATTCTCAAAACACCAGATTTTATACCCCTCTCCCCATTCCTGATGCTCCATGGGAAAACCTTTCTATGGACTTTGTCCTTGGATTGCCTCGCACACAAAGATGCAATGATTCCGTTTTTTTGGTAGTCGATCAATATGATAAGATGGCGCATTTTATTCCCTCCAACAAGACCATGGATGCGGTGAATATCGTAAACTTCTTCTTTTGTGAGGTTGATCGTTTACATGGAGTTCCAAAGACGATTACTTCTGACAGGGATACCAAGTTTTTGAGTTGGTTTTGGACAACTCTATGGAAACGTCTGAATACAACTTAAAGTTTAGTTCTACAACTCATCCTCAGACCAATGGCCAAGCAGAGGCTGTCAACCAAACTTTGGGAAACCTTATTTGATGCCTTTCGGGAGATAAGCCTCAATAATGGGATTTGGTACTTACTCAAGCTGAGTTTGCATACAATTCATCTAAGAATCGATCTACCGGTATGTCACCTTTCCAGATTGTTTACTCCAAGCTTCCCAATCATACATTGGATCATGTTACCTTGCCATCTCTTCCCAATTCTCATGTTGGTATCGATGAAATGATTGATTCACTTGCAAAGCTCCATGAGACTGTTAAGAAGAATCTTGAAGCCGCCAATACTAAATACAAATCTGATACAGATAAACACCGACGTTGTAATAGCCTAATTCTGAGAATCGGACTTAGCCTTTACACCAGATGTATTTAGAACACTCAAGAATAGTAAGTAATAGATAGCACGATGATTTAGCGTGAAAAATATTTGAATAGGTTAAAAACCACGACCTCTCTTGAGGATTTTAGAAAAAGAGAGAGAGATCTTATTGAGAGTGCTAGTTTATTACAATGAGTGTTCTGAGTATTCGAGTATGAGTGTTAGAGTGAGAATTCCTCCGTCCTTCATCTATAATTCTCTAGTCATATTTATAGGTCTTATAATATGACCGTTTGACGACCATTTAAGATTTTTGATGATGGGCGTTACAAAATATATGGTAGATATTCTTTGACCAGATTGTATAACGGGTTAATTCTGCTCGTCTTATAACGGCTACATTGATGATGTTGTGTTTGTTGACTTGAACTGTTGATGTAGAGGTCGAATAGTGATGACTGAATACCGAATCTGTCTTTAGTAGTGTTCCATGTATGTTGATGAGTTCGAGGATGAAGTATGGGTCTAAAATGCAAAATAAGTTTATTACAAGATGGTTCTCAACCAAGAGCACGAGAAGTATCATGGGCGAGTGGTGTTGCTTAAGAAACTTATACTATTCTTTATGTTGCTGTCTTGATTTTGATCGTGCTACAAATGTACTACGTGCTCTATGGATGAGGTTGAAAGTTTGTATGTAGTTCGAAGATGAAGCATTTCCAATGTAGAATAAGCTACTACAACCGCCCCCTTTCAGCCAACAGTACAAAAAACCTTGTAGGCGGGTGGTGTTGGTTGAGAAGTGTCATTAATGCTGCAGTTAATATCTAGAAATCATTTTCAATGTATATTCATTTATATATGTTGGTGGCTTTTGGGTTTTCGAGAACCAATAGTTCTAGTCAATGTTATTTATATGGGAAATCTTCTGACGCTGGGAATTTAAAGAGTCGGCTTTGAATGCTGATCACAGTATAAAAGGCATTCTGAGGTAAGTATGATGAACCAAGTCTTCATCTATGAACTATTTTCTTCTCTGTGTTTGTTTCAGTACTTGAATTCTTCTATTGTTGAGAGGATGGTGACTACAAAGAATCAGGCTCGACAGTCTAGGATTCGTCGGAAGATAGAAGAAGTAGGAAGATGGTATTCAATGGTTCGCCTCTCCACAAAGAATCAGGCTCGACAGTCTATGTTCTTTACCAGTTCGTGGAGTAGGTTGAAATGTTGATCACGTGGAAGTCATGTTGAAAATGTCCAAGTCTGAGATGGGGGTAATTCGAACTGGCGACAGCTTAACTTTAGGTGAGATCGAGGGATAGGTCCCTACAATTGCCCCCTCATAATTGAAGTCATGAGTGGCTTTGGTTGAGAAAGGATATGTGGGTAATTGGTATTCAGGTTTGAAGTTCTTGGATATTAAAATAGAGTAATGATGGCTTTGACTGTATGGAAGTTGTGCGGGTAATGGGGAAATGATGTGTATTAAATGGAGATTTGGATGCCGATGTATGTGGCAGTTATGATTTAAAGAGTTGCGTCTGTAATAAATGATGACGTTTGGAAAAGTACCTACACAATAAATATAGGGTTATATAAATAGTACCTGTACTAAATTTTTGAAGCAAAGTACGCTTGCAATTTGCCAAATTCTCTGAAAGTTTCGAAGATGGTGAAGACTTGGAGGATGGTCCTTGAAGAGAGGATTACTTCTAAAATGTAGAGGTTAAAGTTGAAGTACTTTGGCGACAAATCCTTGGAGATGTCGATACCCGCTCCTATTCCTCTGACTTATCAAGGTATGTCGAAAGACAAAGCGGTTGAAGATGAGGAGGAATTTTACTGTAGGTGGAGGTTTCATGTCGTCGTCCTGACAGGCGCAGAATGTTGGGCTTGTTTCCGTATTCTTGTAGAGGACAAGGTTAGGGATATAGGGTCAGTTATGCTGATGACTTGCATTAGAATAGATTCTAAGGTCGGACCCTCTTCATCTTTACCAACTCTACGAGGGTGGTGGTTATAGGAGAGGAGGTGATGGTAGTGGAAGAGTTAGACGGGAAGTGGAAGTCTGCTTCTGCATTTTTACCACTTTTTTGCGCTAAGAAGACCTTTAGTTTGAAGAGTTGGCTCCAGCACTGAGTCTACTGCTTGCATAGTATCCATTTGAAGTTCGACTAGACTTCGACCAAACTCATGTGAGGGAAGCTTTTTGTTGTTTCCAATTTTTGCTTTGTATCAGGGTGAAAATCACTGAAGCAGGACGAACGGAAGAACTTGATTCTTGGGCTGCTTGAAAGATATGTTATCTGTAAAACACTCGAAAAACTTGTTCTCTATAAAGTACCTGATTTCTGAGTACTGTAAAAGGCTTGTTATCTGTAAATTTATTTGTAATTTGATTCAAAATGAATAATTACGTTCACCAAACAATGTATTGATATAGAATAGAATGTCTCTGAGCTAAGAATAATGTTATGAGTTTGCCAAGATACAGATAAGATGATATGTATGACATAAAAATTATTGTTATCATAATCGAACTGTTAGCAATATGTTATCATGTAGATATCATAAGGTCGACCTGGGGTTGGATAAAAATATAGAGGAAAGGAAATTATACAAATTTCGGAATGGTAGGTCGATCTCCGATAGTTTACTGGAAGGAATCTGGTCGATATAAAATAGGAAAAAATGATATAGTTCGATAGAAAGAGATATGTTCAGATATAACTTTTACCAAGATTTTATGGTTTATGTTACGAGATAACATGAGAACATCCTAACTTGCGTGGAATTTTATAGCCAGACAGGGTATAAAATGAAGAGGGGGTTGAGGAGGAAGAAATAGGTGGAAGGAAAGAATGATAAGGTAGACTCAATCTGAGAGAATCCGTTACGCCGCTGAGGGGCTATTGGCTATTAAGATAGCCGAAGTGCGTGAACGTATTTTTGGGTTGCTGGATTATGATGCTGAATTGCTAGTGAGGGAGGTGAATGTTGAGGGTTTGGATATGATTGAGATAGAGCGGGAATATGAACGCCATGTTTACGAAGAGATGTTCTGAGAAATAATGGTGGACCCACCAGCTCGAAAGGAAGCAGTGAGATTACTTGCTGTGGAGGAGATCGAGTATGAAGATGTGATGATTGCTGGAGGATATCTGATCGGATGTGGTCGCCCAGGTCATCAAGGCTGTTTTAGGTGTAATTATATGTAAAGTATCATAAATAAATGTAAGTTTTTAAATTTAACAAAATAGATGAAAGTTAAATTGATCCTCTATAGTTGCAAATGCCATTTGAGATTGTTTTGATAAACAATTTTGAATAACTTTGAAAATTTTGTTAGGTTTGAAAATGACGTCACTAGTACTATAAGTATAAGAAACAAGAATAGAAAAAAGTAAGAGCTTATAGTTTTATTTTTTATGTAAAACTGCAAAAATCTGATATCGTGTAAGTGTGAGTCATCAGGAGTGTGGGAAGGTCAGAGAAAGATATGGAAGTAGGATAAAAAAAATAGATTAAAATATGAGGGGATGGGTAATGATAGAAATCCGGTTTTATTAAGAAGGTACAAGTTGTCTGACATGGATAGTGAAAAGGACGCCTCGGTTCCAAAACTGAGGACGGCTCGTGCGAGGCACAATAACTTCCAGCAGTTAGAGAGAGAAAGAATAGATAGTGTTTCTTCCTTATCATTCAAATGTTTTTTAACTTCTGAAAACTTGGAGAGTACAGAGAGAGAAGCGCGAAAAAATTGTAGAGGATCTGGGAAAGATTTATCTGAGAGTGATTAACAGTCAAAGAAAGTTGTAGGGATTGAATCACGTAGATGGCTATACAACAGTGTTGTGAGGGAAGAGTTTGGCGCTGCTTCGGATTCTCATTCATACACAGAAGGTTAATAGAGACGTGTGATGCATGTATGCACTTTTATTTTGCAAATCGTAAAATATTATAATCGAATCTCTAAAAAATCACTATTTATAGTAATCTACGTAATTTGAAATGTATATAGAATATATGAAAGATACATTACACCAAAATAGGAAAATTGCCACAGTCTTTTTTTTTTTTTGCCACGAATAATTGATGTAGTTTATATGAGACAGAGTTTATCTGTGGCAAATAGAGCTGGGTCCGTGGTAATTTTATTTTCTAGCTTTCCCTCATTTTTTATTCTTTTCCCGCGTGATTTTAAGTTCTAATTTTGGTTTGAGTCGGTAAACAGAGGACCAAACTCTCAAACTTCTCAAAAATCAAAATTCCTTGATCAAAAACCCTAAAACCAAAAATTAAACTCAAGTATTCTTCAAATTTATTGATCTCAACAATGGGTTAGTCAATTTTGTCTATATCTTAGTTGATTCCATTGGATTTGCTGATTTACCGATTAGGTATGATGATGAAACTGAGGTTCATGGGAGGACCAGTGCCATGATCAAAAACATTCCTACCAAGCTTAGGTATCTCTCCCACTCTCTTTTGTGATTTTTTTGGTTGTTTTTGAGTTAATTGTGTGTGTTTTGGTTGGTTGCAGTAGAACTAAACTGGTAGAGTTGCTAGACATCCATTGTGGCAATGAAAACAAGAGGGTTGATGAGCAATATTTAGGATTAAAATCATGTCAAGAAGAGATTTATAAGTTTGATTTTGTATACTTGCCTATAAACTTCAGGTACTGTTAATCTATATCTCTCTCTCTTTGTGGGATTTGTAGGTAAAATGATGGTTTGATAACATGGGGTTATGCTTTTGGCCTTTGGGTTTGCAGGACTGGGTTGAATCTGGGTATGCCTTTGTGAACTTCACAAGGTCTATTGGGGCAGTGAGGTTCTTCAGGTGCTTCCAAAACTTTGGCTGGAAGAGCTTTGATTCGAGAAAAGTGCATGAAATGAAGCTTGCTAGAGTTTAGGCTAGATTTCATCATCATCATCATCATCATCATCATCATCATCATCATGTGTTCTTATTAATATTTGAGTTATCTTTCTTTGTTTTAAAGTACAAAATGTTTGAGTTAATAGTCTTATCTTGAGTTGAGATCAAAGTATCAAACTCTTGACTTTTGTTTTGCTTGTCACTACACCAAAATCATGAATTTGCCACGGTCTGATTTTTGATTTGCTACGGACATTATCTATGCACTACAGTTAATTTGCCACATTTTTTTTTCCACAGATATTATTTGTATTAGTTCACTCCATTAGGTAATTTCTTTATTTCGATTTTACTGATAACCACTTCTTGTAGATCTGTGTTACTCAAAAAAATAAAAACCTTAAAGCAGCGATCCTCTTTAATTTTAATGTGGTTATCACATTATTTTTACCCTTTTACTTAAATTTTCACTTTGCAGAGAGCGTGGTTATTGAAGCTCTTAGCATTGGAGTTGCAAACTGGGGACATGACTTCACCCACACACCGAGAAATGTGTCAAAATATGCTTAGTCAGATTTTTGTGTGCGATATGGGAGAATCTGAGTTGGATCTTTGTACATCGAATCCCTTATTTTTGCGCAATGACGCTGATTATGCCGAAGTTAGATCTATTACTAAGACTAAGGTAATCAAGCGAGTTTTCTAAGTTAGTAACTATGTTTTTCTTAATATAATGCTATATGCTAATTGCTTATTGGAGATGACATAACCTTGAACGAGCTGGTTTATATCAAGATTGAAAACTACAACAAATTACAGTCATGATGATTGTTAACTTCGCAGATTCAAAATAATATAAAGTATTATCATTAATAAGGTATGAAAATCTAGTTATTGCTTAGAAAATGGAGTTTAAGAGTTACCAACATGTAATGAATGTAAGCCAATACTTTTCATTTAACTCAGGCATGTGGTAAACCCGACCCGCAGGTTCAACATGGGCTTGGCCGTATATTAATTGGTAGTTCGACGGTTAAACTTAATTCACAAATCTAGTTAAATTTTCTATGCGGGGATTAAAAACCGTTAAATTCGATTTGAAGTCTCTGGTGCAGCATGGGCGAGATAAACCTAACCTGCCTGCTCAACGTGAGTTCGGGCGTCCGGTGGTTATCCATTATATGGTTTGTGTTTTAGCTCAGGTTCAACTTCCAATGCTAGATTTAGTAATAATTTTTTTGTTTGCTTTAAGGGATCTATGGTAATTCACTGAAACTCGAGACAGCCTGCAGCTAGATTATATTTAGGCTCTGTAAGTTATCCGTGGTTACCCAGTGCATACAATAATCTTGGATAAAGTAGGCTTGGGAGTCAAAAGCTTGGACTATGGGCTATGCTCAGTCCAACTCTTTAGGATAATATGACTATTGACATGCGTCAGCCTGATTGATATTGAGCTTGGTTTGATAGGTGGCCTCTATGTACAGGTCAGTGAAACTACTTATATTTTTGGATTTAATATTATATTTTACACCTGTAAGGTGTCATTCATTTGCTGTGGGAACTGGAGTTATAAATATATTAAGACATAGATGTTAAGTTTATGATGGACCAGAACACAGAATTAAAGAGATTTGAAGCGAATAAAGTGAGGGCAGAAGAAGAAGATGGAAAGAAGAAGTGAAACCGTTTGGAGTGGAGCTCCATCGTTGTAATATAACGATATTGTCCTCATTTAACCACCCCAAGGAGGTGACTTAAGGACCTTACGTGTGGCATAATCTTAAATAAACTTCTTTCGGATTAGCCGTCTGTCCAGTGCGGGTGCACTGGCGAGATCTCGCAATACATATTCTACTGGTGCAATCATCACATCTACTCAGTACACATTTGTATTACATTACCTCTAATCCTATCCATAGTATCACTTTTTATTTAGTCCTCTATCATGTAACCTTTCTAAGGCTATAAGCAACCTTTGATAAAATGAATTTCACTTATCAAAAAAGAGATATTGGTTACTTAGTCCTCTGTCATGTAACCTTTCTAAGGCTAGGCAACCTGTGATAAAATGAATTTCAATATAAAAAAAGAAGAATTACGTTTGTCTTCCCAGATGACTGCTCTATCTGTACATGAGCCAAAACTGGGAGGGGTGAAATAGTGGGAAACCAAAACACTATCTATGAATATCTAGGGTACTAGGGTGGTGCTTAAAATCTTGAACAGACTTCTTTGAGACGGGCAGAGTTGAGAGCATCCGCTCATGGAAGGTAAACTTGCCAGGTTAGATTGCAGTTTGTCAAGGGTAGTTGAAAAAGATCGAATATATGTTATAATCTTTAGGCTTTGTGTATATGGGGATGCCATTTATTTAACACAAGATCATGGCTTTAAGTTGAATTTGCTTGCCCTCAACCTTTTACTGACATTTGGGTGATGTTTCTGTTCCCAAATTTAGGTGTTAGAGTTGCTTGATGTTTTCCTGTTCAGGTATTCACAGTTTGTCTTAAATACAAAATACAACTTGCAGGTAAATTAAAAGTTCATATTCATTATTTAATTGCTAGACTGCTTCGCATATTCATGTCTAAATAATCTGTAGGTAGAGAATATACTTGGGAATCCATCAACCTCTGAAAAAGGTGGTGTCTATTATTACTCAGAGCGTGGTGATCGTTTGATTGTCCTTGCTTCATTCCGTGAGAGATTGAGGCAGGTTAATATCCTTCATTATATCTCAGCCATAATCTTTGGTACTTGCTGTCTATTAATTGCATTAATGCGTGATTTCTTACTGTTTTAAATTTAAGTTTGAGCCACAATTTATACGCTAGCTGGAGGAGGAAATTCAAGGTTTCAACTAGTGATGTAAACCGAAATGAAGCAAAGAGTAATAGTCCAAATTATGCAGGATATAGAAGAACAAAATTAAATTTTGAGAAGGATTTAAGTTTCTTACCAAATTTAAGAAGTAAATAGAATACTCAAAATGGATCCCCCCCCACCCCCCACCCCTTTCTCTCCCTCTTTTGTTTATATATATTCATTTTCTAAAACTATTACTTAATTGGTCTTATTAATGTTCTATGAGTAGATATATTTCCATATAGAAGCCTAATCTAGACATCCCTTGTAGGATGCAAAGACTAAAAAAACTTGTCACAAACCCGAACACATTTGGTTGTATAACCACTAAAAAAAGGATGAGAATGTTATAGATGAAAAATTCCTCATTCACTTATAGCTAGCAGTTTCTGTCTTGATCCAATATGGCCTTAATCCATATTAAGAATAAGAACCGTATCATTGCTAGACTGCAACAACCATACTCACTGGATTGCATTCCAGTGGAAGTTGAATATTAGAAACAATTTTTAGAGTTATTGCTCAAGGCTGAAAGTGATTATGGGCCTTTAACAGCATCAGTAGCAGACTTCCAATGGAGCCAAAACTTTAGGGAGTCGCCAACCATTTGGGGGGAAATGCTCCGGCCTATCCCCGTCGCCTTGGCATCATGCATTCGGTACTTTGAAGCCATGACTGCCATGAGATAAACTTTTGCTACACTGTAGAATCTGAGAGTGGGTGGTTCCAAATACACTTTACCATCAACGCCAGCTAAGAATAATTCTCCCAGGTCTGAATGTGTGACTCCACCTCAATGGAGAGGAGAAGCAACATTTGACAAAATTGCTTAAAGTAGAACAAATCACTAAAGTTGTCGATGGTCATAGTGTTGTAGTATGTGAAGGGGAGATTTTTGTCCCTTGCAGGCTTGCAACTTTAGTGAAACTTTTGGAGTATGAAGTGGGTGGTGCACAGATTTCTATCCAAACAGCATATGGTGTAGAAGTTGAGGTGGAAAATAATTCATATGATCCCAGCCTAATGGTTTTCATGTACTACAGAGACTATATGAAGCAAAAAGTGCAAAGCTTGGATACTGAATACCCAACATTCCTTTATGTCATGCCTATGTTTCCATCAGGAATATTTTTGAGGAAACTCTTTTGGCTTCTAGAGATACAATGCCCTTTGATTTGTTGAAGAAAAAGCTGATGTCACGGTTGGAAACCATGGGTATATGAGTTATTAAAGTTTACGAAGAGGAGTGGTCTTATATTCCTGTTGGTGGTTCCTTACCAAATACAGAACAGAAGAACCTTGCATTTGGTACTGCAGCAAGCATGGTGCATTCAGCCACAGATTACTCGGTTGTGTGATCTTTGACAGAGGCTCCAAAATATGCTTCAGCAATTATAAAAATACTGGAGCAAGATAATTATTCTAAGTGTGTGGGGACCCATGAAAGGATTGTTGAAAATATCTAAATGCAAGTGTGGAGCACACTTTGGCCACAAGAGAGAGAACGTCAAAGAGCATTCTTTCTCTTTGGACTTGAGCTAATTTTGCTACTGGTTATTGAAGGCATCCGCACATTCTTCAATTCTTTCTTCCGCTTACCTACTTGGATGTGGTGGGGATTTCTGGATTCTTCGCTATCATCGGCCGACCTCATATTGTTTTCCTTTTACATGTTCATTTTCGAACCAAACAACATGCGAATGGCACTTGTCAGACATCTCATGTCTGATCCTTCTGGAGCTTTTATGGTAAAAACTTACTTGACTTTGTAATTTCAACACCCATTTTCTTCTATGCGAGTGTCCTGATTCCTTTTGGGATACATGAGTAGGTCCTTGTAATTTGTAATACAACCCGACATAAATCTGTACATATGTTTATTTGTATGTCTATATTAATAAAGAAAAAGAAGAAGAAAAAAAGAGTACTCCTTTGGGGTCACCAGTTGTTCCACTAGTGTACATCAATGAGCTTCTAACATCCATGAAAGGCAAGCATCAGAAAGGCCATCTTTCTCCACCATCCATTTTATGATATGAGAATGCCTTTTCCATCCATTTTCTGGGCAGTCTGGACGGCTAGGCTAGTCTGTAATTTTCTTCTACTCAATTATAGATAGGATATGAAGATGCTTTCTTTACACCCTTGAGAATTCTGATGTTGTAGTTGTTAGCTTCAGCCTCTGCCACCTGGAATAAAGCAAAGGAATCCTCTCCTTCCACTTTCTGAAACTGATTTAGTCTAGATTGCACTGAACTAGTTCCCTGGTCTAACCTGAAACAATTTTATAATTCCTTCTGTGCCAGATTTGATAAGGTTATGATCCTGTTTCCTATGCATCCTTGTGCGAGTTGTTGTTGCAGCTTTAAACATCTGAGATAAGTGCTTGAGTAAAAAGGAACTGCCTTTGCATTGCTAGTGCCTTTCCCATCCATTTTCTGGATATTCTGGATCTGCTGGTAGGCAGCTAGTCTGTTACTTTTTTCTGCCCCATTTTTTTTAAAGTTCTGAGTATCTTTCCTAAGAACCTTTGTGTGAGTTGTAGTTGAAGCTTCAACCACCCATAAGAGACCTGCATCTGATGGGCAGCATCTTTCCCCATCCATTCCCTAAACTGATAAACTTTGGCTTGACTTGATGGTGAGTCAGCTAAACTGAGACTGTCTTATAATAAGTCTTGCCATCTGCATCAATTTTCTTGAAGCCATAATCATTAAGCAAATAGGCCAAAAAAGAAGTTACTTGTCTACATGTATAATAATCTGAAGCAGTTGCTGATTTTCTTTGTTTGAAAATTCGATGGTGCTTATTTTTTCAAAGGTCTAGGTATATGATAAATGATGGAACTCTTATGTTGCCCATGACCATTGTCCCTGATTTATTTAACTATGTTTTACGATGATCTTTACGAGTTTCAACTATGTTTATCATGACTCGATTGATTCTTCAAGTGGAATGATAGAATGAGATATACATTTTATATGCAATAATGTTTCTAACATTGTCTCTATGGTTGTTTTTGTTGGTGACTACATTTAAGTTGTGGCATCAAGTGGGATTATCTTTCAAGCCCCCAAAGTAAGTAACAAAATGAAATCATAGTTTATTTGATTATCCATGTTTTTGCAGTTTCATGGTGTGCATATGATTATTTTTGATATTCGGTTTTTGCAGCTACCTTACCTAACCTTACCGTTGTCAATAGCATATAGGTCTAGTGTCAATAGCAATAGCACATAGGTCCAGCTGAAGCTAACGCTTTCTAGAGCACTCCAAAGCAAAACGCGCCAAAGCTAACTAGTCTTTATGCGTCCCGAGGTTTATAGCGCCTACTCTAATCTCTGTGCTTACTAGTGGTAAAGTTACAGTAGTTAGCTGCTAGTTGTAATGCTTTAGTAGTTAGCTGCTGTTAAAAGTGGACTCGAGGTCTCCAAGCTATCACGTAAGTAGCGCGGCTGCGCTATATAAACTTGCGCGAAAGCTTTAACAAAAGCAGTAAATAACACGCGACTTGAGCCACGAGTTCCTAGCCAGCGAAAGTCTAAGCACTTTCCCTAGTGACTTAGAAGCCCTGGGCTAGACAACTGAAACCAATCATGAGAAGCCCGGGGTAAGACGCTATTCATAGAGTCAGACAAGGCGCTATCATAGTAGGGCAAGCTACAATGCTTGTCCTTTTCTGCCATCACTAGGCCAAGAAGTCACATATAACCACAAGAGTAGCGATTCCTCCTATCTTGCAGTCTTTGTATCTTGCAGCTGACTACTGAATGGGTCATTCTCAGCCTACCTTTACTATTCGGACTCTACTAGCTTACTTGACTCAACTGACCTACAATTTTGGAGGGGTGACACTATCGACTCCGGATTGCTCTAGTGACTCTGACTACCTACCTGCTAAATAAAAGAGATGGAATGAATAGTAACCAAAGGCTACAAGCGCAAAAAAAATAAGGGTGGGGAGAGTCCTCTCTTTCATACTAGTCTCGTAATGGCTATAGGAGGATTGGGAGTTGCACAGGTGCTTTTCCGTTATACCTACCTATTAGCCAGGTATTCGTCCTAGATCGATAGTGAGGTAGGCCTACTATTTCTATGCTTTGAGCAGAATCCCAGTTCTATGCTTTGAGCAGAACTAGAGAGCAGCGGGCACCATGCACTAGAAAGCCAAGATGAGCAAAAAAAAACAACTATTGGTGATAGTGTTTGCATAAGAAACTCAACCCGTTCTTCTTTATCTTCTTTGGAACGTCAACCCGGCCCAACCAACTTCACTACACTTGACTGACACCATCTTACTTCTCATTCCAGATTCACCTTTACAAGATCTCCTTCTCATTCTATGTTATATGCATTCTATGCCTAAAACAAAAGAGCAAAAGATTAGCGTGCGATTCAGACCCTTCGTCGCTTAGACTTCAGAACTGGGCATAGTCGCGATCAGGCAGAGAAGGACTAGCTCTTTGTAGTTAGTACACCTCAGATTGTCTTTAGTACTAGCGCTAGGAAGAGGTACACAGCTTAACAAAGAACTTAACATCAATGTTGACAACTCAACGGCTGCAGCCTACGGTCACTAATGTTAAAGGTCCTGCCTTTCGCGCTCTTTATCTATGATCGAAAACATTAGCTAGAGACCTCCAGTTTTTTGTACCACTAGTAGCCCGAAGAATTGATTTCTTTGACGCGCGCATTGATCCCGCGCATAGCTGCTAACACAAGTCCTAGCTGTTGACTTGACAGCGCTAGGGAAGATAAGGCATGGAAGTGGTGGCTGAGGTTTTGGACTATACGCCTTATCTTCTGTAGAGTGTAGCCTTTTTCTATAACACATAAATAATGAATGCTACTCATGTATCATAGATTCATATCTAATTGGTGGAGTGCTATATTATGCAGGCATTACTATACAGGTTATCAGGTGATTATAATCCTCTCCATTCCGATTCTTTGGTTGGAGATCAATGGATCATGTGCCTTTCTCGAGGTAGGAGGAACTGAATTATGCTTTTTTAATTTTGTTGTACTTGAATTTGTCCTTTATTAAGTGAAAATAATGTAAATGTTTAACCTTGTCCTCATTAGGTTTCATAATCTCAGTACATTTTTTTCTTAGAAAATTTTTATGTGGAAGATAATGATTTTAAGTTTGTAATGGTTTTATCTAGATATACCGAGACTATATGAAGAGCTTTAGAGAGAGCATGACAGATTTCCTTGATTCTGGGCTTATAATAGACATTGAAGTTGGGCTGGGTCCGGCTGGAGAACTCAGATACCCTTCATATCCACAAAATCAAGGGTGGTTATTTCCAGGAATTGGTGAATTTCAGGTAAGACTGCTTGCACTATTGAAATGTATTTGAATTTTTTTGAAGGGAAAAGTCTCACACAAAGTAAGGTTGTGTAGTAAGTGTTCCTTGACATGACACTGGCATTTCGTGACTGTTAAGGTCTTGGGCACAAATAATACACTACCTTGTCCATTCATGGATATGGACGCCCTTCAAGCAAGTGTAGAAAAATGGACCAAACTCGAAGCAATAATATAACAAAGGGGAAAAAACTCAATTACACGACACAGATTGTTACTTTGTTTTATCCCGGACGCTGCATTCACCGGCAACCAACTTGTGTTTTAACTCAAGTTTATATTGTTTCCCTTCCCTGCTCCCTTAAACTCGAATCTAGTCCCTTTTTGAAACGT
This sequence comes from Kingdonia uniflora, assembly GCA_014058105.1. Lineage (NCBI taxonomy): Eukaryota > Viridiplantae > Streptophyta > Magnoliopsida > Ranunculales > Circaeasteraceae > Kingdonia > Kingdonia uniflora. The sequence goes on from JACGCM010001281.1 coordinate 6,146,989, forward strand.
CACATAACCTTACTTCACATTGATATCATATTTGCAGTGCTACGACAAGTATCTCAAAGAAGAATTTAATAAGGCAGCTACAGGAGAGTACATCGATGTACTAAGCTCCACAAATTTCTTCAAATCGAATGGGACATATATTTCTGAGAAAGGGAAGTTCTTCCTAACATGGTATTCAAACAAGTTACTAACTCATGGTGATCAGATCCTTGATGAAGCCAATCAAATTTTCCTAGGCTGTAAAGTCAAGCTAGCAGCTAAAGTAAGTTTTCCAATCATCGCTTCTGATCTCATTTAAGCAAGTTATGATCATTTACGTTATGTAAAATTCAATGAACCCGTATGTCTCATAACAGGTATCGGGAATCCATTGGTGGTACAAAGAAGATAACCACGCAGCAGAACTTACTGCAGGATACTACAACTTAAACAACCGAGATGGATATCGAACCATAGAAAGGATGATGTCACGACATAGTGCCAGTCTGAATTTCACATGCCTTGAGATGAGAAACTCAGAACAAAGTGAAGAAGCTAAAAGTGGACCTGAGGAACTTGTTCAATAGGTAAAATGACTGAATTCCAACAAAATTGAAATCGAAATTGCAGACTTATCGTATTGGATTTGTTTGTCTTATGTGTTGAGTGCGGGATGGAGAGAGGATATAGAAGTTGCAGGTGAGAATGCTCTCCCTAGATATGATCGAACTGCTTATAATCAGATTCTGAAGAATGCAAGCCCAAATGGTGTAAACAGAGACGACTCTCCAAACCTAAGGATGGCTGCTCTAACATATCTTAGACTATCCAGCAATCTACTTGAAAGCAAGAATTTCAGAATCTTTAAGACTTTTGTCAGGAAAATGCATGTTGATCAGGTGAGCTTTCGTTTTCTTCTTTTCTTACGCAATATATGCTTTAGAAGATATTTACATCAAATTCTTACCAGGGATGCATTTGCTTTAGAAGATGTTTCAGAATCTTATTTCTTTAGGTGGTGCAGTGTTTGACACCAACATTGGGATGATATTTATTTTTCTTAGTTTAACAAGTCTTCATTTGCGTATACTTGCTTTGCTTGTTCTCTTGCCAGTTTTGACATATTTTTGTCGGTTTAAAGGAAGCTTATGAAAAGTTTAAGCATGTTCTTCTTGCCCTTATATATGGCAAAGATGATCAAACCTCTCCTGTTGCAAATGAAGTAAGCTGTAATTTATCCCATACCAATGCATCTTTTCTTTTTTTCTTTTTATAATTTTAACTTCTATAGATGGATATAGTGGATGCCATGTACTAGAAGTTTATTTGCATGCTACTGTAGTAATACTCAGATATTAGTAGAGAGATTGAGACCGGCCTTACAGTTGAACACAAACGCTTATATCATATGTGAACTTATAGGTTTCTACTTTCCATAGGAAAGCTCATTAGCATTAGGAGTTTATGTTTCTATTTTTCTTAGTTCTGTTATGGTTCTAACTACAATTCTTAGATCTTAAACTACTAACTATAACTACATTTCTTGGTTCTGTTATGGCTTCAAAGGTTTTTTTCTTCATCAATACAAACCTGATGTAAGACTCCATACCTTTTTAGCTTATGTTTCCTACACAAAGATGTATCTTTAGCTTGTTACTATGGTTTTACTAACATTTAAAATAAATAATATCTATATATATCCCTGGCTAGTGATTTCAATGTGCAGCTATTTTTGTGTTGGAAAATTATTTACTTACGCATAAGTTTCTTTATTTTTTTGTAATTTTAAAACTTCTAAGTCATTTTATTTGGTAGGTTGCTAGGTTATTCAATGAAGCTGCTCAAATTTCACCAGATGATGCTGATGTTCACATAGTACTTGGTGTTCTTTACAACTTATCCAGAGAGTATGATAAAGCTATAGGGTCCTTTCAGACTGCGTTGAAACTCAAGCCACAGGATTATTCTCTCAGGAATAAACTTGGTGCAACACAAACTAATAGCGTTCAAAGTGCAGAGGCAATTTCAGCTTACCAACAGGTAGTAATTTGGAACAATTTCGGCTTACCACGGGATTACTCTCTAATTTTATATTTTTTTCTCTTATGCATATGTTCTTTTAGCATATGGAACAATCGTATTTGGATCTTTTAATGCTTAATGGAATGAGGGATTTATTTTGGATATCTATTTTTTGTCCATGTATCATTAGTATGTATGAAATGTATTGTTGGAGGATTGGGAGTGCTTTGCAGGTTCAGGAGTGCAATATTGAAGTAGTTTTAGTTTTTTTTTTTTTTTTTAAAAATTGCCACAGACTTTATCCGTGGCAAAATGGGTATTTTTTTGTTACGGATTTACTCCGTATCAATATAAATTTGATAACTACAGAAAAACTCCATGGCAAAAAATTTGTCACGGATTTACTCCGTAGCAAAATAAATTAAATAACCACAGACAAAGTCCGTGGCAAGCAAATTGCCACGGATTTACACCGTAGTAATTTAAATTAAATAACCACAGACAAAGTCCATGGCAAAAAAATTGCAACGAATTTACTTTATAGCAATTTAAATTAAATAACCACAGACAAAGTCCGTGGAAAAAAAATTGTCACGCACCATTTGCTACAGACCTCCACTACAGACTTTATCCGTGACAAAATGACTATTACCACAGATTAGGTCCGTGGTAATTTAGTAAAATTGGTGTAGTGGATATTTTGTATGTGCATGATCGATGTGTATGAGATCATGATAGATACCTGAACCTGTATATAGGTCGAACGTGGGAGGTATTTGTGTAGGATCAAATTTTTGCCTGTAAATTATAGTTGTGATAGATAGTTTACCTGTTAACGAGGTGTCGACCTCTGGTCGGACAGTAGAGTCTAAAATTAAAATGTTTGACAGTGAGGTTAAAGTATGGTTTGAACAATTTCTAGGTTTCCCTGGAAAATTGGTGAGCTATCCTACATGTTCGGATGCATTTAAAGAGCTTTGTAAAGCCAAGGCTGCTGTTGGAGGGACATGGGGTAACTGCATAGAATACGTCGGTAGGCTGTTTAGGGGGTGTACTGTAGCGACGGGGGAGGAGTATTTTTATTTATTGGCCGACTTGGAGGAGGAGAAACGAGATAGGGGTATAGATAAATTGATCTCGCTGGAATATTTTGATGGGAGTATTCGGAGTGATATTTCAGAGGGCTTTTTGTGTTACCTGTCTCAATTAGAGTACGGGTTGAGTCTTCCCCTTACCAATTTGGTGAAAGGGATTATGAATAAGATTGGGGTATGTTCTGTTTAATTGAATAGGAACATGTGGGAGGTAATAAGTGTTTGCGACCATCTGAACAAAAAATGGGAAAATGAGGGGAAAGTGAGGAGGACAACGTAATTTTTGTGCGAGTGCAACTCGGCCTTGCTTCTTCGATTTAAACTTAGTAGGTCGAGCCTGTAATGATAACGTAATATGGGTGAAGGGTAATTACCATCAGAGAGATGATGAAGAACCTTCAGATCTTCTGTTTAGAATGGTAAAACAAAGTAAGTATAACAATGCATAGCGTATAATATTGATATGTTTGAATTGTATGATCTTTTGTTGATAATAAAAATATTGTGCATGGTAGGCCCGAAGTCCCAGGTAGAGAGGAAAGATTTGTTGTTGGACGAAGTTGCTGAGGAAGGGGTTAAACTCGAATTTGTGTTAGGAAGACTTGGCCTTAGTAGAAAGAAGCGGGTTAGGAGCAACTCCAAAAAGGTTCAGAAATCTCAATCGACCAGGCTGATGGCGGGGGTTGATGATGGAAAGAAGAAAGGAACTGGTGGGGAAGGGTGAACTAACTTGCCCAAGACCCCTTGAATAGACAGTTCGGTTCTGCCAGAGTCTATTACGTTAAGCAAATTAGCTTGAACGTTTTCGAAAAAATAGATGCTGAAGCGTCCGTCAACCTCTGGTACCACTAGAAGTGGTGAGGTCGACGGAAAAGAGAAAAGGAGAAGGATTGAACCTTCGGGAAAGTCAGGGGAGAAGGTCGTTGAAGAGCAACTTGCTGCTGATGACGATCTTAAAGAAGTGGAGTAAAGGGCCAGGCTGGCGGCTCTTCATGGGAAAGAGGATATGAGCAAGATGGTAGGTCTTTATGCTCGATTATGTGAAATATATTTATGTATTGCGTTTCAAGCTCACGTTGAGGCCGAAACGTGCTTTGCAGGTTGCTCATTTAGTGAGTAGGATTTGGCTTGGAATTGAAGAGGAGAAATACGAGTTGAAGAAGGTGAAGATCGAGCTAGAAAAGAAGGTAGCTCGAGCGAAGGCTGATGCTCTCAAGGATGTAAAAAAGTTGGAGGCCCTCAAGGCTTCCCAGGTAGTAGCGATTGGAAATCTACAAGCAGAGGCGAGAGCAAACCTGGAGGAGGTGGTGGTGGAGCGCGAAAGACTCGGGAGCCACCTTATGCTGAAAAGGTATTTTGAGGATAAGGTGAATGCTATTTAGGCAGGCACCTATGTCGAGGTGGAAGATAATGAAGAGATGGAAGAGGTTGCGGCTGGAGTTGTTGATGGGTTGGACGGTGTCTCCCGCCAGACGGTGCTGGATAATCAAAGGGATGACACCGAGCTCCCGGAGGGGGAGCATGAGACGGTAGGATAGAGAAATGACTTTGCATCAATATTTTGGAAGTGTTCTGTAAATTGGTTGGATTCTGTGTATTGAATAGACTTCTGTAGGCTAAGCTTTATTTTATAACCCTTTTGTATGCACTTAGAGAAATGAGTCTCAGAATAAATGATTTAGAGACCGTGTTTGCCAGGGAAAGAGAGATCTCCACATCCTCGCTATTTTTGCAAGCGGAGCTACAGGTTAGATCGGAACATACCTTTTGACTTGTATACTATATTGACATAAAACTACCAAGTAAATAAGAAAACATAGAATGTAGAGGCAGACCAAAAACTTGTTATTAGTTTTAGGAAAATGACACTAAAATAGTGCATAGGAAAAATCAAAGTTTTAGACAAAGTAGCATATAAAGAACATGTACCTTAGACTTTGAAATATATGTCATGGAGCATCCATCTTAGACAAAGTTGTACATGATAGATATTAGAAATCAGATATCTTGTTAGAAATGAGATATCTGTTGATGGGGTGTCATATATATATATATGCTGATGGGGTGTTCTGAATCGAACTGTATATAATGTATCTATATTATGCAGGTCGAATTGGATTCAGCTCACTCGCGCGAAGATGAGGCATTCCAATGCAACCAAAAATTTGTAGAGGAGTTGGATTGGGTGAGGGAGGTGAATGAGGACAGAGAAGACCAACATATAAAGGTACACTTAAAGTTTGTTGAGGCAACTCAGACTGTTGTCGACCTCACTCGTAAGATCGAGGAAAAGGATGCCGAAATTGATAAGGGGCTAAAAGAGCTTGCGGAGATAAAAATACATGCAACGAAGCTTCAAAGCCAGATTGACACGCTGATGGTAAAGAGTAGGCATAATGACATGGCTCAATACCGTATTCAGTCGCTAGAAAGATCAGAGGGAAAATTTTGAACTGATTTTCAGAATTGTAGAAGCGAGCTGGAACAACTAAAAAAGAAAATGATTGAAAAGGATAACGAGCTAAAGATAGCCCGAGAGGATTTATCGGCTTCGGAAGCTGCAACCGAACACTTACATACAGCCCTACCAGCCAAGGATATGGAGCTTCAGATGATGCAACGAAAGTGTGACAAGTTAAATGAGAGGGTGGCACGATTAAAGAATGAATTGGCGCAAGCCAACGTGCGTGTCAGGAACGTCGAAGCTGAAGAGCGCTCGAAAAGGAGTAAAAATGTTATTAAGGTTCCTCTAGTCTAAGGGGATGTAGTTAGCCTGTCAGGTTAAATTAGGGAGCTGGAAGGTGACGTAGCTCAAATTTAAGGGCATGTGCAGAAAGGGAATGTAAACTTAATGGAATGCCAACATAAGTTGGATGCTGCTCTTGTTAGGGAAAAAGTCTTGGAAGGGGAAATCAGGTTGAAGGATATTTTGATGAATAAGAAAGACGATCTGTTAAAGGGCACTTCAGCCAGGGAAGAGTTAAATACATAAATCAAGAGACTTCGCGCTCAGGTGACGGACTTAAAGGCCATTAATCAGGCTGAATCAGCTAAAGCCGTAAAAAAATTGGAAGATAGTATAGCTTTTGATGCTCTAACAGAAAAGGAAATTGCACATCAGAAGAGACTGTTGTATCTAATGCATCACGCTCAGACCTACTAAAGTAGATCGTTACTTATTTTGTAGAGGAAGTAAAAAGACTTGAGTTAGAACGAGATACCTTGTTCAAGAGTCTGTCAGACAAGGGTTGTATTTGTAAAGTTGATATAGATCGAGGAAACTGTATGGTCTTCATGGAAATGAATTTAGGTCCTCGACCTGTTGATCTAATAGAGAGAGGCAGGGTTGCCGTAACTCGCGAACTGAAGTTTGATCGACCTCCTGCTGTAGGGGAAAGCACGGCTGACATCCCAGCAGCAGAAAAGAATCCATTGTAGTGGTTGTGAATGCAACCTAAAAATAAATAGTATTTGCCGTAGACATAACGTGATAGTTGAAAGCTAGTATGACCTTTGCCTTATCTTATGTCTAGTAGAGTCTTTGATAAAAACAAGTTTTTACATTTGTTCTAATCGCAGAGATGGGTTGAGTCAGTCAAACCAAGTGAATCTTGATTTAACTATAGTAATATTGCAGACATATTGATAGAGATCAAGGCTAGTATTATCTTTGCCTTATCTTAGGCTGTTAGAGTCGTTGATATAAAACAAGTTTTTACATTTACTTTAATCACAGAGATTTAGTAGAGTCAGCCAAACCAAGTGTTATCCTTGATTTAACTGGTATAATGTCCTAAACAAGTTTAAGTAGATGAAGGATAGTATTACCTTTGTCCTATCGGATATTTGGTAGAGTTGTTGATATAAAACAAGTTTTTGCATTTGTTTTAATCGCAGAGATTTAGTAAAGTCAGCCAAACCAAGTGTTATCCTTGATTTAACTTGTATAAGATCGATTTAAAGCTGGTATTATCTATGCTCTAATCTATAGAATATAGCTGAATCTACTTAAGTAGAGAGATGTTGTAAAAAACTTAGAAGTTTTATTGACCAGTTCATAATTTATATTGGATGGAGATGAAAATTTCACTTTTGGAATTAAAAAAACAAAAGTGAGAAATGGAAATGGAGTAGTGAGACGCTTAACGATAGTATCGTTTCAGTCGCCTAGTGTTCTAAGGATTTGAAATGGGGATTTCCTCTTTTGTCATGAAATAATATGATCCCAGGCCTGAGAGACCTGTGATAATGATTGGACCCTCCCAATTATCGACTAATTTTCGAGCGTGAGGCTCTTTGTGATGTTGAGGAATCTCTCTGAGGATGAGATCATTGATTTTGAAGGTACGGCTTCTAACTCGGCTATTGTACAATCTGGCTAGCATATGATGATATCAACCTTGGTTAGGGATGGTTTGTTCCCTGGTTTCATCGATCATATTGAGTTTGAAAGCCAATTCGAACTCATTTTCCTCGTCAGTCAGCTTGTGATCATGAACTGGATGATGGTACTCAAAAGGAATAACGGCCTCTATGCCATAGGCAAGGAGGAATGGGATGCATCCTGCTAATTGTTGGGGAGTGGTACGATATACCCATTGGACATGAGGTAGTTCTCGAACCCAATTCCCTTTTTTCTGTGAGTGGAGCCATTTTTTGAGTCCATTCACGATGGTTTTGTTGGTAATTTCAGCTTGGCCATTGCCTTGAGGATAGTAAGGATTGGATGGTGAGTGGATGATATTGTGTTGGTTGAGGAAGGTTACGATTTTTTCTCCAACAAATTGGGGCCCGTTATCGATATGAATTTGGTGGGGGTACCCAAACCGAGTGATGATGTGTTACCATATAAAAGAGATAATCTCTTCTTCTCTAGTTCGACATAGTGGAACTGCTTCTACCCATTTTGTAAAATAATTGGTAGCTACTAGTAGGTGACGGCGGTTACCTAAAAAATTAGGGAATTTGCCAACGAGATCAAGTGCCCATCTTTTGAATGGCCAAAACACCTTGCTTGGATGGAGTTCATGCGCAGGGACGCGTATCATGTGTCTATGTCTTTGGTAGGCATCACATCTGTGTGAGTACTTCTCTGCTTGCTTGTGCATGTCAGGCCAGAATACTCCTTGTGTAATAGCTCTGTTTGCTAGTGATCAACCTGTAGTATCGAAGCCACAAGTCACTTCATGTAATTCGCGAAGCATTTCTTCTCCTTTTGGTTTGAAGAGGCACTTGAGGTAAGGTCCCATGATAGAAAGGTGGTATAGCATACCATTTTCATTTGTGTAGCACTTCGAGTTGTTGATCAGCTGTTGGCGCTCTTTTGGATCTGTTAGAAGTGGTCCGTTGCAACTGTTATCGATACCGAGGTAGGCTAAGAAAGGCTTTCGCTAATCGTCGTCACCTCCTTTATCGCCCCCAGTGTTGATCGTACATACAGAAATGCGATTAATACTGGGGGTTGAAATGATTTTGATCTGGACATATCGAGCTTCTGTACCCAAGACTCCAGCTAGATATGCCAAGGAATCGGCGTGTCTATTTTCACCTCATGGTAGATAATCGAGAGTTACTTTCACGAACTTGCTCATCCTATCTGCAACAAGGGGTGCGTATTCGATCATCTTCTATTCTTCTTATATTGCTCAAAGTAATGTGGACGATGAGTAGGGAATCTGTGTGGACTGAGAATTTGGGGACATCGAGCTCAAGAGCGAGGTCGAGTCCATGAATGAGAGCTTTGTAGTCGGTGACATTATTTGAGGCCTCGAAATCCAAGCGGATTGATTTCTCAATTCTGTCATTTGAAGGGGTAATTAATACGATTTTGATTCCTGACCCTGCGGGTCCTGCTGATCCATCCGTGAGAAGTCTCTACCCTTTTGTTGTAATCCATTCAGCTCATTCGTCAAATGGATTGGGGGTGGATCTTTAAAAGTTTTTTTTGTAAGGTCAGGGTCGTACTCCTCCTACTCTGGATCTTCTACGGGGGATTGGGATTGGAGCTGAGTGAAGTATCTATGACTGCTAGGTAGATAATCAGTTCCTCATTATCTACTGGGGTGCTCATTATGGGAGACCTCCCCAAATAGGTTTTGAGATCCTCAAATTTGGGTGAGATCAAGGGATAGGTCCCTACAATCGCCCCCTTGCAACCGAAGTCACGAGTAGCTTTGGTTAAGAAATGATCAACTTATAATTCGGTATATCTTGATAACTGAAATGGAATAATGATGGTATTGACTGTGTGGAACTTATGCGTGATATGGGAAATGACGCATATTTAATGAGGATGTAGATTCTGATGTATGTGAGGGTTACGATTCGATAAGTTACGTCTGTAATAAATGGTGACGCTTGGTAAAACGTACCTGCACATTAAATGTAGGGTTATATAAATGATACATGTATCGGATTTTAAAAGCAGAGTACGCTTGTCCTTTGTAAAATTCCCTGAAAAATTTTAACAATGGTGAAGACTCGTAGTATGGTCCTTGAAGAGAGGATTGCGTCTTAAATGCAGAGGTTGAAGTTGAAATACTTCGGTGATCAATCCTTAGTGATGTCAACACCCGCTCCTGTTCCTCCGATGTATCAAGGCATGTCGGAAGATTAAGCGTTAAAGCTAAGGAAAAATTCTTCTGCAAGTGGAGGTTTCATGTTGTCGTCTTGGCAGGCGAGGACCGGTGGGCCTGTCTTTGTACTCTTGTGGAAGACAGGGTTAGGGCTTCATATACAGGGATAAACATAACTGTAGGGCAATTATGCTGATTTCTTGTATTATCATGGATTCTAAGGTCGGGCCCTCTTCATCTCTACCAACTTTTAGGAGGTGGCCGTTTCAGAGGATGGGATGATGGTAGTGGAGGTGGGAGACAACCAATAGAAGTCTGATTCTACATTTCCATCACCTCTTTGCGCTCAGAAGACCTTCAGTTCGAGGAGTTGGTACCAGTACTGAGTCTATTGCATGCATAATTTCCATTTGAAGTTCGACTAGACTTCAACCAAACTCATGCGAGGGAGCTCTTTGTTAGTTCCAATTTCTGTTTTGTATCATGGTGAAAAATTACTGAAGCGAGAAGAACTGGAGGAGTTGATGCATCGGCGTGCCTGAATGACCAATGACTTTTTTAAAGGCAGTTAAAAAACTTGCTATCTGTAAAGTACCTAGAGTTGGGTACTGGACGAATTATGTCTCTATAATATGCCTGAGGTCGATTTACTGAAAAACTTGTTATTTGTAAAATCGTATGTAATGCTTTCGACATGAATACAAATTTGTCATCCAATTACTTGTGTCATGTAGATAGAAAGTGTCTCATGGAATCGAACTGAATCGTGTAGGATGTATGAAATGAATAGAAGTTTATAAGTATCGAAAACACTGTTGTTGTAATGTTCAAACTGAGATAAATCCGTGCGGAAATTGACGTTGTGACGTATGTATGATATTGTCGGGCATTTAAACATGTGGGAGAGAAAAATTATAGGAAATATATAACGTAAAATTTCGAGCTAATACAGGTCGATAGAAGAGTAACACTCGATAGATTAAGCTCGACTAGAAAAAAATAATGTAATGTATGTGCTGGAGTAAAGGGATAAGTTCAAATAGTTATCGTAATATTTTTGGGTTTTTGTTACGAGATAAAAGGTTAAAATCACATTTTGAGCGGAAAGTATTGCATTAATATATGAATAAGGGTAAGAATAATTTCTTGAATATGGAGAAGTAATGTGATGGTGCGGACTCAATTTTGGAGAATTTGTCTTGCCGCTGAAGGACGATTGGTCATTAAGATCTCTGAAGTGTGGGAGAGGATTTTGGGATTGTTTGGTTATGATGGTGAGTTACATGTGAGGGAATGTCAGCTCAAAGGATTGGGTGTGTGGGATAGGGAACTTGAGTATGCCCGGTATTTCTGTGAGGTGTGTTTTTACGAATTGGTGAGGGATCCTGCAGATCAAGAGGAGATGGTGAAACTGATTGCTGAGGTAAAGATCAAATTTGAAGAGGGGATGATCGATAGATGAGATCTGATTGGAGGTGGACTCCCAGGTCTGCAAGGTCTTATTTTTGGAGATGTAATTACATGTAAAGTGTTATTATAAATAAATGTAGGTGTTGCTGAATATAACTGAAAAGCTAGTAGTTAATTAAATCCTCTATAGTTGCAAATGCCGTTTGAGACCGTTCCGGTAAACAAATTTTTGAATAAGTTTGAAAATTTTGTTAGCTTTGAAAATGACGTCACTAGTATTATAAGTATAAGAAACAAGAACAAAAAAAATACATGAGCTTATGGGTTTGTTTTTTATGTAAAGCTACAAAAATTTGATTTCGTGGAGTGTGAGTCATCATGAATGTGGGAAGATCAGAGAAAGATATGGTAACAAGAGATAAAAATAGATTGAAATATGAGGGAAAGGGTAATGATGGAAAGACGGTTTTATTAAAAAGGTACAAGACGTCTGACATGGATATTAGAAAGGACGCCTCAGTTCCAAAATCGAGGACGGGTTGTGCGAGGCACAATAATTGCCAGCCGTTAGAGAGAGAAATAATAAATAGTGGTTTGTCTTCATCATTCAAACGTTTTTCAGCTTCTAAAAATTTGGAGAGCAGAAAGAGAGATGCGCAAAAAAATTATAGAGGGTCTGGTAAGGATTTATCTAAGGGTGACCAACAATTAAAGAGAGTTGCGGGCACAAAATCTCGTAGGTGGCAGTACAACAACGTTGCTAGGGATGGATTAGGTGTTACTGCGGATTCTCATTATGACAATGAAGGTTAGTAGAGACGTGTGTTGTGTTTATTTTGCAAATCTTAATATGTTTAAGCAAATCCTAGTAAATCACTATTTATATCAATCAATGATATTTGACATATAGATTGAATCTTTGAAAGATATGTTGCATATGAATGATCGATGTATATAAAATAATGATAGATACCTGAACCTATACGTAGGTCGAACGTGTGAGGGATTTGGGTTGAACCAATCTTTTACCTGTAAAATTATAGTTGAGATAGATAGTACGCCTATTAACGAGGTTTCGACCTCATGTCGTATGGTAGAGTTTGATGGTGAGGTAAAAGTTGGTTTGGAGCAATTTCTAGGTTTTCTAGGTAAATTGGTGGCCTATCCCCCTGGTTCAGATGTATTTAGGGAATTTTGTAAAGCCAATGCTGTCGTAGGAAGGAAACGGGGTAACTGCGTCTGGTAAAATGTTTAGGGGGTATACGGCAGCGACGAGGGAATAATATTTTTTTTGTTGGCCAATTTGGAGGAGGAAAAATGAGATAGGGGTATAGATGAATCGATTTCGCTAGAATATTTTGATGGGGATGTTCGGAGTGACCTGTTAGAGGGTTTCTTGTGTTACCTCTCTCAATTAGAGTACGGGTTGAGTCTTCCCCTTACCAATTTGGCAAAGGGGATGATGAATACGATTGGGGCATGTCATGTTCAATTGAACGGAAATATGTGGGAAGTAATAACTGGTTGCGACCATCTGAATTGAAAATGGGAGAATAAGGGAATAGTGAGGAGGATAACCCCTGATGACGTATTGTAGTTTTACGGGGCGAAGAATTATAAGGCCAGTGGTGGGGCATATTTTTGTGCAAGTGCAACTCGGCGTCGCTTCTTAGATCTTAATTCAGCAGGTCAAGTCTGGAATGACAGCGTAATATTGGTGAAGGGTAATTGTCTTCAGAGAGATGATGAAGAACATTTGGATCTTCTGCTTATAACTGTGATCTTCTGCTTATAACTGTAAAACAAAGTAAGTATAACAATGCATAAAGTATAATATTGATACGTACGAACTGATAATCTTTTGGTGATGATAATAAATGTTGTGCATGGTAGGCCCAAAGTCCCGAGTGGAAAGGAAAGATTCACTGTAGGACGAAGTTGCGGAGGAAGAGGTTGAGCTTGAATTTGTGTTAGAAGGACTCAGCCTTAGCTGGGAGAAAAGGATTGGGAGTACATTGAAAAAGGTTCAAAAATATCAATCGACCAGGCTTATGGTGGGCGTTGATGATGGGAAGAAGATTGGAACTAGTGGGGTAGGCCGAACCAATGTGGCCAAGACCCCTAGAATTGAAAGTTCGGTTCAGTCGGAGTCTATTACGTCGAGCAAGTTAGCTCGAACGTTTCCGAAGAAACAAATGTTGAAGCGTCCGTCAGCTTCTGGTACCACTAGAAGTGGTGAGGGTGACGGAAAAGATAAAAGGATAAGGATCGAATCTCCAGGGAGGTCAGGGGAAAGAGTCGCTGAAGAACAATTTGTTGCTAAGGGCGATCTCAAAGCAGTAGAAGAAAGGGCAAAGCTAGCCGCTCTTCACGGTGAAGAGGGTGTGAGCAAGATGGTAAGTCGTTATGCTCTACTATCTGATATAGGTTTATGATTTGCATTTCGAGCTTACCCTGAGGTTGAATTGTGCTTTGCAGGCTGCTCATTTGATAAGGGGTGTTTGGCTCCAAATTGAAGAAGAGAAATCTGAGCTGAAGAATGGGAAAATCGAGCTTAAACAAAAGTTAGCTCAATCGAAGGCGGATGTTCTTGTATTTTCATATTCCCCAGATTCAACAAGAATAAGCCAGCATCCTATAGTCAAAGACAGCTCAACATCCTATAGTCGAAGACAACTCAACATTCTAGAAGATTCCATGAGTCCTCTAATTACAAAAAGTAGCCGTTAAAGCCCGGTCAAGAAGGAACTGTTAGAGATCCGCGAAGTTCGCCCACTACCCTCGTAATAGGAGACTATTTCTTTCTTTTTGTAAACTGCATGTATCTACTATAAATACAGGCAGATAATAGGTTTTAAATGACGGTAAGCGTTTCGATCATCAATCTTTAACACTAGCAATACTCTAAAAACTTATAATAACTAGCATCTACTAGATTTTACATAAAATCCTCCTCGGGGTCGTGGTTTTTCTCAACTTTTACTGAGTTTTCCACGTAAAATCCTGGTTGTTTAGTTCTTTATCACGCAATCCTTATGAACAGTATTGGCGAAGGTTTTCTTCCCAGAAGATTGGAAATTTAGACCCCAAAATCGTGGTTCCAGCATTCATCTCTGCCTTGCACATCGACTCAAAAGTTCGTGAAGCGCTTACTCTACATAAACCATGTACGGTCACTGAAATGATTGACGTAGTTAACAATTACATCGAGCTAGAACGATCAAAAAAAGATATGATGAAAAGCTTTTCTGTCATACATTCTCAAAAAGCATCTTCGACCCTGTCCCAACGAGCAGTCATTACTGAAGCATCAAAGCAACGCGGCAAAAACACTTATAACATTGGAAGAAAAGAGGGCAAGCTCGACAAACCTGTCCCAATTCTGCAACCAATGACAACAACTCTCTCTGCTATCTTGCCAATAATAAAGGGAGACGAGTGTTACCGCGCGCCACAAGCAATTACAGATCTTCCGAACAGACTCTTGTGTCAGTATCATAATGTACATAGTCCTGAAATTGTTAACTGTTACTCCCTCGTATGTATCTTTCATCGTATCCTCTTAGATGGAAGATTTCGCAATTATGTCATCGACATTTTGAGATTTCTCGAAGAACAAGAAAAAACTGTAAAAGTCGACCAAAGCTTTCCATTTGTATATGATCGAGATTGAAAAAGGGAAGAAAAGAAAACAAGGCGATCGTATTATGTCTTGCTGCAAAATGACCTCCTCAGATAAATCAGCAAAACTTCTTCCAACCACAAGCCAATCCAAACGTCCTTACCAAATAATATTCGAGGATTGCGACACCAGTCATGTTAAATACCCTCATGATGACCCTCTTGCTATTATGCTCAAAGTTGGACAGGATTACTTACATACGCTTCTCATTGACACCGGAAGTGCCACGGATATCTTATTCCGAAGAGCAATCAAATTTTTAGGCCTTATAAATTCAGTAAAGGCATCGACAACAACAATCACAAGCTTTAATGGCTCAAAAGAATCAGCCACAGGAGAAATCACTCTGTCAGTTCAAGCAAGTTCAGAAACCACATTCGTCAAATTTCTTGTAATTGATGTAGAGTCCAAATATTTGGGCATTTTTGGGACGTAGTTAGTTACATTCTATCAAAGCAGTACCCTCGACTTATTATTTAGCGCTACGTTTTCCTACGGATCACGGAGTCTATGAAATCAAGGGCGCCAAGCAGTCACACGAATGTGCGAAAATACCACAGTCAACCCTCATACAGCTAAACTTCTCAAAGCATAGCAACTACAGCTTAAAGCACCACCCACATTTGAGCAACATGATGCTGAAAAGGTCGAAACTGTTGAACTCGATGGCCCTGGGCGCACAAATTACATTGGATCCAAGCTGTCAATTGATGAAAAAGAGGCCATGATATAGCTACTTCAGAATAACATCGACATCTTCGTCTAGACTTTTCAGAAAAACATCGACGTCACCACCTCAACCTTCTTCCAGACAGCAAATCAATCATCCAAAAATGATGGAATTTAGCTCCCCGACATCGAGATGCAGTTAATGAAGAAATTGATAAACTCCTTCGTATCGGCTTTATTCAGGAAGCTAAATATCCGAAGTGGGTTTCTAATATCGTTGCCGTACCAAAGAAAAATGGTAAAATACAAATTTGTGTCGACTTCATAGAACCTAACAAATTTACACCCAAAGACTGTTTTCCTCCACCACTAATTTTGCAAAACAAACTTCTTTCTATGATGGATGCCGCCTCGGGATACAGCCAAGTTCCACTCGCCAAAGAGGATAAAGAGAAAATTACCTTCATAACCGAAAGAGGACTCTACTGTTACACAGTAATGCCTTTTGGGTTAAAGAATACTGAAGTTACTTACCAACAACTGGTCACCCAAATGCTCAAAGATCAGCTCGGCAAAATTATGGAGGTCTATATCGATGATATGATCTGTAAAAGCCTAAAAAGAGAAGATTATCTCCACAACCTCCAAACTATCTTCGCTATCCTTTGCAAATACCAGATGAAACTAAACCTAGAGAAATATTAATTTGGCGTTGTATCTGGAAAATTCCTGGGCCATCAAGTCAATGAAAGAGGAATCGAAATCGATCCCGCTCAAATCAAAGCACTCATGGTAATGCCCTCTTCTCGAACGAAAAAAGATGTTCAAAAATTCACTGGCAAAATAGCCGCTCTTCATAGATTCATCTCAAAGTCATCTGATCGATGCAAACTTCTTTACCTTCTTCATCGTGGCAACCCCACTCCTCTTTCAAAAAAGTAGCAAAAAAAAGTTATTTGAACTCCTGACTGTGAAATGATATTCCAAGATTTTAAACGATACCATGGGCTTCCTCCTATAATGAGTACTCCAGTTGATGGCAAAATACTCACCATGTCCTTATCCACCACTGATGACTCCATCAACTCTGTCCTTATTCGAGAAGATACAGACATCGAGAAACCTATTTACTTTATCAGTAAAATTCTTATGCCTGCTAAAAAACAATATACTACCACGGAGAAGCAATTACTCGCCTTGGTTTGCAGCTCAAAAAAACTTTGTCCATACTTCCAAGCTTACCCCATCAAAGTTAGTACAAAATACCCCCTCAAACTCGTACTCTCCAAAAAGGAAAAATCTCGACGAGTTCAACAATGGTCTGTTTTCCTTGGGAAATATGATATTTCCTTTGAACCTCAAATATCCATCAAGGAACAAGCAGTGGCTGACTTTTTAGCAGGTTTTCCCGTCGAAGACCCTGATTGGGAAAAACTCAAAGAAATCTTCACCGACGACTCAATTATAGAACTAGACGCATGGTCCAAGAATTCCGGTTGGCAACTTTTTATGTATGGATCGGCAGGACCACAAGGATCCGAAATTGGCAAAGTTCTCGTCACGCCTTCCAATCATCATATAGAAAAAGCTATCAAACTCAAATTCTATGCTACCAATAATGAATCAGAGTACGAAGGAATCTTGCACGGTCTCGATCTTGTACTTACTCTCGGAGGTAAAGAATTAGCAGTATATGTCGACTCCTTACTCATTGCCAATCATTACAAAAACACTTTCAAGACAATAGATAAAATAGTTAATTATGCAGCCCTGGTCGAAGAAAAGATGAAAAAAATTTAAACATGCAACTATTTCGTATTTACCTCTGCAAGAAAATTGCCATGCCGATGCATTAGCTTACATCACTGCAATGCTGGAAGACAGTGAAAAATGATCTTTAGAAATCGAGATCATCGAACATTCTAGCCACGATAGCTTGTCAACACTCCAGATAACCGTTACTAAAGATGACGACCCTGACGACTGGAGAAGACCGTTTTATGCTTACCTCAACATCAACATCCTCCCCAGTGACAAAGAAGAAGCTCAATCCCTGTTAGCCAAGTGCCCCCGATTTACCGTCCCAAACGGAATATTATATCGACTCACTGGAGGTAGACCGCATATTGAATGCATCTCGCAGAAATAGACTCAGATCAAAATCAGAGAGCTTCATGAAGGCATCTATGGTACACATGTTTTCAGATGATCGCGAGCCCAACGTGCATTCACACAAGGACTTTATTGCCCCAAGATGAGATAAGACTACGAAGACTTTGTTCGTAAATGCTGCAAATGCCAAATCCACGCTCAGGACATCTAGAGCCCGGTTCTCGACTTATATGTTAGTAATGTCCTTTGGCCATTTAAACGATGGGGAATCGATATCATTGGCCCCTTCCTTCCAGCATCGGGAAATAGAAGGTTCGTCTTAGTTGCCACCGATTACTTCACCACGTGGGTTGAAGTACTTCCTCTATGCCATACTAATGAGAATGAGGCCATCAAGTTCCTTTGAGAGCACATCATTTCCTGGTTTGGTAATCTGCAAATGATACGCTCTTAAAATGGCAAACTGTTCATCTCCGCTAAAGTCCTTGCTTTCCTTCATAAATACAAGATTCAGTTGACAACTTCCACACCATATTATTCTCAAGGCAACGGACAAGCTGAAGCCATCAGCAAAAGTATCAAATCTAGCTTACGCAAGTGCTTCGACGATAAGAAAGGCAGATGGGTAGACGAACTACTCAGTGTATTATGGGCTTACCGCACCACTCCTCGAGTATTAACAGGGTGCATTCCATTCATGATGGCCTTCGGTACTGAAGCAGTCATACCCTCAGACCTTGATTTACCAAGTACTCGACCCAAAATTCTAGATGAAGATAATGAACTCGGTCTCCTTTGTAACCTCAATTGGATCGAGGAAACAAGAGATAAGGCCATTGCGAATATGGGACGATACCATGATATATTGAAAAAAGCATACAAGAAGAAAGTTCGAGAACAAAAGTTCGGTATTGGAGACCTTGTCCTACGACGGATACAAGATCATACTCGACCTAAGAATTCGGGAAAATTATCAGAAAATTGGGAGGGGCCCTACATTCTCAGCAACAAAATAGATAGTGGAACTTAATGGCTCATGACTGAAGATAAAGTTTGGCTTGAGTACCCATGGAACACTTCCCATCTTAAACTCCTTTACAGATGATACCCTATAATCGTTTCCTTCGAATCAAATAAATAATTTGTTTTATCATTATCTTCTTTACTACTTCGATTTGTTCTCAATCTATACTTATCACGTATAGATTTGACAACCGATCTCTTTCTACTTTGATTTGATCTCGATCTATACTTCTTAAGTATGTATCAGAGCAACATTATCTTTACTAGTTCAATTTTCTCTCGATCAATTCTTACTAAGTATGCCTGATACAAACTAATTCTTTACTATCTTGATTTATTTTTAGGTCTTTGCTTACACAAGTATCCTAAAACCTATCAATCAACTTCACATGACCACTATCCAATTACATGATAGTTTACTTTGCGCTCTTTACTTGTCGAACAAACTCTTATGAGCTCTAGTTCTTCTCTAGATCTAATTCTAGATACCTATCTCTGAATATACATCTAAAACTCCTTACTTACCATTTATTGGCCATCTTTCACATTTCGCGCACACAAGCCTTCTTTACTTATCTGTTCGCATCTATTATCACATTATCACATCTACTACTTAAATTTATTTACACAAACAAAAAAGTTATTTCATCAAATATTAAAATACAAACACCAAAATCCATCGCACACTCCAAATTAAAATAGTTCCGGTCCTACTGACCATTTGTTACATAATTTCACTTTACTAACACTCTTTAAACAAGATTTAACATTTCAAAAAGAAATGTCTCTTCATTTAAGGCATCTTCGGGCACCTGCACCTCCGCTACCTCCATAGGATGAGGATCATTCACCTCCACCGTCGCTTCATCTTCGACCACATCAATCACTCCACGAACTTCAGGCGTCTGGGGTACATCATCATCTGAACTATCTTCACATGGAAGACCACCAGCTTTTACAAGACCCTTGTAGTATTTTTTTTTCCTTTATTCTGCCTCCTCAAATTACTCTAAATAATGTACCCTCACTTCCTTGTACTTTTGCAACTTTTCTTCATTCATTTGAGCTTTTACCTCATTGAGAAGTTTGTTCTGCTCCAACTTTATTGCTCTGCGAGCATTGGCAACTTGTTCTCTCACATCTTTCTCATAAGCGGCTTTCTGCAATGCCAAAGCTTCTTTCTTTTCTTTCTCTAGCACTTTTTTCGCTTCCGCCAGCGCAGCCTCCTTCACCTTCTATACTTCGACCTTATACCTAGGGTTGTTCACGGGTTGGGTCGGCCCGGGTTGAGGCTTAAATCTGATCCGAACCGGTAGATTCGAGTCTAAAATTTTTAAACCCAAACCGACCAACTCTAGGACCCGGGCCAAAAGCAAGCCGAAATGGTCGGCTCGGCTCGGATCTGAACCTCGGGCAATCTTCTTCTAAAAAAAAATTAAAAAATTGCTACAGTGTTTTAAGGAGATTATGTTTCAAAGATTCCATGTGTTTTATGGAAGCAATAAGCATATATGTGTTTCGAAATTGTTGTGAAAGCCCTTGATTCCCTTCGATTTTCTTTTCGACTCGGGTGGATGCTCCTGATCAAACCATTACTTTTATGTTATTGAAGAGTATGTACACTTCTTGAAAAATCTATGATCTCCACAGCTTGAAACCTCTTGAAAAGTAAGTACACTTCTTGAAAAGCTTTAGATGTTTCCATCTTGAGGTATGCTATTGTTGTATTCAAAGGTATGACTTGTGGGGATATATAATCCTCTGCTGGTTTCTCAACTTCAATGAGCAAGAGAGATGAAACCAAATTAATGATTGCAAATGGATTGATGTCCATATGAGGGGAAGATGGGGTTGGTCGGTTAGAGTATTTGCCCAAAACAAACCCACCATAAGTTTAAGTTTAATGGAGGAGGAGATCAAGAGATGAGTTGGGAGGTAAGACAGAGAGAGGCTGTAGGTGAGAGGAAGGTGTAAAATCTAAAATAAACTCTTATAAACTGGTTCGAGTTAAACCCGATTAATGAAGCCCAAAACCGAAACTGATTCGGTTATAGCCGGGTCCTGAAAGCCAAAACCGAAACCGATCCGGCTGTGGTCAATATTGGACTGAACCGGTCGGGTCGGATCGGCCTGGGTCGGTTTGCCGGGTTTCATGAACAGCCCTACTTATACCAGAGTCGCATTCAGGTCCACGTTCTCCACCGTCGACTCCTCTATATTTTTGTAGGCAGCCACTGGTTTTCCAACTCACCACTACCCTCAACACGACCCATTACTTCACCCATCAACTTCTTAATCTGCATGAAAGTCATGTAATGAGTATTCGATTGACCTACCAAACTTTTCATTCTAGCATAAGCAGTAATATTTCTCACCTTCGCCAAATTTCTCTATCCCTCACTTAAAAGGGTATCTAAGCTATCAATACCCACCATACAATCTGCCATATATTTCTTCAACACATCCATCCCAGTTGTATAAGACTCCATAGTCTTCTGCACCTCCGAGTTAGACTCTTCCTTAAATTTCTTCTTCGATGTCCCACCAGTCGTTTTCTTAGGAAGCACACTGCTCGAACCTCGTAGAGGTAACCCACTAGCTGCGACAGCAGGTTTGGCAGTCACTTCGACCCCCTTGATTGAGGATTGTCAAGTATTCCTCTTCGGATTAACGGAGGTACTTTAGCATTTACCTTCCTTTTCTTCTTATTTTTCACAAAAGACTTCCCCAGTATAGTATCGATCTCCGTATCTGTGTTGTACCCAGTCAACAAAGGATTGTTCAATGGAAAACTCACATTTGCAGTTTTTTGTTCTTCGCCGATATTTTTCCCCCAATTACAGGATTTTCCAAACCTTTTGTTCTCGACCTTTTCAGCCCTGCTTCTTGGAAGATAGTACTTAGACGATCTTGATCAACTGCTAAGTTATCGATCCAGCTAAAAAAATTTCTCCTTATCTTATATAATTCCTCATCCACTTCTACATTCTTTCCACTTTCTTTCACAACTGCAAAACAGAGAGCCAAACACAAATATACAAATATAAATCTAACCCAATATTGCATCAAACTTAATCATTTCAGTTACCTAACCACAGACCTAGATGAAACGCTTTTCTTTTTAACGGCTCCCAAGGATCTTTTTGATCGAACTCATAGTTTCCAGACACTAGTAATCGTTCGTCAGTATATCGACCTCCAGTTGATACCATATCATAAAACATCGGCCTCTTCAAAAACCTCGCCCAAGTAACGATACCCTTTTAGCTTCGGGTTCATTTTTAATGTGCAATACACACAAAAATCATCTACAGTTATTACCTCCTCCCCTCTGGCCTTAAGTCAACCATTTATTGCACCACATACCTTAAATAGGTCACTTACATTCGGATTGAATTGACCCCGGGGCTACATCGAAGAAATTCATTAATTTTTTCTAGTCCGCCCTAAGGGGCAGCTTTAACGCTTTCTTTATTTGTTCTCGATGTACAAAAATACCGTCTAAGGGTATGTCCTTGTTGATCATTTCGTATTGATACTCCTCTAGTCTCACATCCCCAGGAATACTATATTTCTTCTTAAAACTTATAATTTCTTTGGTCTCTAGAGACTCCCCATAACATGCTTCTTCGCGCTCTCCTACATCTTCTTTTCCCTCTCCCACTTCTTCTTTCCCATCCCCACCCCCTTCTCGATTACTCGCCTGAGGCTCATGATCCACCTCAGTCTCCATCACTCCCTCATCAGATACTTCGATAGCACTAGGTACTACCCTAAAATTTTCTACACCCCTTGTATCTGCACTACTTGAACCTACTCTGTATTTCCCCCTTAATTGTTGCACACAAGTTCTCACATCAATCATCAAGGGCTCTACATCTTCGAGACTCGCAAATATATCTTTATCATTGTTTACTGTTGGCTCAGCCATTTTAACGAGCCTGTCAATCAGATTCCATTTCTAACCACAGTTAGTATCTATCATATGTTATACATATATACCTTCATAAGTTCATACATTCATAATCACATCATTGTCGAGATTCTTCTCCAAATCACATATTCACTTTACTATCTGTTACTATCATTTTATATTATTCAATTCTCGATGCAATATATTCCTCCATATTATACCATCGATTACATCACATTACTCATTGCTCGATGATTTGTATTTTATCACATATATATTGGCTAACATATTTTGTTCTATTTACCATTTTAACTCGAATTTTACATATTTTAATAGCTTCTCGTAGACGTTTCAACATTTCCCGCCAAAACGCAATCTTTCAAAACATTACGAATTCCCCTTCTTCGGTACATGAATTGACAAAGTCCTAACTATCTCTGCATATCACGCTACCTCACCACCATCTCCTCTCACTACGCCGTAATTATAGCACCCTTCACCAATCCATTTTACTTCGCCTCCTATCCAATTTATCTGCTTTTGACTACAAGTATTTTCAACCAGAATTTTATAACTCAGAGTCGCCGGCAACCAGATTTAATTTCTTATCCATGGACATAACTCATTCATTTCCAATTCACATACACATTATCTATTAATCTATAACCAATCCACCAAACTGAAAACAATTTGGGAGAATCACTAACCTTATTTCCGTGTCGCTTTTGTATCCCTCTCATTTGCTCGCTTATCCCTTTCGATCAACACACTAATCTCCTCCTTAGCAATCGTATCTATCCACTTCAGCGACGAGCAACAACAATTCAATCCCTTAAAAAAAATAAGTTTGCAAAATATATGAATAGTCGCCCACCTCTGACATATTTATAGACCCCACATGACTGTTCGTTGTACCACTTTGCGACCGTCCAGTTCCTCGAATGTAACGCTTCATGCATTTTTTCTTGACTTCTTTAAATCTTAATCATCTCCCCATTAATAAACCTCTACATTCGTACTTCAATCCTTCAAATTCTTGAAGAATTTCTATAGACATATTCATCTTCATCAGTGCGCGATCTATCTTACCCAATAACTTATTTACATCGTTTTCCTTATATTTCATACCATCACCTAATGGAACACATCTTGCCATATTCATTTTGCATGTACGTTCCCGTATTCCTGCTATCCAACCAATTTCTATACTTATGGGATTATATTCGACATAAGTTGCCTATCATTTTATCCGGCAAAAATTTATTTAAACACAATCTTTATTTCCCTACAGTTGACAAGTACATATCACATTCGAAAAAACAATAAACATTCCTTCAATCAACAACCCCTACTGCCAAATTTCCTTAAATTACATTTTGGAAAAACATTTAACCAGTAAATAAAGCCTACATCTCAAACATTTACTTCTTATAAACCCCTCGTTGCCGCTTCATCTTCCCTATTCACCAACAACTTTGCTCGAGTCCACATTCCACCACAACGTTCAGGAGGACGCAAAAACTAAAGTTTTGCACGAAACTCAAACTCCTCCTCAACCTCCTTCGACTCTGTCTCGCTCATCCCTTTATAATCTGGTTCCTCAGGATCATCAAAATGTTATTCCATGCCCTGCAAACCAAAGTATCGGTTCAACAACACCCAGTACATCCTGCACCAGTTTGTATACCCCATCCCGGGCCTGAGCTCTCTTCTTCACCATCTTGAGTGAATTCATCACCTCTGTAACAATAACCTCCATTTATAATCACAACACAAGTTATCTGCAGTTATTATGCTTTGGAACTCAACATAGCCATAGTTAAATCAATCAACCTCAAAATCAGCCATTGGCCCTACACATTCAACTACCTTTGACTTAACACACATGGCATGTATTCGACAAAATTATATCAACATGCTCTCATAATATTTTGTACTCGATGCAACACACAGACACAAATAAATTAAATACATATATTTATTTATTTCATAACTTTTTTCTTACATTTGATTTCTCTCTCATTCGATTACATTCTTATTTCTTATATTCAATATCTATCTCTTTCGAGTACATTCATTTCTAATACTTGATATTTTTTCACTTACAATTTATCTGATAGTTCATAACCTGCTTCTACATATCACTAATCTCGATGTTTGGTATTTACCAGAATCTGACATTAAAGCCTCTTTCTGGTCCTCGAAGCTTATTGACTCAAAATCTGATATTAAAGCCTCTTTCTAGTCCTCGAAGACCAATGACTCACAAGTTACTAAACTTCTAAGAGACGCTTCAGTAGAAGAAAGACAGCTAAAAATTAGAAGAACACTCACACGTTAGGCAAGATCTTTGGATTCCCATCCAAGCTTCAAATCCGCATTACCAACACCGACAGTTACCCCTTCACCCCCAAACTGATACCATGCATTACCTTCATAACCGCATGATGATACCACTATTTTCAGCAGATACATCTCGTCTCTGTTTGATTTTTGTTCCCACCCCAATGCTTTGATCCGATCCCATAACAATTTCTCATCTCTCGGTCTGGCCAGATTTCATAAGAATGCTCACCGCCTTCAGCCCCAAACTGCATCATCCACCATAGTTGGGGTGGCATCACTCCACAAAGCACCACCATCCCACCTTCCATAACCTCCAATTTATACCTGACTTCCTCCCCCTATATTCAATGAACAACATTAATTTCGCCTCAAAACCACCCTGACCAGATACTGTTCGCCTTGACCTCGTTAATAACATATGCTGACTTTTTAGTATATTCAATAACCTCTTCCATTTCCATTTTCTTCTCGAAATAACTACAAGTACTTCTGTCAAGAATGGGGCGATTGTAGTATCATATTCCTCCGATTCGACAAGAATAAGCCAACATCCTATAGTCGAAGACAGCTCAACATCCTATAGTAAAAAAAAACTCAACATTCTAAAAGAATCCATGAGTCCTCGAATTACCAAAAGTAGCCACAGAAGCCCAGTCAAGAAGGAACTGTTAGAGATCCGCGAAGTTCGCCCACTACCCCCAGAATAGGAGACTATTTCTATCTTTATGTAAACTGCCAGTATCTACTATAAATACAGGTAAATAATAAGTTTTAAAGGATCGCAAGTCTTGCGATCATCAATCCTTAACACTAGCAATACTCTGAAAACTTGTAATAACTAGCATCTACTTAATTTTACATAAAATCCTCCTCAAGGTCGTGGTTTTTCTCAACTTTTACTCTTAAGTTTTCGATGTAAAATCCTGGCTGTTTAGCTCTTTATTGCACAATCCTTACGAACAGTATTGGCATAAATTTTCCTCCCGAAAATCCTGCCATTAGAGGTCTCAAGGAAATAAAAAAGTTAGAGGCCCTGAAAGTTTCTCATGCAGTGGCGATTGGTTATCTTCAATTGGAGACCGGGGTGACACTTGAGGAGGTGTAGGCAGAGTGTAAAAAGTTGGGGCACCACATGATATCGAAGGGGTATTTCAAGGACGAGGTGGATGCCATTAAGGCTGATAACTATGTCAAGGAGGGAGATGACGAAGAAGTGGAAGAGGTAGCGGTGGGGGTCATTGATGGTCTGGACAGTGTCTCTCGTCAGACGGTGCTTGACAATCAAGGAGATGACACCGACCTCCCAGAGGGTAATAATAAGAAGGTATGGTAGAAATGTGATCTTGTATAAATATTTGTTAACTATTGGATTGTGTGTATGGAGGAGACTTTTGTAGGTTAACTTATTTTTATAAACTTTTTGTAGGCACTTAGAGAAATGAGTCTCAGAATAAAAGATCTAGAGACCGGGCTTGCCATGTAAAGAGAGACATCTTTAGCCTTGCCGTCATCGCAAGCAGAGCTGCAGGTTAGATCGGAATAGGTCTTTTGACTTGTATGTTATATCGACATAAAGCTACCAAGTAAATAAGATGTAGATGCTGACCAAAAGTTTTGCTATTAGCTTTAGGAAAATAACACAAATATAGTGCATAGAAAAATTTAACGCTCTTTGTATAAAGTAGCATATCGAAAGCGTGTACCTGAGACTCCACAATTTACCTCATGGAGCATTTATCTGATAATGTACACTGAGCTTTTAGTCTAAAAGTATTTGCTCCCTGCAGATGTTAAAAATCATATATAATTTTAGAAATGAAATACATATATATATGCATATATATATATATATATATATATATGCATATTGATGGCTTTCTTAATCGAACTGTATTAATATATTTATATTGTACAGTACAGGTTGAACTGGATTCAGCTCGCTCGCGTGAGAACGATGTGCTCCAATGTAACCGGGAATTTGTAGAGGAGTTCGATAGAATGAGGGAGGCGAATGAGAACAGAGAAGATCAACACGCAAAGGTGTATTTTAAACTTGTGGAGGCAACCCAGGCTATTTCCGACTTCACTCATAAGGTCGAAGAGAAGTAGGCATAGGGCTAAAAGAGCTAGCGGAGATCACAGAACACGTCGCAAAGCTTCAAAGTTGGGTTGACACGTTGATGGTTATGGGTAAGTAGGCTGAAATGGCTCAATACCGTATTCATGTACTAGAAAGATCGGAGTGACAATTTCGATTTAATCTTCAGAATTGTAGATACGAGCTGGAGCGACTAAAATAAAAAATGGCTGAAAAAGATAATGAGCTGAGGGTAGCTCGAGAAAATTTACCAGCTTCAGAAGTTGTAGCTGAACACTTGCATATAGCCCTACCTGCCAAGGATATGGAGTTTTGGGGAATACAACGAAGGTGTAACGAATTAAATGAGAGGGTGGCACGATTGAAGACCAAATTGGTACAAGCTAATACGCGTACCAAGAAAGTCGGTGCTCAAGGGGAAGTAGAAATGAGGTTAAGGCTCCTCTAGTCCAAGGGAATGTAGTTAGTCTCTCAGCGAATTAGAAAGTTGGAGAGTGATGTGTCTCGCATTCAAGGGCATGTTCAGAGAGGAAATGCAAACTTAAGGGAGTGGTAGCACAAGCTGGATGCTGCTCTTATCAAGGAGAAGGTCTTAGAAGGGGAATTCAGGGAAAATGAAACTCTGATGAAGAAGAAAGATAATTTGTTAAATGATACTTTGGCCCGAGAAGAATTAAATGTAGAAATTGTGACACTGCGTGCTCAGGTGGTGAACTTAGAGGTTGCTATTTAGACTGAATCAGCTAGATATTACAAAAAAGTGGAAGAGAATATAACTTTTTTTTTATTTGACGAACAGGGAAATGGTACATCAGAAAAATCTATATGCACGTCTGAAGTCACGCCTTGAGAAGGTGAGACATCACTTTTCAAAGATCGTTGTAGCTCATGCATCACGGGAAGACCTATTAAAGTTAACTGCTGCATATTTTGTAGAAGAAATAAAAAGACTTGAGTTAGAACGAAATACCATGTTTAAGAACCTATCTGATAAGGAATGTGTTTGTAAAGTGGATATAGATCAGGGTAACTGCATGGCTTTTATGGAAACCAATTTAGGCCTTCAACCTGCTGATCTGATAGAGAGGGGCAAAGCTGCTGTAACTCGCTAACTGAATTCTGTTTAACCTCCAGCTGAAGGGTAAAGCATGGCTGACATCCCATCAGCAGAAAAGACATTCATTGTAATAGTACCTAAAAATTAATAGTATCTGTCGTAGACATAGTAAAATAGATGAAAGCTAGTATGACCTTTGCCTTATCTTTTATCTGGTGGGATCTTTGATATAAAACAAGCTTTTAAATTTGTTTCAATCGCAGAAATGGGTTGAGTTAAACCAGGTTAAATTTTGATTTAACTATAGAAATATTGTAGACATATTGAAAGAGATGAAGGCTAGTATTACCTTTGACTTATCTTATGCCTGCTGTGGTCTTTGATGTAAAACAAGTTGTTACATTTGTTCCAATCGCAGAGATGAGTTGAGTTGAATCAAGTTAAAACTTGATTGAACTATAGAAATATTACAGGCATATTGAAAGAGATAAAGGCTAGTATTACCTTTGCCTTATCTTATGCCTGATAGAGTCGTTGATATGAAACAAGTTTTTACACTTGCTACAATCACAGAGATTTAGTAGAGTCAGCCAAACCAAGTATTATCCTTGATCTAACCTGTATAATGACCCAAATAAGTTAAATTAGATGAAGACTAGTATTACTTTTGCCCTATCTGATGTTTCGTAGAGTCTTTAATATGAAATAAGTTTCTACACTTGTTATAATCGCAGAGATTTAGTAGAGTCAGCCAAACCAAGTGTTATTCTTGATGTAACTGGTATAATGACCCAAACAAGTTGAATTAGATGAAGGCTAGTATTACCTTTGCCATATCGGATGTTTGGGAGAGTCTTTGATATCAAATAAGTTTCTACACTTGCTGCAATCGCAGATATTTAGTAGAGTAAGGAAAACCAAGTATTATTCTTGATTTAGCTGGAATAAGATTGATTGAAAGCTAGTATTATCTATGCATTAATCAATAGAATGTGGTTGAATCAACTTAAGTAGAGAGATGTTGTGAAAAACTTGGAAGTTTTATTGATCAGGTCAGAATTTATATTGGATGGAGATAAAAATCTCACTTTCGGAATTGAAAAGCAAAAAATAAAAGCGGTGAAAGGAAATGGAGTAGTAAGACGCTTAACGATAGTACTTTTTCAGTCGCCTAGTGTTTCAAGGATTTGAAATGGGGATTTCCTCTTCTGTTATGAGATAATATGATCCCAGGCCTGAGAGACCTGTGATATTGAATGGACCCTCCCAATTATCGACTAATTTTCTAGCTTGAGGTTCTTTGCGATGTTGAGGAATTTTTCTGAGGACGAGATCTTTGATTTGGAAGGTACGACTCTTGACTTGGTTATTGTAGGATCTTGTAAGCATATGATGATGTCGGGCTAGGTTAGCGATGACGCAATCCCTGGTTTCATCTATCATATTGAGGTTGCAAGCCAACTCGAACTCATTTTCCTCGTCAGTTAGCTCGTGATCACGAACTGGGTGGTGATATTCAGAAGGAATGACAGCCTCAGTGCCATAAGCAAGGAGGAATGGGGTACGCCCAGTTAATTGCCGGGGAGCGGTACGATATGCCCATAGGACATGAGGTAGCTCGCGAACCCAATTCCCTTTTTTCTATGAGTGAAGCCGCTTTTTGAGCCCATCCACGATGGTTTAGTTGGTGATTTTGGCTTGGTCATTGCCTTGGGGATAGTAAGCATTGGATGGTGAGTGGATGATATTGTGGTGGTTCAGGAAGGTTACGACATTCTCTCTCACAAATTAAGGCTTGTTATCGATACGAATTGGGTGGGGGCACCCAAACTGAGTGATTATGTGGTTCCAGATAAAAGAGATGACCTCTTCTTTTTTTATTTTACATAGTAGAACTGCTTCTATCCATTTCATAAAATAATCAGTAGATGCGAGTATCTGACGGCGGTTATCTGAAGAGTTATGAAATTCATCGATGAGATCAAGTGCTCATCTTTTGAATGGCCAGAAAACCTTGCTTGCATGGAGTTCGAGCGCAGGAGTACGTATCATATGTTCATGTCTTTGGCAGGTGTCGCATATGTGGGAGTACTCTTCTGCTTGCTTGTGTATGCCGGGCCAGAATACTCTTTGAGTGTTAGTTATGTTTGCTAATGATCGACCTGCGGCATGGGAGCCACAAGGCCCTTCATGTAATTTGTGGAGCAATTTATCTGCTTGGAGAGGCATTTGAGGTAAGGCCCTGTGATTGAAAGGCGGTATAGTACACCATTCTGATTACTGTAGTGCTTCAAGTTGTTGATCTGCTGTCGGTACTCTCTTGGATCTGCTGGGAACGGTCTGTTGCAATTGTTGTCGACATCGAGGTAGATTAAGAAAGGCTTTCACCAATCGTCATCTCCCCCTTTATCACCCCCAGTGTTGATCATGCATACAGAAATGTGATCAATGATGAGGATTGAAATGATTTTGATTTAGAGATATCGAGCTTTTGTACCCTAGACCCCAACTAGATTTGCCAAGGAATCGGCATGTATGTTTTCACCTCGAGGAAGATAATCGAGAGTTGCTTTCGTGAACTTGCTCATCCTATCTGTAACAAGAGCTGCATATTCGATCATCTTCCTATTCTTCTTGTATTGTTCTAAGTAGTTGTGGACGATGAGTAGTGAATCTGTGTAAACTGAGAGTTCGGGGACATCGAGCTCAAGAGCGAGGTCGAGTCCATGAATGTGAGCTTCATACTCGGTGACATTATTTGAGGCCTCAAAATCTAAGCGGATTGATTTTTCAATTTTGTCATTAGAAGGGGTAATCAAAACAATCCTAATTCCTGACCCTGCAAATCTTGCTGATCCATCTGTGAGAAGTTTCTACCCTGATGTAGTGATCCGTTTAGCTCGTTCGTCGAATAGCTTGGGGGGTGGATCCTCAGGTTTTTCTTCTGTAAGGTCAGGGTCGTGCTCCTCCCACTTGGGATCCTTTACTAGAAAATCTGTGAGAAAATCGGTAACGGTCTGACCTTCTTCGAAATAACATTGTTCGAACTTGATATCATGTTCCCCCAAACTGACTGACTACTATTGCACTCTCCTTGATTTTTCTTTCTTGGATAGAACTTCCCGAAGTGGGTAGTTCATCATGACTTTGACTGAATGAGCTTGGAAGTCGTGCTTGAGTTTCTGTGAAGTGTAAACAAGAGTGAGAAGAAGTTTCTCAATTTTAGAGTACCTTGTTTCCGCTGGTGTGAGGGTCTTGCTGATGAATTAGGCTGGTTTCTCAATTTTCCCTTCAAGGCGAATGAGAATTGAGCTGAGAGAATTATTAGTGATTGCTAAGTAGATAATCAGTTCATCGTCATCTACGGGGGTGCTCATAATGGGAGACCTTCCCTAATAGGTTTTGAGATCCTATAAAGCTGTTTTGCATTCTGGTGTCCATGCGACCTCTGTATTTGGCTAAACTTTTCCTCGTTTGGTACAACCATGGAGTAATAAGAACAGCCAATGGCAGCGATATAAAGATTTAGAAATGAAACGGTTGATTGCTGCAATCTTGTCGGCAAGTTTCTAAACATCTTTTGTTGTTTTTGGAGAGGGCATGTTGAGAAGAACCCGAATCTGATCTGGATCGGCCTCAATTCCCTTCTTGCTGATAAGGTGGCCTAAAAAACGGCCAGAATGTACCTCGAATTGATACTTATCAGGGTTGAGACGCATCCTGTAAGATCGAAGGATGATAAATATAATGTTGAGATCTGAGATGTGATGGGATGACTGTACTATTTTGCACAAGAGATCGTTGATGTAAACTTCAGCGACTTTCCCTAGGTGTACCTTAAACATAGTAGTCATCAACCGTTGACATGTGACACCCGCATTTTTGAGTCTGAAGGGTATGACTTTGTAACAATAAGGACCTCTTTCAGTGATGAAAGTTGTCTTTTCTTGATTTTCTTCTAAAAGTAGAATTTGATTATACCCCGAAGCAGCGTTCATCATAGATAAAAAGTCATGGCCTATTGTCGAATCGAGGATTTGATGAATGTTGGGAAGAGGGAAACTATCCTTTGGAGTATGCTTGTTCAGATAGATAAAATCTACACAAACTCAAACTTTTCTGTTCTTCTTTGGGATAACGACAATGTTGGATATCCAGTCAGGATACTTGGCTTCTCGAATGAATCCCACTTTGATCAATTTCTTGATCTCGATGTTAAATTCATCTCGAAGATGAGTTGAAAGTCATCGTTATTTTAGTTTGATCGCTGTGGTGTTAATATTGATGGCTAATTTGTGACAGGCCATGGCTGGATCGACCCCAGGCAATTCTTCGAAAGACCATGCAAAAATGTCTCGATTAAGTAGTAAGAACTGAATGAGAGCATTTTGTTCATGCTAAACCAGCTTAGTACCAATAAAAGTACCTCTGCTAGGTCTATCAATATTGATATATTTTTTGGGCTCCTCTGTTGACGGTTGATCGTTGAGGTGACGAGCTTCTTATAATTTCTATACAACAAATCTGTCAGAAGTATCTAGGATAGCAGAGACGATATTTTCATAAGCTCGAGAGAGCTTTTGACTACCTCTGATCTCATAAATACCATTGTTGTGTTTGAATCAGGGTGCTTGATAATAGGTCGAAGCAATTGCCTTCATGCTGTGAATCCAGCAGCATCCCATAATCTCGAGACAACGAGATTTGGCGTTGATGACATAGAAAGCAACGTCGATAGTGGTTGGTCCTGCAGTAATAGGTAAGATGATCTTGCCTACTTGTTCTTCTTTGGAACCATTGAACCCGCTGATATTGGTGTCGCTCTGAATAACATGGTCGGCTAA
Source organism: Kingdonia uniflora (assembly GCA_014058105.1). Classification (NCBI taxonomy): domain Eukaryota; kingdom Viridiplantae; phylum Streptophyta; class Magnoliopsida; order Ranunculales; family Circaeasteraceae; genus Kingdonia; species Kingdonia uniflora. The sequence continues at coordinate 6,179,813 of JACGCM010001281.1, forward strand.
ACCCATTTGGTCGATAGTACTCTGAAAAAAAATATCAATACCGCTACCAATATCGATTATCATTGTGTGCATGACAAACTTCTTCATATTTAGCATTATGACTAGTGCATCATGATGTGGAAACTTATGGTGTCTATTATCGCAATCTTCGAAGGAGATCCCGAGCCGGCGATTGCTCGATTCGGGAAGGAGCTTGGCTTCTATGTCTTGAGGAATGAGATCATAACATTTCGATAGTCTCCTACATTTTGATCTGCTGGAATTGGTGATCTGATTGATTACGATCATGTTGCTGTTGTTCATATGGTAAAGATACTTCTCCTCAAATCGATCATTGACCTGAATAACTTCGAGCTACTTCTTATAGCTGTCATCTTTGTATGGCTTCAGATCGACAATGTATTCGAGCATCTGTCCCTCTTTAAAAATGTACTCGAGCAACCACTGTAGAGTATAATAATTATCAGTAGTATGATGATTTACCTTATGATGCAGGCAATATGGTCGACTATCGATTGGTTCGAGCGGTTGAGAAACGCGGTAGAGTGGATCCTTCAATAGCAGTAGATAAATTGTGGAGATTCGGACGTTCAGTTTTGGGGGGATGGGTTTGTTTGGTAGACCACCTTTCCGAGGGTAACCAGTGTTGCCCTTGGTGCACTTCTGATCTCTCTGTTCCTTCTTGGGCTCACTGGTTTGATCTGTAGAAAGGCCTTTAGTGGAGAGGACGGATTTAGTAGATTTTTGTCGCTCGAACATCATCCTCTCCAGGTCGATGTAACTGTTAATTTTGGTGATCATCTCCTCTAAGGTCGCAGGATTATTAAGGAAGAGGTATTCTTTGGCATTGTAGTCAAGCCGGAGAGCATTGGTAAAAGCAGAATATAAATTCTTTGAGAAATCTTCGAGCTTCTCTCCATACGACTGTTTAAGATCGATAAGAGAATATGAATTCTTCTCTTTGTCCATATTGTGAGCATACATCTTGATGAACTATTTCTGCAGCTGATCGAATATGTAGATGGAGTCCTAAGGGAGAGAGTGGAATAATAAGAGTGGTTCCTCCTATAGACTTGTGGCGAACAGACAGTAGAGGATGTGGTTGAAATTGGAATATAACCCCAATGAATCACGGTACTGCTGAATGTGCTCCTTCGGGTTAGTAGCTTTCTATTTGCAAATTTTGAGAGTATAGAAATCTTTTGGTATCTCCATATCAAATAATTCCTTGGCAATCGGACTTCCTTGTAACTTTGTGGCATCGCCGGTAGTTCCCAGAACTTGTGATTCGATCAACTCCTTAATTCATTGGTCCATGTGCCCTTTTGTGACGTAATGACGTTTTAGTTGAATCGCTGGATGGGCTGGCTGTGGATGATGAGTGCGCGTACCTTCACTCAGGCAATCTCGTGCTGGAACTTGATGTTGAGTTCACTGCTCTTCCTCTTGGCAGAAGGAAATTTGGTGACCCCGACTAACTTCGGACTGAACTTCACCCCCCAAATGTATGGAGGGTTGTGGTTCGTGATATAGATTTTTGGAAATAGCTTTACTGGCGACTCCCCGAGGTCTCAATTATTCCTTTGCAGAAATGCGAGAGGTCTCTGGAAGCAGATCGTGACCTCTGGCTGGTAGAGCCTGCTGAGTATTTTGTAGAGCCTCTAGGGCAGTCTGCATTGTTATCATCTGATCTTCATGCCGTTTGAGCGTTGTCAAACAAGCTTGTCGTTCTGTATCAAGCTCTTTTTCCCAAAACTCCCGGTCCTTTGTTAACTGAAGTTTGAGTTCGGCGCGTTCCTCTATCTCAGCTTTGAGATTCGCTTGTAGCTCTGTGAGCTGCCCCAGCTCCATGGAAACTTTGAGCTGGGTTCCTGCAGCCGATCGTCTGGAAGTACCATGATTAAAAGTTATAGTGAAATATTGCCTTATGATATCGTAAAAATTCTATCTTTCCCACAAACGATGCCAAATGTAATGGCCAAATTCTGTAAGCTCAAAATAGCTTGGAATTCGCTATCACACCAATGAACCTGTAACAATATTCAAATAGAAGGTAAGAAATGAAATAAGTGATTTTAGCGTGGAAAACCTCTGAATAGGTAAAAAACCATGACCTCGTGTGGAGGATTTTTGTAAAAGTGTCCTTATTGTTTGAGGCGGATATCTTTATTACAAGTGATCTCTAAATATATAAATGTTTTTAACCTTGTAACAAAGAAGTTTGTAATATTTACTGAGAATCTCGAATTGATACTTTCTTAATAATCTCTTGTGTAATTTTTTTGGTCTCTGTCTCTAATAAAAAATTTCCTTTATATAGGCCTTCTTCGCAGCTCTTCGTCATGTTGGAGCACGTTTTCCGAACAAGGTGGCTTGTGGCAGTTGACTGAATAACTAACGATTTCGTGAGAGATAGGTGTCTTTGACTGGATAAGGTTTTTCGGTTTAAGTTTGGCCCACGTTCGTGGGGTAGGTTGGAATAATGACTGGGGAAATGTGTTAAAAATGCGTGAGTCTGAGATTGAGGTAATTCAAACTAGGTGAGCTCGACTTTGGGTGAGATCGAGGGATAGGTCCCTACAGGTCCCTACAATGATGACTCTGTTACCCGAAAAGACGTGCCTATAGATGCAGTATAGATGGCTGACACGCGTCTGCAAGAGCCATCATTTTGAAAACCGATGGAGAGTATAAAAATTTGTATCTCACTCCCTCATAAATTATTAACAGTTGTAGAGAAAAAAAAAAGTTATACCAATCCTATTTCTACAGTAAGGAAACGTTTGAGTTCTAAGTGTGATTTGAGAGAGAGAGGTTCATCAGGCGATAAAAAATTATCTGAAAAGGGTCAAGAGCGGTCATCCTCAGGAAAACGTCTGGATAAAGTAGAAGATTGTTGCTCTTTAAGTACAAGTTGGTAATCTGTATCTCTGTTTATTTGATTTTTATTTGCTAGTATTCTATAAGATGTTCTCTGTTTATGTTTGTAGATTAAGGGATACAGTAGGTTGATAATGCAGGGGTTTTAAGATATGTGAATAACTGATGAGAGAGTTCTATAGTTTAGAAGATTTGTCATATGAAAAAGTTGTAGAGAGAGAAAATGTTTGTTTGGAGAAGAAGGAAAACTTGAAATGATAGCCTTTTGTTTTTGGGAAATTATAGAGTAGGCGTGTTAACTGGGCAAAAATTTGGGTGGGCCTGTTTTTACTGTGTATAAGGTATAATATGGAAAGTAGAGATAATGATAAAATATTTTGTGCATCTGCTGGCTCAATATGCGTTCCAAACCTATAATTGCCTCAAGTAGATTTATAGTATCTTCAAGTTCGGGGGAAACTTCATCATCAGGGAGGGAGGACAAGAGTGATGCCATGGTAAGGACTGTAAATAGTTTAGATGTGACTGGTGAAGTTGGGGAAACCAGTAAGATAGAAAAAGAGATAGATGATAGAAAAGATAAAGATAATGTATTTGTTATTTACCCAGTAGGAATAGATGTAGGAAAAGAATTCTTAAAATATAAAAAGAAATTGCAAGGAGAATGGGGAAGCTACCTGGGGAGCCAAGGTCGCTAGTTTAGAGCCTATGTCCTTGGAAAAGGGGAGGAGGTGGTATACTACCAAGTTCCTTGCTTGGAGAAGTAGAAAGATGACAGAAGGATTGGTGATGATGCTACTCTTTCATACTATAACGGTCTCGGGCTAGCAGGTCTGAGTGATGGGTTTTTATGTTATTTGAATCAGGTCGTGTATGGCCTTAAGATTCCTTTAACCTTCTTTCAAAAAGGGGTGATGAATGAACTGCAGTGTTGTCCTGCCCAACTAAATGGGAATGTTTATGAGATGATGAGGGCATGCGAAGCACTAAATGAGAAATGAAGGAAGGAAGGGACTACCAAGCAGTTCGAAGACAATAACGTATTGAAATTTTATAAATGGAAATATGTCAAAGGTCAAAGTTGTGGTTACCTGTATAGTGATTCATCGAGACCCAAATTTTTTGATTTTAAATCTGAGGGTTGACCATATAACGATCACCTTGAATGGGTAGGGGGTAACTGTATGCAGGTTCTAGATGAACTAGCACTCGTTCTGAACCATAAATATTATAACCCGAGTAAGTAATGTTGATTAATCTTTGACTAACCAATATCCTATTTTCGAACTGTTAATTAATGTTATGCTCCCCCTTTTTTTTGTTAGAACCCAAACCGTCATCGACGCCAAATACGACCAGCCTGTTCGACTGCGTTGCTCTAGATCAGAATGAGTTAAAGCAGGTACTCGGTAAGTTGGGTATTCGTCAGGATAAGAGGGCTGATTCTGTAGTACCTAAAGTTTAGCGAGCTCATGAGAAACAAGTTATGGCTGAAAAGAAAGCTCGCCTAACTATGGATGATGTTCTTAGTATTCCACCTCTTGCACCTGAACATACGAAATAGACTACTCAGAGGTCGAGGAGGTCAGCTCTCCAGAGTACGCCTACTACTGGGGCGGTGATCACAGAACACGAGATCGCAAAAGCTGTCTCTAGAGATATGGAGGAGAAACTGAAAGTGAGTACGGTTACTCCCGCTGAGGTATAGAAAAATATATTGAAGAGGAAGCAGCATGAAGGCGAGGGTAGCTTTCATATTAATCCTCATGTTGCGGCCAAGATGAGGGAGCTCGAGCATAAGTACTTCCAGATGGTGGGGACCGATCTGAAGCAGCTCGATTATAAGTATCAGGAGCATATTTTTGCGGTACGTGTTTAAAAATTTTAACAGTTTTAAATTCGAACTGAGAGTTGTTGTTCTAAACTTGTGTTTATGTATATTTTGTACCGGCAGCTCTCGATGCTGCTGAAGGGGGCGACAAAATGTTTTGATAAGAGGGGCTAAGAGTTTGGGGATCTTACTCTGAAGTTTGACGCCCAATCGGCTCGTATGAAGGAGCTCAAAGCTAAGCTCAAGCTAGAGAAAGATAAGAAGGTTGAAGATGCTAAGGCGGCTATAGAGTTTGAAAAATAGTATAGAGAGTTGGCAGAGCATGATAACGCTATGACACAATCATGCAAGGTGTTAAAGGTAGAAAGAGATCACTTTGCCCAATCGTTTTACAATTTTGGATTGACTAAAGCTGACGTGAAGCTAGGCCAAACTGGCAGATATGATGTAATTGTCTTTCCTGCTAAGGTCAAAAGTGAACTGGTGGCTGATATTCCTGATCCAGCCAATGTACCTGTTACAACCACTGAACCAGCTGTAGCTGCTGAGAGGACTTCGGACCCTTCAGCTGAGGTAGACATAAGCAAAATTCTTTAAACAATCTATAGTACTCTGTTTTGAACTATGCAGTTCGTTTTAATTTTGATGGGACTGTACTATGTGAGGTCGCAAACTGTTAAGTTCGATAGAAGCTTTTAGTATGCTCTTCGTGAATGCTTGTATGATAATAAGATATTTGAAATTTATGTAAGAGATAGAGCGATTGAGAAAAACAAATTCCGAACTGGAGAGATCGTTGAGTAGAGCGAGGGATTTTGTGGGTCGTATTCAGCAGGTACTCAATTCAAAGAAAGTATTTAAGGAGTTATATGACCTCCATTATAGATATGCTAAGATAAAAATATAAAGGGACGAGGTATTGAGAAAGGAAGAGGAATGGGGGATATTAGTTTGCAAACCAAAAGAGTTGACCTGTTTTAATGACCCGGGTGATAGAGCTAGGTGTCAAAGTATGTTGATAGCTCTGACATTGTATTTTGAGGTCGAAGTAGATAGTAAGCGGGGTTTAAAAGAAGCTTATGCAGAACTTTTGAAGGAAAGAGGTGTAGTACCTGACCCAGCTCGAGTTATGTTTTTAGCTCAAGAAGTACATAATCGTCATAGTATAGAGGCGAGAAAATGTTCAGCTCGAGCTGGTGTGCCTGTTTTATGGGGTGATGTAGAGCTTTTATCTGATGTGCTTGGCTTTATGTAAGATCAAAGGGACGTGAGAATTATATTTTTTAGGGTAAGAAAATAGCAAATAGAGATTCAACGGCAATTAGAGGGTAAGGTAAAGGGGTTGCATGATAAAATCTAGCAACATGTGGAGTAAAAAGAGCTTTAGCGTCGCGATTGTCGAATGATGTGACTGTTCGAATGAAAGTAGAAGCTGATATGAGGGCTTTAGGTGTATTACAAAAAGAAGCGCGTAGGCGGCTGCATAAGGCGCATATGTAATTGAATGAGTATCTATATCCGTCGCGAGCAAAAGTCGTAGCTCGAACAGAGCATGAGCGTCATATAGCAAGTGTCATTAATTTTTTTAGGGAGAACTGACGAGGGTAAAGAACAAATTTAGGAAGTTCATAACGGAATGTGGAAAGGATTTTGATGTTGAAAATACCAAAGCTGAAAATATGCGGTTTACCAAAGAGGAAGGGGAATTTGTTGGTTAAAAGCTCATTCCTAGGTCGAGGGAATTGTTGTCAGAAGAGGATGAGGAGGAGGTCGATAATTTGATACCCCAATCGCGGTGTAAATAGCGTCAGCAGAAGGTGGTGACCTTTACAGCTCCTACAGAAGATTAAGTAACGTAAATAAAGAGTCTGAGAGATAAAGGAAAATCCTCGCATATCTCAAAGATGTAAAAATAGGTTGTCCCAGTTTTTACCTGTTCTTCGTATGTATTAGATCTTTGTATACTATTTTTATTTGATGATAAATAAAATCTGTTCTCTGTGATGATAAATAGAACGATGTATCAATATTACTTAGATTTCATGTTCTTGTTTAAACTTGTGAACTGTAATATGTAATCTATTTGTAGAAAATAAATTATTATAAATGCGAACTGTTATGACTGGTAGAACTGGTAGCTGTTCAGAGTCAATGTGGCGCATTACGTGTTCGAAACAAACAATTGAATGCCAAACTAAGTTCGTGTCAAGGGGCACTAAGGAGTATTATCTAATTAGAAGGAAAAACGAAGGCGAAGTTATCACAGGAACGGAATACAGTAATTTGTTTGTCCGTGAAACTTCAAGACAAAGAGACTGAGCTAAACAGGACGCGAACGCACAATACATAGTTGCGAACATCTTCGAGGAAGGAAGAAAATAATATAAAAGATTTGTAATTTTAGGTAAATCTGTTAGAAGCGGAGAGAACTGATACACGAGTCACCATTTCAGAGACAAAAACTCGTGCTCAAAAATACGAAGTTTTATGGGCAGTTACGAATATAATGATAAAAAAGATGGAAGAGGCCCGTAATAAACAGAACAAAAACATAAATGAAGCTTGCAATAAGGTATCTGCTCTAGAGTATACCATACAACTATTGGGGTTGAACATCTTAGTGTATCAATCAGAAAATGTGAAATTGTATGATACGAATACCAAGTTAAATGTTGATCTTTTGGATGCGGAAATAAGTATTGATGATATTAAGGTAAATAGTGACCATTGTGAGGCTAAAATGAAGGGGTCACTATCTTTGATTTACCACATGGACAAATTTATGATCGTGATTGAGGCTAGGCATGATGCGATGTTGACTGAAAAACTAGCTGTAGAACACCGTTGCGACAATTTGGAGGCTTTATTGATGGAAGCGAATAGAAAACTTTGTGAATTTGTTCTTCGTGATAGAGTCAAGAGTGAGGTAGGTAATGCATATGAGAGATAAATAAGGAGAGAAAGTTCGTTACAGATGACGGAAGCCAAAGAAATTACCTTCTCCAAATACCCCACTCACACAGGAGGCGGAGAGTAAAATGGTGAATGACAGTTTAGTTACAAAAGGTGTGCAATGTGAAATAAGGTTGATTCGATCGCAGTACCCAGATCCTATGGTGGCAAAAATTGGTACTCTTAAAAAGAGGATGATTAGGGAAGGAAAATTAATTGTCATTGGGAGGATGCCAGAGTTTATGCACAAGCGTTTGTATCGGCATGGCGAGAGATCAAAAGGTGATGATGTGATCGAGAGTTGGAGCAATAGTAATTGATGATATGAAAGATAGTAAGAGTATAATAGATATAGAACTGCTAAAAAGTAGCATGAATGTTCAGTATGTATGTATACTGACCTTTGTATGAACTAGTTGTATTGTTGTCATCTTGCTTGGTGTTTAGTCATATGATAAGAGGGTAGTTTGGCCGAAGCAACAAATGATCTGCAATGTATAGAGGATCAGTTTGGCTAAAGCAGTAAATGATCTGTAATGTATAGATAATCAGTTTGGCTGAAGTAACAAGCGATCTGTAATATATAGAGGATCAGTTAGGCTGAAGTAACAATCGATCTGTAATGTATAGAGGATCAGTTTGGTTGAAGTAACAAATAATCTGTAATATATAGAGGATCAGTTTGGCTAAAGCAACAAACGATCTGTAATGTATAGAGGATTAATTTGGCTGAAGCAACAAACGATTTGTTATGTATAGATGAAACAATAAACGATCTGTAATATATAGAGGATCAGTTTGGCTGAAGTAACAAATGATCTGTAATGTATAGAGGATCAGTTTGGCTGAATCAACAAATGATCTGTAATATATAGAGGATCAATTTGGCTGAAATCATAAATGATCTGCAATCTATATATAGAAGTACTTTGTTTGATATATTATAAAAGTACTATAAGGTAGGGCAATCAGACACAAGTATTTCATTGTTGTAAGATTGTCATAGAAAGGATGTTAGATAAAGTACTGTATGAAATAGTAAAAAGTACTCAGACGTATGGGGATCAAACATAAGTATTTTATTCATGTAAGATAAACATACATGATGATAGATTTATAGAAAAGTACACCATGATAGAGTATTATCTTCGATATAGCTTAAATCTCCTCGTGTACCAAGGATTAGGAACTCGTTCCCCATTTTCTATGGCGAGATCGTAAGAACCAAGGCCACTTTTCCAACAAAGATAAAAGGACCTTCCCAATTTTTGACCAATTTTCCAACATTGACTTCTTCTCTGTGTTTAGGAACTTCTCGGAAGACGAGATCTTTGATATTAAACTCTCTATGACGAACTCGTTTGTTATAAGATCGGGCTAAAGCTTGGTGGTATCTTCCCAAATTCAAGATTATTTTGTCTCTAGTTTCATCGATCCAGTTCATGTTACATGCCAACTGGAATTTATTTTCTTCATCTGTCATGAAATGGTCATGCAATGGGTGATGATATTGAGTAGGATGATTGTTTTTGTACCATATGCTAGGAGGAACGGCGTGCTTCCAGTTGATACTCGAGGAGTTGTGCGATATGCCCATAAAACATATGGTAATTCTTGGACCCAATTACCCGTCTTCTTTGTCAAGCCCTTTTTTATTCCATCCACAATAGTACGATTAGTGATTTCTGCCTAGCCATTTCCTTGTAGGTAATATGGATTGGAAGGACAGTGGATGATATTGTATAGATTGAGGAATTAAGCGACTTAGAAGCCAACAAATTGAGGCCCATTATCAATTCTGATGAGATGGGGGCAGCCAAACCGAATGATAATGGTTTTCTATATAAATTTGATGACTTCGTCTTCTCATGTACGACACAGAGGGATTGTTTCCACTTATTAAGTGAAGTAATCCATTGCTACAAGGAGATGCTTCATTTTACCTGGTACAGTAGGGAATTCTCCTACGAGGTCAAGGACCCATCTTCTGAATGGCCAAACAATGTTGTTGGAATAGAGTTCCAAGGCTGGGACTCGAATTTAGGGGTTATATCGTTGGTAGGCATCGCACTTGCTTGCAAGTTCAATGGCTTGAGCTTTCCTTTTAGGCCAAAAAACTCCTTAGGTAAGAGCACGATTGGCTAAAGATCATCCTACTATGTGGGAACCACAAGTACCTTCGTGGAGTTCGTATAGGATGTTTTAAGCTTCTTTGTTTGATAAGCACTCGAGATACGGTCCTGTGACCAAAATTTTGTAAAGGAGACCATTGCCCACGACGTATTGTTTAGTATTATCACGTATGCATCGCCTTTCAGTAGGATCTTTAGGGAGTTCACCGCCAAACTTATTATGAGGTCTGATATATGTGAGAAAAGGCCATCTTCAATCATCTTCGTCCTCCTCCACGCCCCTACCATTAAAAGAATTTGAGCTTATGATGTTAATGTTGGGGGTGGAGATCACTTCGATCTTGAGATATCAGGCCTCTGTGCCTAGTACCCCTGCTAGATAGGCAAGGGAATCAACATGCCTATTTTCTCCATGCGGCAAATGTTCAATGGTAATCCTCTTGAATCTGTACATTCTGTCGGCTACTGCTGCGGCGTAATCAATCATTTTCCGTTCTTCTAAAATTTCTCTATATAATGGTTCACAATGAGTAAAGAGTCTGTATACACAAATAGCTCGGAAAATCCAATCTCAAGAGCCATATCTAGACCGTGAATTGTTGCTTCATATTTAGCCATATTGTTAGTAGCTTCAAAATTAAGTCTAATTGTTTCTCGATCCTGTCATTGGATGGTGTGATAAGTACGATTCCAATGCCTGATCCCGCAGGTCTGGCAGACCCATCAGTTAAAAGATGTTATCCCTTTTAAGTTATCCAGTCTGACTTTTCTTCGAACTATTCTTTATTAATATCCGCACTGTCTTCTTCCCAGTCAGGATCTTTTACCGGGAAGTCTACGAGAAAATTTACTGCTGCATGACCTTTTTCAGAATAACGTGGTTCGAAACGGATCTCATGTTTACCAAGAATTACCGACCATTGTTGTACTCGTTTGGATTTCTCTCGCTTGAATAAGATTTCCCGCAAAGGATAATTTGTCATTACCTGAACTGAGTAGGCTTGAAAATATTGTTTCAACTTCTGCGACGTGTACATGAGAGCTAAGAGCAGTTTCTTGATCTTGGTATACCAGGATTCTGCTAGAGTGAGAGGTTTACTAATGAAGTAGATAGGTTTCTCCGTCTTTTCATCAAGACAAATTAGAACATAACTTAATGATTCGTCGGTAACTACCAGATAGATGGTAAGTTCTTCTCTTTCTGTAGGTGTACTCATAACTGGTGGTTTACCCAAATAACGTTTGAGTTCTTGAAATGCTGCTTCATATTTTGTTATCCACTCAATCTCAGGATCCTTCTTAGATTTCTTTTTTGTTGTTCCTTGACACAATAGGTCAAATAACCATCGACATCGATCTGAAGACTTCGAGAAAAAATCATTTATTGTAGGAATCTTGCCTGCTAACTTCTGTACGTCTTTCTTTATTTTTGGAGAAGGCATAAACAACAGTGTGCGAATACGACCTAGATCCACTTCTATGCCTCACTTGCTAATTAAATGTCCTAAGAATTTGCCTGACTGAACCCTGAACTGGCACTTCTCAGGATTAAGTTGCATCTTGTAAAAACGATGAATTTCAAAAGTTGTGTGTAAATCAGCGATATGATTCTCCTTTTTAAGACTTTTACTTAACATATCATCAATGTAGAATTCAATTATTTTTTGAGGTGATCTTTGAACATCTGTGTCATCAATCTTTGATAAGTAGCTCAAGCATTGCAGAGACCGAAAGGCATAATCTTATAGCAGTACATGCCATGCTCTGTAATGAAAGATGTTTTCTCTTGATCGTCGGGTAGCAGAGGTATCTGATTATACCCTGATGCTGCATCCATCATGGATAAGAGTTCGTATCCAGCAGTAGAATCGAGCATATAGTTTATGATAAGAAGTGGAAAACTATCCTTTGGAGTATGCTTGTTAAGGTTCGTGAAATCTACGCACACTCTGATCTTGCCGTTCTTCTTTGGTACTGCTACAATGTTCGAGATCCATTATGGACAATTGGCTTTTTGAATAAATCCCACTTTAATGAGTTTATCGATCTCTTTGTTGACTTCTTCTTGGAGTCTTGGTGTTAAGGTTCTCTACTTTTGTTTGACGCCTTCAGCTTTTTTTTTCAAATTTAGCTTATGGCAGGCCAAATTGGGATCAATGTCTAGCATTTCATAAAAAGTCCAAGCAAAGACAACACTGTTGTCTTTAAGGAACTGGATAAGAACATCTTATTTTGTTGTAGGCAGAAGAGTGCCAATGTATGTTCCTCGCTTGTCCCCATCAATTTTGACGTATTCTGTGATTTTTGTAATTGACAATTGACTTTCTACAGAGTTCACTGTAAAGTTTTTTGTAATATTTTATATTATTTTATGTAGTTATTATGTAAGTGGTGGCTGTAAGGGCTCTGGTTAGATGGCAACAGAGTTTTCCCATGCTCGAGCTAGCTTCTATCTTCCTTTGATTTTATAAATGTCGTCATTATATTCAAATTGCAGTGCCAAATGATAGGTCGATGGAATAGCTAACATATTGTGTAACCAGCAACATCCCATTATACCCAAATAACAGGATTTTGCATTGATAACATAAAATACAATGTCAACTGTAGCTGGTCTTACCGTAATAGAAAGTATAATCTTTCCCACACGTTCTTCTCTGAAACCATTGAACCCACAAATGTTAATGTCACTGGGCTGTACCTTATCGGCCAGCCTCATCTGATCAATCGTACTTTGAAATAGTAGTTCAATACTACTACCAGTATTTATCATCATTTTGTGTAGTACAACATTTCTTATTTTTAGCATAATTACCAAAGCATCATGATGAGGAAAGTTGGCATGACGAACATCATAGTCATCCTGTATATTGGGAACTGGATACGAGAAGTAAACGAGCTTATTTATCATTCATGGATAGGTCATAACATTGGCCGACATGACATCTTTTGCTTCTGTTCGATTGGTTGATAGTCTGGGTCTCAATGAAGTGACCGAGCTGGATATGGTACAAATGTTTATCCCCTTCTGGTTCTTCGACCCACACGGCTTCTTTAGGAAGTCTTTAACTCCCATACTTGTAATTCTCCACGTCCACAATGTACTCATGCATTCATCCATCCGTAAAAATGTATTCTAACAGTCCTTGTAAGGCAAAACAGTATTCTGTCTCATGATGTTAGACTTTGTGGTGAATGCAATAGTGTTTGTTCTCAATGGGTTGGAGATACTGTGCATTACGAAAAAACTTATCTTTCTGAAGTATAGAATGAATGCTAGCTATGTTTACATTCATCATGGGAAGATAGGGTTTTGACAAATTACTACCCTTATGAGGTCGTTCATTATTAGATTTTGTTCACTTCCTGTCTCCTCCCTGATCAGTAGTACGATTGAAATCTTGGTCTGTGGATTGATCTCTAGCTGTTAATGATGATTATGAGTTTTTTGTCTCTCGGGCACAATTCTTACGAGATCGATATATCCGTTAACTTTTTCAATCATGTCCTTCAAAGTTGTATAGGTTTGTTTAGGACGAGGTACTCCTTCACCCTTCCATCGACAAGTAAAGCATTCGTGAAAGCCATAATAGTAATCTTCTGATCGAGCCAATCTACTTTTCGAGCTAACTCTAGGAACTTCTTAGTGAACATCTCGAGCTTCTCTCCTAGCATTTACTTAAGGTTGAAAAGAGAATACAAATTCTCCTCTTTGTCTATATTGTGCGAGTAATTCTTGACGAAGAGCTCGCGCAATTACTTAAAAGTTGTAATGGACCCTTCAGGTAGCGTGTGGAACCATCGCAGGGGTTCACCTGATAAACTGGTGGGAAAGAGCTAGCATAGAATGTGATTAAATGTTAAATATAAGCCTAAGTCATCCTAGAACTCTTGAACGTGTTCCACTGGAACAGTCCCTTTGTATTTTCGAATCTTCGGAGTATGAAATCCAGTTGGGACCTCGCCATCCAGTAGCTCCTGTGCAATCGGGCTCTTCTGTAATCTGTTGTGGATTCCTTTGGTGGTCTAAGTCAGAGCTTCGAGCAACTCTTTGATTTACTTTTCAACATGTTCCTAAGTCACATATTGTCGAGTTGTAGTGGTTGGGCATGTGACTCGTCCTTCTCCAAGATTGTAGTCGTCACTCCCTTCACTTAGACGAACTTTCGCTGGAACTCAAACTCTTCGAGGTAGATTCTTAGTTTATCAGACACCTGCAAGGCCATCATCTACTTCTTGGTGGACCTCCTGGATTAGGATAGGCTCAATTTCTTACTGATGATGGTTGGATCGAAGTGCGCCTCCTAAGTTATTACTTTTTAGTAGAGGGCCAATTCTGTCATGAACAAAAATTTGCGAGCCATCTGGTTGAACGCTTTTATTCTTCTGGGCTACGATCTGCTGACACTGCTGAACTTTTAACACATCTTGTACACTCGCTAGCTGTTGCTCCAGAGTGGCACGCCTTTCTATTTCAGAGTTAAAATTAGCCATAAGCTATGTTAGGGCAGCATTTTTCTCTACTGGAGTAACCGGCGTAATCTAATCTGGAAGTGCCATTATGAGAAATGATAATCAACCGTTTCTGACACAATGAGTTTGAGAACTTCAGTTCCCACTGACAGCGCCAAATATAATAGCCTTATTTTGAGAATCGGACTTAACATTTATACCAGATGTATTTAGAATGCTCAAGAATAGTAAGTAATAGATAGCACGATGATTTAGTGTGGAAAACCTTTGAATAGGTTAAAAACCACGACCTCCTTGAGGATTTAAAAAAAAAATCTTATTGAGAGCGCTAGTTTATTACAATAAGTGTTCTGAGTATTCGAGTATGAGTGTTAGAGTTAGAATTCCTTTGTCCTTTATCTAGAATTCTCTGGTCCTATTTATAGGTCCTATAATATGACCGTTTGACGACCATTTAAGATTCTTGATGATAGACGTTACAAAATATATGTTAGATATTCTTTGACCAGATTGTATAATGGGCTGATTTTGCTTGTCTTGTAATGGCTTCATTGATGATGTTGTGTCTGTTGACTCGAATTGTTGATGTAGAGGTTGAATAGTGATGAATGAATACCGAATCTATCTTTAGTAGTGTTCCATGTATGTTGATGAGTTCGAGGATGAAGTATGAGTCTGAAATGCAAAATAAGCTTATTAGAAGACAACTCTCAGCCAAGAGCACGAGAAGTATCACGGGTGAGTGGTGTTGGTTAAGAAACTTGTGCAATTCCTTATGTTTCTGTCTTGATTCTGATCGTGCTACAAATGTGCTACGTGCTTTGTGGATGAGGTTGAAAGTTTGTATGTAGTTCGAAGAGGAAGCACGAGTCCGAGATGCGGAATAAGCCACTACAAACATTTCAAGTCTTACGAAGAAGGTAAGATGGTTATGGTATAACTTAGTAAAGACAAGTTTCCTCATAGTACATACAACAAGACAAAGCTTAAAAAAATAGGCCTTCTTCGCATCCTTAAGAAGATCAATGATAATGCTTATGTTGTCGATCTTCCTGAACACATGAATATTTCTCCTATATTCAACGTGAAAGACATTTTTTCATACTATTCTGAGAGTGGTACTTTTCTTCCACAACCAAACTCAGAAACGAATTCTCTTCAAGAATGGCGGTCTAATGTAGAACATATGGCTCAAGCATACTAAGAAAAGTATGACAAGAAGAAGAGTTGACCAAGTCAACTCAGCTTGACCAAGTCAAGTTTCTTGTGCCTTTTTATCTTCCTAGGAGTTATCATTATTCCCTAATTTAATTAGGAGTTATATCTTTTTTAACTTCTTAATTAATTTGAAGTTATAATTCTTTTAACTTCCTAATTAATTTGGAGTTATAATTCTTTTAACATCCTAATTAATTTAGGAGGTTTAGTTTTTATTAATTGAGAGTTAAGTGTGTGACTTTATTGCAAGAGTGTTAAAGACCTATATAAGGCAAGTTTGTACTTAGAACATCATCATGAATATGAATATCTAATTTTAACCTTTTATTTTATAGTTTTCTTTAGCTTTTCATGCTTCCGCCTACATTACGTTCGCTTTCTTCTAGTAATGGGGCTGAATTTTTCTATCCAATCCAAAAAGTACAATGTGAAAATGGATCTGAATTCATCTAAAAAGAAATGCATAAAAAAAATCATAAAATGGTGTAGTCCATCAAAGGAGTTGTGTATGCACTCCCCAACAAAATGGCGCCGTAGAACGCAAACACCGCCATATCCTTGAAGTCTCACGAGCTCTTATGTTTCAAGCATATTTGCCTATGAAATTTTGGGGTGAATGCGTCTTAAATGCGGTCTGCCTTATCAAAAAAATGCCTTCCACCAAGCTTTCGGGTAAATCACCTTACGAACTATTATTTAATTTAAAGCCCGATTATCATCGTCTTCGGATATTTGGATGTCTATGTTATGCCCGAAATGCAAATATTAAACATAAATTTGATCAACGTGCTAAACCCGACATTTTTTTGGATATCCCCATAAACAAAAAGGGTATTACATTTACGATGTTGAATCCGACACCATTTATACATCCCGCGATGTCACCTTTTATGAAAGTATTTTCCCTTTCTCTACCATGCCTCCACCCAATGTTATTCCTGTACCAATTTAAGATACGGGAACTTTTGATTTTGTTCCTAATAGTACTTCACCTCTTATAAATTAAGCCCCTATTCCCAACCTGACCATTGTTCCCGAAACTACATCTCAACCCGCTTCTGCACCAAGTACCAATATACCACCTATTCCATCTTTTATCACCCCACGTGATGATTCTAACATCACCAACTCAACGCCTTCTCCTACACCTACACCTAATGACGTCCCTGATGTCGTTAAACCATACATTCCTAAGGAAAAACGTCAACGCCAAACTCCCCCATATCTGCAGGACTATGTTTTATCGATCATCTCTCATGGTTGCTTGCCCTCTTCATTGCCTTCCAACGTGACTGGTACGTCTTACCCTCTTCATAATTATCTTAATACCTTAAATTATTTTATTGCCCATAGAGGTTTTCTTTTTATTATTACTTCTACAAATGAGCCTCGTACTTTTTCTCAAACCGTAAAGCTTTAACAATGGTGAGCCGCCATGGCCAACAAAATAGATGCTCTTGAAAAGAACAATACTTGGAGTCTTGTGCCTCCCCTTTTACATAAAAAACCCATTAGTTGCAAATGGGTATACAAAACAAGGTACCATTCCGATGGTACCGTGGAGTGCCACAAGGCGTGATAAGTAGCTAAGGGATATTCAAAAATTGAAGGTCTTGATTATCATCATACATTTGCTCCAGTTGCAAAACTTGTAACTATTACGACACTAATATCACTTGCTTCCGTGCGAGGGTGGCCACTCCACTAAATGGATTTTAACAATGCCTTTTTATAAAGCGATTTGGCTGAAGAAGTTTACATAGATTTACCTCATGGCTTTGCCCGAAAGAGGGAGACACGAGTATGTCAGCTTCACAAATCCATTTATGGCTTGAAACAAGCTTCCCGTCAATGGTTTGCTAAATTATCTTCCGTATTTTTGGGAATTGGATTTTCCTAATCTAAGGCAGATTACTCCTTATTTATTCTTCGCCAAGGTACTGCAACTACTTTTGTCCTCATTTATGTTGATGATATCATTGCTTCTGGTAATGATGATTCTGTTATTACCCGTGTGAAACGTTTCTTTGAAATAATTGTTTATATCAATAATCATTATAAGCTAAAGAACTTTTTGGGGAGTGGTCACGAGTTCGAAACCCAACACCGGGGGTCATCCGTCATGATTTATCTTGACTTAAAAATGGAGCGTGCGGCTTACAGAGGTATCGTGGTGAGTCCCAGGAGACTAGTTAGGAGAATGGTAAAATATGATGAACCCGACGAACTTCCAAACATTAAAAAAAAAAAAAAAAACTTTTTGGGCATCGAACTTGCTCGTTCTTCTTAGGGCATTTTTCTATCATAGCAAAAATACACCCTTGATATTCTTACTGATCTTGGTTTCATGGGTGGTCATATTTTTCCCTTCCCCATGGAACAACACCTTTGGTTATCTCCGGAAGATGGAACATTGTTACCTGATCCTACACCTTATAGGCGCCTAGTAGGGTGGCTCATTTATCTAACTGCAACTCGACCGGATATCAATTACGTTGTCAATCTTGAGTCAATTTATGAGTGCACCTCGTAGTACCCACCTGGATGTTGCTCACCGCTTGGTACGGTACTTAAAAGGTTCTATTGGCAAAGGGGTATTTTACTCATCTTCTAGCTCTCTTTCTATATGAGGTTATTGTGATTTGGATTTTGCCGGGTGTCCTCAAACTCGGCGTTCAACGACAGATTATTGAGTCTTTATGGACTCCAACCATATCTCTTGAAAAACAAAGAAACAAAGTGTTGTTTCTCGTTCTTCTTCAGAAGCCGAATACCGTGTCATAACTACTTTAACTTCATAATTATAATGGTTATGTTATTTACTCAAAGATCTTAGCCTCGCTAATTTTTATCCTATCACCATTTACTGTAACAATCAAGCTACATTGCACATTGTTAATAATCTCATTTTCCATGAAAGGGCTAAACAAATAGAGATTGATTACCATTTTTCTGTGAAAAGATCCAACGCAAGCTCATCAAACCAAGTTGTATCCCTTCATCCGATCAACTTGTTGATGTACTTACTAAACCTTTGGGGAAATTTGCGTTTCATTTCATAATTTACAAGCTAGCGTTATTCACATACACGCTCCATCTTGAGGGGGAGTCTTGACGTATAATATTAAATTTTGACTTAATTGTGTACTTATCCTTATAGTAGTAGATAGCCTTGTAATCTTATTCGATAAGAAAGATCTTCCTTGATTTGAGGAGGAAGACTTTCCTCTTATTTGTAAAGTTTGACATTATAAATAATTAAATTATCTCTACTCAATTTGTGAGAGAGACTACCAAATCTTGTCCCCTGATCTTAACAAGAAAGAACACAATTAACACAATATCATTTAAGTAAACATAATTCTACGATGGGCTCAAATTGTAAACTCCCTTTCCACAACAAAGTAAAGTCAGGGCAAATCCTGCTGCTTCAAATACTCATATTATAAATGTTAAGTGTGTTATTAGTGATTTTACCAAACAAGTCTTACAAAACCTTTAGCAAAAATGGTAGGAATGATCAATTTTATTCAATCACTATAAGCTAAAGTAAATATGAAGAAATATGAAGATGAGGTTTGGTTTGCATCTCACCCGAAGTAGTACTCTGAAACATCTAACTATTCCTTCACAAGATTCTTTAGTAGCATCAGAACGTAAAACAGCACCCCACAAGTTAACTTTATCAGCACTAGAACCATCTGCAAAAGCTCCCTCCCCACCAATACCAGCAGTAAATAAACTATAAGCTTGCTTAATTAATGCAACAATTGGATAGTAGTTACACTGTAAATTCATATAAACTAAGGGGTGTTTGATTTTGCAGAAGTTGGGGTTTTTATTTTAGGAACAATTGGAGACGATACTCAAATGTGAAGCCCTGCCAATTCAACACAATTATAATGTAATTGAGCACAAAGTCGAGTGTATCAAGCAATAGATAAACAACCATCACGGTTTTTTTGTGTATATAACCTGTCTGCAGACGAGTCTCTATTGAATCAATTGGGTAAAGATCTGCTTCAATAATAGCGCCAGTAGTACCTCCCGCTATAACACACTGCAAAATCATAAACAAGTCGATTAGGAATAATCAATATCCGCATATAAATATAAGCTATTTATTTTCTTTTGCGAGGTAGAATAAAATAAAATAAAACAAATGGACATTCAGAAACCCATAATGCAGATACATAAACTAGAATAATAATAACTTAACTATATAAAAAAAAGTTGATAAATTTAAACCTCGTGAATATCTAGTAGATAAAAATACTCAATATCTAGTAGATAAAAACAAAGTACTCAATTTCATTTGATCACTATATGCTAAAGTAAATATGCAAAAATATAAAGATGAGGTTTGGTTTGAGTCTCACAAGAAATAGTGCTCTAAATTGGGCAGTGGTTATATTGCAAATTCACATATAAACTAAGGGGTGTTTGATTTTGCTCATATACCTTGGTGATATATAGAGAGACTGAGAAAGCTATAAGAGCATCCAGTATAGATTACCTATAATTTTAGTTAGTGGTATGGCGTGGATATGAGATTTGAATGTCCTACAAAAGCCAAACTTCTCAAAATAACATGTTTAATAGGTGATATGTCATAAATTTATTGGGTAAGAGTAGTTTTAACTTTTCCAAACACTTTTTACGTATTGATTTTAGTTATCCATGTAATAAATTTGTCCTAGGTGGTTACCCAATTTTTTCTCTCTCTCCTCATTGTTGAAGAAAGAGAGTATTGAAACCCAAAATAACTACCCTCTTGGGGAGGCTAAAAACTTAATTTATAACACTTTCTCTTCTTTATTTTAACTATAGGGAGACTACACTAGATGCTCTAAACCCTTCGAAAAGGGACTTGGGTTTGGGTGGAGAAGAGAGGGAGATGAAGAAAGGAGGAGTCAGGTTTTTTTCATTTGTTTTGGCAGAAAAGGGACTAGGTGTTGGAATTAAGGGAATAGAGAGGGTAAAAAAAATAATACAAAAATGGAGTTAGAGCATCTTTCCATAAATACTATACAAATCATCAACGCCTATACAAAAAAAGTAAAAATAAAAAACTAAGATGGGAATAGAGAGGGTAAAAAAAAGGCAAAAACGGGGTTACCTCTTTCCATAAATACTATACAAAGCGTGAACCCCTAAAATAAAAAAATAAGGTAAAAATAAATAACTAAGTTGAAAGAAAATTTTAACAATTATATATTTTGAGACAGTGCTTACGTCCTTTCCTGTAAGAAGATACTGAGCATTGTAGAGATACTACAATTAAGTGAATACAAAGAGAATCTTACTAACCTCTTCTCCTGATTTAACAAATCCTCCTGAGCTTTAGTAGAATCTTCCCTTAGATTGGTTGCAGACCTTAATGAGATAATTTTCTGTGTTGTAGCCTCCAAGAGGGACTTCCCCTCTATTTAACCTGATAGGGTTGTAGTAGTCTTCCCATTATACCCTCAAACCCTAATAAAGGTTAACTCTAGGCCTTACCAACCTTAACTTGGTGTAACAATTGGGCACAACAAATAACACTTATACGACCTATTAACATGTGTTTTCGTGAACCGGAAGAAAAACATTGAGTAATGCCAGTATAGATGGAAAATCCAATAATATCCCACCCGGTACTAACTTGATTTTTTTTTTAAGTATTTAGCATGATTCACGGCTTTATGAAAAACGGATAGCCATCCTATATTTTTTAAAACCACACATCATACTTTGTCGAAGATATACATCGAACTTGACTGTCACTCTACGACTAAAAAGATGACTAACATGGTTCACGGACAAATTTTTGTCAAGTCTTTGAACACATGTCTAATTCATAGCGTGGACGTCGGGCTAGCAACCTCAATAGCTTTCAAGTGAAAAAAATTTACTGGTGAAGCTTACCGTGTGAATGGTAAGTGTACACCTTAATGATGTACTGGTACATTTCCCTTAGTGTCTTGCAACGTATCTTTACCAGACATATGTCATTTCAAAACTTAGACAAACTGTCATGCGAAGACCATCACTCATACTGAAATGAAGGCCAAAGGATGTGGAGCCTACCCATATCCAGCCCAAGCAAACTTGAGAAACTTTTCAGTATTCTCTATAGTCACTTGATACTTAGACAATCCTCATGTAATAAAATTACTCGTATCTAAAATTTTATTGCAATTGCATAACTATAATTAAAACTGAATATGTACACATATAATAATGGATCCAAATATAATAGTACTTAAATAATCATAATCAAAACTGAATGTCGACAAAATTAATAGTCGGGAACAACACCCACAGGGACAAAAAATCCTAATGCAGTAACACTAAATAAAATAAATCAATAACCACTCCCACATAAAAGAGTGATCCTTAAAGAGACTCCAACAATCACATACGCGTAATATGTCCCCTGAAAGCTGGCATCGAAAGTCCCTTAGTAAGCGGATCAACAATCATCTCCAGTGTCGACAAATGAGGAATCTTGATAATCTGTTTCTATACTTTATCAATGACAATATGATATTTAATGTGGGTATACCTGTTATCCATAGTCACGTTACATTCTTAACATACTTGACGACAACCTTATTGTCGCAAAATACCCACAACGGTCTAGAAAATTGAATCAACAATCTTCATCTCAGGAATAAATTGCTTGAACCATACAGCCTGCCGAGAAGCCTCATAACAAGCCTTAGACTCCACTTCCATAGTCTATGAAGCTACAAGAGACTGTTTGACACTTCTCCATGAAATAGCGTCATGAGCAAATATAAAAACATAACCAAAAGTATACTTCTTGTCATCTTTATCCCCTGTAAAATCTGAGTCAAAATATCCCAAAACCATGAGCTCATCCGATCTCTTATAAACCAATATGTAATCTATAGTCATCTTCAAATAGCAAAGAACCATCTTGGCTTCCTACTAGTGAACAATATAAGGGTTTTGTTGGTACCTTCCTGACATCCCAACAACAAAACTGATGTCAGGTCTCATACATATCATGTCATACATGAGCCTACCAACTACTAAAGCATACTTCTTAGCGATGTATGAAGAAACTGTCCCGTCGGCATCGCCTTCCTGAAAATATATCCCTTGATAACAGGGACTTCACCCATTTTATAATCCTGCATGCCATACCTCTTCAAAAATTTATCGATATACGCACTCTAAGATATGCCAAGCATCCCTCTAGTCATGTCTTGCTCAATCTTGATGCAAACAACATAGCTGACATCTCTCATATCCTTCATATCAAAATGATGAGATAATAAGGTTTTTGTCTACTAAAGAAATCGGGCGTCACTACTAGCGAGTAAAATATTGTTGACGTATAAACCATAAATGTAAAACTTCTCCCACTCTATTTGACATATATGCAACGATCTATTTTGCACTCGACAAAACCGTGGTTCGAAACCACTTCATAAAATTGCGGGTACCACTGCCTAGACGCCTATTTGAAACCGTAGATAAAGCGAATAAGTTTACAAAATAGTGGCACCTTCCCTTCCATCTCAAAACCTTCGGGTTGGTACATATAAATCTTCTCGCTGAGATGCCTATTAAGAAAAGTTATCTTGGCATTCATCTGATGAAGCTCCAAGTCAAAATGTATTGTAAGAGCAAAAATAATCTATAATAAATTCTTCTTCAAAGCTGGTAAGAAAGTCTCATCAAAGTCAATTCATAGAAGTTGTTTAAATCCCTTTACAACAAGTCTCACTTTGAAACGCTCAACCTTCCCTTCAGAATCACGTTTGGTCTTAAAGATCCATTTGCATTCAGCTTTGTTAGACTCTTCAGGTAAAGGTGTTAACTCCCACACATAGTTGTGAGACATAGAATCCATCTCCTCCGCCATGGCATTACATCACTGATTTGCAAAACTACTAGCCATAGCCACACTAAAAGACACTGAATCCTCAAAATCAAATAAATCCCCTTCAACTGAATAAAGATGATAATATAAAAAAATAGTTAAACGCCTCTCTTTACATGATTTCCGAATAGGAACAAGAAGCTAGGCTGGAGGTGATACAAAATGAAGCTGAACGAGAGCACGTGGAGGAAAAATTTGTGGGAGCACTGGTGCTACGACGATTCCAGAACTGGGTCAGGAACCATACTCATCACAGTGTCAATATCAGATAAATGCGAAAGCATAACAACACTGATCGGAATAGCAGTTGGACTCTGAGTCTCAAAACCCTCCTCAAAGACAACCTTTCTATAAATAGTTCTAGTAAAGTTATCTCCCTCATCTATAAAATGAGCCTAAGCACACTCGTCAATCTTCATGGGCCGAGAAGGAAAATAAAACCTAAAACCTTTTGATCTCTCTGGGAAACCAATTAAGAAACAACTTGCAGTCCTCGAATCTAACTTTTCAATATTTGAGTTAAGCAATTTTACCTCTATAGGACAACCCCAAACACGCAAGTGATTAAGACTAAGATTTCTCCCAATCCATAGATGATAAGGATTAACTGGAACATAATGAGAAGGAACTTGATTTTTAATATAGATTAAATAAGGTAAGCACTATCCACACAAATTCATAGGTAATCAGTATGACATAACATGCTGCAAACCATATTCTGAAAAGATCGATTACAGCGTCCATAAACACCATTTTCTGCTTTGGTAATCCAAGAGTATTGTACTAGGCTGAAGTACCCTGATCCTTACTAGGCCAAAATGAGTAAAAAAAGGATGGGGCAGGTCATTCATTATTTTGCTAAAGTGACTTCCATTTTAGTCGAAAAAAGCGTCGTTATTTTTGCAGTAGTTTTATATTTTTGACTTGAAATGCGTCGTGATATTACGACTGTAAACCATGCCGTAAATATCTATCATTTTTAGTTAAAATTGTGACACATTTATGAGTCTTTTTATACGTCGCAAAAAATATATACAAGTATAAGTCGTTATTTTTGTCGTATTTGTTCCATTTTCCAATTTATTTATTCGTTGTTTTATTCGTTGCAATTTTACGAAGCCAAAATTGCCTAATTTGTCGTTATTCTAAAAAAAATCAACATACAAACTAGTTGTGCTATCTGTTACGCAAAAACGTCGACGTATTAAACACAATTATTGACGATAATTTTAGTCGCTTCTCGCAATTATAAATTTCAAAATTTTATTAAATAATATTAGTTTATTAAAAGAGTCTTTCATATACTTTTACAATTAGAACTAGATGGATTTGAACCATCATTGTCTCAAGTTCATGAGAGCTCTTTCCATTTAGAGCTTATAGTTCTATCAATAAAAATGCATAAAAAGACAATGTGTATAATAGTAGCAATTGTGGGGTTATATTATTAAAGGAAAAAAGTTATTATATTCATTTGTGTCTATGTTAAAAGATGACTTGCAATTTAAATAAAAGGAATCTGCGACTGGATAGTATACAAGGAGAACCCCCGACCAATTTCCAAATCCCGCGGATCCCTCAATTTCATGATAGAAAAATAATAATAATAATAAAGAGATAAATTAACCATGCAAAGATATGACAGATTATAGTAAAAGAAGCATAAAATACCTTTCAAATAAGATACTCGTAGATCCGTAACCTTGCTGCAAGAAATCTGCAACTCTTTCAAATTTGTAAGCCTTGAAATAATATTAAATGAGTAACTTTCATGTATTATCAATATAAGGAACAATTATGACATATTCGTTTTTATATTTTGATAAGAAAGCATGAACATATTAAAACATTTACTTAAAAGGGGAAACCCAATATTATCTTCTAAGTTAATAATCAATCCTAAATTATGAAAACGCCTTCAAGCATGAATTACAATTCTAAGCATCGTAGAAAATTAATAATAATTGAGGAAGGATAAATAACTCAACGATATACCCGCATAATTGCATATTTACATAACCAAATTAAAGATTACGAGGCCACCTACATATATAGAGCTATGAAGTTATTGAGTTCAGGGAGCAGAATATAGTAGTAGAGGCTTCCACTAATATTAAACTCTGAGTCATCTTATATCAAAGGCACTAATGGATGAGAAACACTAAGCAGTGCCAGTGTTGAAAATGGGAAATAGTTAAATATACAATTAGGCCACAAGAAAACATCTACGATAGATAAAAATAGGCATAGTAGTTGCAGATTCTACGTAACATATTTAAATAGATTTTTGAGAAAGTCTTCAAATGTACTAGTGACTAAGACGAGCCCAAAAAGAAAAGAAAAGAAAAACTCGCAGAAGCACGAGCTCTAGATAGGGGGGGGGGGGGTTTAATATCTACGACTTTGGCTTGATTTAGTCCAAAATTTTATGATATCGACTAAACACCATACTAAAATGAGCAATAGTGGAAAAGTGGCAAAATTACGAGTTGTTACCTTCGAGTAACCATTAGGCATATCTTGCACAACATAGCCTGAAGGAAGCCTTCTAGAGCTCACGAATGTTTGTGGATTTGAAGTATCTCGGTTCATGTCAACTGACACATCAACTACTGCCCAGACACCCTCAGCATGTTGCTTGCAAAATCGCAGAAAGTGAACCTCACGAATGGGAACTAAAGGTGAAAGAACTTGAAGTTCCCCATGCATCTTCATATGAAAATTTTCTTCCCAAAAGTTATTACATGATGAGGCCAATGAAGTGTTCATGGAAAAAAATGATTATAGGATAAAGGAAATTACCAGTTGAAGTGCACAATTTTTCATTCCACCGACTGTAATAAATATCACATGTTAAGGCCGTTTAGAGAAAAATAAAACTAATCCAACGCACATAATGTTGTCACTATAATAAGGATTGGAATTAAGTAAAACAAAAATGGATCAAGAAATAATTGTATATATGAAGCCTGCTAAAAATTTGTGCCTGCAATATTCCCAAGCAGCCTCTGATCATAGACCATGTTTGGCACCTTGTTTCCGAAAAAGATCTTTGAATTGTTTGCAATAGATTCAATAAACCTGAGCTCAAGATACTCGGGTGTGACAACTTGTTCGCTTCAGCTTCCTTCATCACTTTATAAAAGTCGGCATCTGTCAAGCTCTTCTCACGAGCCATGTACATATGGTTTTCAATTTCTTGTTGTCGCTTGGAACTGTCCTTCTCCATCAATTTTTGTTCCATGAGGATCTTACTAACCTGCGCATTCATCTCCGCTTCAGCTAAAGAAATTTTCTTCTGTGTTTCTGCCTCTTTTTCAGCTACCATTTGTCTCTCCATCGCAATTAAGACCTTAGTGGATTCTTTTTCCATCTGCTCAAAGTTGTGCTTTATGCTTGCTGGGATGGTTGGCTTTGTGACACGCACACTTAAGATTTCAATACCCGGAGCATAACGTGTACAGTCAACCTGGAGAGCATCTTTCATTTTCTCATCAATCTGATCAAACATATCAATGTAAACTTGTCTTAGAGACTGAGCACTGCAGAACTGATTGATCTCATGATGAATCTTGTCATATATCTATGTTTTATCATACTGAACTCCATAGTTAAGTAATGTCTCGTACATAAACTCCTTGCGAAGACGATTAACAACCTCTATCTTCTCGAAACTAATCATAACTCCGCCTTTTGTACCGCATGGGATATCTTTTACCTGACCCGTCTGAAGGGTCACTTGAATGGGCTCAAATTGGGTTATGAGAGGCATCTTTAAGTGAAAACCAAGTTCAGTAATTGTTTTTAGAAGGGCACCACCTCTCCAGTACACCCCGACATGACCTTCTGAAACTTGATGTATAATGGAAAAGCTACTGTTTGCTGATGAAAATGATGTCGGAACCAAGATCATAGCAGCAATGGTGACGAAAGCCATGAAAACTGTGAGAATGGCTGGAAATCTCCAGCCGGAGGAGGTTGAGCGGCTCTTCCTCTCTGTTGCCGCTATTAGGGATCCATTGTTACTGTTTCTGCTTCAACTATGTGCCCTCTTTTTCTTTCCAATGGGAATCAACTATTTTTCCTCTGTACTCTACAAAAAGTCTACAACCTTACCTCTCTCTCTCTCTCTCTCTCAGTGTATATGAAAGTTTAGGCACTGAAGTAGTTGTGTTGAGTAATGTCTTGGTAAACAAGACTAAAAGAGAATACTGTTGATCAAGCCCGGTGCTTTGGCAGATCCAGTGGCACATCTTAATTTCCCCTAAGACACTCTTATGCTTATAAATTAGCAAGAAAGGGGTTGAGGAAATGAGAAAAGCGTTTTAATATGGAAATGAATCTTTGATTCATTGCCACAGTAAAATCCAAATGCTGTTCAATAATCTGGACATAGCGATTAAGGTGAATGATGTCTTTTGTAGTGTGATTGTTTTTTCTCTGATCTGCATTCTTTTTTTTGCTTGTAAACTTTCCTATTTGCTACAGGTTCTTAGCTGACATTTAGCCATAAAAAGAGTGCCATACAAGATTAAAAGCATAATCCACCAAATTACCAATAATACTCAAAATAAGTTGTTGATAAGAAAATTAACAAGAAAGCCACAAACGACAATTTTGTAACAAGAGAACTTAAAATCTGACCTGAGCTAGAGCAGGAAGTACTTGTTTCCCCGTCTTATCGAGAAAACCCGCACAATCCCCAAGTGCAAACACATCCTCCACAGAAGGTACACGCATCCACTCGTCAATACCGATCATGCAATGTTCAATCGAGAATTGTTTAATTGATAGCAATACACACCAAAACAAAGACATCTTATGGTAAACAAAACCAGAGACATACCTTCCACCCTGGGACTTGGGAAGATTTAGTGATTTGACAAAATCTGAAGATCCGACTCCAGTGGACCAGACCAGCAGGCCATATGGGGACATCGGTCCCATCACACGAGTAGTATGATAATATAGATAACTCCAAAGGCGCGTTGATGCACTTTCCGTGCATAGTCACACGAGTAGTACTAGTGAAAAAATAAACAACTTAATTTGCTATTACTAGGTTCAACATAATAAAAGATATTCAAAACAGAAGTGTATAGATATACACTGCTAAAATTTACCCCGGGCATATATATATATATAAATATATATATATATATATATCAGCTCTTCTGTGATAACTCGACAATGCCTTTTCGGTGTACCCGGTACTGTATTAAATACAGGAAAGCTATATTACATGGTAAGTACAATTCATGTTGTGGCACACCTGACACTATTTGAATTGATAGATAACACATGCAACTAGAAGCAGTACCAGGTGAACAAGCATAATTCCTCCCCTTCCCAACTTTGTTCTGGATTTGGACTCAGGAATACAAGGAGAAATCCCAATAATAGATGACATCTCAAGATCAATAGCTCCTGTTCCCAACTTTATTCTGGTTTTGGAGTCGAGAATACTAGGAAATCCCGATAATAGATTATATTTATTTTTCCAAACTCTGACATAAAACTGTAGGAACACCATAGCAGACTGGAGCTGCCCCATTTAAGAATGGAAACTTACAATCATCTCGAGCTTCACTTACGAACGATCCAATCATCTGTTTGTGACCACAATTAAGATTCAATCTATCTTCTTTTAGCTTTCTTTCTCCTAGGACCTTCTTCTTACCATTTCCTTTATTGCATCTTTTGTTCTTGAGTTCAAATTCATGGACTACCGAATTACACAACGTACAATTACCAGAAGAAATTGATCTCTCCTTGAACATTGCATTAAGCATTGACCTACCAAATCTATCGATGTCTGGGGATGTCACATCCCACAAGTTAGTTATCATGACCGGAGAACCGGCTAACAAGTAGGAGATGACAGCGCCTTGAGGGTTATAACAGCCCTTATAAGATATAGAGCCACTGCAGAATCCCATCAGAATAGTAGCAGCGCAATTTTCTATTTTCCGAATCTCATACCACGGAATATACTGCATTCCTGAGTCACAAAATATTTGTCATTATTTACAGGAAAAGACTAGTACTGCAAATACAGCGGGCTCGAGAATAGTGGCAAAAATTGTAATAAATAGTAGTTTTTGACATAACATACCATTTCCATGACCAATGTATATAAAGAGATCATGGTCTTTTAAAGCTGATGTTAACTCTTCCACTTTCGGCACCTTCCCAGCTATTCCCTGTTAAAGAATCCAGTCAGATATTTTCTTTATCCCTAAAATGATGTAGGACAGTTGATCTACTCTTGGTCCAACACTACAAAGAATCATCATTATTGGGCTTTAGATTTTACTAGTACAGTACAACAATACGAGGGATTTAGACTCCTAATTGAGATTAAAGCCTTATCATATAACTGTACAAATATTATGAAAGATTGTGTCCATTTAGAGTTTTTACTATCTTTTCTTTAATGAACATTATATGATTTTGGGAATTGCATTGCTTAGGTTGTGTTTTACAATCTTAAGGAAAGTAGAGTTTGAGTAAATAGACAGAGGTTGCTACTCTAAAAGTAGCTTTTGAAAACAAAACAAAATGTTCTTTTTGTTCTCCTTTATGATTCAAGTTATTAAATTTTGCCTTATTTAGATTGAATAGGGTGTTACTCTTCCGCATGTATAATTTTAATTGAACACTGGATCTTCCTCTATTACATTTTCTGCAATGCATCAGAAAATGAAAAACAGTATTACCTTCAAGTTCTGATCTTTAAACCATTCCTCAAATTCTTTTTGTGCCTCTTCAGTGGACCAGACCAGCAGGCCATATGGGGACATCGGTCCCATCACTGATAACTATTTTCTTTGGATGAACCTCTTTCACTACACCTTTCTTAAGGTGAACGCCACACTGGTAAAAATAACAAATAAAACTGGCCAACTCAAATCAACTATTTTAAAACAAACTAACATTCTATTATCTAGTTCGACATACCTTTGTTAAATGCTTTGTCGCATATTGACTTAATCCAATATCAAATGATGACATTATTTCATTTACCTGTTCAAGAAAGAAACAGAAGAAATCAATAATTAGTTCCTTCATTTCATTCTATTCGATCGAATAGAAATAGCTGAAGAGTTATAAAAGTATATCTCTGTGAGAGTAAGACGGACATCATCCTTAACATGAGAGTATCGCTCACGAACATCTTTCATAATAAAATCACTCAATTCTCCACTGAACTCTAAACCTGTAGGACCACCTCCAATAATAACACAGTGTAACAAATGCTTCTTTTCTTCTTCTGAGATGCCTACCATCATGGATAATTTACAGAGTTCTATTGTTAGAATTTATCGGAACGAAAGGAGATATGTACTTAGTTGCTGCTGTAAATGTAGGAAAAAAATGATATGATATTAAGGACTAGGGCTAAAACTTCGAGATCTGTGGAAACAAAACATAGAAGAATAATTAACTTGCTTTTAGATTGTTTAAAACCTGATGTCCTGTTAGGTTTTTAAGACTAGGGCTAAATTAATGTTTATATTTCTTGCTCTTTGATGTTTGCTTAAACATGTTTTTTCTTCAAAATCTTGAAAGCTATTTTCCAATATTTATGACATTATGTTTTGGTATACGATTCTTTGGAAGGTCTCATTGGGAATATTTATCGAATGAGATCCTCATCCTTTCCAGAACTGCTTAGAACTGTGACTTGCCAAATTATACCTTTTAGGTATATCCTGCTTTTGAGGTTTATAACATCTCTTTATACATTTATTTTTGATATCATCCATCCTAACCAATGGGTTTAATTCATAACAAAATCCCCATATTTATCTAGATCTCTCTATCTCATTCAAGGGTCATAAAATCCATTACAATACTATAAGTTCCCCACAAGCAACACTAATTTAATATTTTCTCTTTAATTAAACACACATTCACTAATCTAATTTTTTCCACATTAGGATTAGGGTATACTTGTCAAACACAATCAAAGAAAAAGATGGAAAAATCGAAACCTGATTAGTGTGACCAAAGCAGCTATTGAGATAACTCTCATCCCCACCACTAGATCCTCCCCCAACAAATGCTTGTTGGTGCTGCTGGTGCTGTGGTTGTAGTATATGTTGTTGTTGTGCATACATGTATCGTTGAGGGTAACGCTGCTGTATTATCACTAATTTAATATGAGATTGATTTTAAGATGAAGATAAATTAGATCAAAGAAAATAGTTTATAGATAAAATCAGAACTTTACCTTGAATCCAATCCAATGAATTTCCCAATCTGAAATTGAGATGACGAAGATTGCAAATAGAAATCGAAGAGGCGAAGATTGCAGAGATAAATCGAGATGATGAAAATTAGGGTTTGGTTCTCAAAGCTAGCATGGTTTCTTCTTTGAGTTTCTCTCAATTCAATCAAGTTTAGAGCTCCTAATCTCATTATAGAGAGATTTTACAAGTCTTCTCTCCGGCAAAAAAATCTCCTCAAGATCTCCCCGAAACTCTATCCCCACTCTCTCATGAAAATTGTTTTGCGCTGTGGTGGAATTAGTAGGATCGTGTATAAAAGGGAGAAAACGAGAAACGACAAAAATCGAAATTGAATTATTTTCTCGACTATAGGAGGAATCAATTTTTTTGAGTCAAAAATAAGAGCGGAAAAGTAAAAAACGACAATGGTTCTAAAATAACGACTGTTAATGGAAGTCAAGCAACCAAGTCATAAATCTACCTCTAAAAGTGTCATTATTTATAGTTTTTGGCCTAGTACTGACGGACATCCTTGATCTTTCGATCTAGCTATTTTTCAACCTCTCACTGGAAAGTCTTGAATACATCAAATGATTTAGACTTTTGATGATTAAGAAAAACGTATAAAGACATAAATCATCAATGAAGGTGGTAAAATATCGATGACCACCACGGGACGAAGTATGAAAATGACCGTATATATCTGTATAAATCAATTTTAAAAGGCCTGTGCTGCGAGTATAATCAAATTTCCTGATCTTGGTCAATTTTCCATGAATGAAATCGATGGAAGTCTGAAAATCAGAGAAGTCAAAATCTCAGAGAACCCCATCTCGAACCATAATCTCTAAACTCTTTCTAGAAATATGTCATAGCCGTTTGTACAATAACATCGAAGATTGCTCAGAAACTTTAGAATGCTTAAAAGCAGATGAAGCACTAGCCTCAGCAGATAACCGTAATATTGAAGTCTCAAATAAATAATCAAGACATAGACGATATAACCCATCAACTAGTGAACGAGAACTAATAATAGAATTGTGATTAATAATGTCAAAACCACCATGTCTAAAATTAAAAAAAATAGCTAAAAGAGTACAATCGAGAAACTGAAACTAGAAATCATCACATCGATTAAACATAAATAGTGTCTGCCAAATCTAAAATAACATCCGTGTCTAAAACCAAGGAAAAAGTGCTAACAAACTCAATGGGAAGGCGCCTAGCATCTCCTGAGAAAACCTGCACCTCAGGTCTTGTCGGCGGCCTACTGATGAACATATGTGGAAAATTTAAAATATAAAAGTTACCCCAGAATCTAACCACCACGAGTTGGTGGAACGTCAACCAAATTAGATTCAAAGCAAACATAAATGGAACTAATACCTCATTTCTTAGTCAACCAGATTTTGAAAGAACACCAGTCTTGCATCATATAACTCTTCTTCTTGCAAAAAATAAAATCTATAGTTGATGAAGTAGTCGCTGATAAAATTGTATTCTGCTTCCCATTCCCATTCCCTGAATGAGAACTCTGCCTGGACCAGACTTGGAACCTTTATTCTTGGTAGAACCTTTATTTTTGAACTTCTTCATTTCCTAAGAATTGATAGACAAACTCTTCATGGACGTGGTCAGATGAGCCAATTATGCTTTACCTTTCTTCTATCGTTTTTCCTTAGAGGTTAATGCTGCAATC
Organism: Kingdonia uniflora; assembly: GCA_014058105.1. Taxonomy (NCBI): domain Eukaryota; kingdom Viridiplantae; phylum Streptophyta; class Magnoliopsida; order Ranunculales; family Circaeasteraceae; genus Kingdonia; species Kingdonia uniflora. Next base: position 6,213,129 of record JACGCM010001281.1, read on the forward strand.
AAATTATTCATTTCCCAGGTCTTATCCTAATTTTGGTAGTGAACCTAGAACATCTTGAAACTTTATGGAAGAGACCAAACTGCTAAGTAAACCATTAGCGCATCATTAATAGTGAGACTGAGTTCTTTTAAAGTAAGAACTAACTTGGAAATCTTAAGATTGTGCGAGCATAGATTTTTATTCCCGTCATACTTCAACGATAGAAGCTGAGATAAGTTATTGCACTGCCTTCCCTTGACGAAACCCTCAAACTCTTTCTTAATGACATCAAATAGTTCATTTGTGGTACCTTTCTTAGAGACACCCCCCCGTATAATAGGATCGATGGAAGAACGAATGATGAAATTTATCATTTTATTGGCTTTAACCCATTTAGCATGAGCTACTTTTTCGGCATCAGAAGAGGTAGTCGTGAGATATGTGGGCTTGGCTTCAGTGAGAATGGAATCGAATTCAAGGTAGCCTAAGGCAATCTAGATTTTTAACTTCCAGTTGAAGTAGTTAGAGTCCATCAAGGTCTTAATATTAGTCAGCTGGTTCATGGATCATAGAGTCCATAGCTGTATGAACCAAATACTTATATTAGGATGTGAAAAAAATAAATTTTATACATGTTAAACTTTATCTTGAAAATATTTATAACTTGATTTGTAAAATAGTTATAAACTTGATTTGTAAAATATTTATAACTCGGTGCAAAATAGTCTTAATGAGACTTTATAATAGATCCCCAAAAATAGAAGAAATGTTCAACTCAATGGACAAAACTCCTTTGAGTATTTATGCATTTTGTATCCCGCCTTCCTATCGACTACTTGATCTCACTTAAACCCCATTAGAGATCCTTGGGCATTAAAGCCCTATTTTTATTAATGATTATTCATGGCTAGTGCCAAATATCTTTTTCCAATTAATAAGAAATATTAATTGATTTATTGCTTAATAAATCACTAATGACTTATTGTAATCCCTTAACAGGGTCGCCATACATTGAATATTCTTATACTTGAATTTATTCTGATAACTTTTACTCATGATAGTGTCCAGGTAACCAACATATTAATGCGACAACTTGAGATCAGATATAAAAGTCTAATACACATGTACCTCTCTGATAAAAAAAAGGGAAAACTTATATAATGTACAAATCTCAATGCATTTTTATAAGTTAAACAAGCTAAGAGTAAGACAACAAAATATGTCCCTCATCATCTTCTTTACATAAGAAAAATAACATAAACACCTTTAATGGGTCTCGGTAAGACAAGTTTGAATTGGTACGGCAATACAAAGAAAAGCACCATAAACATGGTAAGTAATCTAATCTCAGTGGGTTAATGAATAAGATCATACCTTTCTACCTAAATAATTTTGGGCATTTTACTTGGAAAACTTTGAGCTTTGTTAAGCTTCAATTCATCATTAAAACTACAACATTCAAACTAGATATCTGATTAGATTCACGAATTCAAACTTGCAAAACTTCACATGATATTCACATTTCAAATTTCTGATAAAATCCGAGATACAATTCACGATTTTCGCCCTAATTTTTTTATCTCATGGTCCATTAAGACATGTTAAGAAGATATGATAGGTTTAATCTTATCTTCTTAGATTTTAATTACAAGCTATAGAGAGATAAATCCTAGATTGGGTCTTGTTGGGTTTACCTAAATGATTGTGAATTGGGTGTAGAGATTTGTGTGCAATTCAAAAAAGCTCTTCTCTGCTTTAGCAAATCCTCCTGAGCTTTAATGGAGTCTTCTCTTGGATTGGCTGCAGACCTTAATGGGATGGTTTTCTGTGTTGTAGCCTCCTAGAGTAACCATTATTAGCAATTCGCTGAATTATTCCCGTTTTATTCTCAAAATTTATGTTTTATTGATAAGCCGAATTAAAAGGGGAGTATTTTTAAAAAAAAAAATAACAAATTTTAAAGTCAAAACGTCTCAAATACGAATTTTTTATTTTTCATAAAAACTTTTCCAAAAATACTATATATTGAAGGACAAATTTAAAAAGTTCAATATCTTTTTGCGGATACGAGGAAATTTTATTGACTTATTAATCAAAACATTAATAAGCAATAAATAGTTCCTATAATTTGCAAATAAAAACATTAATAAACAATAAATTGTTCCTATGAAAACATTAATAAGAAATTATATTGTCCATGAAATAACTTAAAAGTATGCCTAATTTAGGGTAAAAGGTAGAAACTCATATACACACCCCTATATAATCACCAACAATCATATCCAAATAATTGGAACCTAACGTTTAAAACTCGTATTTTTCATCATACGTATTCTTTCTGTATTGCGATTTATCGACCATATTTTTGTCCGAATTAAAAAAGTTGATAACCGATTAAAAGTCGCATTATTGCCGAACCGAATAATTCCCAAATTCCAAATTACTAACATGGAGATTGACTTCCCCTCTATTTAACCTAATAGGGTTAGAGTAGTCTTTTCATTATACCCTCAAACCCTAATAAAGGGTAACACTAGGTCCCACCAACTTTAACTTGGTATAACAATTAGGCACAACCAATAACACCTATACGACCTATTATCATATGAACTCTCGTGAACTGGAAGAAAAACATTGAGTAGTGTCGGTATAGATGGAAAATCCAACAATCATATCTGGATTGTTCGTACGACATTTTTTTGATGAATTTGACGTGATAGGTCTGGGTAATCTAAAATTGTGTGACCCTTGGTTTCCATGTCATGAAATATTTGCATATCACGAGATGTCAAAGGGAATTCGTGCTTGATCAAAGTGGTCATGTCATCGAGTTTGAGTCTAGTAACCATGTCCACCACTTGGTTGTACTTGCGCAACCTGTGTTCAATTCTGTATTCATGAAACAAAATCAACGCGTCATAAAGTTCTCCCAGCAACCTGTCCCCCAATATCTTATCAGGCCCAGCTAAAACTTTCAATTGTAAAATTTCTCTGTTCATACAGGCTGCCAGATACATGTTTACAAAATTTACAGTTGAGAGGCTGTCACAAAAGACATGTAGATGGAGAAAACCACATCCAAGTGCATATTTTATGAAAGGTTTTGGTTTATCTCATTTCGTAGATGTGGAGTCCTGTGGTTATCTTACTCGAAGACAGTGACAGAATGAAGATCGTCGACAAGTCATCTATCAACCAACGATCAAGAAGGTAAGTTGGTAAGTAGAGCTCTAATAAAGGGAGCCAAAAATATTTTAATAGTTTTTAACAACTTATTTGGGCATCTCGTTCGAACGACCGTAGGTCTCGTTCAGACGAGTTCTATAAAGCCAATCTTGTGGAAGCTTATTTGGGCATCTCATTCGAACGACCTTGGGTCTCGTTCGAACGAGTTCTAAAAAAAAATTCTAACTATATCTTTTTAGCTTATTGGGCATCTTGTTCGAATGAGTCTCGGGAAAAACTATTTTAGTATTTAAGAAAACTTTATTTGGTTTTTCTCCCTCTTCTTTTTTCTCCAAGTTTATTTCGAAAGAGCTCAATATCCTTTATCAGAGAGATAATTTGGCATTGATCTAAAACCTAAAAACCTTGAGGTTGATGTTGAGTTAGGTTATCCTACTTCCCACATGTTGTTCTAGTGTGATTCAAGAAGGGTGATACTTGTTGTGAGATCAAGGACCGTCGTTGCGTGAATAAAGGAGATAGAGCATGAAGCTTTGATCATAAGAAAGATAATCATGTATAAATAAATAAGAGAAGATCTTATTACTCTTGAATTGATTTTTTAGATTACATCATAACCTCTCTTTATATAATAGAGGATCATTAAGCTAATTCTACTAGTACCCAATGTGGGACTATGTTTAGTATCCTATATTTAGTATATTCTATATTCAACGCCCCCCCTCAAGATGGAGCATAGATGTCAATCATGCCCAGCTTGTCAATCACTTCGTTAAATATTCATCCACAAACTCCTTTCGTAAGAATATCTGCAAGTTGATCTTTCGACTTCACGAATAGAAAAGATATACACCTTTTGTCAATATTTTCTCGGATAAAGAACCGATCCACTTCAAGATGTTTCATACTGTCATGTTGAATTGGATTGTGTGCAATCATAATCGTTGCTTTATTGTCACAGTGTAGATCCATTGCTTTCATGAGTTTAAATCCAAGATCCTTTAATATATTATGTATCCATAGTAGTTCACATACTCCATGATCCATACCCCGAAACTCAGATTCTACAGTTGATCTAGCAACAACCTTTTGCTTCTTAGCTCTAAATGTCACCAAATTCCCACATATAAACGTGAAATAGCCTGAGGTTGACCTCCTATTCGTCATATCTCTTGCCCAATCTATATCGGTGTATCCTATTACTTTCATATCACCACCTTTCTGGAATAAGAAATATTTTCCTGGAGATTTCTTTAAGTACCTTAGTATTCGAAAGACCGCCTTCATATGTTCTTCACTTGGATTATGCATGAATTGACTTACGACGCTAATGGCATATGCAATATCCGGTCGAGTATGAGAGATAAATTAGTCTTCCCACTAAGCGTTTGTACATTCCTTTGTCACATGGAACTTGGTCAGGAAACATTCCCAAGTGATGATTTGCTTTAATTGGTGTATTTACCGGTTTGCAATCAAGTATCCCAGTTTCTGCAAGAAGGTCTAATATATACTTTCGTTGGGACATGAAAATACCTTGACTTGATCTTGCAACTTCAATGCCTAAGAAGTATTTTAACTGTCCCAAATCCTTCATCTTCAATTCCCGTGACAAATAGTTCTTTAGTGCCTCCATTTCTACTGAGTCATTTCCATTAACAACCATATCATGAACATAAACAATAAGAGCGGTAAGCTTGCCTGACTTCCATTTTATAAACAAGGTATGATCAGAATTACTTTATCTATATCCAAATGCCTTCATGCTCTTTGAAAACTGTCCAAAACAAGCTCGTGACGACTGTTTTAACCCGTGCAATGCCTTCTTTAATTTGCATATTTTTCCTCCTTCAGAATTCGTGACTCCAGGTGGTATCTCCATGTATACATCTTCTTCTAAGTCTCCATTGAGAAATGCATTCTTCACGTCAAACTGTTGTAATGGCCAACCTTGATTGGCTGCAAGAGAAATTAGTACACGAATAGTGTTTATCTTTGCCACTGGGGTGAAGGTATCCTCGTAATCTACACTATACGTCTGCGTATACCCTTTGACAACTAGTCTGGCTTTATACCTATCAATACTTCCATCTGAATTCATCTTTACAGTAAAGATCCAATGACACCCAACAATACGATATCCGTGGGGTTTATCAACAAGTTCCCAAGTAGAATTTTTCTGTAATATATTTATTTCTTCATTCATGGCTTTCTTCCATCGTGGATCTGATAGTGCTTCCTACAAATTATTAGGAATAGATACAGAGGATAATTGATTCATAGTCATATAAACGACTTAGCCAACCTATGGGTGGACACATAATCAGAAATTGGGTATTTGGCTTTAGAATTTATATCTGGTTCATAAGTAGATTTTGACATACCTTTAGTAGGCCTTTTTGAATATCTAGGCTGAATATCATTAACAGTGTTATGATTAGGTAATACCTGAGGTTCGACATTCTTTGGCAGTACTTCGGTAGATGGTATTAGAATGTTGGAGTCACGGGCAACTTCTACTACTTCAGCTTGATCTTCCCCTGTCGTCTGATCCTCTCCATTCATATGAAGTTCATCTTCAATACCCTGATCTCCCCCTGCCATCTACTCTGCTTTACTTTCCTTTTTATCATCGGTTAGGTTACTACGCCTGTTCAAATTACTCGTCAAATCTTCAAGTTCCTGAAACATATCTCCAATAATAGGGAACTTTCTTTTACCATCATTATGTTTCTCCCCCTGAAGGGAAGATCCCACAAAATACGCCTCCAATTCTTGAAACGAAACATCCAAAGAGATATAAACTTTCGCCTCCACAGGATCATAACAACGATAACCCTTTCTAAAATCAGCATATCCAAGAAATACACACTTTCGAGCACAATAATCCAATTTTTCTTGCTGATGTTTAGGTATATGAACAAAGACAATACATCCAAAAACACGTGGTTCTAGGTTTGGCATTGCAGGGATGGTAATAAGATCATGATGTTTTTGGAAGGGGGTCTAAAATTCAATGACCCTAGATGATGTGCGGTTTATCAAGTAAGCAGCAGATTTTAACATTTTTCCCCAATAATTCAATGGCATATTCATTCCAAAAAGAGATGCACGAACAACTTCTAACAGTTTTCTATTCATTCGTTCAGCTAACCCATTTTGTTGTGGGGTATAAACATTAGAGGTTTGATGTCGAATACCGTTATTTGTCAAGAACTCCATATCATTACTAATAAATTTTCCTCCATTATTAGATTGGTACACTTGAATCCTCTTTTGGAATTGGGTAAAAACCATATGATAAAAAATTGTAAATACTTCAAAGACTTTACTTTTATGGGTAATTAGGGATACTCACATCATACGAGTACACTCATCTATAAAAGTCACAAAGTAACGAGCTCCAGACAATGAAGGATACGTGCAGGACCCCATACATCAGAGTGAATAATACTAAAAGGTTCTAAACTTTTAGTAAAACTTGGAGAGTATGTAATACGATGACTCTTAGCGAGTTCACAAATATCACACTTAAACTCTGAAATACTACAATTCGAAAATAACGACAAATTTAACTTCTGAAGATACCCAAAGGAGAGATGACCTAGTCGCTGATGCCATAACCATACATTAGCTTTTGCTTCTTCAATTCCTCCGACTTTATTTACCTGATAAATTTTCTGCTCTCTACTATTAGTCAGGTCTAAATAGTAGAGATTACCTTTTCTAACACCACAACCAAGAACCTGTCTAGTCACTATGTCCTGAAAAATTCAAAACTGAGGCTAAAACGTCACGGTACATGTAAGTACAACAGTGATCCTACTGACAGACAAGATATTGTACTCTAGAGCAGGAAAAATAAAGACAAGAGTTTAATGCCAGGGATTCAGATATGCCAGTGAAACTTTCTCCAATTACAGGAGAGGAACCACCATTTGTTGTTCATATAGAGGTTTGGGTTGAAGGTGTAATGGATGATAATATGCCAGAGTCGTTTACCATGTGATCTGATGCACCAGTATCAATTAACCAAGTACTATTTAAAGAATTTACAAATAAAATACTACCTTTAGTTTTCATACCTGACTGGGCAACATTCACTGAAATCGAAGCCTTCGCATGGTTTATGAGACGTAATTGTTCAGTTAACTGCTTCATAGTAGTAGATAGCTTAGAAACTTCTTTTTTTCCAAAATCGTAAGTCTATCGTTGGAATCGCCCATCTCCAAATCGTTATTCTTCGTCGATTTAGGTCTACGATAGATCGTCAACGGACTCACAAAACTTCCCCTTCTTTTGCATAGATCTGAAAATCACTATAGCAGTCACGAAATCACTGTAGCAGTTGCAAATTCACTGTAGTAGTCGTGAAATTACTCTAACAGATGCCTGAATTCACTATACCAATGCCAGAAATTATTGCAGCAGTCGCCGAATTCACTGTAGCAAATAGAAATCCACAATACGATAGAGAAGAACAGAAGAAATAAAGAACTTCAATTTAGGATTCGCAGCAGAATTCAGTTCAATTCGATAGAACCAGGTTCAATTATCGAACCCGCTCTGATACCATGTAGAAATAAATAAGAGAAGATTTTATTACTCTTGAATTGATTTTTTAAATTACATCATAACCTCTCTTTATATAGTAGAGGATCATTATACTAATTCTACTAGTACCCAATGTGGGACTATGTTTAGTATCTTATATTTAGTATATTCTATATTCAACAAATCACGAGATGAGGTTATCATATTTTTTGACAATGACCTGTGGTTTTTTCTTCTAAGTAAGGAGTTTCCACTGGATAAACAATTGATTGTGTCATTTAATTCTTTATCTATACCATTGATTATTTCTACTTAATTCTAGATCATTGATTGATAAAAATAAGTCTGACCTATTTTTGAAATACATTAAATCCAAGTACATAGAATTTCAATTGGTATAAAAGCAGAATCGTTTGTAGGCTTTATATCCTAAGCGACGATCCTGTCGTTAAGTGCTTGCTTAATTTAATGGATTCTAAAAAATTTGGAGGTCCTATAAATTTCCCACCACACTTTGATGGCACATACTTTCCCTACTGGAAGGTTTGAATGATTGCCTTCTTGTAATTCATTGGAGAAGATGCATGAATTGCCATTGAAGATGAATAGGTACCCCCGACTGTTATGCAAGGTGAGCCAACAACAGTTGTAGAAATTCCTAAACTTATAAATCAATGGACTAAGGTGGAAAAAAAAACATCTGGGTATAATTCAAAAGGTCTTAATGTTATCTTTAATGCGCTGAGCCAAAGTGAGTATAGGCACATCTCGCGTGTACCACTTTGAAAAAAGCTTGGGACATATTAATGCGCACTCACGAAGGTGATGATACGGTTAAAGAAAGTAAGCTACAAATGTTCACCTCTCAATTTGAAAATATCCGGATGAGTGAGGATGAACCGTTCAGTGAGTTTTATGCCATACTGAGTGGCATTGTCAACAACAGTTCCTCTTTAGGAGCTATATACACCAATATTTAAATAGTTTGTAAAATGTTAAGATATCTTCCAAAAAGTTCTAGATCCAGACATGATGCTATAGAGGAAGCACAAAACCTTAAAACTATGAAACCTGATACACTTGCTGGAAAATTATGAACTTTTGAAATTGAAATGGAAATGGAAAACCCTAAGATGAATATGAGTGTGGCTTTTAAGTCTTCCTTCGTCATCTTAGGGAAACAGAGAAGTTGACAACTATTGTGTCTCTAACAATGATTAGGAACTTGGCATTGATTCACAAATTGCTCTTATAAGCTAACATTTTAGAATTTTTTTGAATAAAATGCAATTTGAGAAATAAGGGCAAAATATGAATTATAAGCCACGCCCTCATGACCGTGTTAATTCTTATGGCAAACAGACTAATTCTGAACAAGACCTAAATAAAGTTCAATGTTATAGGTGTCGCAAGTATGGTTACTATGCTCATAGCTGTCCCACTAAGAGTTCTAATTGTAAGGACCTATCCCACGATCTCACCTAAAGTCGAGCTGTTGGAAGTTCGAATCACTTCCATCTTAGACTCACACATTTTTAACATAACTTCCCCAATCAACATTCTAACCTACCCCACGAGCTGATAAAGAACGTGGGCTGAACTAAAACCGAAAAGCCTTATCCATTCAAAGACACCTGTCTCTCATGAACTCATCAGTTACTCAGTCAACCGCCACTAATCATATTATGCGAAAAACGTGCTCCAACACAATGAAGAGCTGCGGAGAAGGCCTATATAAAGGAAAAGCTCCAAAAGAGATAATGACCAGAAAAATTACACAAGAGATCATCAAGAAACTAGATTCCCAGATACATTCAAACTTCTTAATTACATGGTTCAAGCATTTCAATATCGAGAGATCACTTGTAATAAAATATCTATCTCAAGCAACAAAGATACTTCTACAAAAATCATTCACTCGAGGTCATGGATTTTTACTTATTCAGAGGTTTTCAATGTTAAATTTACTTGTGTCATTTCTTACGTTCTTTTAGAATATTATCACAGGTTCATTAGTGTGATAGCGAATTCCAAGCCATTTCGAGCTTACAGAATTTGGCCATTACATTTGGCACCGTCTGTGGGAATGATTATATTTTCATGATATCCTAAGACATTCTTTCACTACAACTTTCAATAATGGTTACTTCCAGATGAGCGGCAACAAGAACCCAGCTCAATGTTTCAATGGAGCCGGAACAACTTACAGAGTTACGGGCGAATCTCAACACTAAAACAGAGAAGCACGCAAAGCTCAAACTTCAGTTAACTAAGGATTGGAAGCTCCATGAGAAAGAGCTCCACACATAACGACAAGCTCGTTTGACAGCGCTCAAGCAACATGAAGACCAGATGATAACAATGCAGATTACCCTAGAGGCTCTGCAAAATACTCAGCAGGCTCCTCCAGCCAGCGGTCACGATCAGTTACCAGAGACCTCCCGTGTTTCTGCAAGGGAAAGATTGAGATCTCGAGGAGTCACCAGTAAAGCTATCTCCTGGAATCTACAGCACGAACCAAAGCCCTCCATACATTTTGGTGGTGAAGTTCAGTCTAAAATCAGTCGAGGCCACCGAATTTCCGCCCGTCAAGATAAAGAATAATGACCTCAACACCAAGTTCCAACACGAGATCGCCTGAGTAAAGGTACAGGCACTAATCATCCACAAACTACTCACCCAGCGATTCAACTAGCACGTTATTATATCACAAAAGAGCATATGGACCAATAAATTAAAGAGTTGATCGAAGTACAAGTTTTGGGTACTACCGGCGATATTACAAAACTACAAGGAAGTCTGATTGCCAAAGAGCTATTCGATATAGAGATACCAAAAGGTTTCCATACTCTCAAAATTCGTAAATACAATGGTACTGACCCGAAGGAGCACATTCAACAGTACCATGATTCATTGGGGTTATACTCCAATCTCAACCACATCCTCTGCCGTCTGTATGCCACAAGTCTACAGGAGGAACCACTCTGATGGTTCTACTCTCTCATTGAGGACTCCATATATACATTCGACCATTTGCAGAGACAGTTCATCAAGACATATGCTCACAACAGGGACAAAGAGGAGAACTTATATTCTCTTATCAATCTAAAACAATCACACGAAGAGAAACTCAAAGATTTCAGGATGAAATTTTTAGAGTTCACGCGTAAAATGGATAACCTCGATCAGAAAACAGTTGTTACTGCTTTCACCAACGCGCTCCATCTCGACTGCAAGGCCAAAAATACCTCTTCCTCAACAAACCTGCGACCTTCGAGGATATGATCACCAAGGTCAACAGTTACGTCGATCTAGAGAGGATGATGTCTGAGCAGAAAAAATCTACTAAATTCGTCCTCTCCACCAAAGGCCCAACTACAGATCGAGCCCCTAAACCGAAAGAGGAACAGGGAGATCAGAAGCGCACCAAGGGCAACACTGGCTACCCTCGTAAAGGTGGTCCGCCGAACAAACCCATCCTCACAAAGATGAACGTCCGAATCTCCATAATTTTTCCATTACTTTTGAAGGATAAGCTCTACCGCGTCTCTCAACCACTGGAACCAATCGATAGTAGACCATATTGCCTACATCACAAGGTAAACCATCATTCTACTGACAATTTTTATGCTTTACAGAGGTTGCTCGAGTACATTTTCAAAGAGGGATGGATGTTCGAATATATTATTGACCTGGAATCATACAAAGATGGTAGCTCTAAGAAGCAACTTAAAGTTATTCAAGTCAATGATCAAGCTGAGGATAAGCATTTTTACCATATGCACCAGAGCAACATGATCAAAGTCAATCAGATCACTAATTTTAATAGATCCAAGTACAGGAGAATATCATAATGCTGCGATCTCACACCTCAAGACAAAGAAGCCAAGCTTCTTCCTGAGTTGAGCAATCCCCGGCTCAGAATTTCCTTCAAAGATTGCGATACTTGCCATGTCAAATTTCCACATCATGATGCATTAGTAATAATTCTTAAAATGAAGAAGTTTGTCATGCACATGATGATGATCGATACTGGAAGCGGTATTGAGATTCTTTTTCAGAGCACTATCGACCATATCGGTTTGGCCGACCAAGTTATTCAGTGCGACACCGATATCAGTGGGTTCAATGGTTCCAGAGAAGAAAGAGTAGGCAAGATCATCTTACCTATTACCGTAGGACTACCCACCATCAACGTTATTTTCTATGTCATCAACGCCAAATCTTGTTATCTCAGGATTATGGGCCGCTGCTGAATTTACAACATGGAAGCAATCGCTTCCACCTGTCATCGGGCACTCTAATTCAAACACGACAATAGTATTTATGAGATCAGAGGTAGTCATAAGCTCTCTCGAGCTTACAAAAATACCATATCCGTTATCCTAGATACTTCTAACAGATTTACTACATTGTAATTACAGGAAGCTAATCACCTCAACGATCAACCTTCTACGGAGGAACACCCCAGTAGATGATGAGGAACTAATTATCTACCAAGCAGTCACATATACTTCCCTCAGTTCGGTTCACATTCGCCTTAAAGGGAAAATCGAGAAATCAGTCTACTTCATCAGTAAAACCTTCACTCCAGCGGAAACGACGTACTCTAAAATTGAGAAACTTCTTCTCACTCTTTTTTACACTTCACAAAAACTCAAGCACTACTTCAAAGCTCATTCAGTCAAAGTCAAGACGAACTACCCACTTCGGGAAGTTCTATCCATGAAAAAAAATCAAGAAGAGTGCAACAGTGGTCAGTCTGTTTGGGAGAACATGATATCAAGTTCGAACAACGTCATTCCTAAAAGGGTCATGCCATTTTTAATTTTCTCACAAATTTTCCCGTGGAAGATCCCGAGAGGGTGGAGCATGACCCTGACCTTACAAAAGAAACTTCCAAAGATCCACCCCCCAAACCATTTGATGAACGAGCTGAATGGATTACAGCAAAAAAGTATAGACTTCTTATGGATGGATCAGCAGGACCCCCAGGGTCAGAAATTGGAATCGTATTTATTACCCCTTCTAATGACAGACAGTTAACAGGATGCACCCTAGACAGTCAACAGGATGTACCCCATTCCTCCTTGCCTATGGCACTGAGGCTGTTATTCCTTCTAAATGCCATCATTCAGTTCGAGATCACGACCTGATTGACAAGAAAAAGGAGTTCGAATTGGCTTGTAACCTTAATATAATCAATGAAACTAGGGAACTCGCCATCGCTAACCTAGGTCGATATCATCATATGCTAGCCAGGTCGTACAACAGCCGAGTGAGAAATCGTACCTTCCAATTCGATGATCTCGTCCTTAGAGAGATTCCTCAACATGGCAAAGAGCCTCACGTTAGAAAATTAGCCAACAATTGGGAGGGTCTATTCATTATCACACTTCTCTCAGTCCTGGGATCATATTATCTCATAACAGAAGAGGGAATCCCCATTTTAAATCCTTGGAACACTAGGCGACTAAAGCGGTACTATCGTTAAGCATCTTACTACTCCATTTCCGTTCCTCGCTTTTGAATTTTTGTTTTCTCAATTCCAAAAGTGAGATTTTCATCTTCATCCAATGTTAATTCTGAACTGATAAATGAAACTTCTAAGTTTTTCACAATATCTCTCTACTTACGTAGATTCAACCATATTTTATAGATTAAAGCATAGATAATACTAACTTTCAATCGATCTTATACCAATTAAATCAAGGATAACACTTGGTTTGGTTAACTCTACTAAATCTCTGCGATTGAAATAAATGTAGAAACTTGTTTCATATCGAAAACTCTAGCAGGCATAAGATAAGATAAAGGTAATGCTAGCCTTCATCTCTTTCAATATGCATGCAACATTACTACAGTTAAATCGAGGATAACACTTGGATTGGTTTACTCTAATAAATCTTTACGATTGAAACAAATGTAGAAACTTGTTGTATATCAAAGACTCTAACAGGCATAAGATAAGGCAAAGGTAATATAAGCCTTCATCTCTTTTAATATGTTTACAACATTACTACAGTTAAATCAAGATTCACTTGGTTTGGCAAACTCAACCCATCTCTGCGATTGAAACAAATATAGAAACTTGTTTCATATCGAAGACTTTAACAGGCATAAGATAAGGCAAAGGTAATACTAGCATTCATCTCTTTCAATATGTCCGCAACATTACTACGGTTAAATCAAGATTCACTCGGTTTGGCTAACATAACCCATCTCTGCGATTAGAACAAATGTAACAACTTGTTTTATATTAAAGACCCTACTAGACATAAGATAAGGAAAATGCCATACTAGCTTTAATCTATTTCAATATGTCTGCGACAAATACTATTTATTTTTAGGTCATATTATAATAGATACATTTTCTGCTGTTGGGATGTCAGCCATGCTTTACCCTTCAGCAGGAGGTCGATCAAAATTTAGTTCGTGAGTTATAGCGACTCTGCCCCTCTCTATCAGATCAGTAGGTCGAGGGCCTAAATTCATTTCCATGAAGGCCATACAGTTCCCTCGATCTATATTCACTCTACAAAGGCATCCCATGTCAGATAGGTTCTTAAAAAAGGTATCTCGTTCTACCTCAAGTCTTTTTACTTCCTCTACGAAATACGTAACGGTTGCCTTTAACGGATCTATCTGTGATGCACGAGCTACAGTAATCCTTGAAAAGTTACATCTCACCTTATCAAGGCATGACTCCAAAGTCGTGTACAGTTTCTTCTGATGTACCATTTCCCTGTCTGTCAAATCATAAAAAGTTATAGTCTCTTCCATTTTTTTGACAAATTTGGTTGATTTAGCCTGAATAGAGACCTCCAAGTTTGTCACTTGAGCGCAAAGTCTCGTAATTTATGTATTCAATTCTTCCCTGGTATAAGTATCCTTTAACGATTCTTCTTTCTTCTTCATCAGGATTTCCTTCGCCCTGATTTCCCCTTCCAAGACCTTCTCCCTGATAAGAGCAGCATCCAACTTGTGTTGACATTCCCTTAAGTTCGCATTCCCTTTCAGCACATGCCCTTGAATTCGGGCCACATCACATTCCATCTCTCTAATTTAACCTAAAAGGTGAACTACATCCCCTTGGACTAAAGGAACTTTAACATCATTTCTACTCCCCCTCGAGCGCTCTCTAGCCTCGGCTTTCTTGACACGCGCGTTGGCTTACGCCAATTCGGTCTTCAATCGTGCCACCCTCTCATTTAACTCGTCACACCTTCGTTGCATCCCCTAAAACTCCTTATCCTTGGCTGGTAGGGCTATATGCAAGTGTTCGGCTGCAGCTTCTGAGGCTGATAGATGTTCTCGAGCTACCTTCAGCTCATTATCTTTTTTACTCATTTTCTGTTTCAGTCGCTCCAGCTCGCTTCTACAATTCTGAAGATCAGCTCGAGATTGTCCCTCCTATCTTTCTAGCACCTGAATATGGTATTGAGCCATTTTAGCTTGCCTACCCTTGACCATCAGCGTGTCAACCCGACTTTTAGCTTTCGTGGCGTGTTCTTTAACTACCACAAGCTCTTTTATCCCCTTCTCAACTTTGGCATTTTTCTCCTCGACCTTGCGAGTGTGCTCAATAACAGTCTAGGTTACCTCAACAAATTTAAAATATACCTTTACATGCTGATCTTCTCTGTTTTCATTCGCCTCCCTTACCCCATCCAACTCCTCCGCATATTCTCGATTACAATGGAGCACCTCATCGTCGCGCGAGCAAACAGAATCTTATTCGACCTGTACAATAATAGATACATTATATACAACTCGATTTAGAGTACCCATCAACATGATGAATATCTCATTTCTAAAAAGATATCTGATTTATAATATCTACTTGTGTAACTACTTTTAGAATTAACGATCGAAGTAAAATCTTAGATAAGTACTCCATGACATACATTTCGAAGTCTAAGGTACATGTTTATGATATTCCACTTTATCTAAATACTTTGAATTTTTCTACGTACATGTTTATGATATTAGTGTTATTTTCCTAAAACTGATAACAAGTTTTTGATCGACTTCTACGCTTTATATTATCTTATTTACTTGGTAGCATTATGTTAATATAGCATACAAGTTAGAAGGCCTATTCCGATATAACCTGCAGCTCCGCTTGCGAAGACAGTAAGGCTATGGAGGTCTGTCTATCCCTGGCAAGCCCGATCTCTAGATCTTTTATCCTGAGACTCATTTCTCTAAATGCTTATAAGAGGGTTACAAAGAATAAAGGGGCTCCGCCTACAAAAGTCTATTCAATACACACAGATCCCAAATTTTACATGAAACTTCAAAATTACACATACAAAGTCATTTCTCTACCCTACCTTCTCGTTCTCGCCCACGGGGAGTTCGGGGTCATCCCCTTGATTGTCTAGCACCGTCAGGCGGGAGACACCATCTAATCCATTAACAACTCCCATCGCCACTTCTTCATCATCACCCTTCTTAAAATAGGTGTCTGCCTTAATGGCATCCACCTCCTCCTCAAAATATCCCTTCAACATTAGGTAACGCCCCAGCCTTTCATGCTCCGCTTCCATCTCCTCCAGATTCACCCTCGCCTCCGCTTACAGATGGCCAATCGCCACTACATGAGAAGCCTTCAGGGCCTCTAGCCTCTTTTCTTCCATGAGGGTATCAGCCTTCGCTCAAGCTACCTTCTTTTCAAACTCGACCGTTACCTTCATCAGCTCGGATTTTTCTTCTTCCACTCTGAGCCAAATCCCCTTCACCAAATGAGCAACCTGCACAAATAAATCTACCTCCCCGAAAGTTCGATCCTTCTCTTATTCTCTTTTCTGTCGATCTCACCACTTCTAGTAGTACCAGAGGCCGACGCACACTTTAACATCTATTTTTGGGAAATGTACGAACTAATTTACTCGACGTAATTGACTCTGGCTGAACTGTACTATCTATTCTAGGAGTCTTGGCCACATTGGTTCGACCTTCCTCACCAGTTCCTCTATTCTTCCCATCATCAACACCCACCATCAGCCTGGTAGTTTGAGATTCTTAAACCTTTTTCGACTTACTCCCAACCCTCTTCTTTCTGCTAAGGCCAAGTCCTTCCAATACAAACTCGAGCTCAACCTCTTCCTCCGCAACTTCTTTCAACAATAAATCTTTCCTCTCCACTCGGGACTTCGGGCCTGTCATGCATAACATTTGTTATTATCACTAAAAGTTCATCAGTTCATTCATATCAATATGATACTCTATGTATTGTTATACTTACTTTGCTTTACAGTTCAAAACAGAAGATCCAAATGTTCTTCATCATCACTCTGAAGACAATTACCCTTCACCCATATTACGTTGTCATTCTAGGCTCGACCTGCTAAATTAAGATCGAAGAAGCGATACTGAGTTGCACTCGCACAAAAATATGCCCCACCACTAGCTTGATAATTCAACACCCCATAAAACTCTAATACGTCCTCAAGAGATATTGTCCTCACTTTTCCCACATTCTCCCAATTTTCATTTAGATGGTCGCAAATAGCTATTACCTCTCACATGTTCCCGTTCAATTGAACAGGACATACCCCAATCGTATTCATAATCCTCTTCGCCAAATTGGTAAGGGGAAGACTCAACCCGTACTCTAATTGAGACAAGTAACACAAGAAACCTTTTAAAAGGTTGCTCCTAACACTCTCATCAAAATATTCTAACGAGATCGATTCATCAATACCCCTATCCCATTATTCCTCCTCCAAGTTGGCCAATAAATAAAAACTCTTCCCCCGTCGCTACAGTACAACCCCTAAACATCCTACCAGCATATTCTATGCAGTTACCCCATTTCTCTCTTACGGCAGCCTTAGCTTTACAAAATTCTTTAAATACATCTAAACCAAGGGGATAGGCTACCAATTTACTAAGAAAACATAGAAATTGCTCCAATCCTACTTCAACCTCACTATCAGACTCAACCATCCGACTGGAGGTCGAAACCTCGCTAATAGGAGAATTATCCATCTCAACTACAATTTTACAGGCATAGTAAGAACCAACACAAATACCTCTCACGTTCGACCTACATACAGGTTCAGGTATCTATCATTATTTCAAACACATCGAACTTTCATATGCAACATAACTTTCAAATATTCTATCTATATGTCAAATATTATAGATTGCTATAAATAGTATATTTTTAGGATTTGCTTAAACAAATTACAATTTGCAAAAAAGACAGCACACGTCTCAACTAACCTTTAGTGTCATAATGAGAATCCACAGTAGCACCAAGTTCTTCCCTCATAATGTTCTTGTAAAACCACCTATGTGATTATGTGCCCGTAACTTTCTTCAACTATTGATCACCCTCAGATAAATCCTTACCAAATCATCTGCAATCTTTTTTGCGATTCTCTCTCTATGCTCTCCAAATTTTTAGAAGTTGAAAAATGTTTGAATAATGAAGACAAAACACTATTTATTCTTTCACTCTCTAACGGCTGGCTGTTATTGCACCTCGCACGACCTGTCTTCAGTTTTGGAATCTAGGCGTCATTTCCACTATCTATGTCAGACGTCTTGGACCTTTTCAATAAAACCATTTTTCCATTATTACCCTACCCTCATATTTTAATCAATTTGTATCCCTTATTTCTATAGCTTTATCTAACTTTCCCACACTCATGATGACTCACACTTTAGGATATCATATTTTAGCAGATTTACATAAAAAAAACAAAACTAGAAGCTCCTGCATTTTTCTCTTATTGTTCCTTAACTTATAGTACTAGTGACGTCATTTTTAATGCTAGCAAAATTTTTAAAGTTATTCAAAATTTGTTTGTCAAAACATCTCAAACGGTATTTGCAGCAATATAGAATCAAATTGACTTCTAACTTTTTTGTTAAATTCAGCAACACTTACATTTATTTAGGATAACACTCTACATATAATTACATCTAAAACGGCCTTATTGACTTGAACAACCACATCTAATTAGATCTTCTCCCTTGACTATCTCATCTTCAAATTTGATCCCCACCACAGCAATCAATCAAATCATCTCTTCTCGATCTACAGGATCCCACACCAATTCACGATATCAGACCTCCTAAAAATACCGGGCATACTCAAGTTCCTTACCCCTTACATCCAGCCCTTCAAGCTGACACTCCCTCATTGGAAACTCAATGTCATAACCAAACAATCCAAAAATCCTCTTTCACACTTTAACGATCTTTATGGCCAATCGTCTTTTAACGGCATGACGACTCCTCCGAGATAGAGTCTGCACCATCGTAATCTCTTCTCCATATTCAAAAGTAAATTCTACCCTTATTTATACATTTGTACAACATTTTCCCCTTAAAACATGATTTTAACCTTTTATCTTGTAATAGAAACCCAAAAATCTTAAGATAGGCTATTTAAACTTATTCTTTTCCTCGAACTCATATGGTACATTAATTTTCAAGTCGAGCTTATTTTTTAAAGATTTATCCTTTTATCGACCTGTATTAGCTCGAATTGTCGCATTACAGATTTCCTATAATTTTTTATCTCCCACATTTCCAACACGCAGACGTATCATACTAATATCACCACATAAATTTTGCACATATATATCTCAGTTCAATTGTTACAATAACAATACTTTCGGTACTCATAAATTTTAATTCATTTCATGCATCCTTCAAACGATTCAGTTTAGGTATACGGGATATTTTATATCCACATAAACACAAGAAATTTGATGATAAATTTTTATTCACGTCGATAACATTACACGTGATTTTATAGATAACTAGTTTTTCAGAAATTGATCTCAGGTATATTATAGATATCTAATCTATCCAGCACCCAACTCCAGGTACTTTACAGATAACAAGTTTTTCACTGCTTTTAAAAGTAACAGGTCATTCAGGCACTCCGACATATCAACTCCTTCAGTTCTTCCAGTTTCAGTAATCTTTTACCCTGATGCAATGCAGAAATTAAAACTAACAAAAAGCTTCCCTAACATAAGTTTAGTCGAAGTCTAGTCGAACTTCAAATAGAAACTATGTGTGCAGTAGACTCAGTGCTGGCATCAACTCTTCAAACTGAAGATCTTCTGAGCGCCAAAACGTGATGAAAATGTAGAAGCAGACTTCTACTGGTTGTCTCCCTCCTCCACTACCATCACCTCCTCCTCTGAAACTGCCACCTCTGAAGAGTTAGTAGAGATGAAGAGGGCCCGACCTTAGAATCCATGGTGAAACAAAAAATCAGCATAACTGCCTCGTAGTTATGCCTATCCCTGCATATGAAGCCCCAACCTTGTCCTCCGCAATAGTACGGAGATAAGCCTAACGTTCCTCGCCTGTCAAGATGAAGACATGAAACCTTTACTTACAGTAGAATTCCTCCTCAACTTTAATCGCTTTGTCTTCTGACATGCCATGATAAGTCAGAGAAACATGACTGGGTATCTACATCTCTAAGGATTGGTCACCAAAGTATTTCAACTTCAACCTCTGTATTTCAGTAGCGATCCTCTCTTCAAGGACCATACTCCGAGTCTTCCCCATTTTTAATATTTTATAGATTTTATAGATTACAAGGGTACTTTGCTTCAAGGATTCGATACATGTACTATTTATATAACCCTACATTTATTATGCAGGTATGTTTTACCAAGCATCATCATCCATTACAGACACAACTTTTCAAAATCATAACCGCCACAAACATCAGCATCCACATCCTTATTAAATACACGTCATTTTCCTATAACCCGCGTAACTTCCACACAATCAAAGCCATCATTACCCCATTTCAATTATCAAGACCTTCAACCCAAATACCAATTACAAATTGATCATTTCTCAACCCAAGCCACTCATAATTTTGGTTGCGAGGGGGTGATTGTAGGGACCTATCCCTCGATCTCACCTAAAGTTGAGTTGTCGCCAGTTCGAATCACTTCTATCTCAGACTCACGCATTTTTAGCATAACTTCCCCAGTCAACATTCTAACCTACCCCACGAGCTGGTTAAGAACGTGGACAAAATTTAAACTAAAAAGCCTTATCCCGCCAAAGATACATGTCTCTTAAAAAATCACCAGTTACTCAGTCAACTGCCACTAACCACATTGTTCAGAAAATGTACTCTAACACAATGAAGAGCTGTGAAGAAGGCCTATATAAAGGAAAAGTTCCAGAAGAGGCAATGACTAAAAAATTATACAAGAGATCATCAAGAAATTACTTATTCTAGATTCTCGGATACATTCAAACTTCTTAATTACAAGGTTGAAGCATTTCTATACCGAGAAATCACTTGTAATAAGATATCCATCTCAAGAAACAAAGATACTTTTACAAAAATCCTCCACTCGAGGTCGTGGTTTTTTACCTATTCAGAGGTTTTCCACGCTAAATTCACCTGTGTCATTTCTTACTTTCTTTTAGAATATTGTCACAGGTTCATTAGTGCGATAGCAAATTCTAAGCCATTTTGAGCTTACGGAATTTGGCCATTATACTAATAACAACCGCAAGTCTATGAACATTACTGTTACGTGGGATGATAGTGATGATGGCCATAATGAGCATGATAATCCCTTTCAAGAAGAAGGAAATGGCTTGATAGCTCATATTGCAGTTATTAACTCAAGTTGCGATCGTTCTGATGTTTTTGTACTTAAAACTGACGGAGAAGATCACATTGACTATGAAAGTGATAACTATGAGCACCTAATTTTAAAGAGTTGTATTCTTAACTTGTTACTCAGCTTGAGAAACTTAAGAAAGAGAAACAATCTCTTAGTGCCCAACTTAGGACTTGTGAACAGTAAAAACACATTGTTGTAGAGAATGTAAAATTGGCGAAAACCAAAATAGAGAAACTTAAACTTGATTTGACCTCTACACAGCAAAAACTATTGATAAAATACTAAGTATGAGCAAAAATGTTACTGACAAAAGAGGGTTAGGATTTGATGAGCAAAATGTCAAGTCCACTTCATCTCAAGTTACTAAGTTTGTCAAAGCTACTTCAGTTCCATATTTTCCCAAACCTAGTATAATTAATGCTCCTCATAGGCAGACTAAACAGCCTTTAGTCTTTCATGTATTTTATTGCCAGGCTTGTGGTCGAAAGTCATCTTGCTCCCTATTGTAGATATGTTCATGTATTCTATGGTAGGAATGATCTTCACTTGGAAAGAGGAGACCCTATCGATCATATGCCCAATGTTTGTTAATTCTTCTTTTGTCCAAAAGTCTTTTAATGGTTTCTGGAATTTAACTCAAGCGATAGAAGAATGAAGATAGTGAAATCCATTTAGATTCAGAAGAAAGATCTCCTACCATAATTACAGTGCAATATTACAGTGATGGCTCTAAATGCTTTTAACTCTTCCCAGTGGTATGTAGATAGTAGATGTTCTCATCACATGACAGGGGATGCTACTCCTCTGAACAATGTCATAGATATTCAAGGATATGATGTTACTTTTGGAGGAGAAATAAGTGGAAAGATTACGGGAAATGCGAGTGTAGGAGGAATTGGGTGCCCAGTAGTCGATAATGTACTCTATGTCAAGGGACTTACTGCAAACCTTCTGAGTATGAGTCACTTATGTGATAAGGACAGCACAGTAACATTCAACAAGAAGGAATGTCGAGTCTTTGATAATACTAGGAAATGCATTGTGATTGCTGCCAGAACTTCTAACAATTGTTATGTTGTATCCCAAAACTCTATTTTATGTAAAGTTGCTAAAATGAGTTATGTAGAACTGTGGCACCAACGGTTAGGGCATGCAAACTTCAATCATCTTGCCAAGATTACAAGTAAGGAAATAGTTTGAGGGGTTCTGAAACTAAGCAAGTTAACAGATGCGGTGTGCGGACCATGTCAAATTGGAAAGCTAACCAAGAGTCTGCACAAAAAATCTACCAACATTATCACTACTCGAGTTTGGAGCTAATTCACAATGGCATAATGGGTCTTATGAGAGTGAGTACTTTGGGCGGAAAGAAGTATATTTTGGTTATGGTTGATGATTTTTCAAGGTTTACCTGGATCGCACTATTAAAACAGAAGTCAGACATGTTTGAAGAATTTAATACTATAGCCCTTCAAATGCAGAATGAGAAAAATTATTCCATTGACAAAATTTGAATTGATTGTGGATGAGAGTTCAAAGATAGTAATGTGATTGAGTATTGTCGAGCTAATGGGATCAAACATGAATTTTTAGCACCAATCATACCACAACAAAATAGAGTTGCAGAACGAAATAACCGAGTTCTACAAGAGATGGGGCAGGTATTACTCCATGGAAAGAATGTTCCTAATCATTTTTGGGGAGAAGCTATTCATGCCTCATGTCATATTATCAACATAGTTTATCTGCATCCTCTTGCACTTAACACGCCGTATAAACTCTGGTTTGGAAAAAGGCCAAACTTGAAATACTTTCGTGTGTTTGGAAGTAAATGTTATATCACATGTGATCGGGAAAATATTAAAAAAATTGACCCCGAAGCGATGAAGGTATTTTACTGGGATATGCAACAAATAGTAAGGCTTATCATGTTTACAACTTGAAGAACAAGATGGTAATAGAGTCAATTAATGTGATAGATGGGGACTCGACAGATCATGGACAAACAAATGATTAAGAGAGCAATGTTCAAGAAGAAACTCTGCCAATCTCTTCTATTGTAGCTCAAGATAGTGTGTTACCCACTGAAGTTATTGGTACATCTCATGCTGAAGCTTCAAAAGTACCTCTTGGTGAAATCTCAGGACCAAATGCTACTGTCCATAGTAATCCTCCTCATAATTATGGTGTTCCTGGATACCTTGATGATTATGAATATTCTGCACTTCATGAGTCCGTTAGGTATGTTAGCTACCATTGTTCTACGCTATATAAGATATTGGAGAGTGTGTGTGTTATGTGTCCATCATTGAACCAACCAACGTGAAATATACTTTATCTAATGAATATTAGATTAACGTAATACAAGATCACCTAAATGAGTTTAAGCGACAAGATGTGTAGGACTTAGTATCACGACCGACAAATACTAATATTATTGGTACTAAGTGGATTTCCAAGAACAAGTTTAATGATAATGATGACGTCGTAAGAAACAAAGCAAGGTTGGTAGCTAAGGGATACAATCATATAAAAGGGGTGGATGTAGAAGAAACTTTTGCTCCCATAGCTAGACTTAAATCTATTCAGATACTTTTAGCTTTCTTTTGCATGTTACAAAAAAATTTAAGCTTTATTAGATGGATGTGAAAAGTATGTTCTTAAATGGGCTACTTGAGGATAAAGTATATGTAGCTCAACCAAAGGGGTTTGAAGGTCCACATCACCTGGAGTATGCTTATCGCTTGAAGAAAGCTCTTTATGGACTAAAACAAGCTCCTCGAGCATAATATGATAGAATTTCAAACTTCTTACTTGGAAAGGGGTTCATTCGAGGAGGAGTTCGTAAGACATTATTTATTTAGCGAGAAGAGATGAAATATTTATTGCTCATGTATATGTGGATGATATTATATTTAGATCTATGTCTGATTCACGTGTCAAGGCATTTAGAGAATTAATGGGAAGAGAGTTCGAGATGTACATGGTTGGGGAATTAGCCTACTTCTTAGGTCCCCAAATCAAGCAACGGGAGGATGGCATTTTTGTATCTCAATCTAAATATACTAAGGATCTAATAATAAAAAATTGGTCTTGATTCTGCGAAACATGACAGGATGCCAATGAGTACTACCACCAAATCGAGTAAGGATTTTGCAGGTACTGATGTTAATCAGAAGATGTATAGGAGCATGATAGGAAGCTTGTTATATCTTATAGCTAATCGTCCAAAAATTATGTTCATTGTTTGCATATGTGTTCATTATCAAGCAAGTCCTAAGGAGTCTCATTTACACACTGCTAAATGGATTATTCGCTATGTCTCTGGGACTTTAGAGTTTGGATTGTGGTATACTCGAGATACTGCGTCTAAGATTATTGGATACTCAGATGCAGATTGGGCCAAAAGTTTTGGTGAAAGGAAGAGCACTTATGGGGAATACTATTACATTGGGAACAATTTTGTTACATGGCAAAGTTAGAAACAAAACTGCATTTCGCAATCTACTGCAGAAGCAGAATATATTACAGCAGAAAGTTGTAGTACCCAACTAGTCTGGATGAAGCAAATGTTACATGATTACGGGATGACTCAGGGAGTAATCACTATATTGTGATAATACAAGTGCAATCAATATTTCTAAGAACCCTGAACAACATTCGAGGACTAAGCACATCGACATCAGATTTCATTTTATTCAAGATATTATTAAGTGATAGATTGTGATTGTAGAGTATGTTGGTACAGAGAACCAGCTTGCTGATCTCTTCACTAAACCTTTGGATATTCTTCGGTTTAAAACTCTCAGATGCGCTATTGGTGTATGTTCAATTGCATAAATCTTGTAGGTCATCCTGACTGTTTGTGTTACTATTTTGTGGACATCGTCAGGTATGTGTCATTTCTTTTGCTTTTCTTAGCTATTTCCCCTAGTTTTTGCATTATAGTCTTGTAGTGGCAGATTTTCTGGGAGGAAGATATTCGCCAATACTTATTCGTAAAGAGGCTACAATAAACTAAATAGGCAAGATTTTACGTGGAAAACTCAGTAAATGCTGAGAAAAAACATAACCTCAATGAAGGTTTTTATGCAAAATTTAATATGTTGTTAGTTATTACATAGTTTTGGAATGATAGTAGGTTTAAGAGGTTGTAATTGGTAACGTGTGCAGATTTTTTGTGTCTAATAATCTATTCTCTGCCTATATTTATAGTGGATACATGCAGTTTTACAAAAAGGAAACAGTCTCCTATTCTGGGGGGAGTGGGCAAACTTCGCAAATCTCTAACAGCTCTCTCTTGACCAGACTTCAACGGCTACTTTTGGTAGGTCGAGGACTTATTGTATCTTCTAGAATGTTGAGTTGTCTTCGACTATACTGTGTTGGCTTACCCTTGTTGAATCTGGGGAATATGCTACTATAATCGCCCCATTCTTGAGAGAAGCATTGGTGGTTGTATCGATAAGACTTTTGGAATCTAAAAAGGTTGTCGAATGAAAAGATGAATCTTCTATGTCATTTCTGAGGTCAAAAGAATTGTATCTGGTCAAGTTATTCCCAAGGTGCAATAAATGTGGTACACTAAATCTGGTTGAAGGATAATGGGTTCAAATAGGTTATTATGGAAGTGGGATGGTGGTAGTTGGTGGAAAGATGCCGCCCCAAGTGTGGCCTATGGCGTATTTTGGTATTGAAGATGGTGATCATTCGAATGGACAAATCTAAAGTAAACCGATTGATGTGAAGCCGACATGTGATCATAGCATATCGCTGGGGTAGGAACAAGGTAAAAAAAGGGACGATGTGTATCTGTTGGAAACCATTATATCATCATGCAGGGTGAAGGGATAACTGTGTGCGTTGATGATGAATATTAGAAGGTTAGATGGGCATCCAGGGATCTTGCCGAACGTTTGAGTTTTCTTATAATTTGTTGCTTGTTCTTTTTTGCTGAAGCATCTCTTAGAAGTTCAGTGAGTTGAGATTCATTGGGCTTCGAGGACTAGAAAAAGGCTTTAATGTCATATTCTTGTGAAATGAAAATAGAGTAACTAGTTATATAAGTCGAATGTAATAAAAGAATGTAACATGATATAATGTAATCGAAGGATGAAAGTGTCGAACATAAGAAATGACAAGTAGTCGAATGAGATAGATGCTGAATGTAAGAAATGCAATGTAAGATAAATGTCGAATGTAATAAACAATTTATTTAAAGAAATAAATATTTTGGTCGAAGTTAGTTTCGGAATGTGTATTGTTTATCAAGTATGTTATAGTATATGTAGAGTCGAAGATATCTGTGTCAATTTTTGTTTATGAATAAAAAGTCAAAGATATTTGACCGTGTGGGGCCAGGAATGGATTTTGAGAGATATTGATGGGACTTGGAAATTTAGAGTTCCAAGGTAGAGTAAATGCAGAGAGTTAAACTAGGACTGAAGGGGTATAAATAAGTCTGGCATTGTAGAGGTGAGGCATTCATGCGAGATGGTGAAGACGAGAACTCAGGCCCGTGATGGTGTGTTTAAATGTGTACAGGCGATGTACTGGGTACTGTATACGCGATATTTAGGATCTCAGAACTATGATATGTACCTGGAAGATCTGGGGGAGCCAGATTATGAAGGCATGAGTGAGGCAGAAGCAAAAGAGGCTGAGGAGGACTTTAAGTTTCGTATTAGATTGTAGTTTTGGAATCCTTCTGAACGCTGTGGTAGAATATGGACCCGAGCAAAGTTATTAGTAAAGAGGGAAGATGAAGCTGTAGGGAGGGGTTTATGAAGTTTTAATATTGTAGAGGGGGTCTGTGGTAAGGAATTGTTGATGATGAGGAATGTAACTGTGGTATTAATGTTAGTGGGATGAATTAATTTGTATCACTTGTCGAATGAAAGTTATACTTGTTAATTTTTGGAAATGGAAAATGTGTTAAAATGAATTGTTGTCGAATATGATGATATTGGTGATGTTGTCGAATTCAATCCCAAAAATATAGCAATTTATGGGTACAATAAGAAATAGGGGAACGAACATGAAAAATGATTATGGAAAGATGTGTTCCTTTAGGTGATGGTATAAAATATAAGGAAAATGATGTAAATCATCTATTTGATAGGATAGGTCGTGCTCTGGTGGGTATTAATGTATCCGAAGAAACTCTTCGAGATATTGAAGGATTAAAGCACGAATGTAGAGGTTTATTAATGGTGAGAAGGCAAAGAGTGAAAGAAGTCAAGAAATAACGTATGAGGCGTTACGTTCGAGGAACTGAACGATCACGAAGTGGTGTAACGAACAGTCACGTGGGGTCTATAAATAGGGCAGAGGTGGGCGACTATTCATACTTTTCAAAAATATAAAAAAAAAATTGTGAAGTGAATTGTTGTTGCTCAGCGTGGGAGTGGTTGGATACGATTGCAAAGGAGGATATTAGCGTGCTGATTGAAGAGCCAAGTAAGCAATGGAAAGGGATACAGAAGCAGTACAGAAACAAGGTTAGTAATTGTTGTTGGATTGTTTGTGATTTTGATTGATTGATGTTATAGAAGAAAAATAAGAAGATAAGAAAATATTGTTGTGTGTGGAATTGAATGTGAAATAAATGATTGCTAGATAGGAGATAAAAGAATAGTGTTAGGATTGGACGGAGTAGTGGAGAAAGTACTCTGTTCATGTGGAAGAAATGGAGTCGTAGGGATTTTATGGATGGGTTCTGGTGTGGGTTATGCAAGAATTGGTGGAGATGAGTAGAGAGAGGGATTGGTTAGTGGCACGATTGTAGAAATCATTGTTGTGATACGGTGAGATTGTCAGATATTTTCGTATTTGTTGAGATTGGACCGGATTTTGTGCCAGATAAGGGGAATGCCTAATTTTTGAATAATGGTGTTTTAGCGGGAAAAAGGTGAAGCGGCTTCGAGAAGCTATTGGGATTCCTTAAATTCGACCAGAATGAAAACGGATTAAAATGTTTATTGAAGAGTAAATTGAAAAATTAAATGATTCGAGTAGTGAGTAATGTGTAAGTTTAACGAAGATAGGAATATAAATTAATGTTATTCCATCGGGAACTGTACTAAACAATATAAAATGATAGTAGCAGACAGTAAAGTGAATGATGTATTGGAGAGGAATCTTCGACAATGAGATGTATCACATATGATAGTTACTAACTATGTTTAAAATATGGAATCTATTTGACAGGTTCTTTAAAATGGCTGAACCAAATTTAAATGATGAGAAAGATATATACGCAAATCTGGAAGATGTAGAGCCCTTGATGATTGATGTGAGGACCTGTGTGTAACAATTGAGAGTAAGGTATAGAGTAGGGGCAAGTAGTGCAGATATATGGAGTGTGGAGCAGTTTAGGGTGTCACCCAGTGTTATTGAATTATTTAAGGAGGAGGCCCCGAAAAGAGATGTGGATCACGAGCCCCAAGCTAGTGATCAAGAAGGTAGTGGGGATGGGGAAGAAGATGTGGAGGAGGGCGAGGAAGCATGTTATGGAGATGGTCCAGAGACGAAAGAGATCTTAAGTTTTAAGAAAAAATATGGTATTCCTAGGGACATAAGGTTGGAAGAGTATCAGTATGAGATGATCGATAAGGAAATTCCTTTGAATGGTATTTTGGTTCATTGAGAACAAATAAAGAAAGGTTTGAAACTTCCCCTCAGGGCAGATCAGAAAAAGTTAATGAACTTTTTTGATGTCGCTCCTGGTCAATTTCACCTTAACGTATATGATTTTTTTAGGGTATGTGGTGCAATAAACGGTCGATTTAAGAATAGGGGGAAGAGTTAATTAATGTAGATGATTTGTGTGTATACTACATATTAAAAACAAACCCGAGATTAAAAGGGTATCGTTACTTGGCAAGGTTCTTGAATAGGCCAATCTTTTATGACATGGTTTCAACTGGAGGTCGATACACCGACGAACGTCTACTTATGTCTGGTAACTATGAGTTTGATCAAAAAGATCCTGGGGAGCCGTTAGAAAGAAAAGAGTTACATCTAGATCTGTGGTTAGGTAACGTAAATGATTAAGTGTAGATAAAAATTTGAGTACGGTAATGTATGAAATCTATTGATGTTTTTATGTTTTATAGCTTTGAAGGAAGCCATGAAGAAAGCTGAAGTGGACGAGGAATTGTATAAGATAAGAAGAGGATTTTTTGGCAGGATCGATAACTTAGATATTGACCAAGATCGTCTAAGTACACTATTTCAAGAAGCAGGGTTAGAAAGGTCGATAACTAAAGGTTCGGAGATGCCTGTTATTGGTGGAAAAATGTCAGCGAAGAATAAGAGAGCTGCAGATGGAAGTTTACCATTGGAAAATCCTAGGTTGTCGGGGTACAATACTGACACTGAGATAGATGATATGCTCGGCAAGTCTTCTGGAAAGAATGAAAAAAGAGGGTGGCGAGCTCTAAAGTCCCTCCGTTGTTGCACCATAAGAGGACTACTCAAGAATCATCAACCGAGGGGGTCGATGTTACCTCCAAACTAGCTGTGGTGGTTTGTTGGTTACCTCCACGGGGTTCGAGCAGTGTGTTCCCCAAGAAGACTACTGGTGGTCGGACGTCAAAGAAGAAATTTGTTGAGGAGTCTGAGATGGAAGTGCAGAAGACTATGGAGTCCTATACGTCTGGGACGGATGGGCTAAAGAAGGAGATGGCAGATTGTATGGTGGGAATTGATAGCTTGGATACATTTTTAGGCGAGGGACAGAGGAATTTGACGAAGGTGAGAAATTTTAATGCTTTTGTTCGAATGAAAATTTTGGTAGATTACTCAAATACTCATTATAAGACTTTCATGCAAATTAAGAAATTGATGGGTGAAGCTTTGGGTCATGTTGTCGGTAGTAGTGAGTTGGCAAATCAGGTTGTTGCATGCAAAAATATAGAGAATGAGTCAAGCGCAGAAAATGCTGATCTGAATGCGACGCTGAACAGGTACAAGCTGGAAGCAAAGAAGGCGAAGGAGATGGCGCTGGCGGAAGTGAAGAAAGTGTTGGAGAAAGAGAAAAAGGAGGCTTTGGCGTTGCAGAAAGCTACTTATGAAAAAGATGTTAGAGATCAAGTTACCGATGCTCACAGAGCAATGGAGCTAGAGCAGGGCAAACTGCTCAATGAAGTAAAAGCTCGGATGAATGCAGAGAAATTGGAAAAGTGTATGGAAGTGAGGATGCACTTTCTAGGCCATTTTGAGGAGGCAGAAAAAAGCAAAAATATTACAAGGGACTTGTAAAAGCTGGGGGACTCGCGTGTGATGACAGCTCAGACGAGGATCTACCCCAGACTCCTGATGTGCGTGAAACAATTGAAGTGATCAAAGAAGAAGTGATGATGGAGGTCGACAATCCTCGTCCTAGGGTGGAAGCATATATGCAGGTACCCGAAGGTGCCTTAAATGAAGAAAAATCTCCTCTGAAGCGTTAAATCATGTTTAAATTATGTTGTGTTAAGTGAAAGTATGTAACAAATGGTCAGTGGGACCGAAACAATTTTAATTTTGAGTGTGCGAAGAATATTTGTTTTGTTGCTATAAAATTTTGATAAATAACAATTATGCAATAAGTTTGAGTAGATTTGATAAAGTGATGTTTCAAAAATGATGATAGATTCGAGCAGATAGATAAAGAACGTTGGTGTACGCGATATGTGAAAGATGGCCAAGAAATGGCAAGTAATGAGTACCAGATGTATATCCTGAGATGGGTATCTAGATTTTGATGTAAGAAGAACAAGAACTCAAAATAGGTTGTTTGATAAGTAAAGAGCACGAAGTAGAACATCCTATAATTAGATATTTGTTCGCGTAAAATGGAATGATATGTGTTAGGTATTCTTGTGGAAGTATGAACCTAAGAAGAAATCAAGATAGTAAGGGATTTGTTTGTCTCATGCATACTTGATAAGTATTGATCGAGATCAAATCGAGGTAGTAAATATATCGTTTGTCTGATGTATACTTGATAATTATGGATCGAAATCAAATCGAAGTAGTAAAGATATTGTTTGTCTGATGTAGACTTGATAAGTATATATCGAGATCAAATCAAAGTAGTAAAGATATTGTTTGTCTGATTTATACTCTATAAGTATAGATAGAGATCAAATCGAAGTAGTAAAGAAGATAATGATGAGTACAAATTATTTATTGAATAGAAGAAAATGGCTACAGTGTCTCATCTGTAAAATAGTTTTAGCTGAGCAGTGTTCCATGGATATTCGAGCTGGACTTCATCTTCAGTCATTAGCCAATAAGTTCTGCTATCTGTTTTGTTACTGACGATGTAGGGCCCTTCCCAATTTTCTGATAACTTTCCAGAATTTTAAGGTCAAGTACTATCTTGGATCTGTCGTAGGACAAGGTCTCCAATACCAAACTTTAATTTTCAAACTTTTTTATTGTATGCCTTTTTTCAATGTATCATGATATCGTCCCAGATTGGCAATGGCCTTATCTTGGGTTTCTTCGATCCAATTGAGGTTGCAAAGTAGGCCGAGTTTATTGTCCTCATCTAAGATTAATTGTCGGGTACTTGGTAAATCGAGGTCTGAAGGTATAACTGCTTCGGTACCAAAAGTTATCATGAAAGGAGTGCAGCCTGTTAAAACTCGATGAGTGGTACGATAGGCCCACAAAATACTGAGTAGTTTGTCCACCCATCTGCCTTTTTTGTCGTCGAGACACTTGCATAAACCAGATTTGATGCTTTTATTGATGGCTTTGGCTTGTCTGTTGCCTTGAGGATAATATGGTGTGGAAGTTGTTAACTAAATCTTTAATTTATGGAGGAAAGTAAGTACTTTAGCCCTGATAAATTGTTTGCCATCATCAGAGTATATCATGTGTGGACAACCAAACCTGGTGATGATATGCTCCTACAGGAACTTGATGACCTTATTCTCATCGGTATGGAAAAGAGGAATTTCTTCGGCCCACTTGGTGAAGTAATCAGTAGTGACTAAAATAAACCTTATGTCTCCTGATATAGGATGGAACGGGCCGATGATGTCGATTCCCCATCGCTTAAATTGCCAGAGGACATTGCTAACATGTAAGTCGAGGGCTGGACTTTTGATGTCCTGAGCGTAGATTTGGCATTTATAGAATTTACGCACAAAGTCTTCACAATCTTGTCGCATCTTGGGCCAGTATAATCCTTGTGTGAATGCACGTTGGGCTAACAATCTTCCTGAAACATGTGCACCACAGATACCCTAGTGAAGTTCTCAGATTTTGATCTGAGCCAATTTCTGTAAGATGCATTCGATAAGCAGTCCTCCTCTAGTGAGTCGATATAAGATTTTATTTTGGACAGTGAATCTGGGGTACTTGGCCAACAGGGATCGAGCTTTGTCTTTATTACTGAGGAGAATGTTGAAGTTGAGGTAATCATAAAGCGGTCTTCTCCTGTCGTCATGGTCGTCATCTTTGGTAATGGTTATCTGGAGTGTTGAAAGGATATCAAGACTAGAATGATCGATGATCTCGATTTCCAAAGATCTTTTTTCACTGTCTCCCAGCATGGCAACGATGTAAGTTAACGCATCGGCATGGCAATTTTCTTGTCGAGGTAAATAAGATATTGTGGCATGTTTGAATTTTTTTCATCCTTTTTTTTACCAAAGCTGCGTAATCAACCATTTTGCCGGTTGTCTGGAAGGTTTTGTTATAATGATTATACATGAGTAAAGGGTCGGCATATACTGCTAATTCCTCAACTCCGGGAGTAAGTGCAAGATCGAGACCATGTAAGATTCCTTCATAATCGGTCTCATTATTGGTAGCATAGAAGTTGAGTTTGATAGCATTTTCAATGCGATGATTGGAAGGTGTAACGAGGACTATGCCAATTCCGGATCCTCGTGGACCCGTTTATTAAAAGTCGTCAACCTGAGCTTTTAGACTATTCATTTGGTTCTGCAATTGAGTCATCTGTAAATATTTTTTCAAGTTCTTCCAAATTGGGGTCTTCGACGGGAAAATCTGCCAAAAAGTCGACCACTGCCTGTCCCTTGATGGATATTTGAGGTTCAAAGGAAATATCATATTCTCCAAGAAAAATAGACCATTGTTGGATTCTGCGAGATTTTTCTTTTTTGGAGAGTAACAATTTGAGAGGGTATTTGGTGATAACCTTGATAGGATGAGCTTGAAAGTAGGGGTGAAGTTTTTGAGAGCTGTAGACCAAGGCGAGTAGCTATTTTTCTGTTCTTGTATATAATTTTTTAGCAACCATAAGTATTTTGCTGAGGAAGTAGATTGGTTTTTCTACACCGTCATCTTCTCGAATAAGAATGGAACTGATTGACTCTTTCGTTGTGGATAAGTGCATAGTAAGTGATTCGCTATCAATTGGAGTACTCATTATAGGAGGACACCCCAAGTATCGTTTAAGATCTTAGAAAGCCATTTCACAGTCGGGAGTCCAAATGATTTCCTTTTCCTATTTGTGGGAAAGAGGAGTGGGGTTTCCACGAAGAAGAAGGTAAAGGAGTTGGCATCGATCAGATGACTTTGAGATGAAACTGTGAAGAGCGGCTATCTTACCGATGAATTTTTGAACAATTTTTTTCGCTCGAGGAGATGACATTTCCATAAGTGCTTTGATTTGAGCTTGATCGATTTCTATCCTTCTTTTGTTAATGAGGTATCCCAAGAATTTGCCAGATGCAACGCCGAATTGACATTTTTCTGGGTTGAGTTTCATCTGGTATTTGCGAATGATATCGAAGATAGTTTGAAGGCTGTTTGGATGATCTTCTCCCTTCAGGCTTTTACAGATCATATCATCGATATAAACTTCTATGATTTTGCCGAGGTGATGTTTGACCATTTGGGTTACAAGTCGTTGGTAAGTAGCTCCAGCATTTTTTAACCCAAAAGATATTACTGTTTAACAGTAGAGACCTCTTTCGGTTATGAAGGTTGTTTTTTCCTGACCTTCTTCGGTTAGTGGTACTTAGTTGTATCCCTAGGCGGCGTCCATCATAGAAAGAAGTTCGTGTCCAGCGACTAAATCGAGAAGTTGCAGAATTAATGGTAGCAGAAAATTGTCTTTGGGTGTGAACTTGTTGGGTTCTGTGAAGTCGACACAAACCCTGATTTTGTCATTTTGTTTTGGTACAGCGACGATATTAGGCACCCATTTTGAATATTTGGCTTCCTGAATAAATCCTACACAAAGGAGTTTATCAATATCTTTGTTGACTGCATCTCGGAGTCGAGGAGCTAGATTCTGTCATTTTTGAATGACAACTTTACTGTCGGAAAGGAGATTGAGTTGGTGGTAAGCGATGGAAGGATCAATGCTAGACATTTCTTGGAAAGTCCCGGGGAAGATGTCGATGTTTTTCTTAAGCAGCTGTATCATAGCCTCATTTTCGTCGGTCGATAATTTGGAGCCGATGAAGGTTGTACGTCCAGGGCTATCGAGTTCAGCAGATGTGACCATCTCGGTGTCATGCTATTTGAATGTCGTTGACTCCTCGTGCTGTAGTTGCTACGCTTTGAAAAGTTTAATTGTATTAGGGTTGGTTGCGATATTTTTGCACATTTGTGCTACTTCTTGGCTGCCTTTGATTTCATAGACTCCGTGATCCGTCGGAAAATGTAGTGCTAAATGATAAGTTGATGGCACTACCCTAATAGAATGTAGCCAACTTTGACCCAAAATTCCCAAGTATTTGGACTCTACATCGATGACAAGAAATTTGACGAATGTGATTTTTGAACCTGCCTGAACTGATAGAGTGATTTCCCTGATGGCTGATTCTTTTTAACCATTGAAGCCTGTAATTGTTGTTGTCGAAGCTTGGCAGAATCTGTAAGGCTGAGGAATTCAATTGCTCTTCGGAACAAGACATTCGTAGCGCTTCCGGTATCGATGAGAAGTGTATGGAGGTAATCTTGCTGACTTTGAGCATAATAACTAAAGGGTCTTCATGAGGGTATTTAACATGGCTGATATTACAGTCTTTGAAGGCTATTTGGTAATGACGCTTTGACTTTCTTGTGCTCAGAAGAAGTTTTGCCAATTTTTCTGAAGATGACATTTTGCAGCAAGACGTAATGCGATCGTCTTGTTTTCTTTTCTTCCCCTTTTAAATCTCGATCATATACAAGTTGCGAGCTTGTCCCTGGTCCTGATTTTGCTCGATTTCTTTGTTTTTTGCTTGATCCTCGAGAAACTTTTGGATGTCGATGATATAATTATGAAGTCTTCCAGCTAATAGGATACGATGAAAGATTCGGATGAGGGAGTAACAGTTATTTGTTTCATGACTATGCACATTATGATACTGAGATAAGAGTCTATTGGGAAGATCAAGAATTATCTGTGGTGCGCGATAACAGTCATCTCACTTTATCGTGAGCAAGATAGCGGAGAGAGTTGTTGTCATTGGTGGAAAAACTGGAATTGGTCTGTCTGGTTTACCGTCCCTTCTTCTATTATTGTCGGTATTTCTGTCGCATTGTTTAGGCGCTTCAGGAGTGACTATTCGCTAAGCTGGAGTCGAAGATGTTTCTCGAGAATGTATTACCGATGAACTTTTCATCTTATCTTTCTTTAACCGTTCCAGTTTGATATAGTTATTAACCACATCAATCATCTCAGTGAATATGTAAGGTTTGTGTAGAGTAAGTTTTTCTCAAACTTTTGAGTCAATGTGCAAGGCGGAGGTGAATGTTGAAACAAGGATTTTAGGGTCTGAATTCCCAATCTTCCGTGATTCCTAAAGAAAACGGTTATATAAGTTTGCCAAGGTCTCTTCCACGCCTTGCTCGAAGTAAAACAAGGAATCAACAATGATTTCTCGCTCCCTAGCATGAATGTAATTGGATTTGAAAAGATGTTGCAACTGGTTGAAAGTGGTAATGGAGGCTTCTTGGATGATGTGGAACCATCGGAGTGGTTCTTCCTTTAAGCTCATGTTGAATAGCCTACACAACATATGGTCGAGTTTGGAATATAGCCCAACCGCAGCTTTAAAATGTCGAATATGTGCAAGCGGGCCAGTCAGGCCTGTATATTGAGTGAATTTGAGCATATGGAAATTATCTGGGATGGGCATATTTTCTAAATATGGAGAGATGGGGTTTATTTCGATTCTATCAAGCGCAGATCGACGGCCTGGGATGTTAGAGTTAATGGCTTAAATTTTGTTGTTAAGGTCGTCTAAGGTGATGAACTGTTGCGGGGGAAGAGGTAGGGCTGCGATCTGAGAAACAAAATCACCATATACTTCTGGTCCCAATCGATCTTTGATGGGCCTTCTTTCTGGTGGAGGGGTCTGGTGACATCTGCGCGACTGCCTTGGGTTGTCGAGGCTGAAGAGGTTAGGCCAGAATGTCGAGAGGCTCTGTTTGGATTTCTAGATCTGGATCGAGAAATTCGTTGATCGTCCTCTCTCGGCTGATCATCGCGTTGAACCGCTCTTGATCGATGTTCACTTCGAGCGAGTGGAGGTGACGTCTGGTGGGCAGTGAGTCGATCTCGTGTCCTTCGTAGTCTCTCTATCTCTTTTTGATGTGTTTGACTTTGCCGATCCAAGGCTTTTCTTCGCTCATCTCTCTCCGTTTGAAGGGCTTAAGCGTGGATACGCTGATCTTTCAGTCATTGGATTTTTTCTACGGCCATTTATTTTTGAAGTTCGAGTACAGCACCGTGTAAATCAATAGCTCTTTGTATTTCCTGATCTGTTACGGTACTGGAATGGCTTCTCAAGTTCATGTTTGTCATCGGAGGGTGTTCAGATCAGAAATGGTAGAAAAAAGTGTGGTCTTTCCCACAGATGGAGCCAATTATTGTGGTGGATTTTCCAGGAGGAAAATCTTCACCAATACTTATTCTTAAAGAGGCTGTAATAAACAAGATAGACAAGATTTTACGTGAAAAACTCAGTAAAAGCTGAGAAAAACCACAACCTCGAGGAAGGTTTTTATGTAAAATTCAACGTGTGTGGATTTTTCTATGTCTAATAATCTATTTTCTGCCTGTATTTATAGTAGATATATGCAGCTTTACAAAAAGGAAACAATCTTCTATTCTGGGGGGAGCGAGCGAACTTCGCGGATCTCGAATAGCTCTCTCTTGACCAGACTTCAACGGCTACTTTCGGTAGGTCGAGGCCTTATTGTATTTTCTAGAATGTTGAGCTGTCTTTAACTATGATATGTCTTCGACTACACTGTGCTGGCTTACTCTTGCCGAATCTGGGGAATATGCTACTACAAGTCTATCTTAGCTATGCATGTGCATGTTCGGGATTTATTTATGTGTAATATATTCATTTAATGCTTAAGCTACTTGGTATAACTTATTCGTCACAGGAGCCAACGGCCCATGAACCTAGTCATAAGTAGAAACCTTGAGGATAAATGTAGAGACTTCGTTACCTAACGTTATGTGTGGATCTAACCTTTTGTGCAAGCTTCGAGTGTTATTAAATAAATTCATTCCCGCAAAATTTATCTTTGTTTCTAATCTTTTAATTTTATACATTTATCAATTGATGGTGGTGACATCTAAGTCAAGTTAAAATACTAGAACATTTTCTTTACTTGATTTGAGGTAAAACAAGAAATTGTATAAGGCTTAGGACATGATTTTAGGCATTGCTATTTGCACCATTTTTGGCCTTTCAATACTTGACCCAAATCTTTTAAATCACTTGCTACCCTTTGAGCCTAAAATAAACCATTTCTTTGTATACGTCAATTCCCGTTTACCCTTATATTTTGAGGATAGGAAGTGTTAAAGTATGAAGGGTATTGTGTATATTAGTGTTGCAAGTGTGACTTTCTTTTTCAAAGCATAAGTTCAAATAGTGCTTGAAGATCAAGTATATCTCTAGACACATTACATTGGGAAGAAAAAGGAGGAAGGAGGTGTCTCGATAACAATAACAGAGGTGGTAGCTATATTTGTCCCCAGAATGCCAGCAAAACACTTACTTCATCACTAGGCTACCTTTGCCTTCTCTACAACCTTAAAAATCCTAGTTGATTCTAAGTCTAGTGCAATCGGTTTAGTGAAGATGATAGTTGGAGAATTTATGGTATTTAACTTGACACCACCAAAAATAATTGATTTTTCTTCCGTGAGATCTTTTAATAAAATAACACTACTTTCTTGGATTGTGAATTTTTAACTTCAGTTTAATCATATTCATATTTCCTCAGAGTGATATTTAGTAAATTTTCAGTGACTTTGAGTTACCAACCATGAGAGGCCTAAGTATTATCATATTTCCAAAATAGTGATCTTCATACATCTAAATATCAGGACTTTGATTGGACTACACACACACACATCGAGTTTCTTTTACATTAATTAGTTTATATATCAATAGTATTCTTTATATTGAGTATCTGTTGTGCTTATAGATTTGACTCTGCATGTTTTGAGGGGGAGTGTGTTTGGTAATCTCCATTTTATCTCGTACAGTCACGAGAATTCTCTTATATCTCTTGTGTCTAGTTGTTGCTGGGTGATTGGTTAATGTCCTTGAGTTTACCTATTTCTGTCCATTCGTTCGAGCGATTTGTCTGTTCAAAATTTGGTCTTTGTTTATCAATTTCAAGCTGCAGTGATTTTTAGGCAAATTATGATACTTCGATCGAACGAGGTGTACGTTCGTTCGAACGAGATGTGGTTTCTTTTTATACTTCAACCTGGAGTGGTTTTTAGACAAAATTTGTTTCTTCGTTCGAACGACTTTATTTTTCGTTTGAACGAGGTTGTAGTTTGGTCGTCACCCACCTGTCTCCTGCATTCTTCTAAATCACACCATCAACTTTAAGTTTTTCACTTTGTCTCTCTCACTCGTGTCTCCACCTCCCACTGTGATTTCTCTCACTCACTCTCTCTTGTGTTTACTTGGTACTCAATTGGGAAAGGGTTCGAGTTTGCAGGTTCTTGCAATTGTATTTACTTTGTGTTTAGTGTTTGATTACTGAGTTTTCTAAGCAATTTGTGCCAATTTCGTTAGAGGTTTCCCAAGGTTGCACTTTGGGTTTAAGTAAGTTCAAATAATACTCATTATTAATTGTTTGTCCTTTAATTCTTAAATTCTGTATACCGTGTTTCTCGTATATTGCTCCCAAATCGTGATAACAGGCTTTGTGATTAAGGGGTGGTGTTTGGATGATTGTTGATTTGTTGGTTTGGACAAGGTGATTATTTTGTGTTTAAAGTACTTATTGATTATTGCATTAGGTGTTGAGCAGTTGGAGGTCGGGGTTCTACTGGTGTGGTTTATTTCTTGCAGATGCCGGATTGGTTTGATGGTAGTTTTGCTGTTGGAGTGTGAAGTGTGATTAGGTTTGTTGATTGAACTGGGTTTTTCTTGTAGGTGATTGGGTAAGTGTGAGTACCTGTGATTGTTAATTTTGGTATTGTTGTTTAGGTATTTATCTGCGGGTAGATTTTTAAGTTTTTGTTTGCGTGCGATATGGCACCTAGGCTACAGGTGGGAACCAAATGGCCACGTTTTACCTCGACAGTCATTCTCGATGGTCAGAGAGTAGGAGATAACCCGGTACATTGGAGCACAGAAAAAGGCTTTAAAGATTGCCCAATTGTAAAAGAACAAATAGTGAATATCAAAAGTGTCTCTGAAGTTAGTGCGGGCTACGCGAGTGTATTTGCAAAGTTCAAAGTAAAAGGTTGGACCAATATTCTTGCTCCTACTGGAA
The DNA here is from genome assembly GCA_014058105.1 of Kingdonia uniflora. NCBI lineage: Eukaryota > Viridiplantae > Streptophyta > Magnoliopsida > Ranunculales > Circaeasteraceae > Kingdonia > Kingdonia uniflora. The sequence goes on from JACGCM010001281.1 coordinate 6,253,211, forward strand.
AGGTATATCCTCGAATTGTTTGACTGTTTTATGCTTCTCCGCAAGTTGAATCCATCCATTCACTTTATAACAAACTTTTTTAGTCACTATTGATGGGGAAGAGTATAACGCAAATTGGAGTAGATTTATTTTATATTAGGTCTCTCTCAGCACATTAACACTCCCAGATGTGTTTGGCCAGTAACGTCTTATCCATGGCTCGCCTATTCTCCTGAGAGTAAGTTTACTGAGGCTGAGATTCTAATTCTTCCTGAGATGAATGAGATGGTTTTTGACATCACTACTCAACATAACCTCTATACTAGATCGGGAACTGTGACTCACAAGATGTTGGATGATGAGTCTCGTCTAGTACATAACATTGTTATTACTAATATCATCCCAAAATCCCAAAAGAATGAACTCTCTGAGCGGATGAAAGCATTTTTTTATGCCTTCAAGAATAATGTGGAAAATGATCTCCCGAACATCATCATTGAAGAGATGATAGATGTCAGTACCAAAATGGTGACTCAGAGTTCAGTACCTTTTGCTCACCTTGTTATGGATATTCTGCTAAATGTTGGGTATACAGTGTTTCCTAATGAGCCTAAAGATACAAAAGTGAAAATATTAGATGCTAGTAACTATCATAAGAGTGCATCTATCTTCCTTCTGCACTACCATTTGAGCCCGTTCCTTCAGGTGAGCACATAAGTTCTTCTAGCTAGGGGTGAGCATGGGTCGGTGGGGGTCGGTTTTGGGCCCAAACCGAAACCGAAACATTCGGTTTAAAAAAATTGAAATCAAAATCGAAACCGAAGTCAGGCAAAACCAAACCGAACTGAACCGATGGAAGTCAGGCAAAATCGAAACCGAAAATCAAAGTATAAACCGACCCAAAACCGAACTGATAATCAATGTGGAAACCGAACTGAAACCGAACCAAAAGCCAATAAAATTCAATTTGGACTATATGGTCCAATTTGGTCCAATTCCCTGCTTAACATTACTTTACAAAAATCATTACTTCACAAAAAGTATTACTTAAATACATGACAATGAGAAAATAATCCAAATTCCAAAATATAACCAATTCAAAGAGAAAAAGAGAAAATAACTAATTTATATAGAATGATACAATCATCAAAACATAACCAAGCTATCCACTAAGAGAAAATAAAATCATCATTAACTAACACTAGAAACAAAATGAGAGTTGAACTCCATTCGCCTTTTTCTTGCCTTCATTAGGAAAAAAAACACCAACTCACAAGCAAAATCTTTGAACACCCACAAAGTCACCCACATCTGAAAAATCAAAAATTGAAGTTAAGTAGCATAACATTAGTATATTCACATTACTTAGTAAATATCATCAATTATCGCTCAAGACATCATAAATTTTCATGAACCATTTATATATTCTTGATGGAATCAACAAAACAAACTCTATAGCCTATACTATTTATATATTCTAGAAGAACCAATTAAATAACAAAATGAATACTAACCTTGTAACAACAACTAGATATACATACATGGAAGCATTCCTGCAAATAGTGAAACAAAAACTATAATAGTTGGACGCTTGTAGTTGATCATCATGAATATGAAAATACTCGCAATCAATATAATAGTTAAACAGATTGCAGGATTTATTGATGTGTAGGATTCATCACTTCTAAATATGAAAATACTTTGCAATCAATGTGTAGGATTCATCACTTCGCAATCAATATAAAATGAAAATACTCGCAAGTCGCAATCAATATGAAAATCATGAATATCCTAGTTACATCAATAAGCATTCATCACTTCTAAATATGTAGGATTTATTGATGTGTTATATATTTAGCCTTTTGCATTTCAAATTGCAGGATCTAAAAATGGAAGTGTCAGGCCTAAGACCTGCATGAAACTCCCCTTCATCTTTTGTATTTGGATAGGCTTTCTGTTGGCTTCGTCGGGAGGCTCGCGTAGTTTGTTACGTCAGCTCAAAAGCGAGAAGTTGCGTTGGAATTGAGGTGCCTACCTGGAGATCGAAAGCGTTGGAATTCGGGGTTTAAAAAAGGGTAATTTGTCTATACTAGAAAGCCAGACGTTATGGTTGCGTGCATGCCGCCTTTCTGAGTTGCAATGGCGACATCGACTGCCAACATTCGCTTTGACAAGGACGTGCGTGGTTCCCCTATGGCGCTTCGTTCCCCTATCGTGCGTGTTTTTAAGGGTTCCCCTATCATGCGTGGCTCCCCTATGGTGTCAAATTGAAAGAAAGAAAGTGCCATTAATAGTAGAATAAGGAAAATAGGTAGCCGAAGGCTTTAAGCTTTAGAGAGCCATTTTTTAAGAACGGACTTGCGTACTAAACTACAAATAAGAGTCAGAAAAGAAGAGTTAGCGAAGACATGTTTTCCTTTGTATACCTTTCAGATACTTATATTTTAAAGGACAGACTACCTTTCAGAATAAATACAATTCAGATGGTCACAAAAAAATTGATGAAATCATAGACAGACTACCTTTCAGATGCTCACAAATTCTATTTCTATGGACATTGCAGTTACTTCTCAATTAACTGAAATAGCCATGAGAAAGGATAACAGAATCAGCAGCATAAATGATAACAAAATCAGCAGAAAGGAGAACAGAATCAGCAGCATAAATGATAGATGGAGTGGGGATAACAAAAAGGATAACAGAAAGAATCAGCAGCATCATAACGTAACAGCAGAGACACAGAAAGGATAACATAGCGTAAAGGATAACAGAAAGAATAACAGAAAGGATAACAGCATAAAGAATCAGCAGAATAAAGCTCTTAAATGATTAAAGCTCTTAAATGCAGAGTCTTAAGTTAAGATGCATTGCAGACACAGATAGGATAACAGAATTAGCAACATAAAGTAACAGGATCTTAAGTGATTAAAGCTCTTAAAACTCCATTTAGGTATTTTCAGTAAGGTAGTGGATAACTACCAACCATTTGGCATAAGTTCAAGCTACATAAATGGAGTGCAGAAAGCATTCAGAAAGGGTGGCTTCACTTGTGGATATTTTCAGACTCTTCAGAAGCTTTTCAAGCTTTTAGACAAGACAAGACAAGATACCTTGGGTTTTTGCAACAGTTTGGACATCTCTTAAAACGCAGCTAATATATATCAGATTTACTCATGGTTGGAGGGAAGCTAATTTTACAGCGGATCAACTAACTAAGATATATCTAAACTAATTTACGCCCCCCTCTTCTGTAATCAACAGATGCATTACCTCCCTTTCTAGAACTAGCCTACAATATCTCTCCCTTTCTTTCCAATAATCTCATCTCAATCCCCTTGAGGGATGCTGCTTTGTCAATAAAATCACATACATAAAAAGGAAAAGAAAAAAAAGCATATTGATGAAGAACATTCTACAAGTCTACTAAAAAATGTATATTATCAACTTGCTACAAGCATGTAATTTAACAATACAAAAGAAACTAGAAAACCAACTAATACTTCTGTCTTTTCAATAGTCTTCAGATCTCAAATCTCATAATTGTTATTAACCACGTAAAGTCATTTCTTTCAAAGCCTGATAACGATATTTAATCAGCCACTATTTGGGAAAATGCTTTTTACGAGCTGCCCTTAAACAACTTCCCTGCATTATCATATGCCTCTGAACCCTCAAAAGTATCCCATCAACTCCACCTCAACCAATCAGTTTTAAGTTTGACTACACGAGTATTCACATGAGAACCACATCATGTGACCAAGACCATGACGAGCTTCAACAGTTCAACTTAATGTCGTCATCTTATAGAGTTCCAAAAACCATAATTAGCATTTCGCAATAATGTGATCAGTCATGATGTTACGTACTTCGAGTTTCCACAAGTCTTCAACAAAAGCCAAAAACTGCAGTTCTATATTATTTTCTTCAATTACTACATACTTACTTCTATGAACGGACATTATCATTTCTTAGATTGAATCATTAGATTTTCTGTGAAGTATTATATATAGAGAACGCATACAAGAACCGAAAATCATATTATTGGAATTCTCAACACCAAATTAATAATAGACTTACAAATCTACATCAAGCTGGATATTAAAGTAAGTACTCAGTTTCTACTAATTAAGAGCGTAACTCTAATGAATACGCAAACCATAGTAAAACTAAAATAAATAGGGGGTTTGTTTAATAGACTAAATATGTCGAACTGATCAAATGGTTCCTATTTTTCAAAGGGGGCCGGTGTAGACTAAAGACACCCAAAAATGGCGACCCAAGCAGCTCTTTACTACAACTTTCACTTCTATAAATTGTGTATCTCAAATTCCCACTTCTCTGACCTTTTTTTCAATAATCAAATAAAAACTTGAACTTTCTCAAGTTCAAGCCTAAATTAAAACTACCATGGAAACCAACATAACCCAATTCTCAAACTCAAGCAATAACTCAGAACATCGTTGATAGAGGAACCAAAGTAGTTACCTGTGCAGAAGAGAACTCTTCTTCGTGTATAGAGCCACTGCCTTGGATCACCGTCGACGAAGCAGTAGATAGTTTGGAGAAATCTAAAGAAGGCCATCTGTTTCTGGATAGAGAAAGCCATATGTAATCAGATGAGCATAGTTTACGCCATAATCTAGAGTAACTTCCCAGAGCGCAAACATCTGAAACCTGATTACAGAGATTACAATAGAGAATCATAAACCATAAACCATAAACCCAAAACTCAAACACAAACAATAAGAAAGAGAGAGAGAGAGAGATACCTTGAGAGATGAAGCTATGTGGAGAGCTATGTCGTCTGGGATAGAGTCTCGATTCCACTCCCATGGATTCATCTCTCCCTCTCTCTGTGATTTTTTGTAAAAACTTTTTCATCAATGATGATGATATGCTTCACTATACCCAATTCAAAGAGGAGAGGAGAGGAGATATAGGTTTTTTGTTAGAACTTTTTACAAATTAAAACATGAATTTGAACTTTTAATAGATCAGGAGAAGAGATAGAGGTTTTTTGTTAATAGGTTAGGTGGCGTTTGTTTTTTGGGCTGACTCCACTCAGTGGTCTGACTCTGAGTGGAGTCAGTGATTTGGTCACTTAGAAGTGTTTGTTTTTCTCTCACTCAGTGGCTAAGTGGAGTCAGTGTAAGTGATTTAGGTCACTCAGAGTCAGCCCTAATAAGCCAGCTTACTGCTGAGTCTGAGTCTGATTATTTTGTCTACCCAAATTACCCTTACAAAAATAAAAAAATTACAAAAAAAACTCACTTCTCCTCCAAACGAAACCACAGCTCCTCCCCAAACGAAAACCCACCAATCTCTCAACTGCTCTCCTCGATCCCAATAAGCTCAAATATCTCGTTGATTTGAAGGTAAATCGTTCTCATTTAACAAATTTATCACCATTTTTACGAATGATTCGACCTAAACTAGTTTGATTACGTCTGTGATTTCGATTTTGTGGGATTTTTTAGGGTTTTAGTGTTGTTTATAGGGTTTTAGGGTTTGTTTTAGAAAAAAATTTAGAAGTTCAACTCTCTCTCTCTCTAACTTCTCACTTTGATTCTCTCTTTCAACAATGGCTTCAAGTGCTTCAAGGTTTATCAAATGTGTAACAGTTGGAGATGGAGTTGTGGGGAAGACTTGTATACTAATCTGCTACACTAGCAACAAATTTCCCACTGTAAGTTCTCTTCTTATCTCACACAATCCCATCTAGGTTTTGCATATTTTAAGCTCCCATTAACTTTTTCTACATTCCTTTGTGCTTTTGCTTCTGGGTTTTGCAGCTTTTGCATTTTTATTAGCTTTTCACGGGTTTTGATTTCTGGGGTTTGAGTATATTAAGTGTTTGTGGTGTTTTTAACCCTTTTGAGCTTTGGGGTTTTGTGATTTTTGGTTTTAGTGTTAATTGATGCTGGTTTTGTTGACTGCATTTGTTAGGATTATATACCCACTGTGTTCGACAATTTATGAGTTCTGAATTGTAAGTGTTTGTAGGTCAGTGGATACCTGAGCTTCAGCACTTTGCCCCTGGAGTCCCAATCGTGCTTGCTGGCACTAAATTAGGTAAGATAGGAAGTGTGTGTTTACTTAATGCCTTAATGCTTCTTCGTTTCGTTATGAGCTTTTTATTTTAACTGCGTTTTTTTTTTGGTTGACTGTGTTTGTGTTATGCTATCCTCTTTCAAAATATGTTGTTACCCTTTATCAAACCTGATAATAACCCATCATATCATCATGCGTTTTGAGTATATGTCCCTCATTTTACGGCATGGTGACTGAGTAGCCATTCACGTGTAGATACTTGGGATTACTATTGGCTTTTTCAATATTTTATTTGTCAGTGTAATTAGTTATTATGGTTGAACAAAACAAAGAATCTACCTATTATACTGCTAGAACAACCATACATTATATAAGAAGGAATCTACATATAAATGCTTCATTTCCTTCATCTTATGTCTATTTATTTTGCTGCCTTTGCACCACTGTTATGCCCATCTGTTTTGCTGCTATGTCCATCTGTTTGTGTATGGCTCAGTGGATAGCATAAGGTGCATCTTCTATGTCCATATGTTTGTTCATTCGTTTGTCCATCTGCTATGTCCATTGCTATGTCAATCTGTTTGTCCATCTATTTGTCCACTGCTATGTCCATTGCTATGTCAATCTATTTTTCCTCTCTGATTTTGAGTGATGTATGTTCCTAATATTATGCATTTTTCATCCCAAAGAGCTATACTGCGGCAAGCTAGACATAAGTTCATACAAGAATCCAGAACACCGCGCTCTTTTGGTGGAGTCCAGAAGGTAAGTCCTTACATGCATGCCTCTCTCTATTCTATGCTAGATCATGTTGGACTATAATTTAGGTATCCATGGCGTACACTAGTTCTATCTCTAGCAAACTTGCTAGGAAAATCACAAGCTCTATATGGAGTCTGTTGCCACGTATGTAGCCAAATGCTAGTGTGAAGGAAGGGTGACTTCTCCATAGTATCATGACCTCCAAACTGAACACTCTAGATGAAACTCTCATTTGGATGCATCATGATGACTTTGCATATAGTTTCTTATAGTGCCATAATGAGGTGTTTGTTCGCTGAGGAAGCAATATGTTGTTTCCAAGAAAGCATATAGCCTACAAATATGAGCCTTATGCTGTTTTATTGAAGATCCAAGCAATGCTAAGGAAACAAGATGTTGTTCCTTAGAAAGCATATAGCCTATAAATACGAGCCTTATGCGTTTTAAGTTGAAGATCCAATCATTTAGCGCCATTTAAAAGAATGCTTCTGCAGGCATGATGCATGTTTTACTATGTGTTATTTTCCTTGTTGTTACACCCTTGTTTATTTGTGTGTATTCATTGTTTGCTGTGTTGCAAGTCTGCAAGTTTTAGAGAATAATCTTGATTTTTTACAGTACTTCCATTATTTGTTTTATTTTTGTTGGTGACGTTTCTATGCGTCCAAACATTCTAAAGTTTCTCTACCAAATGCTACTCCCACTACCTCAAAGGGCATCCTTTCACATAATCTTTCTTCTCCCATAAGTATTTGCCAGTATCCCACCTGATATGAATCTCAGTAATCTGATCAGGATGACGCTAACGTGCATGACACGTGAATTCAAATACTGGTTGCATAAAGGTAATGATGAGATGACATATGAGTACCCTATATTTACATACAGGTAAAATTATAATATATATAGAACAATGAGGAACAAAAGCCTCACTCTTACACAATATATAATAAAGGAGACATTAGTGAGGAAAATTGTACAATCATTAATAACAACCTTGTATATGTAGCCAAGTTTGCGAAGTTGGGGAAGCCACTAAAATTGCCAAAGATTAGCTATACTGTCTTTTTGTATTAACTGTTATAAAGTGCTATCTGTTATTTGCCATTTGTTATTTGCAATAAAGACTACAAAAGTTCAACCATTGGAACCATCCATTGTTATCTGTTATCTGCTATCTGCAAAACTGTTATCTACTATCTGTTATCTGCTATCTGTACACCTAATTTTTGGCATTAAAGACTATAAAAGTTGGTGGTACATGTTCTTATGTTAACTGTTATTTGCAATATGTTGACCATCCATTTGTTATTTGCTTATGCTTATGTTGTACAATACCACCAACTATTATCTGCAATATGTTCTGTTTAACTAATTTGTCTATTTGTTTGAAATGTGTAGTTATGTCGATACCACCACTGATACTACCAAAGAAAAAGGCTTTTTCAAGCAACATCCACAATTCAGACTTGACTTTATCATAAAATGTCAAACACAGATAGACTTGCATAGACTGTCTGGAACATCTCTAAATATTCTAGCTTGGAAGACGGTGAAAGATGAGCTGAATAACATACAAGATTTTCATGTTTTACAACATAAGGAACTGAAGAACCAATGGGATTACTTGAAGAGGCAATAGAAAATCTGGAGAGGGTTGATAAACCGGACTGGCCATGGATATGATCCTATATCAGACACCTTTGATTGGCCTGAAGAAGTTTGGGAAAATATTATTGCGGTAAGTAAATGTGAATAATGGCATTACAATTTGATTATATAACAATTTATACATGTTTAAACATCTATTTACTCTCTTGTTTACAGTTGAATTCTGAGGCGAGGAAGTATAAGACTGCTCCTCTTCAGCATCGAGATTTGTTAGAGAAATTGTTTGAGGGTCTATCTGCCACTGGGGATTTTGCATGGTCTTCAGGTATGGCAAGTGTACCCTCCTCTATCCAGTAGTCAGACTACGTTCCTCTACTTGATGATATGAACGTTGACGATACACAAGTTCCCCTCGCTGGAGTTGATTATCCTTGGGATGGTAAAACCATTCCTTCTTATGATGCCCCCATCAGTCCAGTAAGGGAGCCTACTCCTGGTAGTACTTCTCATTCTCGTACCCCTGCGCCTCAATCAAACCAGAAAAGATCAGCTGCGGCAGTTCAACCATTAGAACCAACAAAGTTGGTCCAATCTCTGATATCTGCATTCACTGCCCAAGGAGCTAGTCATACTTCTGGTAGCAATGACGATACCAGTGATGCAGTTGTACAGGTATTACAGGAAATAGTCAGTTCATATGAGATAGATAATGCATTATTTTTTAAGAGTTTGAAGTTCTTGGGAGGATCCAATGAGTACACTTACAGGTTGATGTTTATCAGGCTTCGTCCAGAGCAGCGTGTTAGTTTCCTTGAAGCCCTTATGTCTTGATTAGAATTATTTATTTGCGTATTTGTAATAACTCTTAGGATTATGATATTTGCCTTATTTATATTAACTTCAAACCAATGTTAAAATTATTAGATTTTAAGTATTTATGTATTTGTGTTTGCTATATATACAGGTCATTTTCTATGTATTTATGTTTGTTATATATATAGGTTCTTTCTGATATGTTTGTTATGTATATGTAGTGTTGACGTTGCGCCGACGAAGGGGTTTCTATGCATTTATATTTGCTATATATACAGGTTCTTTCTTATGTGTTATGTATATGTGGTGTTGACGTTGCGCTGACGAAAGGGTTTTTATGTATTTATGTTTGATATATATACATATTCTTTTCTATGTGTTTGTTATGTATATGTGGTGTTGATGTTGTGCTGACGAAGGGGTGGTGGTTCCTTCTAAAATGATAAGGGTATTTTGGTCTTTTGTTTATTTTAACACTCATTCAGACTCAGACAAAAATCAATTACTCCAAGACATCCACTCAACATCTACTCAGCTAGTGAACGCTTCTAAGTGGACTCACTCAGACATCCACTCAACATCTACTCAACATCTACTCAGACTTAGACTCAGACACTCACTCAGACTCAAACTCAGACTCAGACTCAGACTCACTCAGACTCAGAAGCAAAAAAACAAACGGTACCTTAGAGGAGAGGAGAGGAGTTGACTACTGAGTGAGGAGGTTAGAGGTATGCTAGGTTGTTTTTTGTTAATACCTAATAATTTCGGTTCGGTTCGGTTTTGGTATGGTTTTCAACTTTTCAAACCGAAACCGAACCGAAACTTCTGAAAACCGAATCAAACCGAAAAAATTGTTTAGTTTCGGTTCGGTTTTTCGGTTTGGTCGGTTTCCTGCTCACCTCTACTTTTAGCTCAGCTGCATAGACTTAGTGGGTGTTTACTCTTTAGGATGTAGGGAGCATACTTTAGACTTTGACAGTGGATATGGGGGTGGTGATGACCAGGTTGGGTGATATTGATACACGGCTGGGAACTATTGATATACGGTTAGGTGGAATGGAAACAGAGGTTGCATGTCTTTGTCAGCTACAGGAGAGTTGTATGTATGATTTTGATTCTAGTTCTAGGGATGTTTGACAACACAGGGTGTCTCGCATATGTTCTCTATTTTGTTTTGAAACTCTGGTTCGTCTCTACACGACTCGTTTTGTTCTAAGAGCACATATGATAATAGTCTATGTATTAATATTGAAAGTATGATTAATACTATTTTTTGTTTCTTTAATTGTTCAATGGTTCTAATCTCTTTTTGTTTCAAATAGTAGATTACGGTTATTAGTTGTTTCTTTCGTTATAAAAAGGGGGAGAAATATGTATCTCTGTCGGGAAAGCACAATGAATGGATATATGTTAATGCTTTTCTGGTTTGATTATTTAATAATTTCTTTCCTGATTATGTGGTTCTGTGTTCATATATGTTTTAAGTTCTTCTTTACATATGCATTATAAACGAGTTCAGTGAGTGTGCAAATATTAAGTAACAAGATATCTGATGAGCGTTGAAATGTAAGAAGATATTATCAGTAGAAGTGGTCCAGAGATTGAACCTGTTAATGAAAGGGGTGATGTATTTCTAAGGTCTAGACTGTCTCTGTAGTTGGGAAGTACTACAAAGTAATATGTAGGTCTTATTTTTTATTTTCCACGAAATAAACCAAAGGGGGAGATTGAAAGGTTTTGGCTTGCCTCATTTCGTGTATGTGGAGTCCTATGGTTATCTCAGTTGAAGATAGTGACAAAATGAAGATCGTCGTACAAGTCTTCTATCAACCAACGACCAAGAAGAAAAGTTGGTAAGTAGAACTCTAATAAAGGGAGCCAAAAACATTTTAATAGTTTTCAAAAACTTATTTGGGCATCTCGTTCGAACAACCGTGGGTCTCGTTCAAACGAGTTCAGAAAAGCCAATCTTGTGGAAGCTTATTTGGGCATCTCGTTCGAACGACCTTAGGTATCGTTCAAACAAGTTCTGTAAAAAAAAAAACGAATTTCTAACTATATCTTTTTGGCTTATTGGGCATCTCATTCGAACGACCTTGGGTCTCGTTCGAACGAGTCTCGGGAAAAACTATTTTAGTATTTAAGCAAACTTTGTTTGGTTTTTCTCCCTCTTCTTTTTTCTCCAAGTTTATTTTGAAAGAAATCAATATCCTTTATCAAAGAGACAATTTGACATCGATCAAAAACTTAAAAACCTTGAGGTTGATGTTGAGTTAGTTTATCCCACTTCCCATATATTGTTCTAGAGTGATTCTAAAAGGGTAATACTTATTGTGAGATCAATGACTGTCATTACGAGATCGAAGGAGATAGGGCGTGAAGCTTTGGTCAGAAGAGAGATAATCACGAGACGAGATTATCAAGTCTAAAAGTGTAATTTAGATTTTAACTCTTTTTTATAAGAGGTTTTTGGTTGTCGTGTTCTTCGACAATGACCTGTGGTTTTTCTCATGAGTAAGAAGTTTTCACAGGGTGAACAATTACTTGTGCCATTTAATTTCTTTTCTTTACCATTGATTGCTTCTGTTTAATTCTAGATCATTGATTGATAAGAATAGATCTGACCTATTTCTTGAAATACATTAAATGTCATTTTATATTCAACAATAAGGCGTCCAACTCCTATAGTTTTGTCCTCTTCACTCCCGGTAATGACATACTATATGTATCGGTTAAGTACGCTCTGAATTACGTTTTAAAAAATACTTATGATCGGAGCATGACCTGAAGCGTCGGCATTCAATGTCACGTAAATAGAATCTCCTCCAGGTGTCCAACTGTATTATATCAAAAATAAAACAATCAATTAATTATAGAAGAATAAAATATAATTTAAATAAGAAAAAGAAAAAGAACTTACCATTTGCGTCTAAATAGAGGAGGAGGAAATGGATAACCTGTGCTACTAAAATTTTGACAAAATAGAAGACTTAGGCACAATTTTTTTACCAGGTTAATCAATTTGAATTATTTTATTTTTTTTGGAAAGTTGAAACAAATATCATATTAACATAAACGTTTGATCAGATTGGAGTTGCTAGAGAAAATTTGTTTCGAAGTAGGGGCGAACCCCGCGAACGAAAAAGTCCAATATAGGCGTGTTTTAAAACTTCTAAAAACAAGTCATTATATAGGGGTTTTAAAACAAATATCATATTATCAAAGTCGTTAGATGGGGTTGTTGGAGAAAACTTATTTAGAGGCAGGGGCGAAGCCGCAGAAAGAAAAAAAAAATCCAAATCCAGTAGTGTTTAAAACATCTAAAAACAAGTCAACAAGGGTTCAATCCATGGAACCACTAATGTTGAGACCAATAGACTTAACCACTACACCAAATATATTTCATGAGATAAATAAAATACAAATTTTAAAACACTATGTATTGGGAAACAATAGGTGCCCCTAGTTAACTTACGTGAATACCGTTTACTCTCCCAGTGTGACATCTCGATTTGAATGAGAAATATGTTCTCTCGCGATTCTTCCTAAAAAAACACAAAACAAGACCTAAATTGTAAACATTAAACCAATTACTCACGGATTGCTTAAATAAACCAGATCACCCATTCATCCAAGAAACAAAACCCGCCCAAGAAACTACCGCGATATCACTGAAGCCAATATTCGTTAGTGAATCTTTCGAAAAACAAGTGAAAAATTGAACTTTTTTTGTACCAAATCACAGCACCCATTCATCAAAACTACAAGAACCCCCCAAGAAGCGCCTGCGAAATCACTGAAACCAACATTTGATTATGGATCTTTCAAAAAAACAAGCAAAAACTGAAAAAAAAAAAATTACATCAGATCGCAGCATACGTTACAATCACCCAAATTGTATTAATGAAAAAACACACATCCACGAAACATGTACCAAAACTGAGCACATGGGTATCTTATGGCTTCAAGACGTCATCATCATTAACACCAACAAAGGACCCAAAATGATCCTCAAGTCCCATTCCCACATTGGCTTGCACTATAGCGAATGAGAAGTTGTGTTTCTTAATGTTTGTCGTCAATAGCAATTCAAAAATGCCATTGATCATCTTTGTTCCACTACCCTAACCAACAGTTTTGAACTAATAAATCATCTTCTCCATCATAATATGTCGGAATTTTTCAAAACTTGTACCTCATTTTGAGCCTTGAACCCATGACCTCTTGATCATCTATTTAATGTGAAACCTAAACTATAGCCTAAAGTTTAGTCTCACATTATTTATAAACAATAAATGAACTAATCATATATGGTAGTGCTCATGTGAGTGTATAGGCGTGTGAGTGTATGAGGGGATTTTATACCCTAAAGACACTTGGTACCGGTCCGGCTCGGACTTGGGATTGGGCAATTGGCACTGCTGGCTCTGGGGGCTCTTTAGGCTAGGGGGATTCTGTTTCCTTAGTCTTTGGTCTTCTCATTCTTCACTCCACTACTATAAGAGACCTGATCTTCTGGGACACGTCCCACACGATTTGAATAGAGAGAGAGCCGTTAGCAAACCTCTCTTTATAAAAAATAACATTCTTCACAACCTTTTAAAATACACAGAAAACTATTCTTCCTCTTTATGTTTAAACTCTCTCTCTCTCTCTCTCTACTTTGTAAACTATACGTAGAGAGAGCCGTTGGCAAACCTCTCTTTATAAATAACATTCTTCTCACAACCTTTTAAAATACACAGAAAACTATTCTTCCTCTTTGTGTTTAAACTCTCTCTCTCTACTTTGTATGGTTTACCTGAGGTGTGAAATACTATTGTTACTATACGTAGACTTCCGGTACAAAGCTACGTATATGCTCGTTGTATCCTGGGAGAGATTATACCAATTACTTGTACCCTAGGTAGGTCAAAATGCTCTTTAAAGAGAGTGCGACCCACGACTCGAGTTGTTACTATTTGTTGTCTATTTCATTGTCATAACTGTTGTTGTTTGTTACCGGAGTATAACCTGTTGCTGCTACTTCTAACTCAGTTCTTCCTACCGCTGTGATAATAACCAGTTCTATTCATTGCTGTTTGTCGGACGGAACTTGCATGTTCGTTACTGCTGTATTCTACCACTGCAATCACACCTGCTGTTGTTGTTTGGTATTTGCTGTTGCAACTGAGTTACTCCTGCCTGTTTAATACTAAATTGTTGTTCATTGCCAGAGTACTTGCTGCTATTTACAACTGAATTACTGGAATCACTGCTACCTATTTATTACAAAACTGTTGTTCAATGCCGGAGTACTTGCTCCTCCTGCTGTTGCTGAAAACGTTGTTGTTCTATACCTTACTGCTATAACATCTTGCTATTGCTCAAAGTTTGGAGAAGGGAAAGCTATATTTACAGGTTCATAAGATAATATTTTTATAATTTTAAAGAGTATTTGATTTCTGTAATATGGCTCTTTCTTCTGAAGTGTTGAAGTTTGATTCCAACAAACCCTCTAAGTTTGATGGTCTCAACTTCAAGAGGTAGAAGAACAAAATGTTCTTCTATCACACACTTAAGGAAGTTGCGTATGTTCTGAAACAAGAATGCTCTATTGAACCTCCCGTTCTTGTACCTGCGGTAGACCCTGATCTTATTCTAAACGAATATGACAAAACCTTAGAGACAATTTCAAACTGGACTGAGGCTGATTTCAAATGCCGTAATTTCATTCTGAACGGTTTAGCAGACGAACTGTACGATTACTATATACAGTCCAAATCTGTAAAAACCGTTTGGAATACATTACAGAAGAAGTATGATACAGAAGAAGCAGGATCTAAAAAGTTTGTCATAAGCCGATATCTCAAGTTCAATATGGTCGATGATAAGTCGGTAATTTCCCAATCACATGAGTTACAATGAATTACGCATGAGATCGTGTCCGAAGGGATACATTTTTCAGGTTGAGATCGTGTCTTGATGAACAATTTCAGGTTGTCGTGATGATTGGCAAATTATCGCCAAATTGGAAAGACTTCAAAAATATCTTGCGACACAAGTCAAAGGAACTTACTGTGGAGAACTTGATTACTCGTTTGAGGGTTGAAGAAGAATCTAGAAAACAAGACGTGAAAGAGGAAATCCTTTTGGTTCCAGCCAAAGAGAAGGTCCATCTGAAACCTAAAGGGAAACCTTTTAAGGCTAAGAATGGTGGTAACCAGAACAACCGTCCTAACGGTGGTAATCCAAATAATTGTCAGAATTATGGACACCAGAATCCTAATAAAGGAATGAAACAACAAGCCTCAACATATAACGGAACAGGTTATATTATGTGCTTCAACTGTAAAATGCCTGGGCAGATATCTAGAAATTGCCAGAATCGTAGACCTGTTGCTCAGGCTAACGTTACCGAAGAGCCCTTAGTGGCTATGATCACAGAGATCAACATGATCGGTGGAACCGACAGGTGGTAGGCTGATTTAGGAGCTTCTAGGCATATATGCTATGACCGCAAGTAGTTCAAGACCTACAAGGAGACTAAAGACCAGAAGGTGCTACTTGGGGATTCCAATTACACTAAAGTGTTAGGCACTGGAGATGTTGAACTGGTATTTACATCTGGAAGGACAGTGACTCTGAAAGATGTGATACACACTCCTAAAATGAGAAAAAAAATTGTTTCTGGCTATCTTCTTAACAAGGCAGGATTTCAGCAGACCATTGGGTATGATCAGTACATTTTGACTAAGAGTGGGGTTTTTGTGGGATAGGGTTTTGCTTGTAATGGAATGTTCAAGATGAGTATTAAAATGAATAAATATGCTTCTGCTTACTTATTGTCTTCCTTTAATATTTGGCACTCTAGACTATGTCATATTAATAAGAAGTTAGTACACTATATGAGTAAACTTGCCATGATCCCTAAAGTAGATTTAAATGATTTTGATAAATGTCAATCTTATAGTCAAGCTAAGATTACAAAAACCTCACATAAAAGTGTTGTAAGATAATCACAACTTTTAAACTTAGTACACTCTAACATTTGTGAAATGGACGGAATACTCACTCGAAATGGTAAAAAATATTTTATAACTTTTATAGATGATCATTCAAACTATACACATGTTTACCTGATGCGTCACAAAAGTAAATCTATAGATATGTTTATGACATATGTAACATAGGTTAAAAATCAGTTTGATAGAAACATTAAAAAAATTGTAGTGATAAATCCATAGAGTATGATTCACATGAATTTCAAAACTTGTATGAATCCTTCGGGATTATACATAAAACTATTGCTCCTTATTCTCCAGAATCTAGCGGTAAAGCTGAACGCAAAAATAGAACTTACACTGAGTCGATAGTTGACATATTACTTAGTTCTGGATCACCTAAATCTTTATGGGGTAAAGCATTATTATCTGTTTGCCATATTTTAAACCGTATTCCTCATATCACATCTGAATTATCACCTTATGAAATTTGGAAAAAAAGAAAACCAAATGCTAGCTATTTTAAGGTTTAGGGTTGTTTTGCCTATGTTCGAATACCTGATCCTAAACGGATAAAACTAGCTAGTAGAGCTTTAGAATATATTTTTATTGGTTATGCTATTAATAGTAAAGCTTACAGGTTTCTTGATATTAAGGATAATATTATCATTGAATCACTTGATGTTGATTTCTTTGAGGATAAGTTTCCCTACTTATTGAGGGACAATGAAGGTAGTAGTGGGGGTTCTCAACCTTCTACATCTTCGACCCCTAATGTACCTCAAGTAAAAGTTTCTAGAGCTGCTGATTCTCATGATACAAACCCAGAACATCAAAGAGGTAAACGTTTAAAGATTGCTAAGGATTTTGGTAATAACTGTTGTATATACCTTAGAATATCTCCCCAATACTATCACGGAAGCGTTAGCCTCAAGTGGCACTGATTTGTGGCAAGAGGACATTGATGATGAAATTGATTCTCTTACTATAAATAAAACTTAGGATTTAGTTAACCTACATCCAGATAGTTGTTCTATTGGGTATAAATGGATATTAAAAAGGAAACTTAAACCAGATGGTACTATAGTAAAAATAAGGCAAGACTTGTAGCAAAGGGATATGTGTAAAAGGAAAATATTGATTTCTTCGACACATATTCCCTAGTTACTCGTGTGACAACCATTAGAGTATTATTGGCCGTTGATGTCGTGCACGATTTGATTATTCACCAAATGGATGTAAAAACTGTTTTTTTAAATGGAGAGCTCGAAGAAGAATTATATATAGATTAGCCTGAAGCTTTGTGATACCTGGAGATGAACACAAAGTTTGCAAGCTAAACTAGACCTTATACGGTCTAAAGCAAGCTCCAAAATAGTGGTACGACAGGATCGACCAATTACTTCTTTCAAATAGTTTTAAGATTAACATTGTTGATAAATGCCTATATTATAAAGTATATGGGGAAAGTTATACGTTGATGATCTACTTATTTTTGGTTCTACACTTGATATAATTTTAGAAACCAAAAACATGCTTAATAATAATTTTGATATGAAGGACCTAGGTGAGGTTAGTGTAATTTTAGGCATGATGATCACACGCACAGACACTGGTATTACTCTTGATCAATCTCATTACATTGAGAAGATCTTGAAGAAGTTCAAATAATTTGATCATAGACCTACTTGTATTCCTTGTGATCCACAAGTTAAACTTTTAAAAAACTTGGGGAAGGCAGTTAGACAGAAAGAATACACAAGTATTATTTGGAGCCTTCGCTACGCTACGGGCTGTACTGACCCGATATAGCTTGTGCTATAAGGATTTTATGCTGATTCACAAGTAAACCAGGTTTGGCGTACTGGGGTGCTATTAATCGAGTTATGCGATACCTGAAAAGGACCATGAACTTGGGTTTACATTATTAGAAGTTTCCCACAGTCCTTGATTGATTTAGCGATGCAGATTAGAACTTATTTTCGGATGATTCCAAAGCCACCAGCGAATACGGGTTTAGTATAGCTGGCAGGTCGGTTTCTTAGAGATCCAAGAAAAAAACGATTCTAGCTTAGTCAACTATGGAGTCTGAGTTAGTAGCACTAGCTGCAGCTAGTGAGGAGGTAAGATGGTTGAAATACCTCTTATCTTATATTCCTTTATAGAGTAGGCTTATACTGCCAATTCTAATCCACTCAGATAGTACTGTTACGATAGCCAGAGTACGAAATAATTACTATAATGGTAAGAAGTTAGCGATACGTCGCAAGCATAGTACGATGAGAGGTTATCTCACATCTAGTACTGTTACAGTAGATTTTGTAAGATCGGAAAGCAACTTAGCAGATCCTTTGACAAAAGAACTGTCTCGTGACAAAGTTTGGAGTACATCATTAGGAATGAAACTAAAGCCTATTATAGAATCATAAGTGGTGGAAACCCAACCCAAATGACTGGAGATCCCAAGAAATAGGTTCAAGGGGAAAAACAAATCATTGTAATATAGAATCATACAACTAAGAGCTTGTCACTCTAAAGTTAATCTCGTTGTACATACTATATATATGCATGATATCTTGCAGCGACTGTGAGGCTGAGTTTCTTAAATTCTTAATAAGTTCTATATCTCATT
Organism: Kingdonia uniflora; assembly: GCA_014058105.1. NCBI lineage: Eukaryota > Viridiplantae > Streptophyta > Magnoliopsida > Ranunculales > Circaeasteraceae > Kingdonia > Kingdonia uniflora. The sequence continues at coordinate 6,272,045 of JACGCM010001281.1, forward strand.
CTTGAGTGGCGTGTCTAGTTACCAAAACGCTCTTAATAGACTCACAAAGGTGATTGTAAAAGTGCGGCCGCTTTCTATGAGAATTAGGCTAAATTCTTTGAAGACCTATACTTGGATTAAGCACATGGCCAAAAAGTACTGGCATTTAGAACTTGCACCTGGTAGGGTTGTATGTAGTTTTCCTCACTGTATAAAAACAAATAATGAGTTCAAGACTCTGATCACTTATTATTCTTATACGTTGAAGATTGTCTATTACGTAAAGGTTTAAGTCAAATGACACCCTTACTTAAGTACATCTCTATATATCGAAACCGTACTCTCGTTTCTCTTCTCCTTTATCTATCCTATTTTTTGGAAGTTTTTTTAAAAGTGGGGGATTGTTGGAATTTTTCAAAACTTGTACCTAATTTTGAGCCTTGAACCCATGACCTTTTGGTCATCTATTTTATGTGACTCCTAAACTATAGCCTAAAGTTTAGTCCCACATTATTTATAAATAATAGAGGAACTAAACATATAAGGTAGTGTCTATATGATATGTGCGTAACATGTGGTATAGATAGAGTGTATAGGTGTGTGGGTGTGTGAGGGGATTTTATACCCTATACACACTTGGACCTCTCTCGGGATGCCCAGCCTATCGGGCCGGCTCGGGCTCAGACTCAGACTTGGGCTTGGGATTGGGCAATTGGCTCTTCTAGCTCTGGAGGCCTTGGGGGCCCTTTGGGCTTGTGCTTGATTTGTTTCCTTAGTCTTTGGTCTTCTTATTCTTTACTCCACTACTATAAGAGACCTGATCTTCTGGGGCACGTCCCACACGATTTGAATAGAGAGAGAGCCATTGACAAACCTCTATCTATAAATAACATTCTTCACCACCTTTTAAAATATACAAAAAACTATTCTTCCTCTCTGTGTTTAAACACTTTCTCTCTACTTTGAACGGTTTACCTGAGGTACAAAATACTATTGTTACTGTATGTAGACTTCCGGTACGAAGCTACCGTATATGCTCGTTGTATCCTAGGAGAGATTAGACCAATTACCTATACCCGAGGTAGGTTGAAATACTATTTAAAGATAGTGCAACCCACGCCTTGAGCTGTTACTATTTAATGTCTATTTCATTGCTAGAACTGTTATTGTTTATTACCGGAGTATAACCTGTTGCTGCTACTTCCAACTCAGTTATTCCTAAAACTGTAATAATAACCAGTTTTATTCATTATTGTTTGCTGGACGGAACTTGCCTGTTCGCTGCTGCTGTATTCTACCACTGTAATCATACCTGTTACTGTTTGGTATTTACTATTACAACTGAGTTACTCCTTCCCGTTTAATACTAAACTATTGTTCATTGTCGGAGTACTTGTTGTTGTTTACAACTGAGTTACTAGAATCACTGCTGCCTGTTTATTACAAAACTGATGTTCATTGCCAGAGTACTTGCTCCTCCTGCTATTGTTAAAAATGTTGTCGTTGTATACCTTACTGCTATAACATCTTGTTATTGCTCAAAGTTTAGAGAATGGAAAGCTATATTTATAGGTTCATAAGATAATATTTCTATATAATAGCATGTAAATACTGTTGGAGTTTAACTTCCTTTGTTTAACTCACACTAGTCCTTACTACTCCACAACCAGCAGTATCATCTGAGGTGCAATCAGAAAATACCACAACATCTAGGCCTACACGCACCAAGACCAGACCACCATGGATGAATGATTATGTGGTTCCAGGGATTGATAACGATGATGATATTATTACTAATCATGCTTTGTTTGCAGATTGTAATCCGGTTTCCTTTAAAGGCGTGATTCAAGCACCCCAATGGAAGCAAGTCATGGATTTTGAAATTCATTCGATTGAAAGAAATAATACTTGGGAATTGTCCGATCTTCCCGAAGGTCATAGATACATCGGTGTCAAATGGGTCTACAAAACAAAGCTCAATCCAGATGGAAAAGTTGATAAGTATAAGGCACGTCTCGTTGCCAAAGGTTGCAAACAAGCATTTGGGGTAGATTACAATGAAGTTTTTGCTCCAGTGGCACGCCATGATACCATACGATTAATCCTTACAATGACAGTATACAATTCTTGGCCTTTATTTTAGTTAGACGACAAATCCACCTTTCTCCATGGAGATTTGAAGGAAGAAGTATATGTTGATCAGCCTCCAGGTTATCTGTGCAAAGGAAATGAACACAAAGTTTACAAGCTGCAAAAGGCTCTATACAGACTTAAGCAAGCACCGCGCGCTTGGTACAGTCGAATTGATGCTTACTTCTTAAAGTCAGGCTTCCAACGGTGTCCCTATGAGCCTACATTGTTCATAAAATCTTGTACAAACGATAAGATTCTGATTGTATGCCTATATGTAGATGATCATCAGAAAGGATCATGATATATTTGTTGATTTCAAATCCTCGATGATGGCCGAGTTTGATATGACCGATCTTTGGAAGTTACACTACTTCCTTGGCATCGAAGTAGTTCAAACTTCAGGTGGTATCTTTATCTCACAACACAAGTATGCTCGAGATGTTTTGGCGAGGTTCCAGATGACGAATTGTAATCCTGTTACAGTAGATTTTGTAAGTTGCTTTAAAGCTTATGAGAGATCCAGGAGGAAGGGCTGTTAATAGCACCATATACAAGAAAATTGCTGGAAGTTTAATGTATTTGACGACGACTCGACCCCTGATATCATGTATGCAGTTAGTTTGATCAGCAGATATATGGAAAACCCTAAAGAGATGCACCTACTCGCTGTCAAACGCATACTCCGGTATTTACTAGGTACGCAAGATTTTGGTATATTGTACTGGAAGGGAGAATAAACTGGCTTTATGGGTTTTACGGACAGCGATTATGCCGGTGATCTCGATGGTAGAAAGAGCGTGTCAGGCTATGCTTTTATGCTTGGATCCGGGGAAATTTTGTGGTCTTCAAAGACGTAACAAATTATCACTCTATCAACCACCGAAGACGAATACATAGTTGCTACGTCCGGTGCTTGTCACACCATATGGTTGCGGAGATTAATTGAAGAGTTAAATTTTCCTCAAAATGATAGCACCACACTTTACTGTGACAATTGCTCCACCATCAAGCTTTTAAAGAATCCGGTTCTCCATGAACGCAGTAAACACATCAATGTTCGTTATCATTTTTTACGCGACTTAGTGAACGATGGAGTTCTTGAGCTAAAGTATTGCAGAAGTGAAGATCAGCTTGTCGATATCATGAAAAAGCCTCTCAAATTGCCTACCTTCATGAAGCTTCAGGAGTTCCTTGGTATGCGCTCTAAAGTTGTGACGATTAAAGGAGGCTGAAGTCACTGTGTAAACTGAATGGTTACTATTCAGTTTAAGGGAGGATGTTGGAGTTTAACTTCCTATTTTTAACTTAGTCTAGTCTTGAACTACTCCATAGGAGTAAGCTTCTCTTTTCTGCTATTGTAATAAGTCTTAGAATAAGTCTGTATGTTAACTCTATTTAAAGAGTATGTTTCCCAACAATAAGATAATCTATTTCACAATACATCTTCTTTATCTTTCACCTACTTCAAATTCCTATCAAATACTTGTTTCAATCAAAAACCCATGTTTTCAAGAAGGAAATAATGGTGCTTTTAGGGCTTTTTTGTTTCAGACTTTTTTTTAGAGAGAAAATGATAAAAATAAAGGAAAGAAGTATTTGTGTTGAGTTGTGATGTTTTAAGGTATTTATGTTCCGAGACCCTATATTTGTGAAATGTTTTATTATCAACAAAAATACTTCTTTTAAAGAGGGTTGGAAATCTGAGACATCTATATTACATTCTAAGGTACTTGTATCAAGACAAACACTACTTGCTACGTCTCTCAAGGCAGGGAAAAATAGATCAAGGGTGTAGAATGTATATAAGAGTTGGTTACAATCGTAGATAATAGTTAAGTTTATGACAAGTTATATGATGACATGCCGTATCTCCCACTTCTCACACCCTTACCGTATCTCCCACTTCTACACTTGGAACCTCTCTCCATAATACATCAACACAGGTATCAATCTCTCTTCCACAATAAGATTTCTCTCAAACTCTCTCTTAAATTTACTGAAGAAGTTAATTGGAACTTTTTTCATCTTTCTTCTTTCTTTCTTTCATTATCTAGGTTAATATAGTTTATCCTTGGGTGTCGGATCAACTCCTCCTGCAATTACTGCCCAGGTACTCATTTGCATTAGTAGTTCTTAATTTTACTCATTTACAGTAGTAGTTCTTAATATAAAGACAAACAATATTGTAATGTGTAGCCATGTTTCTCACCGAATCAAATAAATCATCAATGTTTTCAGTTTCAACAAGGAGTAAATTGCAGCCTCCTTTTGTAGTCTACCCAAGTGAATAAACCCCTCTGTTCTCCTCCTTGAGAAAAACTGCATGAGATTTCTTTCTCTCTCTTTCTGAGCGTTGAAAGTTTAAAAGGTTTTGAAGGTCTCCAATGTTCAAGGACTTCCAACTCATTGTTGACGATTTGATGGTGAGGGTTTTGATTTCGGGTTCGAGTTCTCTCAATTTAAGGTCTGCAAGAGGGTTTTGATTTTAGGTTTGAGTGTTTACAATTTGAAGATGATGATTTGGAGGTCTGCATGTTGGGGGATTTAATGCTTTTGGAAGGTTCAGTATCACTACCCTTCTTTCTATCTCAACTATTATGGGACAATTTCATTAAGTGAGTTGCTTCAAATTGATATATGCCATGTGTTTCACTACTTCTATTTGACTTACATATGTCTACTTAATAACTTCCCACCAAAAACTACCTTCTCTTTATACTTAAATCCCTCTTCATTCACACACTCTCAACGCATCTCTGTCCCCACATCTGTCAACACTGTGCATAGGAAGGGCCAAACCCAGGTAAATTTCTCTCTATTTCTCTTTCGTAAAAGACTTTAATGGCTGTGTTTTTGGTCATTGATACTTTGGTTGTGGTACCTCTGAGCCCTGTTTGGCTTGGTTAGAGAAATGAGATTCTGTATTTTTATTTTATTTTTTTGACCATGAAATACAAAATTTCGTTAAGTATAGATGTTTTAAAGTTAGATTTACATTAATATTACCATTGTTAACAAAGGTAAAGTGACAGGAAACCAAATCATACATTATGTTTGATCTTATCTCACCCAAAAGAAAGCACCCTTAACCTCCAAGTACAATACTATAACGTATACATTCAAAGAAAAAAAAAGTGCCAAGCAACTTTGAATATAGATATCCTCTAAAGTCATAATTTTGTATCACAAAAGCATTCAGGCAAAACAGAGCCTATCTTTATGAGCCTTCCATAGAGCTTCGGCCAATGCCTCCCCTTTCAAACCTTTAGAGATGAAATTTGCAAAAGCTCTTCAACTCAAGAATAGAGTTTTAAACAATCCATTGAATGCTCTTATGGCTGCCACCATCGTATCCATCTAAACACTATCTTATCCATGTAAACACTACAAACGGAAGAGTCGTCGAGGTCTTTCAAACCTTTAGAGGTGAAATCTGCAAAAGTTCTTCTACTCAAGAATTGAGTTTTAAACAATCCATTGAATGCTCTCATGGCTGCCACCATCTTATCCATGTAAACACTATCTTATCCATGTAAACACTACAAGCGGAAGAGTCGTCGAGGTCTTCTTCTTCATCTTCTTCTTCGATGTTGATGAGATCATCTTTGTCAAGTTTAGGGCGTTTGATATCTGCTGGAGATGATGATGACTCTGCTGCTGGTCTTAAATAGAAGAATATAGCCCTTTACTCCATTGCTTAGGTATCTGCGATCGACGAAAGCATTTGTTTCTCCATTGCTTAGAGCATTTTCCCATGTAGTCCCTAGCCTCCTATAATTTGATTATAATAAACACAGAGATGTATTGCTGCAAGGGTTTAAATGGCTAGAATTTGTACTTCCTTCATCTTGAATATTTTCTTATCGGACTTCTCTTCGGCTTTTTTGGTGTCTTCCAACACGTCTGATTGCAATTTCTACTCCTTGCATTAGGGTATTCAGAAAACGTTTAAGATCTATTAACAAAGCCTTCCAAACCTAAATGACAGGCCATAAAATCCACATATCAAAATCCCTAAAGTGGGAAAAATTGAATTAATCGATTCACCTAATTGAAACACTTCAATCACCAACTTCAAATAAGAAACTCGCAGATCAAAACCCAACTTGAAATCAAAACCTTTAATTGCTAATTTGGGATCAAAACTTCGATCAAAAACGCAATTTTAAAGAGAGAGTTCTCATCGATGGTTAAGAGAGAGTCTGAGTTCATGGAGAACAACAATGGCAGCTAATGTTTTAAATCGTTTGGAGAGAGTAAAGTTTTAAGAGAGAGAGAGAAAGCGAGAGAGGTAGAGAGGATTGAGGTGGCTCAGAGGTGATTTCATATGGGAAAATAAGGACCTATTTGGTTGAATAATTTTTTTAATACTCATGGTTAGTTAGATGCCTCTTTGGTTAGGCATAACTCATACCATGCTTTGTTAGACATAAATTAGTTTCATATGGAAAACCATATGGACCAGTTTTGTAGTTAGTGCCCTATTTGGCAATGCCTTTAATTACTTTAGATGTGAATGTTGATTTTGATAAATTTGATTTCTAACAGTTGTACATTGCTCCTTGCATTTTACAGAGTTTGAAGAAAATATGGGAAATGAAGCTTCCCAGTCAGCTAAAAAAAATGAAAAGAAAAGGAAGAAAACTTTGTCACTCGCACAAGTATGTAAACCCAGTTTGAAAAATTTAATTAACTTCACATAATTTGTCTAATCTATATCTCAAGAGTGGGATTGATATGTTTGTTTCCTCATTGTTCAGGTTAGGGAACAAAATGCAAACAAGGTTGTTGTCACCACTAATATTAATGAGAACCAAATACAATAGCCATTACTACGAAATGCTAATTGGTTCAACATGGAAGCTATAGCAAAGGAACAAGAACGCATACGTAAGGGCAAAATGCATAGGACAGAGGTATGTCATTTAAAATTTATATTAGAAAAGCAACATGTTATTTATTAGTACATTTTAATTAGAAGATTATATGATATATTTTTATCAACATTAAGTATGTGACATATTAGTTTCCTTAAAATGACTATTTACATATATCAACTACTAAATATATAAAAACATTTGATAGGAAACACGAAATACTTCGGCAGATAACACCCAAACAAAATCTGAAATAACTACAACGATACCTTCTGTTGGAATTTTTGTACAAAAGGAGAAAAATCTTAAAACAGGGGAAATTACTTTAACTCATCAATAAACATCTATCGTTGTTGACAAAACACCATCGAAATGTTCATTAGAACAACGAGTAAGACGTGAGAAAGAAAAACAAATTGAGTTGATGGAAGCTATCATTAACAATACATATAGTAACACAAATGTGGGGATCAATGAGGAAACTCCTTCATGGTGGCAACTTCGAAACGTGCATTAGCACAACGTGCGAGACGAGAAAGAGAAAAAGTAAATAAAACTGCAATATTTTACCTTCAAACGATAAACAATATTTATTGCGGAGTATATTTCAATGGGGACACATCTACACAACAATATTCACGATGCCAGGAAGCTGGAAACGAGGTGATTGCCCCACATGCATCTCCGATGAATAATGCCAACAATCATTGGAACATGTAAGTTTATCTAAACTTAGTCCAATTTTTTTTAAAGTAATTTACTATCAGATTTTAATTTAATCTATATTACATAACGATTCAATAACAGCTGGGAGAATGCGGGAGAAAAATTTGATGATTGTGGGGTTGCACCTTCTGAAACACTTGGTATTGATGAAACATCAAATACTGCTACTAGGTTAAGAAACCATAGTTTTGAAACAGGAAAATCTTCCAGGGTACCCATTGACATGTAAGCTTCTTACTATAATTAGGTAAAATTGTTCAACTATAACATAATATAACTTATAAATTAAATGATTGCGGAGTAAATGAGCCCCCGCAAGAACCATTTATGGATGAACACTTCTTTAATGATGATAACATGGATTTGGACTTTGAGTTCAATGTTGATCCTTTAATCCATGAATCTCAACATTATTTGGGAAATATGGATATCCAATGTCCTTTATGCCACACATTGCATTGGCTTGACGAAAAATTGACAAACTCATCGCGTTATCGGCCTTTGTTTGGGACATGTTGCAAGCAAGGAAAGATAAGATTACCTATTCTTCAGCCACTTCCTCCAACTATACAAGTATTGTACGATGATGATTCATCACATGCAAAATCATTTCAAAGTCATATCCGTAAGTACAATGCAGCTAACGCTTTTACCAGCCTCAGAGTAAAGCTAGACGTTCAAATTCTAAATGGCAGAGGTCCCAAGACATTTTCAATCTATGGGGAGATAAAACATCGAGTCAGGGCTTTACTACCTGATTTGGGAAAACCAGCAGCTTATGCACAACTCTACATTTATGATTATGCATTAGCTCTTAATACACGTGTATCCCGCAACCCACAACTAAATACCGATGTCTTGAAAATTATCCAAGATAATTTGTTGAAGTACAATCCATTTGTTCGAATATATCGTCAAGCATACGAAGTATTGAATGATGCATACTAAGCAGACAACCAAAATGTTAATGTCCACGTACATCTTTATTATAGTTCAAGAACAGATCGACGTCGTTACAACCTTCCATCAACATATAAGATTGTCGTTATACTTCGAGGAGATGGACAAGAGGCCCCCAGTATGAGAGATATCATCGTATATTTGAGGGGAGGGCATGAACTTATGCGAATAAGTGAATGTTACCCTACATATTTACCAATGCACTACGTCCTTTTGTTCCCACATGGAGAAATGGGTTGGGAACCAGAAATGAAGAAGTGGGACGTCAATTATAATCGACCTGCTACTAAACGACTAACCCAAATGGATTACTATTCGCATCGGCTCTTCCAGCGCCTTATAGAGTACTCTACTATTTTAAGGAGTGGCAAATTGTTTTAAGAATTTCTGGTAGATTCTTGGGCTGCGTCAGAGAAAAATCGCATAAAATATGTTGGCAAAAGATTAATTCTACCATCATCATTCATCGGTGGCCCGAGACACATGTCAGAGATATTCCAGGATTCAATGGCAATTTCCCATCATAACAATCACCTAGATATTTTCTTGACAATGACGGCAAATCCTAATTGGCTAGAAATAAAGAGGGTTTTATTACCACACCAAACTGCAACTGACAGACCTGATTTAGTTACACGTGTGTTTAAATTAAAACGACGTGCTCTAATGAAGGAAATAAAAAAGGTAAAGTATTCGGTCCAGTGGTAGCATATGTTTATACAATTGAGTTTCAAAAAAGAGGATTACCCCACATGCATGCCCTTTTCTTTCTCCAACAATCACACAAAATTCGCAATCGCGATCAGGTTGACAAAATCATATCAGCTGAATTTCTCGATGAAAGCATTGATCCAGCTCTATACCAGACTATCAAGAGATGTATGATACATAGACCTTGCGGAACTCAAATCCATGGATGGGTATGGAAAATGCACAAAAAGATATCCAAAGATCTATACAAAAGCTACAACAATGGACACTAATGGGTATCCTGTATATCGTCATCGTGAAACTGACACAGTTCATTGTTTAGCGAATGGACAACAGGTCGATTACAGAGACGTGGTTCCTCATAATCTGTACTTAACATGGATGTTCGACTGCCATATCAATGTCGAAGTATGTGCAGAAGTTCAATGCGTCAAATATATACACAAGTATATATATAAGGGTCATGATCGCACTATGCTGGTATTTTATTTAGATGACGAGATTCAACAATACCTCGATGCAATGTACATTGGTCCACCTGAGGCTGCATGGCGCTTATTTGGGCATTCATTTCATGAAGAGAATCCTTCAGTAACCAGATTGGCGCTTCACTTAACCGAAATGTATAATGTGGTCTACGATGAGAGGGAACCAATTGAAAATATAATTTCCATAGCACAAGATCAAAGATCGACACTCACTGGGTTTTTCAAATGTTGTGCGACACATAACACTGCAATAGCCTACATTTATCAAGAGTTCCTAGAGTTCCATACCTGGCACATGAAACCATGTATATGGCTTCCAAGAGTAGAGCCAAAATCAATTGGCAAAATTTATTTTGCACCTCCAAATTCTGTAAAAAGATACTACCTACGCTTGCTTTTAACTGTCATAGAAAGCCCACATTCTTATGAACATTTACAGAATGTGAACGGAGTTTTGCACAACACGTTTAAAGCACCATGTGTTGCACTTAGATTACTTGAAGATAATAAAGAATGGATACAGTGTCTTGAAGAGGCAGCTATTATGCAAACTGGGTACCAATGGCAGAGACTTTTTGTTGTTATTCTTATCCACTGTTCTCCAATAGATCCAATGGGATTGTGGAAAAAGTTTTCAATGAATATATGTGATGACTTGAAATTCAAACTTAAGGAAAAATTTGGAATTCCAAATCCGACAGAACATCAAATTACTTACTACAGCCTATTTTTATTAGAACAAATCTTGCAAGAAGAAGGTAAGAGTCTCATAGATTTTAACCGTGAATTAAAAATTACAAAAACTTGGAACCTTGAGGATATTGGAAAGCGGCTAATATGGGATCAAGAACATTTGACATCTGATGCGCAACACGCAGAATCCTTAAACAATGTTGAACAACTCAATGATGAGCAACGATACACTTATAATGCGGTTATTGATTATGTTAGAAATGATGTTGGGACTGTCTTTTTCTTGAACGGAGCTGCTGGTATAGGAAAAATGTTTGTATACAACTCTTTAGCAGCTACATGTTGTAATGAGAAGAAAATTGTAATATTAGTAGCATCATCAGGTATTGCATCGTTACTACTAAATGGAGGTCGAACATCTCATTCAACTTTTAAGATACCCATAAAAATATTAGATAACTAAATGTGTGAGTTTTCAAAGCAATCAATACATGCAGAGTTATTCAAAAAAGCAAAGCTTATCATTTGGGATGAAGTTCCCATGCAACACAAATATTGCGTGGAAGCAGTGGATTGATCTCTTCAAGATATTCTAGGAAATGGAAGGCCATTTGGAGGAATAACTGTTGTTTTAGGAGGTGACTTTCATCAAATTCTTTCAGTAGTACCAAAAGGTGTCCGTGAGGATATCGTTTCTGCTTCTTTGTGGAGATCGTATATTTGGGGACACGTACAAGTATTATCCTTATCGCAGAATATGTGACTAATCAACAACAACTCTGAGAATGTCGCATTCGCACATACATTATAGGAGGTAACCTAAATTTATCCTATCTAATAATATTTTTGTTTTGAAAAAAAAATCACTAATATACTTGCATTTAAAATATATGTAGATCGGATCTAATCCAAAAGAAACAGTTGAATTACCAAGTGCGTTTAATAAATGTGTAAATCTAGATGAGCTAATATGTTCAGTTTACCCACATTTGGAAAAAGTTATGACAGCCTCAACTACATACTTGACCGAGCTCACGATTCTATCAGCCCGTAATGAAGATGTCAACGTCATCAACAATCAAACTATGGCAAAAATTTAAGGACAGGAGATTGCTTATCTTGCCGCTGACAAGTTATCAGAAGCAGACGCTGGTGATCGCACTGTCACAAATCGATATCCCCAAGAATATATGAACTCACTCAATCCTTCAGGTCTACCTTTGTTTAGACTAAGATTGAAAGTTGGGTGCCCAGTAATTTTATTGTATAATCTTGCTCCAAAAGACGGTTTATGCAATGGGACCAGATTAATGGGTGTGAGATGCTCTCCTAGAATAATCGAAGAAAAGATTTTAACAGGATGTAAAGCCAGAAACTTGGTATTCATGCCAAAAATATCTCTAACTCCGATTTCTGACGATTTGCCATTTTCAATGACAAGAAGACAGTTCCTACTTCGACTAGCATTAACAATAACCATCAACAAATCCTAAGGCCAGTCAGTAAAAAAATTTGGGATCGATTTAACAACTTTTGTTTTTAGTCATGGCCAATTATATGTGGCATTGTCAAGATGTACATCCCTAAAAAGAATTAGTGTACTTCTGCCACTAGATGCTGCAAATATAACAATAAACGTAGTTTGTCCAGACATTTTGTTGTAGGTAAATAATTTAACAATGACATGACACACTACTTTGATGTTTATCTTTCTTAAGTTCAAAATTCAAGATGTTTTTTAGATTAAATCTTATTTATATGGTTGACTAATCATTCTCCAAATTTAGGAGAATCTTTTCTGTAAATATGAGAGATGAAAATTAACGAAAAGTATGGAACAATCGTGGGAAGAATACAATAAACATGTAAGTATGGTACTTATATAATCAAACATTTTATCATAATTTGGTTTCAATGATTACTAATATACTTCATATTTTGAAGACAATCCTAAAACCACAAATTCAAAAAACACCGGTGATATATTACCATGACAAGGGATTATCAAAGAAAAACTTAAACGTCCGATGTCCACAGCTTTGAAGTTCTGTGACTATTAGTTGTTGCACTTTTGCGGGAGTTATACGAAACATGATCCAAAAGATAAAAAATGAAGAACATGAACTACGTCGAGCAAAGAATAACAAGCTATCAAAAGTAATTTTGTATATTCTACAGCAATTGCAATATGAGGAGAAGCAAGAACTTCTTCGAATAAGATATAAAAGACAATACGACTTTTGGAAATGAGATAAGCTTAATGCATTTCTATGACAACATGTGTAACTCAAAACTTATGTATATTTTGTATATATTTCAGAAGTTCATATGTAGAATTAAAAATTGATGTATAACCCAATTTTAATGATTATCGTATTGAACATCATTCCATTTTAATTTATTGTGATGTGATGTAATAAAAGGTAGAGAAACATTCTACGCTTCAAAACTATGCAGAAAGGAATGAATCAATGACAAAGAAAAGATGGAGACAACACACACATTGATGAGGTATGTCTAATTTGGTGTATATTGATTTAACTCTTATTTATCATCAAGTTTTCTTGACTCAGCACGAAATTAAACTTCCATATTTGTAACTTTGTATATTTCTATTATTAAAATTTCAGTTCTATATGAAGGAAGTGGAAATAAAATCAGATGTCGTTGACGATGTCAACTACGTCGTACACCGTTGCCTATATCATGATCGTGTTGTAACTATGCTAGAAATCATTTGAGTACTATATGGAGATGTATTTCAATTATTTAGTATCGTAAAATGTGTATACTCTTTTATAATACTAGCACAAATCATATCAAACTTATTTTATTTGTTTTTTTTTCCTGCATATTCTTAACTTTTTTCAAATACAACATCCTTCTAAATAATTTCAATTACTTAGTGTATAACATAATATAGTAGTAATTTAAATTTGTCAATATCAACGTTTTAAAATAGATAGCGCCGAAGGAGCGTCGACGTAATTGCTAGTGCATCATCACGGTTAGTACTAGTATAGTATAAAAATATAGGGTCTCAAAGCATGAAATGTTTTGTTATCAACACAAATACTTCCTTTAAAGAGGGTTGGCAATCCGTTCCCTTGTAGGAGGGAGTGAAAAATATAGGGTCTCGGAGGAAAGAAGTATATTCTTTAAAAGAGGTTTTGCTACGCAATAAATGTTTTGTTAATATGTGGCAAAACACTATTAAAATAATACATAGACCTAACAACTGGTTGGCATGTTTGGAAGAAGAAAAATTGGTTTGCTTAGTTGTTAAAACCAATTACACTAGTCCGTTTGTACGCGCTGTGTATCGCCTTGGTATTGCCTTTATTATGTATCAAGCCTACTAATAAAGTTTTAAGCCCAAGCCCAACTATTGTGCCCTTGTTATCACACAGGAGTAAGTTTGGAAAATATATTTAGAGACGTGGCGGAATCTGGTATGTAAGAAGGGTAGTTTTGTAATTTTTAGAGGATACAATTAAATTTACTAAAGCATTGGACCTATATTTATCTACTCAACACGTTTACTATTACTAATACAGTACGGCTTAGAGCCGTTAAGATTTGTAGACATTTGTCTCGGTCAATTTTTAGCCAATTTTAGTTTAAGATGACAGTTGTAGGAAATCTAACGGTGTGGGTAAGCCCACGTTTCTCTGCACAAAGTCAAAACTTTAATATATTAGAGAGTTCCAAAAATGCCCCTATGTTTATGTATTAGCTCTCATTATCCTATGACACATGTCAACCATGATGAATGAGAAATGAAATGGAGAGCGAAATGGGTCTAGTTTGAGTAATAAGGAAAGGGTAATTTTGGAATTTATAAACTAAACTGAAGTAGTGATGAGTTGAGGTGGTTGTTTCAATAATAAAGCAACTACCACTTTTTATTTTTCATTCAAATTAATGGACTTATTTAAACTTTGAAATAGAAATGTAATAGTACAAGAATGGAACCCTTAAACTCTTGTGAGTGGGTATGTGTTTTACCTAGAGCTAGAAAAATGACCCAAGACCCGCCAACCCGACCTGACTCAACCCTATTTTTGGCGGGTTTGGGTTTGGTCTTAATAGGTCGTGGGTTATTTGACCTAAACCCGTCTAACTCATTTAATAAAGAGATTGGGTCAGGGTTTACCTTAAACGGTTCGGGTTGACCCGTGGCCCGTTTAAGTTTGATTTGGGTCAATTATAATTTATGATTTTTATGTTTTTATCCATCATTATAAGTAAGATCTGAGCCCAAAGAGAGGTTTTTGTATTATTACTACCTATAAACATATGACATTTGATCTAATCCCACCTCAATTTTATTCTATCCTCCTCATCTGTTAATACTACTCATTTCTTCAACAAACCCACTCTCACAAAATGGACATTTAATCTTCGTTCTCATTATTGGACTCATCATTTGAGAACACATGTAACACCAATACTTATCAGCCAAAGCTTCAACAAACCCACTCACATAATTGTGTCAACTGAAGTTAAGACCCATGACCTGACCCAAACCAGAACTAATATTTAAGCAGGTCAAAAGGGTCGGGTTTGGGTTTGTATTTTTGACCCGTTTAACTAAATGGGTCAGGTTTGGGTTTGTATTTTTGACCCATGAAACCATTATAACCCGACCCGTTTGCCACCTCTAGTTTTACCCATCAAGCCCAACCGAACATCAGCGGCAGGCTAGGTATTGCTAATATAGCGATCCAAATCATACAAAAACTTATTTTTCAAGATCTTTATCACTCAAATAGCGCTCTGATTCATATAATCAATGGTTATATGTGGCGATGCTCATATGCTTAGAATTGGTCAGAAGGCCCCACACTTAGATGCCTTTAAATTGGTTTTAGGTATTAAAAAAATTATTAGTTGCGGCATTTCAATTAGCACTGAACTATTTTTGTTAATAAAAAAATTGAAATTGGACGCCAATTTAAATGGGGCGTAAAATTGTGTAAGAATAATGAAAAAATGTCAATTCATTTGGCTCACTTTGTCTGACTTTGACATAGAAATCTGAGCGCATCCCTACCCTGAAAAAGTTTCATATTTTACCCTTCGCTACATGACAAATTTTCTATGATTTTAAGCCTATGTGGCTGGCTAAAATACCCAGCCTTGTGCTGATGCTCTTATTCAGTATACAAATGTTATAATTTTAATTATTTATAGCAGTCGTAAAGATTTTACTACTGGACCCATCTAGCCAACCATTGGCCTGTCTTTTTTGCAATATTGGCTTTATAAGCCTGCTAGGGATGCCAAAACTACTTGAAAAGTGGTTTGGGATGGAAAATTGTGCCTTGGAAGGCCAATGCCAACCTGCTAAGAATGTTCTTATTTGTCGTTGCTATAATAATTTAGACTTTAAAGTAGAAGATTTAGCATATATAATACATTGCCATCATAATTAACAAATTAAAAATATTTTCCGCCATAATATATTGTTTAATTTGAAACCAAAAAACATTATGAATGCATTAAGCATACTTCTTCAAACGCACCATAAAATGATAGAAATTAACACATGTTTTGTACCATACATTAAAAAAGTAAATAATTTTCATTGGAATTTGACTACTTTCGAGAAGAAGAAAAAATTAAGTAAAGTAAGCGAGCTGTTATTTCTTTGAGTAGTTTTTGTTTGTGTGACGGTATAATATACTCAAGTTGTCCACCTAATTAAAAGTAAAGTTTGGAAATAAAGAAAATTAATAACATTATGAACCACATATCTAAAGGCAAAAGTTATAGAAGATATATGGAGAGGAAGTTTAAGTTCATTAAGAACATAAACTAACTTATTACTCTTATTACATAAGAGAGGAAGAACCACTATATAAATAAAAGGCTCTCCTATAATCTCTCTCTCTTAGCCGAAACCCTAGGGGTGTAGGTTCCTAGTCAATGGCAGCCTAAACACCTTACGGATATGTCCTAGACGGATCACAACACTCCCTCTTTCGAGTTATCCATCGTCAATGAGACAATTGTCCTCACAATCCATGGCCAACAAACCCAGTGGGAAAAAGTTGCGCATAGGAGGCAATGGTAATACTATACCAGTTCCATATCGGTGTTGGAGGCACCTTTCTAGTTGCCTTATTAAAACCTTGCCTAGTAAACCACATGGAAAAAACCTAGTGCTTAGGAAAAAGAGTACATAGCACATATGTCCTATCACTGCTAGAATGATGATAGTGATTCTCCCTCTGAAGGAAAATATCCCTCTGAAATAAACGATCTGAGCTGCCGCATCCCGATGCTTTGAACTATTTCTTGAACGTAGACTTCGGTAATGACATAGTAAACAAATCTGCAAGATTCACTTAAGTGTGCATCTGCTGGATATCTACTTCTATGTTCTGCTAGAGCTCATGAGTGTGAAAGAACTTCAGGGAAAAATGCTTCATTTGGTCACCTTTGATGAATTATTTTTTTAGCTGAGCAACGCAAGCAACGTTGTCCTCAAACAAAACTATCGGAGATGAAATAATATAATGTAGTCCGCAACTAACGTTGATGTGATCTGCCATCTATCATAACCAAACACAATTTCTTCTGGCTTCATGTAGAGCAAGTATCTCATAGTAGTTTGAGGATGTCACAACCATCGCCTATTTGACTGAACACCATGAGATCATTGTACCTCCATAAATGAATACATATCCCATTTGTTAATGAGCCTTGTGTAGATTTGATAAGTAACTTGTATCTACGTAACCAACTAACTGCAATTTTCCTGTGATGTTGCTTAGGAAGAATAGACCCAAATCAAGTATTCCACGCAGATAGCGCAATACGTGTTTAACTCCATTTCAATGTCTTAGCGTAGACTGAGAACTGTGGTGAGCCAACATGTTCACTGCAAATGAAATGTCAGGTCTGGTACAACTTGTAAGGTGTAACAAAGCGCCAATAGCTCATAAATACGGTACTTCAGGTGCGAAGAGTTCTTTGTCATCTTCAGGATGACAAAATAAATCCTTAGATACTTCTAGTGACCTGACGGTCATTGGGGTACTTAACGGGTGAACAACATCTAAGTTAAAGCATCCCTAATAGGTAAATAGACTTCCTCATAATCCATGTCAGGCCCTTTGAGATAATCCCTGGGTTACAAGTCTCACTTTGCACCTAATAATCTCCCCTGTTTCATTACATTTTTGGACAAACACCCACTTGTAACCAGCTGGTCTTATGGTATCATTCCTTAGAACTAGTGGTCCAAATATCTCACATTTTGCTAGTGAATCTAGCTCTACCTTGATTGTATGGTACCACTTTGGCCAATTTGTTCTACGTCGACATTCATCAACGAACAGTGGTTCGGGATCGTGATCCACGACAGTAATCGTGGACGCGAATACAAATCTTTTATCGACGACTACTCTTGAACGATCAAACTTTAGACTAGTGCAGATATGATTAATTAAGATCTCAATATTTGAATCAGGTACATGTGCCAAAATAGAGGCTGTTACTACTAGCGATGCCACTTCGGGGACAATCTGCATAGGTGACGGGGCGCGTAGTTACTTTTGCCAAGTTGATGAGTGGTGACTCACCAGGAGTCTCAGCTACACTAGGATTAGGTGAAACCCTTTTTACTCTCTTCCAGGGATCGAAATCTTTAGATCCTCTTGGTCGACCTTTCAATCTCTAAACTTTAGGTTCATTGGCTGGTATGCCACAACTCTACCTATCGGGACCTCGATTCGAGCTGGCACATTTGTTGTTGGGATATGCAACTTTGTTAATTTAGTTGCATCATTGAATGTTTGACATCTCATGATCAATTCGCTAAAAGTGGACTATCCTTTGGATATTTCTATCATGATGACTGGTTGGAAGGTCCTGATAAGCACATTTTTATGCATAATTTAAGCCATTTTTATAGGTATTTTTGATCGCCCTAAAACCATTTTTGTCTAATTATCGCCTAGTTACCTCATTTTTAGGTTATGTACTCTACTGTAGTAAATTTGGCAAGAAAAGGACCAAACCATAGCTAAAATGGTACAAGAACCATACGAAGAGATTCCAGTAATTCATTAGAACAATTTTTATCATAATTAGTTTAGTTGGGATATCTGAAATCAAGATCATCACTGAGACAAAGAATTAAGATGATGGACCTCAATTCGTACTCTACTAGACAAGCGAAGAAGATCCCTAGAAGATGGGAGATTTTGTTCACCACTCACCGTCGATCATCGTCGGCCAAGGGCATACCACTAGCGATCGTCAGCTATCGGTGGCCTAACATTGCAATTTTTGAACATTGATCCCTAGGTGATCTAAGAAGAGTAAAACTTTATCAAACGCCTAACTTTTACTGTTAGAGAAGATTAGGGGGTAGTTAAGACAATTCAAGATCAGGGTTTTTCTATTTAATATTTTATTCTCTCTTTCCAAACCTAGTTTTCATTTATGCTAGGTTTTGGAGAGCTTAAGAACTGCGTTTATATCTCTAAACTCAGTTTTAAGATTTAATAAAAGTTAGATCGTGTTTCTTAATTGTTTTTGCTTATTAAGATGTTGCAGGGTTAATCCCCTCAGACTAGATCTTAGGGTGAAGCTCTATAGGTGTATGTTAGGCTTTTCTTGCAGGTAATAGGTCTGACCTAGAGGTCTTTGATCACTATCTAGGGTTATTCTTTAACTCTCCTAAACTGGACAAGTCAAGAGAGGAGCAATTCTAACCTGGAAGAAAGATTGATATCCCGAATAAGGAACTGGTTATTCAGTCCACTTAGTGACCTCTAGACCTAGGGATTAATCTTATTTCTGAAAATGGAATAATAATCCCTAGGTTAACAATCTAAGATTTGAGTTTAGATCTTGATGGATTAAACTCTCTTTTTGTTCTTCGCGGAGAGATCAGAAAAGAATTTTAAACTTCTCAAATTTGATTCAAAAGAAAGAATTTAAGGAGAAGATCAAAAGGCTTATTAAATTAAACCCTAATATACTAATATTGAGTGGAATCCAAAAGTCTAGTTACCTTTAATATCCAAATTTCAACACCTAGATTAGCATAAAAGTCCGACAAATCAAACCCCATTTCCCCTTGATTTTAGTTTACCTTATAATAACGTACATCTTTGTGGATTAACACCATACTTGCCATTTACTATATTAATTTGTTAAGTAGGATTTTGATTAAGCTTACGATGGTCTATCAGGTCTAGATGAGACATAGTTCGTGTATTCTAAAATATTTTAAGCCGTTTGCCTATAGCATTGCTACTATCTCCCCCTAATGATTAAAAAATTGTCCCGTCAAAATGAGAGTCTACATACCTTGTATTAAAAAGTTTGCCTGTCGTGGGCTCCAAGTATTGGATGATAGAAGGAGAATCAAATCCCACATAAATCCCAAGGCATCTCTGGGGACCCATCATGGTACGTTTAGGTGGTGCTACATGGACCTATACCGCACAAACAAATATGCGTAGATGAGGGACATATGGCTGCCAGCCAGTGACTAGTTGAATTGGGGAAACCGGATGATATACTAAAGGTCTCAATCTAAACAGTGTTAAGGTATATAAAGCTGCATGTCCCCAGGCTATAGCCAAAAGATGTGATCGCAGTAATAGTAGCTGAGATATCAGTTGGATCCTCTTGATTAAATTTTCTGTCATACCGTTCGTTATGCACATGGGGTACTGGATGTTCCACATAAATTTTCATGGACAAGCAATAATCATCAAAGGTCTTAGAGGTAAACTCTCCAGCTCCGTCAAGTCGGATGAACTTAATAGAGTACTCAGGAAATTAAACCCCTAGTTTTATGACTTGTGCTAACAAGCGTACAAAAGCTGTATTCCTTGTCGAAAATAGGCAAACATGCAACCATCTGCAAGATGCACTGATGATGACCATAAAGTATCGAACTGCGCTAATGGTTGAATGAATAGGTCCACAAATATCTCTATGAATGCGTTGGAGAAATCCTAGGGATTCGTACACAACTTTGGTCCAACTGGGTCTCTTGATAAATTTCCCTTGGGATTACAGGGTACAAGGCTCGTTCTTGAGGGTTGGGATTTTCAATTCCTTCACGGAATGGCCAATCGAATTCTTGATAAATTTGTTCATCATGACGTACCCGGGATGGTCGAAATGATTATGCCATAGTTGGAAAAGGTTTTTAGTCCACACGGGGACGTGCGTAATAGTATAAGTTTTCATCCTGCATATATGGGTCTCATATAAACCTGATAAGCGCATTGGACATTGCTCTGATACAAGCTTCTAACCATTTACTTGAGATGTAAAGTACAAGAATATATGACTGCCGTATCTATTGTCATGGACATCCATGAAGCTAAGTAAATTTTTGCTGGACTTACTAGAATAGAGAGCATTATCGATCTGCAAGATCATGCCTCTAGTAAGCAAAATAGTAGATCTTCTGGAGCCCTTAACCAAACTGGTTGTACCCAATATGGTAGTGACGCTTAAGTCGTGCACAATCAATTCCGAGAAGAAGGATATGTCTCGGAAAATCGCATGTGTAGTTCCGTTGTCTATAAGACAGGAATCACTAGAGATTTTATTATCAAGATTCATGAGATAAGCAAACAAGTCCATATTTGTAAGGTAGTGCTTCAGGCAACTGTTGCTGCTGGCAATACACACAATCAATGGTTTTAAATATAATTCATATACATAGTCATTCTGCAGGAATAAGCACATAAAATTCTGGGGGAATTGAATGCCAGAAATGCATATCTATAAATAGAAGTCGATGTTCACCACAAACATAGTTTTAAACAGGAAATAGAGTTGCACTTCCACCACGAACGACATATTCAAAAGTACTTCTAAACTTAAGAATGCAATACTAAAGGTACTTCAGGAACATAAAGTACTGAAATGAAAACTAGTGATAACATCTATATTACTAAATGGATCACTATCCGTTGGAAATCGTCATCCTAATGCTTATAAACGATTATGCGCTTCAGGCGCATCTGACTTTTGGCAGAGGTGCTATCATGATCCTAGAACAACTGGTTGTTCTTGTCCATGGACTTCTGGAAAACAATCAAATCTGAATGTTTAATGAAACCTCGAATGATATACTGTTGTTCCAACTTCAGGTTGTTAGCAGGAAAAGTGGTAAGACCTTTCCCAATCTTTTTAGAATCAGTTACTGGTTCTCAACAAATCCTGAACGTAGAGGTGATGCATTGGACAGCGGAGTCATATATGCTCACGATTTATAGTCCCTCATCTTCAGGTACAACCACTACATCCTGGCCGATTAAAGAGTGTACAACTTCTAGGGCTGTTTGGATACTTAAATTTTTGGGCCAGCTTAGCTGGCCTATCCTGAATATGTATAAACCTGAACTAGTTCATTGAATATATTTTTTAGTTATTTTTACCAGTTATCATGGTTCTAACTTGTATGTTGTTTGGATACTTGTATCGTAAACCAGTTCTTATAATTAATTTTAATTTTTTCTAATAAAATACTCAAATTAAATTTATTAAAAACATCAGCAGTCACCATATCTTTCTCATCATCCCATCCAAATCTACTTTGGTCTAGGAGAGCCTTCAAAATCGTGTAGATATTTCTTAAATTCTTATGTCAATTTTTCAGAACCTCCTTATCATCATTCATATTTTCATACTTTTCGTTCATTTTTTTTTTCATGTCAGCCCACGCAATCTACGTAAACGATTTTTCATTTCTTTGACCCACACGTACTTGTTCTAACATGAGATCCAAAAAGTAACGATCCATCGGCGGGGTTCACTCAGTTCTACCGCGATTATTATTGGAAGTGCCCGCATTATCCATAGGTGAGTCTACAATTATTAATCAAAGTTAGATTTTAGATTACATTAAAGAATATATCATGTTGGTGGTAGTTTAGTCCATCTTCACAAGATGGATGAAAAAAAATTACAGCAAAATCCATAAATCACAATTCACAAGACAGACAACAAGATGTTAGAATTACTTATAGTATGAAGAATGGTAAACACTGTACAAATGACAAGGAGTTAGAGTACAATAATACAAGACCTTAAATGTTTTCATTCTGATTTACTCTTCTTTGCTTCTTCCTCTTGCTTCTTTGCAGGCGGAGAAAGCGAATCT
Organism: Kingdonia uniflora; assembly: GCA_014058105.1. Classification (NCBI taxonomy): domain Eukaryota; kingdom Viridiplantae; phylum Streptophyta; class Magnoliopsida; order Ranunculales; family Circaeasteraceae; genus Kingdonia; species Kingdonia uniflora. The sequence continues at coordinate 6,294,763 of JACGCM010001281.1, forward strand.
CCACACGCCCAAAAGAGTTGCCTCGATGGGGGCAAGCCAGTATGCATATAGATGTTCTTTGCTTATATGTTCGATTCAAAATCCTCGTCAGGAGTTGAGAATAGGGGATCATTAGAAGGAGATGGGGATTAAGAGATGATAAAATAGTGTGAAGAGTAGTTCAGTTTCTGCCAAATTTAGTGATAGGGATAGTAGTCTCACCAAGACTAGTATATGTATAAGAAGCACTAGTAGTGATGTGAGTGATGAGAGCAGTTGTAGCAGCATAAGTAGCAGTGTTAGTAAACCTAACAAAGCTAATGATTCGAGATAGGAAGCGATCCAGGTTGTTCGGAAAAGAGACAGGGTTTTGGGTTTAAACCATTTTAGACTTCTTAAGAGATTGGGTTGTGGGGATATCGGTAGTATGTATTTGTCAGAATTAAGCGGGACAAAGAGTTATTTTGCGATGAAGATTATGGACAAAGGGTCTTTAGCTAGCCGTAAGAAGTTGCTTCGTTCCCAGACTGAAAGAGAGATACTACAATGTCTATATCATCCATTCCTTCCAACACTTTACACCCATTTTGAGACCGACAAGTTAACATGTTTGGTGATGGAGTTCTGCCCAGGTGGGGACTTGTACACCCTTCGACAAAGACAGCAAGGGAAACGCTTTCCATAATTGGCGGCGAAGTAAGCTCTTTGCCCTTCAACCTTATTCTTATTTGAGCACATTTTAGATTTAGTTGGTTGTCTCGTCAAAGCTGTTATAGTTGAATTTTGTACTTGTTTTTGGCTAACATGATATGGCATTTAGAGGATCTAGAAAAAAGTTAACTTCTTTTGATATATTTCATACCAAAGTTATCCTAAAATATATAATCACCATATCAGTATGTTAGCCTATGCCTATGTCTGATGAACCTTCAATAAAATCTTACTTACCTAATAAACGGTCTTATATATCGGAGTTTTATTTGTCAAATGGTACGAGCGTCGACCCATGTCAAATATATCGAACTCTATTGCACTTCAGATGGAACATAATCCTAAAAATAGCTTGGCAGACTATAAGGAAAAAATAAATAAAAATCCATTGGTACAATATAGTATGAGACAAAAATAGTGTTCCTAAACATTCATTCATCAGCATAGATATACAACTGTTGTGGGAAGAACTATCTAAAGCCAAAATATCGTCAACTACACATCCACATTCAAGTGTCTACGCAGAATACTTCATTACTTCTACTCTCGCGTCAACTACCAATACTGTAATTAGTTTTGTTTGAAGTGTCTATCTAAGCATTTAGTCCCCAATACAAACTGTAATAATAATCTGACCCAGAGTAAGCTCTTCAACCCCATTTCTACAATAAAACACGAGCCAAATCTTCTTATTACATACTACTATTTGAACTAAAATTGATAATACTCCATTTCATAACGTCACTTCAGTACTAATATTACAGTATACAAATCCCATTTCTACGTCAAACCAATCTAACTATTATCCAATTAATCAACAAATTTGACCACATTTCATAACTTAAATCCAAACCCAATGACTAAAACTACTTCAAAACCTCAAATCTCCTACATAAACATTGATAACTTTGCAACTCTATATAGTACACATTAGACTAAACATTTCATACTGATCGAGATTATAGAAAATAAGTACAACCCAATTCAATTCAATCTTACTGATGATAACTATATCAACAATAATCAATACATCTAGGGTTTCATACTGATTGGAGATAACAATCAAAAAGGGGCAAACAGAGCAACATCTAATCACATGAAAAGGGGCAATTGTGAGGGCTTATTTATAATCCTCATACTAAGTCCGATATTCGAACTCACATAGCTCGAGTAAACACACTGATAACCAATCAAGGACTTAAAGCAAGAAGATCATAATACAGACTTCCTTACCTACAACTCGATGATATCAAAGCATCCCGTAACTTCGCGCTACAGAAGATACTCCTCCACTTATCAACAGGCCGTATGCATGCGAACATCACAAGAGATCGTATCTTCCAAACGGTCTGAAGTTACAGATAAAGAATATTAATAGATCCGTTACAGATCAACAAATATCAAGACGTTACAGAAGACCATTATGAAGACTCATCAAAACCTGATATTGTAATGTCCCTCATCAATGTAACCAACGGTCATATTATAAGACCTATAAAAAGAAACCTAGAGATGAGGATCCAGGAGGGCTATTATCACCTAGAGAACTCTGAGAGAAAGTCATCCCTAACAAAACTTAGATATCCAATCTCTTTCTCTTTGTAATAGCTAGCATATATATAAAAACACCATTCTTTCAAAAATCATCAGGAGAGGTCGTGGTTTTTAACCCATTCAAGGGTTTTCCACGCTAAATCGTGTGTCAATTGCTTTTAGTTCTCATCAATTATTATATATTTCAAAGGTGTAAAACACTGTTTTCAGTCTCTACAAAAATAGACTATTACAGCAATCAAATCGAATTGAAGTAAGGGTTAAGAGATAAAACCTTGAATTCGGGAGTTGATGATTGAGTTGTAGTTATTTGATTGTTGATAATTGAAACTTGAACTCTATAGAGAGAGAGAGAGAAAGAAAGAAACTTGATTGGTGATCTGAAGTAGAAGCTTAATTCTCCAAGGTTTCAGTTTGGGAAGGAGGAAAGGTTTGGAGCAGGAGTGCTCTGTATTTTTTTTGAAATTTTTCTTTGGAGCTGGGGGAGGAAAAGACTAGAGATTAAAGAGAGAGTAGAGGAGGCCTATCTATGTTTTCTTTGGAGATGAGAGAGAGAGCTTGAATCAGTTAATGGTAAAACAATGATATGAGAGAGAGAGATTAGAGGAGAGAGGGAGTAGAGGATGCCTATTTGTGTTTTCTTTGGAGAACGGCTCTATTCTATGTACTTTACTTTTGCGATTTTAAAAAGTTATAAACTAGTTCTATTTCAAAATGTGTAAAAGTCCTTTCGAGAAAGGTTATCTGCAATAATTGGGATAGACTAGTTCAAAACAAAAAAAAAATTGGTCCCACATGTTGCCAATCATTGGTTTTTTCACCTTAACCGGTTCTGAACCGAACCAACCCAGTTTTAGAGGGTATCCAAACAGGCCCCTAGTGTCTGAATCTACAATTAAGCTGACTCCATATTTCATATGGGTCCTGCTTATGTAGATATTACATCTTCAAGGCTTGTGGAAAGTAGTAATGTATCATGAGTAGAGCCTTGGCCTTATCCTATACGGAATCGGTCGAACCTTCCTTGATCATTTATTCGAGATTGTATTGTGTGAGAAGATTCTTAACATTCACAACCCAGGAGATATAGTTGTCTCCGGAGAGACTAAGCACTGGAAATAGGAAGTTCAATTTTTGTGACATCTGCAAGATGATATAACGGGGTGAGGTACATAAGTAAATTGTTTCCAAGATGCAATGATATGACGGGTTCATCAATATGCAAGTATATAATATAATTCAAAAGTAGGAAGGGTCAGGTAAAAAAGTTAAAGCACATATATTCCTCCCCTTGTTTTGATTTTCTGCCCATAACTGGGGAATTATAATATACAAATTGGTAAAGATAAACATGAAAAAAGGTGCAAAAATTAATAAATAATTTCGCAGGGAAAATAGACAATATTCACTTTTGGGACTGTAATTGCTATATCCGGTCCAGTTATCAATTTTCAATTATTAAAACTACATCTAATGTTGCTAATCATGCAAGGATAGGATGAGGCTATATGATCAGGGATAATGCTTAGGGGTAACCCCGAAGTTACGCGAGCTATGTGTATCAAATCCTTCTAAGACAAACGAATAATATTTTCCAAAACACTATGAGGTTCAAAAATAGTATATGCGATGTTATTTATAAATAAATAGAGGGATAGGTGGACAACTTTAATTTTTATTCGACAAATAGCACAAAATGAATATTTTTAGCAAAAATTGGTGCTTCATGCAACCACAATGTGCCCAAGAGTGCTTCAGGCATGTCCTATATATGAGAGAATGCGTTGGGAGGTACGGTACAAGTAGATAAGAGACTCGATTGACTCGGTTTGGGATGGGGACACTATTCGAGATTCACTACTATGTACCTTACACACGTTGACTAGATCCAAGAGGTTTATAAGGACCTCAATTAGTGATATGTTCGTCATGTGGAAAACAAGCAAAGTCTGGAGAATATCCAATCGAATAATTCTAGGGGCGTTATATATCTAAGTCCAAGATTGACTTGATCCACGAGTCATGGTACTGGGCAGCATATGCTTCTAATAGGCAACCACTCACCACACACAAGTCTTTAAACCACGCGTGCGAGACCTTGAGTTGAACTACATGTTAGGGGTGTGTGTTGATAGATGATGCAAAAATATGATCGAACACGACTAGAGACCAGGAGTGCGACGCGGGTAGTACATGGAGATCATAGATCTAAGCATAAGCATGCCGCAGACGGTAGGGGTATAACACTTCTTGAACCTAAAGTCTTAATACGACTCATTCCTATATGGCTACTCGACTCTTATGCGGGTCCATCACACATGTGTTAGCATTATATGTGACTCGGGTGGACACCAATGTCCCCTAAAGTTGTTTGGGTTTTTGAACTCCGATGGAGCCCTCGAGCCTGCGAGTTCAGACTTTGGGCCTGGTTGGCATTGACACGGTTTAGGATCCAAGAACTAGCGGCTTCAGGCTTTGGAAAATGTTGCTTGCTCGGGTCTTACCTTTGAGTTACAAGTGTTCAAGCTTCAGGCTTGGATCTGAGCTTGGGTAAGCTCTTGAGTCGGTCCGAACTCGACTTCGGATCGGGTCGGATAGGACTCGGGCTCAATTCGGTTTAGATAGGCATTTAAGAGCTTCGAGTTTGGATTTAAACCGGTATCGAGCCTAGATCGGGTCAGACTACGGTTTGAACTTGATTTGGGCAAGATCTGGATCGGGTTAGACTATGGGTCCAAGCTAGATCGGGTCTAGACATGGACTTTGGATCGTGTTTAGGGATGGCAATGGGGAAAATTTAGGGTAGGGGAGCTAATCTCATCCCCATCCCCACCTAACTTCCCCACTTTCATCCCCGCCTAAGTTCCCTACTCCCATCCCTGCCCCAAAACCCATTTAAGTTAAATGGGGATCATCATCCCCACCTCCACATTGCAAAACTAAATCTCATCCCCATCTCCCATTTAACTTATAAAACTATTTTTCAATAGAAAAAACTTTTTTATATAGGCTTTTATTCATATATTTAAGGGTAATAGCAATAAACTATTTAAATGGGGCGGGTACAGATTTTTCAAGGCAATCCCAAATCCGCATCGCTTCCCCACATATTTGTGTTATACTTCTCATACCCGCCCCCATACCCGTTTAATGCATCCCAAACCCACCCCGTTCGGGGCGAGGCAGGGCGGATCCCCAACTGGGTGGGTCAAATTGACATCCCTAATCGTATTTGGACATACAAATGGCTCGTGAACATGGGTAAAGGGCTTCGGGCCTTGACCAGGTCGAGTTAGACTTGACTTGGTTGGCTTCGAGTCTAGATCAAGTTGGGTCTGACTTGGATTGATTGTGGGCTTCAGGCCTTAGCTAAAGTTAACAAATTGACTGGCTCGATCTTTAAGCCGTGATGGGAGCTAAGCTTTGGGCTTGGGGGGTCAGTGGGTGCTAGGGCCTTGAGCTGCGGGCTCGGACCTTCTGTAGCAACGAACTTGGGCTTGCAAGCTTCAAGCTCAGACTTTCTTTGAGTAGCGGGCTCAGACCTGCTGTGAGCGGTGGAGTCAGACCTGCTGTTAACGCAGTTGGGTCAGACCTGTTATAAGTTGGTCCCAGGACTGCAAGCTTTGGGCTTGAGTCTTCAGCGAGCTTCGAGGTCGAACTCACAAGCTTTGGGCTTGGTTCTGCAGCGAGCTAGGCTCGGGTCTATCGAGCTTCGAGCTCGAGGTCTTGAGCCTCTAAAGGTTCGGCCTTGGGCCACAAGCTTCGGGCTCAGATCTTTGGTCGATTATGGGTATGCATGCGGCTTCAGCCAGTCTTTAACCCAAATCTGTCGCCACCTAATTTTTACCCGCCTCGTCCTAATACCTCCAATGTGCCTACCAATGCTTATAAACCTAAAACCAATCCTTACGCTCGGCCTCAACTTGATAAATATCTTAAGTGTGGCAAGCCTAGCCATAATTCTGCTAATTGTCGCAGCAGAGTTGCTCTTATAGAAGAAACTTCTCCTAAATCCTTGGAGGATGATATCGATAATTTTGTAGACGATGAACCTACTTATGGTGATGATGAGGGTGCTCATCATTCTTGTGTCGTTCGGACTTTATTTTCTGCACCACAAGCTACTATATCACATCGGAAGGAGTTGTTCAAAACTACTTGCACGGTTCATGGAAAATTATGTTCGGTTATCATTGATAGTGGTAGTGCTGAAAATATTGTGTCAAGGAAGATGGTTGACATACTACAACTCTTTATGCAACCACATCCTACTCCATACACAATTGGATGGATTCAGGATGATTGCAAACAGGTTATTACAGCCCAATGCCTTCTTGATTTCTCTATTGGGAATTACAAAGACTATATTCTTTGTGATGTTGCTGATATGAATGCGTGTCATGTCTTGTTTGGCCGCCCATAGATGTTCGATGCTGATGCTCTCTACCGTTGCAAACAAAATATCTATTCTTTTTGTTAAGGATGGTGCTACAATCACTTTGGCTTCTTCATAAGCAAAACCGTATGTTTCATCTATCTCTGATGCTAAAACTTGCTTGGTCTCAAAAGATTTTGTTGCTGATTTTTCTAAGCCAGAAGAACTTTTTGCTATTGTGGTCAAGCCTGTATCTTCCAAAGTTTCTATTGTTATACCCCCACAGGTGCAACCAATTTTATCTGATTTTTCATGTGTTCCTCCTGCCGAAGGCCCTCCTTCTTTATCGCCTATGCGCAATATTCAACATCAAATTGATTTTGTTCCAGGTGCTAGTCTTCCAAATTAGGCTTATTATCGCATGTCCCCACACGAGCATGCTACTCTTCAACACCAAGTTGAAAAATTATTGGAGAAAGGGTTAGTTCGTCATAACATGAGTCTGTGTGCTGTACCCGCCTTACTTGTTCCTAAGAAGGACGGTTCTTGGAGACTTTGCATTGACAGTCGAGCTGTCAATAAAATTACAGTTCGTTATAAATTCTCTATTCCGCACCTTGATGATATGTTAGATATGCTTGCGGGTTCTTCTATTTTCTCGAAAATTGATTTGAAAAGTAGGTATCACCAGATTCGCATTCGTCCTGGCGATGAATGGAAAACTGCTTCCAAATCAAAGGATGGCTTATACGAGTAGAATGTAATGCCTTTTGGTCACTCTAATGCTCTCAATACTTTCATGCGATTAATGAATCAGACTTTGCAATATTTTATTGGAAAGTTCGTTGTCGTTTATTTTGATGATATTCTTATTTATAGTCGTTCAGAATCCGATCACCTTTATCATCTCTGGGAAGTTTTCTCTGCTCTTAGCGCCAACTCTTTGCTTATAAATTTGAAGAAGTGTCATTTTATTTTCGCACAGGATATTTTTTTGGGCTATGTTGTCTCTGCAGCTAGTATTCATGTGGATGAGGACAAAATCAAGGCAATTTGTAATTGGCCTATTCCTAAATCTGCTCATGATGTTCGTAATTTTCATGGTCTTGCTACTTTTTATCGTCGATTCATCTGTAATTTCAGCTCTATTGCAGCTCCTTTGACTAATTGTTTAAAGGGGATAAAATTTGTGTGGACTCCTGAAGCTGAAGAAAGCTTTGAAGCTTTAAAGTTACGGTTAACTACTGCTCATGTACTTGCTCTCCACAACTTTGAGAAATTATTTGAGGTAGATTGTGACGCTTCTATACAAGGTATTGGTGTTGTTTTGTCCCAAGAGGGAAAACCAGTTGCTTATTTTAGTGAAAAGCTTTCAGAAGCCCGTCATAAGTGGTCTACTTATGAGCTTGAATTTTATGCAGTCGTACAATCCATTAAATATTGAAAACATTATCTTGTACAACGTGAATTTATACTTTATTCAGATCACCAGGCCTTGAGGTACATTAAAACTAACAAGCATCTAAACCGTATGCATGCTCGATGGGTTGAATATTTGGAGCCTTTTCACTATGTTTTGAAGCATAAATCAGGTGCTCAGAATACAGTTGTTGATGGTCTTAGTCGTCGAGATACCTTATTGGTGACCGCTCATTGTGATATTGTTGCTTTTGATTATTTAAAGGAATTGTATCACGATGATCCAGATTTTTTTGAAATGTGGTATAAGTATTCTTCCCAACACTCGGGCATAGCTGATTTTGTGCTCCATAATGACTTTCTTTTCAAGGGAAATCGACTATGTATCCCACAAGGTTCTTTACGCGAGTTTATTGTTAAAGAACTTCATAGTGGCGGTCTTGGAGGCCACTTCGGTCGGGACAAAACTATTGCATTAATTGAGGACCGTTATTACTGGCCTTCTCTAAAGCGTGATGTGCATGACTTTATTCACCGTTGTTTTATTTGTCAACAGTTTAAAGGTCAGCGTCAAAATACGGGTTTATACACTCCTCTTCCTATTCCTTCGGGGCCTTGGATCGACCTCTCTATGGATTTTGTTTTGGGACTTCCTCGTACTCAGAGAGATAATGATTTTGTGTACGTTGTTGTGGATTGTTATTCTAAAATGGCTCACTTTATACCTTGCAAGAAAACTATGGATGCGGTAAATATGGCAAATTTATTCTTCCGAGAGATCGTTCGTTTGCATGGCATTCCTAGTTCTATAACATCTGATCGTGATACAAATTTTTGAGTTATTTCTGGAAAACTTTATGGAAGAGACTCGATACTTCTTTAAAGTTTAGCAGTACATCACAACCACAAACTGACAGACAAACTGAGGTTGTTAATCCCTCCTTAGGGAATTTAATGCGTTGTCTTTCTGGTGATCGACCTCGACAATGGGATTTAGCTCTTGCTCAAGCGGAATTTGCTTACAATTCTTCCAAAAGTCATTCTACAGGCAAATCTCCATTTGAAGTTGTGTACATTTCCTTACCTAAACATACTTTGGATCTTGTTGCTCTCCCTCCTTCTCTTGATGCAAATGCGGGCGCAAATGACTTCGTTGATTCAGTCGCAAAAATCCATGATGATGTGCGCAAAAACTTAGAATCCTCGAATGCCAAATATAAAAAAGATGTTGATAGACATCGTCGTGTGAATTTTTTTGATGAAGGTGATCTCATGATGGTTTTTCTTCGCAAGGAACAATTTCCAGTGGGTACTTACAATAAGTTGAAAAAGAAGAAAATTGGTCCACTTTGCATTGTGAAGAAAATAGGTGATAACGGCTATGTTGTTGATTTGCCAAAGGAGTATAATATTTCGCCAACTTTCAATGTCCAGGATATCTTCGCTTACTACGGACAGGAGCATGATTCTTTGCCTACAATGAACTCGGGGTCGAGTTCTTTTCAACAACGGGAGACTGATGTAGAACAAGTAGCCCTTTAATGATACAAGTCATGAAGTGATAAGACTCAGCCTATTGTTTTCCTTCTTTTTAGTAAGTTCCTAGTTTGTTTAGAAGTCTGAGTAATTTCTATGTTTCCTAGTTTGCTTAGAGGTCTTTAGTCTTTTCTATTTTAGAGTCCTACTATAATTAGGAGTTTTAGTTATGTCATCTCTATATAAGAGAGAAGGACTTGTAACAGAAGGAATCAATCAATATAATCAAGTTTCTTTATTCTCAATTCTTAGTTTACTTTACTTAAGTTAACTTTAAATCGCTTCCGCTACGTTATATAGTGATCAAACTAGAGATCTAACTAACAAAATAGTTATCAAATAAGTAGATCTAAGTAAGACATGCATACAAAGATGATATAGTAAATCTAAAATATTAGGGTTTCTAGTTCATACCTTGAATCCAAGCTATGAATTAAAAGAAGGATGTTAATTTCCAAGCAAGATCTACTACGAAGGATCGAAAGCTCGTAGGTGGAGACACGAGGCTTATAACGTGTTATGAACCAAATATCTAAAAGCCAAAAACTATATATAGGATATCTATATTACATTCTAGGGTACTTGTATCAAGACAAACTCAATTTGATACGTCTCCCGGGGTAAAGAGGAGTTTATCAAGGGTTCAGATTTGTGACTAAAAAAAGCTTTTGAAAACCGGCATAACTACCGGGCTGGAATCCTACATGTATATAGTCATAAACACTGTTAGCACATTTTAAAAAATAACTACACCCACGTCTCTCTTCCTCTCTCTTTCTACTCTTATCATATAACTTCAACTATGTGCTTTCTGCCAAAGGAAAAACTAAAAATCAGAACCGTCTCCTGACTATTTCTTTTCAACTGCCTCTATTTCTCCAAAAGCTTCTATTCTTCCCCCTATTCTTATTAGGGTTTGGCTCTATATTCTTCTCGTTATTCGTATTAGGGTTTCTCTCTCTATTCTTCTCCCTTTTAAAATCAATTTATATGCTTTTAATGATTTTCAGATGGCTTTTTACAATGACTAATGTGGAGGGATTCAAAACAAAAATTAATTTGATAGTTGTTAAGATTATTTTTGGTTTTGCCATTCGGCAAAGTAATGCTCTATGATTTTTTCCCATTTTTTCAACTGAAGCGGTTTTAATGTTATCCTAATCAAAGTTGGGGTTCAGGAGTGAAATTCTATGATAATCCCTACACTTGTACCTCTCTCTCTCTCTCTCTCTCTCCAGCATTTTCTTTTCCTCTTTCTACCATGATATCTCTATAAAATATTTTTATTGCATTTAGGGGTTTCATGTATCAGAGTAAAGTTAATCTTGGATTGAATATAGGATTTTTTTTTGGGCAAAAGATTATTTACTGATTCGTTCCAAGCTCCAAGAAATGCGAAGATATAATGCTCAAGCTCTGTTTTATATTTGTATATTAATCAACATATAATTGCTAAGTTATTATAGGGACCTATCTTATTAAAGCATTTTCTCTTGATTCTCAATTGTTTAATGAATCGTATACCGGTGATCCATGGTTACAGGTTTTTGTTGAATATCTGCAAGGTTTTGATTTAAAATTTGTGGCCATGGCCATTTTTAATTACTTGGGCTTCAACGCAATACATATACCATGTTAGTCGAGTGGCTAACCTCTTTACCATATTTTTTATGAGAGAAATCTTTAGCACCTACTCACTCTCAAACTCAAAGAATTTGTCTCCCTTCATGTGCTTCAGGCCTCTCTCTCTATGAATTTGGCTTGAGAAGATGGTTCATGTGGATCTATGGAATATAAAATACCTTCTAGGCCACATATCCAAGATATTTGAAGTGTTCTGAATGCTCGAAGATGTCGGGATGGTGTTTGTCTTGATGACCGCAAGGTAACGATTCTTAAGTAGTTCAAACTACTATTAGCTAATGTTTGGTAGCTTTGTCATATCACCAGTTCACCATATGTTAATGGTTTCAATCACCAAAGGCAAGTAACTGGTGAAACAATTAGCAAGGTATACAACTTCCATTGTGATTATTCAAGTGTTTTACTAAGTTTATTTTTCTTTACTCCAAATTGTAATATCAAAATAATTGGAGATTTCTCATTTTTTTCAGGTGGTTGTGGGACATTGGCATGAACTCGAAATCAACATTCCATCCAATGCATCAAGGTGAGAAGCTGAAGCCATATATATCTTCTCATCATGAACTTCCATGTATGTTTTTACGATCAATATATGCTCTTATTCTATCAACTTCGTATTACTAAAGACTTAGGCAGTTTAAGTACATATTGATTGATAAAATTGGTACTCTAAAGACAAACAAAACGATCTTTAAAAGATGGTGCATTAATGGAGTTTTCCACCGAAATGAGAGCTGAGACGCACTGAAAGGTATGTGTAAGCGTCGTCTTCATTTTTATTCTATTGATTGCTTCACAGATTCTTAAATTTGCATCTGAAGGCTAATTCATTTTTACTTATGAAATTTACACTAAGTATAAATTTCATACCCATTCACAAACTAATGCATGCTTTTGTTGTTACACAATACCAAAAGTTTGTTGCACATAAATCTATACTTTATTTTTTCCATATTTACTTTTGAGTTGATATATTTTTTTTTCGATTGACTAAAAGCTCCAAATGGAAGAGCGCTCAAATTACTGAGAGGTTGATGGTTCAAATCCATCTAGTCAAATATATTTTATTTTGGAAGAAAAATCAGGATTCTAAAAAGAACGACGAAATATATCTGCCACAAAACAAAAGATTTATATGTCGGTAACAGTAAAACTAAATTATTTTTTTTCCAGAAAAATGACGTACATATTTGTGGATAATTCTAATATAAATGATATTTGCCCGCTGAAACGACTTATATAACTGTCATATTATTTTAAAAGAACGACATGTATGTGTTATTATAGGACGACATATATTTGTCGTCTTCAAAAACGACACCGTTTTTAACAACAGTTGTTACCTACATGATAAATGTCGTTAATCCAGTAATAACGACAAATATTTTTGTCTCTAATAGCCATTTTTCAAATAGTGTAAATTTGATGTGTTTTCATCACCAAAGAGTATCTGTCTTGTGCTTGTTGTTTCGGATCGAAAATTTATTGATGATTCAAAGTTATTTTAATCCTGAATAACATTGGCAAGCCCTAGAAGTCGCACACCCAAACGCTTTCGGGTAAAAACTCACATTCAACTAATTTAACTCATTTGCTTATATAATCAGGGTTTGTGTTTTGTTTTTTGTTTTTTGTTTTTTTGGAAGGTAAGGTAGGGTTAAGGCCAACCTAGCTAAATAAGTTTGTGTTTAGTTAGTAGATGTTGTATTTAATAATTGTCGTTGATCTATGGTTTAGCTGTGTTGTGGGTTCGAAGATTAAGGCACTTGACGCGGTGGCCAAATGGAATTTGAAGTTACTTGCATCCCATGGTCTTTGTTGTGCTTTATAAAGTGTTGGCATAGTTTGGATGGTGAAACAATTTATTGCAGGATTAGCTAAGACAAATGTAGCTTTACATAGTTGTTTTATACTACCCCTTATATTTTTCACCTCGCCATCAAAAGAAATAATTCTATGAATTAACCGATTAACTGCCATTTTTTGACAAACATTTCCATGATTGTTGTTCTTCACATTGTAGAGTAAATGTTTATTGTTCCTTGACCGCTTTCGTTAATAGAGTGACATTATAGGTGAAAATACAACTAATTGCACATGGCGAAGTTTAAGTGAAGCTCAAATTGGCATATATCATCATGATTTCTATGCGATCACAAAATGTAGAGCCAAAGGCGAGTCGATGTATTCACCGTGACTTGGTCACGGGTAATACCAGTATATATATATGGAGAGGAAGCTTAATTTGATTAAGAGCATAAACTAATTTATTATATAAGGAAGGAGGAGCCTCTATATAAATAAGAGTCTCTCCTATAATCTCTCTCTCTCTCTTAGCAGAAACCCTAGGGGTATAGGCTCCTAGTCGGTGATACACGGTGGTGCCCGGTGGTAGCCCAAACGTCCAAACCCCTTACGAGTGGGACTCACACTGATCACAACAAATAAAACCATTTTTAATGTTTAGATAAATATAAAATAGTAAATAATAATACGCTATTAAAATGGTCTGCCCTTCTCCGGGGAATGCACCGAGGGCGTGTGTGCTCTCAAAGACACGATTGTGACCCGATGCCTCGTTCCCCACTTGTATAACAACAAAATGTAAACAAGGAAATAACCAAAGTACTAACCCTATCATACAACTCATGATGGAACAGTACAGGAGACATAAATAAAAAATTCCCCTCAAATTATTATTTTATCTTTATTGCAAGACGACGTCTGGATGGAACATCCTGGGATCATGTTATTGCTTTGTTGTGGTTGATTTAAATGCAATAAGTCTAAAGTTGTTAAAGCATGGGCAGCAGATAGGTATCGCTATATTAGCGATCCAAATCTTGCAAAAATCAGTTTTTCAGGCTAGTTATCGCTCAAATTATGCAAACTTCGAGAAAGTCAGTGACTATCTGTGGCGATCCCAGTTTAGTCAGAGAAATTAAAAAAAATTTATTATTAAAAAAATAGTCTGTTAACTTTATTTTTATTTTTTTAACTTTACTGCGCCAATTGAATTGGCGTTGTGTATATATATATATATATATATTTATTTATTTTTTAAATATTAAAAACTGACATATATCCCACCATTCCCACCCTGAAAAAGAAGAAAAAAATAACTCTAGCTACATGTCAGATTTTCCCTAAATTTATGCCTAGGTGGCTCGCTAAGTTAGCGAGGCTGCTGCCCATGCTCTTAGCCTCCTTTCACAAACATAACGCATCCATCACACAAACATATTGTTAATCATTACTGAATAACAAAGTCGCCAGCTACAACAAAATGGATTGCATGCGGAGAAGCTTTTGTGAAAGTTTGTAGCTTCTTAGAAATCTTTGTCCAACTCTCTGGATAGGACTCCCTGTATCGCAGATTGGGTACAACAACTATTTTCTTCAAAACATTGGCATTCTCAATAAATATTCTTATTATATCAGTTTTAAACTCACTTCCGTCATTACTTCAAATGCGGACTACTTCAAGATTATTAACAATATACATAATTTTATGACACCACAACCACCTTTAGGGCAAACTATAGTCCTCCAAGAACATTATCTCCACCAATGGCCAGTTTCATCACAACCAAAGCAACCACCTTTGAAAGTGGGGCTGCTCATATTTGGTAAATTTGAAAATTACCCAATGGCCCCACTCAACCATTGGACACCACCACAGGTAGGGAATTGGCATTGCAAGTACTTTCTACCAGGGTTCTCTATTAATTTAAAAATATGGAATTGCATTATTCTACTGCAATTTGGCTTCTTGCACATACTATATAACCATAAACAATCTCCAATACCATGAAAAGCTTCATCACAGATATGGCACAAATCATCCTACAACAAAAATAATAAATCATCAATAAGTTAGTCTTTAGTCCAATTTATTTCCCTATAATTTGTCTTTAGTCCCCATGTCTTACTTTTAAGCTTTAATGGTAATTTCTCAAATTTTACATAAAACACATGATTAATGCGAGAGATAGAGAAAAATGAAGTGATTTTACCTTTACATTACCTCCACCTCCACCACTACCACCACCTCCACCTCCCATAGACAGAGATAAACTAACACCAAAACTCATAAATGAGATAGAGAAAGAGCTTTAATAGAGGTATTTGGGGAAGGAGATGGCCAACACCAAAACTTAGAAAAAATAAATTTGGGAAGGAGGTGACAGTTAGGGTATTTGGGGAAGGAGATAACCGTTAAGGATAGGTGAGGTAGAATTAGTGTGGTGAATTGGTGAGGTAGAGGTGACGTGGTAATTTGTTACCTGAAGACAACTTGTTTACCTGTTAGATAAAATCACGTGCAACTAGCGTGAAGGTAGATTAGGCACTTCATATCAAAATTTGACTTTAACGGAGGTTAACCTGTGGTCAGAGGCCATTTGGGGACCAAAAGTATATTTTTCAACAACTTGAGAACTAAAGGCAAATATTCAGTTTGTAGGTGGGACTAAACTCAAAAAATCTCTTTGATCAATAGTGTACTCTTGTAGGCTCTCTATATCAAATTGGGGACCAGAGTTGAATATTTAACAAATTGGGGACTAAAGGCTAATAGTCAAAATGTATGTGGGATCGAAGTAAAAAAATCTCTATATTATTTTGAAACCAAACAATTGTATGAATGCATTATGGAAACTGCTATGGGCACATCGGTTCTTAAGTGGAGCACATACTAGAAGTTAAAAAATATGATATCTTTTACTATTTGGATCCCGAGAAGAGAAAATTATTTATTACCCTTAAATATGTATAATCTTCACTTAATCATTGTCTTTTAAACGTGGCACACCTCTCTCTCATTCTCATTTAATTTCCCGCCTGACACATTTTATTCATTTCATGACTCATCTTCTCTTCTTCGTCGAATATCTTCTTCGTTTTTTCCTTCTTACCATCCGAGACCTTCGACTTCTATTGGGTGAAAAAACCTTAAATTCCATAATCCGTACCATGATTTGCAAGAAAACATAAATTATTATGGATTGAAGACTTAGCTCAAATCTTGGAATAAAGAGATGTTGGTTAGACAAACCTAGAGAAATGTTAGATTATGGGGTAGTGGTTAGGGGTGTACACGGGTCGGATCAGCCCGGGTTAAGGCCTGGAGCTGATCTGAAATGGATGTACCAGGTCTTTAATATGTAAACCCAAACCAACATACTCCACGACCCAGACCGGAACCGAACCAAAACCGTCGGTTGGGGTCGGATTTGTACCTCGGGATCGATTTGACTACAGATCCATGTACATACTCCAAATGATGCAATAATGGCGATATTGCAGAGGTTCCTGATTTGTACCAGGAGATAGATCATCACAGTTCGAGTTTCTTTGATCTAAAAATAAGCATAATCCAAATAAGCTCAACTAACGGTCAAATCTGTACCCGGGATGGAAGACGGTGAATAAAGTTGATAAAGATCGTATGATTGCTGAGAGGTCAAAGAAACTCAAACCGTTGTTAAAATAGATCATCACGAATGTTGTACTCCCATCACCACCAACAGATCTAATATCTACTACTTGCTTCATTATTATAAAATCAAAGCTTCAAAGAGATAGACGTTGTAGTTGAACTAATAAGCTTTATTGTTTAGTTGTTGTTTGCAGGTCTTTAGAGAAATAGAGGATTATATCCCATAGAGGGAAAAGGGAGGAGGGAGGAGAGAAAGAGAGAGGTTGGCTTGGGTTGTTGACTTAAGTGTTTACTTTTAAGAGATATAAAACACAAAGTCAGTTCGGGTTCAACCCGGTCGCCGAACCTGTAAACTGAAACGAAACCGAATCGATAATAACTGGGTCTTTATATCCTAAACTAAAACCGATCAGGGTTGTCTTCAAAACTGGACCGAACCGGTCGGTTCAGATCGGTCCAGGTCAGTTTCTCGAGTTGGCGGGTTTCATGTACAACCCCAGTAGTTGAGTAGTTGTGGGAGCAGCACCCCCATCTCCCACCTCCTCTTCGCCGATGACAGCTTCGTATTTTGTAACGCTAATCTGGATGAAGCAGGAGCCCTAAAAGACGCCTTCAATACATTCACCCAGGTATCGGAGCAAGAGATAAATCTTGACAAATCTTGCATTCTCTTAAGCAAGAACTGCCACCACCGCCACCACAGACTCATTCAGCGAATTCTGCACATCAAAAAGGACACTTCGGGAGACAAATACCTCGGAGCTCCGCTGACTTTTGATCGATCCAAAAGCCACAACTTTCATGACATCATTTCCAGGGTGTCCAACCGTATCGAGGGTTGGAAAGCAAATTTTCTTTCCCAGGCCGGCAGACTCACCTTGATTAAAGCTGTTAATTCAGCGATTCCTTCTTTCCTTATGTCTGTTTTCCCATTCCCCAATAAAATTTGCAACAAGCTGGATACCATAAACACTTGTTTCTTCTGGGGAACTAACAAAGAGGGCAAATCCAAAACCCAACTTATCAAATGAAAGAATATCTGTCAACCCCTCAAAACTGGTGGCCTCGGTATTCGCACAGACTTAAATCATAACAAAGCCCTTCTAGAAAAACTTTTCTGGCGCCTCATCAAAGAACCTGGCAAAATATGGGCGCAAAATATGAAGGCCAAATGCACCCCAAAGCTCTTCCCTATGATTTCCATTACCAAGCCTGCGGATTCCTGGATCTGGAAAGGCATCATCAAAGCCAGAAATGACATTTGGCCAGAGCTCATGTGGCATATTGGAAACGGCGACAGCGTGGACTTTTGGCTCGAACCTTGGATCCCTGGTATCCATTTTGGTCGGCCTGTTGGCCCTGCCCCCCCGCTTTAGGACCATCACCAAAGTCGCTGACCTAATTTGGCCTAATAGTCGCACCTGGAAAACTCATATTATTTACTCCCCCCGTAATTCGGACATAGCCGACATCATTATTTCCATCCCGCTTAGTAAGCACCCTGCTAAGGATGTTCTCAGATGGACTAAGGAGAAGAATGGGATCCTTACGGCGCAATCTTCTTATTCCCATTCTGTCCAAAACAAGACTTATAATCAACCCCATGCTCAACCTGTGGGGCCTACTGGTATCGCTTGGGACATCATCTGGAAGCTTCAGGTCCCCTATTGAATACAACTTTTCCTTTGGAAAGCCGTCCAAGATGGTACTTCCACTAGGTACAATTTATGGTATGGCAATGATGATTGGGATACCAACTGCCCCCGCTGCGGCACAGAGACAGAGACCACTGCTCATGCCCTGTTCTTCTGTACAAAGCCCATAACCAATTGGTATGACTCTGACCTTGCACTCGATTTTAGTAATTGGTGTTATATTGACTCGATTAATACTATAATTCACCATTGTTACCATCTTTCCAGAGGAGTCTCTAATCCTTCCAAATTTTGCAGCACCCTTAACACTATTATGCATGTTATCTAGATCAGCAGAAATGAGCTCATCTTTGAGCACAAAGCTTCTCTGCCTGACGAAATTTTAAAGCGAGCAAAGCTGCTTTGCTTGACTCATTATAAACTCTCTCCCTCCCCCACTATTTCAAAGCAACCCCGCTCCCCCCCCCCCCCCCTCCGTAAATCTACGAGAGATGGCACGTCATAAACGTGGATGCCTCGTGGACTGAATCAGACATGCCTAGGGGGTCGGGACTTATTATTAAAACACACATTAACTCTACATTGTGTGCAATTTACGACTCCTTGTGGGCAGTGGACGCAGAAGAAGCAGAGGCGGTTGCGATATTGAGAGGGATGGAGGCAGCTCTGAGCAGTGGTTTACATCGAGTTCTTCTCTTGACAGATTGTCTTCGCTTGGTCAGAGCTTTCAGGGAGTGTTCTGAGGATCTATCTTGGGGAGCGCTTACCTTGGCTCCGGACATTCGAGAGATGGCAACATCTTTTCTTGATTTTCGCTTTGAATTTTGTGATCGTAGCTGTAATTTTGAAGCACATTTTCTTTCAGCTAGGGGAGCTACCAGCCCCGCAATTTTTTGTAATTCACCGTTGGAGGCTGAAAACCTTGTAAACTCTGTCTTCCCCCTCCCCCCTCCCCCCCCCCCCTCTCTCAGGCCTTTAGGCCTTTTATGTTATTTTCTTTTTGCCTAAAACAAAAAAAAAAGTTGTTGGGGGAGAGAAAATAATAAGAGAAATTTATGTTGATAGGGGAAGAAGACATGATTAAAAGAGAACTTTGGAAATAAAGAAAATTAAATAAGTTTAATAAAATATAGAAGGGTGTTAAGAACAATTCGGTTGGGCCCATTCGAACTGGGTTTGAGGTGACCCACCGCTTCCTAACCCTAAAGAGTTTTAAGGCTTCTATTTATATCCCTAGTTAGTTTTTGTTCCTAACACGTTATCAACATCGACTCTACGAGGAGCTTTTGGAGAATTGATTGGATATATCTCTCTCTCTCTCTATTACAGATTATATTGCGTTGCGAAGAGGTATTACCAATTTTTCTATTAGTTCTAATAATTTATGCAAAAATATATGATTAGATCTATTCGTATCTGATTAATTAGATCTGATTAGGGGAAAATTAAACCTTTTAAGGCTTCTTTTTTTTTTTTTACAGTTTTTACCTATATTTTTACCTTTTTCGAAAGTATGTTTTGAGAGGTATTTTGATGTTGCTTTTTGACATAATTAGACTGTGAGTGTAATTTTTTTGCTTAGCCTGCGTTCAAACAATCGCATGCATATATTATAAATCTCCTAGAAGTGAACGGATCGTCGGGAATTTAGCCGTAAAAATAACAAAAAAACCACGACGAATCTGTCAACAAAAAAATAAAATAAATTACGTCGGCTAACCTCAAGATGAAGTCATCCCCTAAGGTTGATATAAAAAAGGAAATAACCCATTCATACAACTCACGATAGGACAGTACAGGAAACATAAATAAAGAATTCCCCACGAATTATTATTTCAATCTTTATTACAAGACAACGTCTTGTTGGAACATCCTGGGATCAGTTATTGCTTTGTTACGGTTGATTTAAATGTAGTAAGTGCAAAATTGTTAAACTCCTTTGACATACATAACGCATCTCACACAAACATGTTGTAGGAAATCTAACGGTGTAGGTAAGCCCACGTTTCTCTACACGAAGTCAAAACTTAAGAGTTCCAAAAATGCCCCTATGTTTATTTCTTAGCTCTCATTATCCTATGACACGTGTCAACCATGATGGATGAGAAAAGAAATGGATAGCAAAATGGGTCACTGAAGATTCGATATATGTCTCCTTAATTTCGATTGTTAGTTCTTGCGGCTCAAAACGAAAGAAAATGGATTATAAACGGAAAAAGCTGATTATAGTGATCAAGGCATTTGTCTTATGCAAAAAGTCAAAGAACAAAAGTTGTAGGTATCGTCGATACAGAGCTAGAAAAATAGATGGACCTGCGATCAGACCATTGGATAGGAAGTTACTATCAACTTAGTCTGATGGTGTGAAACTCAAGGTAGATTTGGACACCAAATTTGAGTTCAAGTTGTACTCGAAATAGGACTATCTTATGGACGTTTTTGGACCTTTCGGGTGTATTTTCTTGTTTTAGAATACTTCTACTTCAGGTATGATAAGTATTGGAAACTCCTAATTCATGTAAGAAAAGGTTTTAGGTTTTTTTTTGTTATAAAAGGAACCTATGTGGTTTGTAGAAACCTAACTTGAAATCTATAAGAGATGTAGCTCTGTAGTAGAAATTGTAAAGAGTTGTTCTTTACAAAAGAAGAAGATGGAGGGCTTCTCTTAGGGATTTGATGGTGAGAGGGGAAGTGCCCCTTGTTTGCTAAGATAAGAAATCAAGAAAGAGAGAAGATTGAAGGGTTCAAGAAGAAGGAATGAAACATGAACTTTGTTGAAGTAATCTATGGGTTCTTGATGGATCACTTATGCTTATTATCTCTTGTAAATCTATGTGAGAGTATTATGAGATTAGAGAATTCCGTATTCGTTGGAATCTCTTAAGGGCTTGTAATTGAACTTGGATACATAGTGGATTTCTTGCTTGGTGTGGGGAGTAACCTTAGGGTGAACCTCCGAAAAATCTTGTGTTATGTATGCATGAATTATTATGTCTATGTTTCTTGGTTGATTATTTGTATGCCATGAAGATAATGCATAAAACCAAATGGCACATGGGGGATGCATTCCGCCTGGTTCCCCCCAACACTGATATGCCAAAATTGCGACAAGAAATGGTATTGTACACACATTGGGCGTGTGCAAGGTCGACTAGTCAGACCGACCGTAGGGAAGACTTTTTATTATTATTATTATTATAGAACGGGGAGACTCTTTATTATTAAAAAACTATTTTTTTTCTATTAGTGGGTAAAAAAACTTAGAATAAAAGGGGAATAATTGGAAATAAATTGCTTCAGTCAGACATACAAACTCAAAAACTGTTCCCTACCATAATAATAATTATCTAATAATAAATTGCTTTAGTCAAACATACAAACAATAAAACTGCTCCCTACCGTAATAATAATTATCTAATAATAAATTACTTCACTCAGACATACAAACTCAAAAACTGTTCACTAGGAGACCCTCTTGCGCTTATAGCCAGGTTCAGGCCTCCTTGCTCTTATAATTTATACTTTAAAGAAAAAGATTTAGCATATATAATACATTGCCATCATAATTAACAAATTAAAGATATTGTAACTGAAAAATGGAGAAAATGCAACAGGTCGAGATTTCTACGGAGGGAGATAAATTTAGGGTGTGCTCTATTCAAAGATAAACATAAGCTGGACACAAGTTGTTTTTCATTTATTTTTCTTGGAGTAATGCTAGATGCAACACAAATCAGAGTTTCCCCGTGTTATCACTAAATCATCCACCATTATTTGGACTCCCACATACGTTTTGAATATTACTCTTTAGTCCCCAATTTGTTTAAATATTCAGTTATGGTCCCCAATTTAGCTCTGACCATAAGTCAACCACATTTGAAGTCAATTTTTGACATGAACTCCAACAAATACCCTCACTTGACAATCACGAGATTTTAAACAAGTTAACTGGGTTTTTTCAGGTCACTTCCACGTCACTAGGCCACGTCATCCTACAACAACAACAAAAATTATTTAAGAAAAACAAAACAATTATAAATATTAGCCTATAGTCCCCACATATTTTCCTACAACGTCTCTAGTCCCCATTTCTTCAATTTTAGCTTTTTTGGTGATTGATAAAATTTTACAACCCAACACCACAGTAGAGTACACAATATCATAAAACAAAATTACTTTACCTTGCAAGAGTTCCCAACACCTCCCCCCTAACTATACTTGATAAACAAATGAGAAAAATACAACAAATAAAAACCTTAAAAAAGGAGCTCACCAGAAAGAATAGTGAAACGAGCCGCCAGACAGCTACAGTGTCAGAACCAACCCCGAGTATAGAACAGTTGTCCCCAAAGGATATACATGTAACATAACCTCCCATGGTGACTCAGCACTTTCTAGATCCTATAAATAAGAAGGAAGAGGCACTATGAAGAGGTTAGAAGATCTCTCCCTAAAAAACCCTACAAGATTACCTTCGAATACCCTATAACTCATTCTCCTCTTTGACCTATATGTTAATTCGATATATATAACATTAGTCATTCTAAATCTCACTAGAGGTCGTAGAGTAATTACCCATTCTAGGACTCCACGCAAGTGTGTTATTTCCGTAATATTGTTTATTCTAGGTCGTGAAGATAACCCCGTGGTGTAAGAGCTAGTTTCCCCTCTAACGAAACTTGGCTCCTGCAGCAATGATGCTTCGAAAAGAGAGGGCATTTACTCAATAGTGTACTCTTGTAGGCTCTCTGTATCATAATCCAATTCTTTCCAAGCTGGGGTAGAAATCTTGACATCACAGTTGCGGATTCCAGTAGTAGTCGAAATGGTCAATTTTTTAAGTTGGGGATTAGAAATGATGAGATACTTGAGGCGGGAAAAATTGCAATCATAGGAGATTGTTAATTTTTCTAGGAGAGGACAACTTGAGAATAATTTGGCAGTAGAATTGTCATCAAAGAATTTAATATCCTAAAGCTCTAAGAGCATCTCCAACAACATGGTATGTTGTTACACTTTTCACATACTTTTGCAAAAACCCCTTCCAACAGGAGTATGGTGTTTGGACATTATGGGTAACAGCATAAGAGATCCACTCATTGATACGACTAAAGCAAGATATCTAAGTTGATAGGATCGTTGTTTATTACATATTCACAAAACAAATTTATAGAGATACATTGAGGAGGAGTTAGAGAAGTTATAGGAGTTTGAGGAAGTTACAAAAGAAGATTTATCTACAAGAATAACTACTAAGTAGTTAGCCAACGTGGCTTTATGTATTTGTAAGAGATTGCTCTCTATTACACCCCTGCAAGCGAATGGATTTCAGACAAACCATGAGCTTGGACTTGAACAATTGGAAAGGAGCACTAGTGAGTCATTTTCTAAAAACATCGACAACTTGATCCACCGTACTAATATACCAGACAGTAAGCTCTTTAGCGACTACTTTTTCGTGAACAAAATGGTAGTCAATTTCGAGATGCTTGGTACGTGCATGGATATCGGATTTGAAGCAAGGGACATCGAACTAATATTATCACACCATATAGTCGGAGCATCCCTTAGAAATATTCAAAGATCGCGAAATAAAGAGCATAACCATGATAGTTCTACAGCCGTTAGTGCCATTTGGCGATATTCAGCTTCCGTACTTGAACGTGATATGGTTGCTTGCTTCTTCGAACTCCAAGAAATTGGGCAAAAACCAAGATAAATACAATAGCCTCCCGTGGAGCGTCGATCAATCGTACTACCTGCGTAATCAGCATCTGAGTAAGCTTCTACTTTTAGGGGCCCGGGTCGGAAGAAAATTCCTTGATCAAATGTGCCTTTAATCTAACGAAGAATTCTTTTCACTGCCGTCCAATGAGTGGTGCGAGGAGCATGAAGAAATTGGCGCACCTAATTAACGATGAAGGCAATGTCCGGCCTTGTTAATGTAAGTTATTGAAGTGCCCCGACTACACTTCGATAGATCGCGGGATCGGAAATAGGATCACCATCCAATAGTTCCAATTTTTGGCCAGTAGCAACTGGAGAAAAATATGGCTTAGCCATCTCCATATTAACTTTCTTTAGAAGATCAAGTGCGTATTTACTTTGTGTAAGAGATATACCAGATTCTGAATAGTGAGCCTCGATCCCTAGGAAGTAATGCAATCGCCCGAGATCTTTAAGTGCAAATAGAGTACCGAGTTTATGAAGAAGATGTTGTAAAGCGGAGACGTTGTTGCCGGTCTCCAAAATATCATCAACATAGATGAGAAGAAATATCGAAACTCTGTCGTTATGATATGTAAAAAGAGAATAATCCGCCTTCGAGCATGCAAAATCAATTTCTTCAAGAAAATCCTAGAAGCGTTTAAACCATGCACGAGGCGCTTGCTTAAGTCCATAGAGAGACTTGTGAAGTTTATATACAGAATTCGAAAAAGACGGGTCTTCAAATCCACAAGGTTGTTTCATGTAAACTTGCTCTGATAGTGCACCATGCAAAAATGCGTTTTGAACATCTAATTGGCGGATTGGACATTTATGATGGACCGCCAATGCAATGAATGTCCGAATAGTGGTATGTTTAGCCACAGGACTAAACATTTCACAGTAATTCAAACCCTGTTGTTGATGGAAGCCATTAGCGACAAGACGAGTTTTATACCGTTCAATAGTCCCATCGGCATTCTTCTTGATCTTAAATACCCATTTATTCGCCAATATATTCATCTTTGAAGTGGGTTGCACAAGAGACCAAGTACCATTTCTTTGAAGAGCATCAAACTCAGAACACATTACAGCTCTCCAATCCGCACTCATATTGGCTTCGGTAAACGATGTTGGTTCATGTGGGTCATGAGAGAGATTGAGAGTTAATGCGTACTTAGGGTTAGGTTTCACTATCCCACATTTGGAGCGGGTAAGCATTGAATGAGTAAGTGTTTCCTGTGGCATAATATCAAGAGAAATGCATCGGTGGGAGAAGGCATAGGCAATGGTGAGGGTAAGGCATGTGGAGATACTGGAAGTGGTGATGGTAAATTGAGAATTGGTGGTATTGGTGCAATATCTGCAGTAAGAGAAGGTACAGTAGATGTAGCATTTATATGTGGCAGAGGAACAACTGTGGAACACTCTTCCGTAGCATTTGTGACAATGGGTTGTTGCGAGATGACTTAAACGGAAACTTAAGTTCATTAAAAATGACATGACGAGATAGAGGGCTGATGGTTGGATCGAAACATCTATAACCTTGGTGATTGAGGGAATAACCTAAGAAGACACATTCATTGGAGCGAAATTCGAGTTTATTGTGATTATAGGGACGTAAATGAGGAAAACATGTACATCCAAAAACACGAAGACATGAATATTGAGGGGTGCGATGAAATAATTTTTCATAAGGAGATATATTTTGAATTATTTTAGTAGGTAATCGATTAATGAGATATATAGAGGCATTGAAAGCTTCGACCCAAAATTTGGTTTCTAAACCCGATTGAGCAAGAAGAATAAGTCTCATATTAACAATATGACGATGTTTGCGTTCCGCTACACCATTTGCCTCGGGTGTGTACGGAAAGATAAGATTTGAATTGATTACTAAGATATTCACCGCCTCCATCGGTTTGAAAAGAATTGATGCGTGCGGAAAACATATTTTTAACAAGAGTTTTGAATTTGACAAAATGATCGAACACTTCGCTTTTGAAGCACATAAGGTACAACCATGAAAAATCATCGATAAAAAGTACATAATATTTAGAACCTTTATTTGAAATTGTAGGAGAAGTCCAAACATCCGAGTGAATAAGCTCTAAAGGAGAAGACGAAATTGAAGAAGATAAAGAAAACGGTAATTTCGTACTCTTTCCTTAGGGACACAAATCACAGAAATCAATGTTATTGAATGAACTACGACATGGAAGTAACTTATTTAATGCTAAATATTTGAGAACTTGAGAAGACAGGTGTCCTAATCTTTGATGCCATAGGGATGGAGTCACTTGTTCTCCAAGAAACGCAACAGGAGACGAAACTTTGTTTGAATGACGATGACGAAGATGGAGCGGATATAACCCATTTTCACTCTTGCCTTGGAAAAGCGTCCTCCCCGAGTTGATGTCCTTTATACAAAAACCATGAGGAGAAAATATAAACAAACAATTATTATCACGAGTAAATTTGTTTACTGATAAAAGATTGGCGGAAACATTAGGACAACGTAATATATTTCGAAGGTAAAGAGGGGATGAATTATGATAAAATGTAGATGATCCAATATGGGATATAGGCAAACCTGACCCATTTCCAACCGCAACTTTGTCATTTCCATGATATTCCTGATGCATAGAGAGATTAGCAAGGTCGGACGTTACATGAGTAGATGCCCCACTATCGGTGTACCATGGTTGAGCCTCCGAATTTGAAGTAGATGAGGCAATCATGGCTTGAAGTTTTTTTGTAGGAACACGCCCTTCGTAAGCAAGGTTAAAGCGGTTGTAACAATTAATACCCGCATGACCCATACGACCGCAAATATCACATTTTGGACGATTAGATCCATTAGTATTGAAATGGCCTGATGAAGTGTTGGTGGCACCGGGTGAGGACGTGGTTTGACCAATAGAGGATGGTGGTTTTTGGGTATGACGACCACCCATATAATATGGCTGGAAGACGTTTTTGCCACGTCCACGACCATTGGAACGATTGGTGAAGAGAACTGCATCGGTTGGTTCAATAGGAAGCAACTCGTGGTGACGTAGTTCGGCACTAAGAAGGAGACCGGTAAGATCATCCATGCCGATGTAAGATTCTTTAGCCTGAATCGAATTAACAGTGGCTTCGAAGGCTGGACCAACACCGTTAAGAATTATAGTGACGAGATCATCATCTTCGACGGGTTTTCCAGCAAGTGCAAGATTGTCCGCAATGCCGTTCATCTTGTCAAGATAATCCGAAATTGAGAGATTGCTTCGTTTCGTTGAGTGAAGTTGATTTTTGAGTTGCATAATACGAGAACGAGATTGAGAAGCATATCTCTTCTTAAGCGAAACCCAAACATCACGAGATGTTGTGCACCGAGCAACGGTAGAAAGAACAGTAGGAGTTAAAGTGGCATTAACCCAACTTAACAAAGATTGGTCAAGTTGCTGCCACTGGACATACTCTGGATTCGTCGCAGATGTTTCATCTTCGGATATGATGAATTGAATTGGGCATTGTTTTGTTCTATCGACAAAACTAAGAAGATTTTGGCCTTTTAAAAATGGTAAAAAATGAGCAAGCCAAAAGACATAGTTGGTGCGATCAAGTTTGATCGAAACCAAGTGAGAGACATTCCAATGAGTTTGATTCGAAGACGACATGGTGTTGTTTGAGAGAGGAAAAAAAAATGCTAGAGTCGCAAGACAATAGGCTCTGGATACCATAAAGCAAGATATCTAAGTTGATAGAATTGTTGTTTATTACATATTCACAAAACTAATTTATAGAGATACATTGAGGAGGAGTTAGAGAAGTTACAGGAGTTTGAGGAAGTTACAAAAGAAGATTTATCTACAAGAATAACTACTTAAATAGTTAGCCAACGTGGCTTTATGTATTTGTAAGAGATTGCTCTCTATTAACGACTCACAGTGAAACGATTAACAATCAAAAGCTTGAAACGTTTTAGATATGGCCTCTCAAGCCGAAGCATCCGGTTGACAAAAGCTTCAAAGCCCTCATTATAATAAACATCATTTCTGTAACCATAGATTTCTTAGCCTCTTTAGGCCCAACTTTACAACGTAACCCAGCGTAACTAAATGCACACGCGGAGTTTAGAACCTTAGTTGAGGATCTGATAGCAGAAACTACAAACCAAATCTTTGGAGTATGAGGCCCTTTTGTAAACCACAAGGAATTTGTTTTTAAGAAAAAACCAAAACTCTAGGGACATTAGGATTAATTCCATGGAAATGTTATTGCAAAACAAACATTGATTGCAATTCTTTAAATAAACCCAAAAAATCATACTTGGTGCCCAAAAAAGAAAAGGAAAAAGATCTTCCCCCTAAAGAGATGCTATTTTAGGGGGAACTTTGATTAAAATCCCCTACTCTTTGTTCCAATCTGGTTTCTAAAGAAGAACTAGCTTAATAACAACATACATGAAGAAAATAATTATAATAAAGAATTCACATCTCTAATCCTATCCCTCTTGGCTAAAAATAACTTAAAACTTAAACTTATCGAAGCAAGTAAGTAAGAGTTAACAAGGCTTGGATAAAAAAGAAGATAACGTTTGATTTGATGCGAGTATGTTATCATGAGGAGGGGTGGTTTATATATAGGATTTGGAAGCATGACCTCAACAATAGTTCGTATGCTTATATGGTGACTGCGGATGACATGTCCCTAGGTTGGACATTCAATTAAATGTATGCAAGACATGTGAATCCACATTATGATTATATAAATCAGCATTATGTTCAATCTTAGCACATAAATATGTAAACACATTATGATCCACATCAACAATAGCATGTTTTCACGTCATGCTCCATGACACCTATATTTTGTGTTCCAATACACAAATATCTAAGATCTGAAGAGAAAACTGTCAAGTAGCACTACTGATTCCAAACCAAAAATATAAGGGGGCCGTCCAATAAATTAATTTATATAGATAGTAAATACTACCTTTCTGCTTGTGGTCATTAATTCAAGGAACTGGAAAATATCAGCTTTCAATAACAGTCACAAGTAAAACGTTGATTGTAATACAATAAGATGCTACAATTTTTGAAGAAATTTGGCAGCAAAGTTCAATAGTATTACAAACTAATAGTGTAAATGATATCAATCTGTAAATGTAATTAAGGGTCTAGGGTATCACAAATATCAGAAACTTTTCTTGCCAGCATCAGTACATATGAGGATATGAAAGATAGCATCCTAGGGCAAACTCAGTCAGTGTCACAAAGAATATTTAGTCCAAACAATGTCGTCTTTCCAATTTAATTGTTATTCTTGTGGTGGGGTTTCCAGCTTGGCGGCGGCAGCCAATCCTGGTAGCAACAAAGAAGTGAACCTCGGGTCATAAATTCCCACAAATATTCTTGAGAGCTTGAGATCAATCTTTATGAGGATTCAAGTATTTCTCTGTACGAGGGTTTGTAAATTTTAGCAATCCAGTAGTTTTTCATCCAGTAGAGACTGCTTGGGCCTTCTGCCGAGGAGGAACCCGTAGCCAAGACTTCATCATATCATATGCTGTGAAACCAATGGCAACAGAAGGAACAATCTGCAGAACAAGTTTCAAATTTGCCAATTAATCATTAATTCAAATACAGCCAATGATATAAAACGACAACAGTAAACTTTTTTTTTTCTTACTATAGACTGCTATCTCATCCGGTATGCAGAAAAAAATGAGATGGTGGTGCAGGTGGCATCAAATTAGTCGATTTAGTCAATTAAGTCCTCAAGAGTATCACACGTTTCATTTACTTGTAAAATTTAGCTAGCAATTAACAAATGTAGAAATTGCCATTGACGACTGTGGGTAATCAACTCTTGAAAATCGAGACATGCCCTGATCCCCATCAAGGTCAACAGCATCTCAACGTATGTAAATTGAGATTTTGAATGATTGTAGAAACTTTAACTTTTTTTTCTTTTCTTTCACATCCCTAGCCATGCCAACTTTATGGAACATGAATAAGCCGCCTTACGGTCTTAGGGATGTAAAAAATCCGATAGGTTTATGGGTGCCCATCCCTAACTGGGTCTCCGCCCTTACAAGACATTTTGTTAATTAAATTACAAGTCAATAATTACAAAAGAAAATGAGGACTCAAACTAGAAATATATGTACGACCTCGTAGGAGGTCGGGTCAGAACATCGATTTGCATGCTTAACTTCTTTCAAGCAACATTTCTATAACTATAAGGAAATCCTAATCTACCTGTTTTAAACTTAGAGCCAACTTGAGGGGAGTTGTATGGAGATCATTTTATAAATTTCTACTGGGTGAGGTTTCGTTTCTAGTTCCCACAATTTAACTTAGTATTGTTAGAGATAGATTTAGTATTAGTATATGCTAAGGGTAGTATAGTATTTTCCTTTTCTATTGTAGCTTATAACTAGTCAAGTTGCTTAGATTGTAACCTACCCAATTCAATCCAATGTAGTCATTTGTGTTCTTCAGTTTTCTCTCCTTTCTCTTTATCTTCTAAGATCTATCAACAAGTATAACTATTCGACCTTAAAATTGTGCACAGAAACTACCTTCACCACAATTAACAATCCCAGTCCTCCATATCTTATTTTCCTATCTCTATATACAAACACCTAGCTCTATCTTTCACATCTTCTCCTCCACTTTCTATATACCCTCTTCTGACTAGAATTTAGGTTCACATGAATCAGCACAGTTGCTCGAGAAAGAACTCAGATAACAACCTTCTGAAACAACTTCATCCACATTCAGATGATGAATAAGGGAAAGATAAAGATCCCTCAACAGCATCTGTCAGGGGCGGATTTAGTGGGAGGCGTGTGGAGGCAGTCATTTCCCCCAAGAATTGAGACAAAACTTTCG
The DNA here is from genome assembly GCA_014058105.1 of Kingdonia uniflora. Taxonomy (NCBI): domain Eukaryota; kingdom Viridiplantae; phylum Streptophyta; class Magnoliopsida; order Ranunculales; family Circaeasteraceae; genus Kingdonia; species Kingdonia uniflora. The sequence continues at coordinate 6,325,669 of JACGCM010001281.1, forward strand.
CTTGTAGAGAAAAATGAAAAATGAAAAACGATATTGTTTAAATGATTCCACTTTGAAAATTTTCCTGTACAAACAGGGTATTACACATGTCAAACGGACGTAAGACAAAGGGGCCCTAATGTTACCCACCTTTAAACCAACAACTTTTTTGAACTTTATTTTATATCTATCAGATAGGATACCGTGTCCTTCAAAAAACCAAGTGTGGAAAGAGGAGTATTGACTATTGAGAGAGTAAATTTTTCGTTACATGTAAAGTAAGGATTAAAAAAAATTAAATGAAGAGTTTCCGTTTGACTTGACGTTGTCCGCATGTTACTTAGATTGGTGAAGGAGCAGAGAGCCTAGTCCCTGCTCCTAGAAAGCATAAGAACCCTACAAGAAAGCCAATAGATATTGCAACATCTGTAACTGGCATTACCTTCAGATAATTGATGCTTAAACCCGCAAACAGCTGTTTAGATCCTTGATTACGAATGATGGAGGTGAGCCCTTCAACTGTGCTCCTATATCCAGTATCGCCAATTTGTGTCGACAGCTGCAGCCCTTGAACCTAAACATATGAACATGGAAAACTCAAAATCAGATAGTTGAGGAACAAATCAAAGTTGCTAGTGCCATAATCAATAAATAAAATGTTAATACAAGTATATAAAAGTATGTTCATTGGCAGGATAAAGTTGAGTACCCTATCAGATGGCCCAAAAGAAACCCTCTCCAAATGCATGGAACCACATTTAAAAGGGATTAAACCCGCAAAATTTTGATAAACTATGAGTATAAAAAATGCTAAGAGTAGAGGAGTCTCTATGCGTAAAAGGTGCCGCCAACTAAGCTAGCTTACAACGTGACGGACTGTCACATATCAACTTCCTGTATAATTTCCTGTCGACACGGCTTACTTTTGGTACCGTACTTCTTTTTTACTTTTATGTCAAAAAAACAACATACTGCAGTCTACAGGATATCGTAGCACTGAGGAAAAAGGGTGTCATATTCCATATTTAAAAATTAAAGTATCCCATCCTACTGGAGATTGTCCAAGGGGGCCAAACCAGAGACCTACCTGCATCTGTCTTCTTACGACATCTAATGGGTATGTGAAGGTCTGTCCAAATAGCCCGGCTAAAGCTCCGCAAGAGAGACGCATTATAATGGAACCTTGATGTTCTTCAGGGACCCTCCTCTTGAGTTCCTCATACACGTAAAATTTCAGTCCAGCATAAGGAAGGATCCCAACGAGTGTTGGACAAACACCTCTATACAAAGAACGGACTCCACCTTCCTTATAGACACCTTTAAAGGCATCTTTTATCCCATTGTATACAGGTTGGGCATGAATACTACTACTCACACCATTCCCTCTTTTGGGTATCACCTGTAAATGCATCAAACAACTAATAAGTAAATGCGTTTTGCGAAAATAAAGCTATTACAAAGATATGCAACTAAGCACATACCAAAAATTTCCTTAATAAGAAACACAATAAATAAATCATCAACAGAAACCTTAAAGTCACATGGAATCATCAATAGATGATGCATGGCATACATCGACATAAAAGGCTAATTCACGGATTTCATGGCAATACTCAAAATAAAAATAATAGCATACTGGAAATTTGATAAATTGATAGTACTAAAAGTTGATGGATAACAATAAGATTTTAGAGACTTTCGGAGAAGGGCAAAAAAATATGACTCTAGAGAAGTAATAGACATGCGGGCGGGTGGGTGGGTTAGGGGGTCCTCCAGTACAAGAGTGTTGGCATGTAGGATTTTTAACTATGTAGTTGAAACTGAGGGAAGAAAAGTCATGTTGAAGACAATGGATTCCAAATTTCCAATGTCATGGATTTAACAAGGTTGAGCCAGTCCATAAGGTCTCGGACATAATGAAAACTTCTAGAAGATTATAGAAGGTATAGGAGCTTCACAAAAGATATCTCAAAGAGGATTGTTCTAATGTACCATGAAAGTATATGAGGCGGTTTAGTTAAATGAGTATGAAGAGAGCTTCGTGGGAACGAGGATGCACATTGTATTGTTTGTGAAATACAAACCTGATAGGCAAGCTTAGTTCGAACCAAATCTAGAGGATAAGTACATATAACTGCTGTTCCACCGGCTGCTGAACCGGCCAACAGATCTATCAAAGGCCCTGTTCCCAAGCCAGTATAGTTATTCAAAATCCAACATCTATATTGTTCATACGTCATGAAGTGTAATGCTGCGTAGGGAACAATGCGAAGAACGCTAGCACCGTTTCCTCTGCACAAAAATCAAGCACAACCCATTCAGTTCTATCCGGGGCAAAACAAAATCAAGTAACAGATAGTCAAATTTCATAAATCTCAAGTCTTAACTTACTTATAGAATCCTCGAACACCCTCATGCGTGAACAACTTCTTCAAGGATTGGTATACTCCAATAGAATGAAATCCTGCCGTTCTTGTCTATTAATATAAAGATGAAAAGGAGTTAGAAACTTAAAGGTCATTGTCGAATGTTGAGTTAAACCAGCTTACAGTAATCTAGAAAGAAAAATGTGTACATATATCGCAGACCACGAGAGAAAAAGGAAAAAACAAGAAAACAGAATATACAAGTAAGCATCAGTGCTGTAAAATCATTATGAACAGTATTTCCGTGTTGACAATACCAGAAATTTAGAACCTTTTGGACCAAAAAATGGTGTAAAATCCATAGCTAGATAAAATAAATAACACTGCAAATATAAAGCAAAAAAAATCCCAAAAGTTCACCCTAAAATCTTATCTTCTTTTTTTTTCTTTTTTCTTTTTTTTCTTTTTTCAGTTTCTCAAAATGAAACTATCTATTCTTCAAAGTAGCATCTAACCTAAGCATATTATGCACATTTAATGCATGTATCCCTCTTATTCTATATTGCCCATAAACTATGTCCGGGTTACCAGAACTAACTTCATTTGAACACATTATATGAAGCTCACATATTATTTTAGCATTGCCAAACTTCTAAACTATAGAAAAACTACAAAACATAGCTGAATTCACATGTCATACCTAAAGTTATATCGGCGAACAAACTATGGGTTTTCAACTAACAAAATGCAATGTTCAAATTTTACCTGCAAGAGGATCTTAATTCTCTCCAATGGAGCTACAGCGGTCTTTGAGAAAGCTCCAGCTGCACCTCCAGCAATCAACTCCTTAACATATACAGGTAAACAATCAACAAAGTACACTTCACGCGCAGACGAAGATGACCCATCGACGAAAAATGTCGAACCTTGAGACGAACCCATCTCCAATCACACCAAATAAAACCAAAACCAATCCCCAAATCGTCCTCTAAATACAATTTTCAACAAAACCCCAATTTACCCTGCTTCCAACTTAGCAAACTCTTTGTCCCAACGATCTCTTGGAAGGCAAAACGAGAGAGCTTTTTGCATGAGAAGGCTTAGAAACCAATTGGGTATCTTTGAATGTTGATGATCGTTGAATTTGGATGAAACCAGATACATCAACAGGGGAGGTTAAATTGAGAAATTCCAGATCGAGAGATCAATTTAAGAAGATTTCTTCGATACCCATTTGATGATTTGAGTGAGAAACAAAGGGTATTGGTGATTTTGAAAGATAGATGGAAATTTCGCGCGAGAGAGATTGGAGAAAACCGAACTCTGCACAAGTTTTTTCTTCGGTTTTCTTTCTCTCTCTCTCTATTTGCATTCCCAATAAAATTTCCAAAATAACCTCCGAGGAAATTGAGTTTTTGTGTGGCGCGTCTGTCGATTGTGATGTTGAATATAATATGAATTTACTGGAAGTTTTCGTATCTGATTAATAGTAATTTTGAAATAGATCTCAAATAAAACTTAATAAGAATAAAACTCAATATTTTTTCCCCTCAACACAGTGATTAGAATTAACACCCTAATTCTAATTGAAATATAATTATACTTAAATTTGTGTTGGTTAAACAAGCAAGTCCTAAATCAACATCTTCAGCAATGGAGATACTTGAATCAAAATAAGATAAATATAAATAGTCCGTTGACGGTGAAAACGACTATTAGAAAATAATTCACATCAGAATATGTGATAGTGGTGGTTGCGTTAGTAGGAAGAAGATATATGCGAGATGGAGGAGATAAGAAAATGAAAGATAGGGTGAACAGATGAAGAAAGGCGGATAGAGAAATATGAATAAGAAAATTATGATAGACGGCTTGGGCATTTTTGTGACATCTTTAACTTTTAAATATCCATATCCTAAGACACTTCATATGTTTGCTAAATATGTATATTTTATGGAATATGATTAATAGAAGAAACAACTGACTCTAATTTGTGGAAGGGGAATAAAGAAAATTAGTGGTATGAGAGGAAACAATGAAGATACGAAAAACATATAGAAGGGGAAATAAGGGATGGGAGTGGTGAATGGTGAATCTAATGGTGATTACTGCAACATAGGAGGGAGGGAAATGAGGAATACCACATACACTTTAAAGTGACAACTTTTATTTTTGGCATTGTTATCTTAAAAATACTCCCCCTCGTTTAGTTATAAAACAATGATCTATCTCATGATAATGTGTTGCGAAACTATCATTTTCTCGATGAAATTAAGCACTATGGTGCAATTATATAATGACGTGATACGATTAATATTGAGGTCTAATGTGATGGGGTATGTAGGTGGACGTATACTAAAAGAATTAGTCTCCATCTTATGTGGGTAACATTCTTCAAATTTCATGTTCTAACATATTTTTTATTTGCAATTATATATTTGTTATACATTGCATGCATTAAAAAACCTGTCTTTTTTCTTGCCAACGAAAAGTTTGTCTTTTCCTCTCTTAAATTCACACCCATGTAACCAAATAATATTTGTTGTAAAGTTTTTACGAACTAAAATGCACGAAATAGTTATACTTTTTGACATAGGTACAAGTTGTTTGTTTTGTAGCAAATAATTAATATTAAAGCATGCATGCACAAGTATATTAAAACCACCCCACCTGTATCATAAATTGAAAAATGTCACATGCAAGTGGTTATGTATGATACTCGCATTTGTATTGAAAGTATGCAAATTGCAAAGTGAAATATTGAATTCATTCCAAATACCATATATGACCAATCTCTCGACCTAGTCCAAACTAGAACTACCTCAGTATCAAACTCACGTATTATACACGTGACATATACAATCAGTATTGACACCTAGATCACGAACTGATAATGAACGTGGATCGAGCACTACAGCAAAATATGAATAAGTCAAAGACATCTGTCTCCCACTAACTAACTGTTACACATTCAACTACCACTTACCTCATTATCCGGAGAACGTGTTTCTACACGATAACGAACTGTAGGTAAGGTATATATAAAGAAAAAGTTTTAGAAGAGATAAGGACTAGATTTTTTAGGTTCTAACACAGGAATTTCTAGATTTTAAACACCACAAGAATTCTTATTTCAAGATCAAATATTTATAGTTCAAGATATTACTTGTAATAAGATATCAGCCTAGGACAATAAAAGTTACAGTTACTAATGAAATAACTAGTCGCCTGAGACTAACCAATTTTGATTATTTTAGGTCTAAATCGATAGGTCCTAAATCCTCTGAATTAATGGTCAAGGCTTAACCTAGTTCAAGTCGATACGATTATCTAATATCAAGCAAGTAATGGAAATTAAAGACAAGGCAAACATTTTTAACCCTGTGGGAAACCTTTCTCAAGAGAAAAACCACAGGTCGCTATCGAATCACTCGATAGCTAAACAATCTACTATTGAAAAAGAATTATAAAAATTTAATCACTTACAGACTCGATAAGCACTTCTCATGGTTATCTCTCTTCCAATTAATCTTCTTGCAATCAATTCTGCGTTATCACAATGCCTCACTCCAATCACACGTCGAAGCTCCTAATCTTGAATCGCTCAAGTTCTTCAATCCAGTTCTTCAATGCATGACTAAGGTTTCTTGATCAATTGATTGATTCAAGAGTTTTAGTGATTTGATTCTCTTTTGAATCTCTCAAAGATGGATCTTTCTTCACTCAAAAAGATAAGCCCTCAAAAGATAGGTTTTCAAGAAGTAAGGGTTTAAAAAAAGGTAAGTATGTCTTAAGAAGGAAAACAGAAAACACGGGCTCTGTTCGAATATAAATTAATCTATTCGAATATGAATCAATCTGATAAAATTCATTCGAACCACATTTACTCTATTCAAATAGAGATTTAACTGTTGAAAGTTATTTGAACAAAAGTAATTCTATTCGAATACAATTCTATCTGTTGCAAAGTATTTGAACAACATTAAAAGTTATTCGAATAAAACTTCTATTTTCTTTAAGGAAACATTTTTGTTACTTTTTCATACTCTGTAAATACATAGGCTTGACTTTTTAGAACAAAGAGTTAGAAACCCACTTACCTGTTTAGAGTCAGTCAGTCCAGCTTGTAGTCGCTCCACGTGCATTTACTGACGCCGGATAACCACGAGATAATACTGACGCTTAGACACTAAATAAAACAAACTCCAAAATTGGATGTTTCAACTAAACCTTCAACTCGAGGTCCTGGCTTTTTACCTATTCAAAGATTTTCTACGCTAAATCACCTGTGCCATTTCTTGTATTACACTAATTTTTGCCACATGTACATTTGGTGTAAGATCTAATTTCGAGCTACAAAATTAGGCCATTACATTTGGCACCGTCTGTGGGAAAGAAGACATTTTCCACGATATCCTAAGGCATATATTTCTACTATCCATTTTTAATCATTGTCACTTCTAAGCGACCAACAACAGGAGTCCAGCTCAATCTTTAAATTGATCCAGAATAGCTCATTGAACTACGGGCGAATCTCCACGTCGAGACAGATAAGCATAATGAGCTCGAGTATTAGTTAGCTCTTTATCTAGAGCTCCACGACAAAGAGCCCGAATACGAGTGTTAAGCTCGTTAGACAGCATTTAAGAAACATGAAGAACATATGCCAACTATGCAGACCGCATTGCAAGCTTTGTAGGACACTCAACAGGCTCTCCATACCAAAGATCGTGATCAAGTGCCAGCGAACTCCCAAGTTTTTGCACGAGAAAGATTAGGACCTCGAGGAGCAACCAACAGAGCCATTTCCAAAAATCTTTAGCACGAAGAATAAACTTTAATTCATTTGGGAAGAGAAGCTCAGTCCGTTATCAGTAGAAGTCTCCGGCCTTCCAAGCGTCAAGAGGAGGTGCAGTGACCACAACCCCATATTCCAGCACGTAAGCGATTGAGCGAGGGCACCGGTACTCATAATCCTTGACCAGCTCGCCAAGTCACTCAGGCAACACGTCAGTACGTCAGACAAGAGCACATGGATCAATGTATCAAGGAGTTGATTGAAGCTCAAACTCTAGGCAGTAAGGACAATTTTATCAAGTTACAAGGTAGTCTGATTGCCAAAGAGTTATTTGATATAGAAGTACCAACAGGTTTCTATACTCTGAAGATACGTAAATATAAAGGTACCAATCCGAAGGAGCACATTCAGTAATTCCGTGATTTATTGGGATTGTACTCAAATCTCAACAATATTTTATGTCATTTATTCACACCAAGTCTACAGGGAGAACCGCAACGGTGGTTCCATTCTCTACCTAAAGATTCCATCATCACATTCGACCAACTATAGAAGTATTTTGTCAAAACTTATGCTCACAATAAAGACAAGGAAGAGAATTTATATTCTCTTATTAGTCTCAAACAGTCACAAGGAGAGAGGCTCGAGGTCTTTGCAAAGAAGTTTCAGGAGCTCGCACGAAAAGTTGATAATCTTGATCAGAAAATAGTTGTTACTGCTTTTACAAATGCGTTATAACTCGATTACAACAAAGAAGCATCTCTTCTTAAAAAAAAACTGCGACCTTGGAGGATATGATTACCAAGGTCAATAGGTATGTCGACCTGAAAAGGATGATGACCGAAAGGTATAAATCTACTAAATTCATCCTAACCACTAAAGATCAAAATACATAACGCAACAGTGTATCAAAGGAGGACCAGAGTGATCAAAAGCGTTCCAAGGAAAATAAAGGCAAACCTCAAAAATGTAATTTATTACCCAAGCCGGTCCTCCCCAAGATGAATGTGCGGATCTCATCAATTTTTCCCGTATTGGCAAGCGATAAATTCTACTGTATATCTCAACCGCTGGAACCGATTGAAGGCAAACTGTACTGCATGCATCACAAGGTAAATCATCATGAAACTGACAACTGCTATGCGGTTGCTAGAGTATATTTTTAAGGACGGAAGAATGTACGAGTATATTGTCGATCTGGAAGGATTCAAGAACAGTAGTTACAAAACGCATGTTGAAGTAGTCCAGGTCAAAGATAAAGCTGAGGAGAAGCACTTATACCAAATGTACAATAATAACATGATCAAAATCCATCAAATTAATAACTCTTCCAGATTTAAACGACTAAGATTATCAAAGTGCTGCGATCTCACACCTCAAGATAAAGAAGCTAAAGTTCTTCCTAAATCGAGCAATCGTCGACTTGGGATTTCATTTAAGGATTACGATATCAGTCACGTTAAGTTTCCTCATCATGACGCACTGGTTATCATGCTAAAGTTAAAGAAATTTTTCATGCATACAATGATGATCAAATAATCGAGACATTTTTGCTTGGACTTTCGAAAAAATGCTCGGAGTCGATCCATCCAAGGCATATCACAGATTGAGCATCAACAACAGCAACGCCACGACGGTTAAACAGACATAGATAAGACTTTCACCTCGTCTTTGAGATGAGGTCAACATTGAGATCGATAAGTTGATCAAAGTGGAATTTATTCGAAAAGCCAAGTACCTGGATTGGATCTCTAACATTATCGCAGTTCCAAAAAAGAATGGGAAAGTCCGAGTTTGCGTAGATTTTACCGATCTAAACAAACACACTCCGAAGGACAATTTCCCTTTTCTAATCATTTATCAAATTTTTGATTCCACGATAGATTACGAGCTCTTATTTATGATGGATATTGCTTCTAGATACAATCAAATGCCTCTCTTGGAAGCCAATAAGGAAAAGACCAGTTTCATCACTGAAATAGGACATTACTATTACAAAGTTATGCCTTTCAGACTAAAGAATGCATGGGCAACTTATCAGCAGTTAATGATAGCAATGTTCAAAGCACACTTGGGAAAAATCATTGAAGTCTACATCGATGATCTCCTATGTAAAAACATACAGTCAAACTACTATATCGTAGATCTCTCCACAATCTTCAATATTATACGTTCTTACAAGATGTGGCTCAATCCTGATAAATATCATTTTAGAGTGCATTAAGGCAAGTTCCTCGACCATCGCATCAGCAAGAAGGGGATTAAAGCCGAGCAAGATCTAATTTGAGTTCTCCTCAATATGTCATCTCTGATAACAAAGAAGGGCTTACAGAAACTCACAGACAAGATTGCTGCTATAAATTAATTTATCTCTAACTCTTCAGATTGATGTCGGTGGCTGTTCCAGCAGACAGCAGAATGTGAGGTAGCTTTTTAGGAACTCAATACCTATCTGGGGAAATCTACCATCATGAGCACCCCGGTAGACAATGAGGAACTAATCATCTAGCGTACAGTTACAGACAATTCTATCATCTTGGTCCTCATTTGACTTGAGGGAAAGGTTAAAAAGCCAGTCTATTTCATAAGCAAAACCTTCACTCTAGCAGAAATGATGTATTCTAAAATTGAGCAACTTCTTCTAACTCTTGTTTACACTTCACAAAAACTCAAGCACTACTTCTAAGCTTATTCAATCAAAGTCATAACGAACTACCCACTCCGGGAAATTTTGTCTAAGAAAGAAAAATTATGAAGAGTGCAATAATGGTCGGCCAGTTTGGGAGAATATGATATCAAGTTCGAATAACGCCATTCAGAAAAAGGTTAGGCCGTTGTCGATATTCTTAGAGATTTTCCTATGGAAGATCTCGATTGGGAGGACCACGATACTGACCTTATAGTAGAAATCACAGAAGATCCACCCACCAAGCTATTTGACGAACGAACTAAATGGATTACGAGGAAAGGGTTGAGACTTCTTACAAATGGTTCAGCAGGACCCGTAGGGTCAGGGATTGGAATCATATTGATTACCCCATCCAACGACAAAATCAAGAAATCAATTTGCTTAGATTTTGAAACTCCCAACAATATCACAGAGTATAAAGCTTTAATTCATGGGCTCGAGCTTGACGTTCCCGAGCTATCAATCTATACAGATTCCTTACTCATCGTCCACCATTACTCAGAATAGTACAAGAAAAATGGCAAGATGATCGAATATGTAGCTCTCGTTGCCAATAGGATGAACAAATTTGCGAAAGCAACTCTCAACTATTAACCTCGAGGTGAGAACAGACATGCCGATTCCCTGGCCTATTTGGCCAGGGTCTTGGGTACAAAAGCACGATATCTACATATCGAAGTAATTTCCACCCCCAGTATTGATCTCCATTCTATATACATAATCAACACTAGGGGCGATGAAGAGGAAGACAACGATTGGCAGAAGCCTTTGATCGCCTACCTCGGATAGAAGAACAAATACGACGGGCCCCTTCTAACAAATCTTAAAGAACACTAACAGTTGATCAAAAACTCAAAGCGTTATACAGTTCATAATGGCCGTTTATATTACCGATCAGTAACAGGGCCTTATCTCAAGTGCCTCTCAAAGAAGAAAGCTGATGGAATGCTTAAGGAATTACATGAAGGAACTTGTGACTCCCATACCACAAGTCGATCACTGGCAAACAGAGAAATTACACAAGGAGTCTTCTAGCCATAAATGCGCAAGCAAGTAGAAGAATACTTATAAAAATACGACACATGTCAATGACATGGACACATGATCTGAGCCCCTGCACTCGAACTCCATGCAAGCAAGGTATTCTGGCCCTTCAAGCGGTGGGTGCTCAATCTCGTGGGAGAATTTCCCAATACGCTAGGTAACCAACATTTCTTACTCATGGCGAGAGATTACTTTACGAAATGGGTGGAAGAAGTTCCTCTTTGTCGAATTAGAAAATAAGAGGTCATCTATTTTATCTGGGAACACATTATCGCACGGTTCAGATGCCGCCACCTAATTCGAATCAATAACGGGCCGCAATTCGTTAAAGAAAATGTTGTAGCCTTCATCAGGAAACACAACATCATCCATTCCCCATCAAATCCATACTACCTGCAAGGCAATGGACAAGCTGAAATCACCAACAAAACAATTGTAAATGAACTCAAAAAATGGCTTCAATCACAAAAAAAAGTAAATTAGATACATGAGCTTCCTCGCATCTTATAGGCATACCGTACTACACCTAGATAATCAATTGGTTATTCCCCCTTTCTCCTGGCTTATGACACAGAGGTCGTCATTCCAACAGAGTACCACCATCCTATTAGAGATTGCAAGCTAATATATGGAGAAAATGAGCTTGAGCTGGCCTGTAATATGAACTGGCTATTGCCAACTTAGGCTGATATCATCATATGCTAGCAAACTCGTACAACAGAAGTGTCCAAAGCTGCGAGTTCCAAATCGACGATCTCATCCTCAGAGAAATCCCACAGAGTAGAAAAAAAAGTAAACGCTAGAATACTAGGCGGTTGAAATGATATTATCGTTAAATCCCTTGTTTTTCTATTATAGATTACTCTATTATCGTTTATTACATTCTAAAAGCAAAATTTCAATCTCCAACAGTGCACATTTTATTCTACTCAATGAAAACTTCTAAGTTTTTTCCCACATTACTCTCTACTCACGTAGAATCTACTAAATCTCATAGATTAAAGCAAAGGTAATACTAGCTTTCAATCGACCATCTATTCACATATTAAAGCAAAGATAATGCTAACTTTCAATCGAACATCTATTTAGATTAAAGCAAAGGTAATACTAGCTTTCAATCGACATCTATACATATTAAAGCAAAGGTAATACTAGCTTTTAATCAACATCTATATAGATTAAAGCAAAGGTATTACTAGCTTTCAATCGACATCTATATAGATTAAAGCAAAAGTTATATTAGCTTTCAATCGCCCATCTATATATATATCAGCGATTAAAATAAAGGTAATACTAGTTTTCAATCAATAATCTCTATCAGACAAAAGATAGAGCAAAGGTAAAACTAGTTTTCATCTTTCTACATGTCTATAACTACAGAAACTATAGGTCACTTCTACAGGTCTTTTGGTTGTGGGAGGTCAGCTGTGCTTTTCTCTACACAAAAGTTCGTTCAGCCATAAAATCTTGAGCTCGAGCAATTACCACATTCCTGCCTTGCTCTACTAATTCTATAGATCAGGAACCTAACTCTATTTTCATGTTGTTCAACCAATTTCCTCAATCTATATCAACATTACAGATATAGCCTCGAAATGCCACACAGTGATGCAAGGTATCCCTTTTGAGCTCAAGCCTCTTTACTTCTTCCATAAAATAAGCAATGACAACCATTCCCTTGAGTATACCTCTTTTGGGTCAATCTTCTTTCGATCAAGAATCACTAACTCAGTAAACTATTTTCTTAGTCTCTGATAATGCTGTCATAATGCCTTTGTAGAGTGAAATCATGTTCTACTCATTGCCCTAAGCGTATTATCACCTCAGTTTGTTGTGTTATTATCCCCGCTGCTTTATCCAGCTCAGATTTATTCATTGTCCTCAACTCTTCTAATTGAGCACGAAGTGCCACCAACTCTCATTCATTTGCATTACTTCCCCCAACACGAGCTTTATTCAGCAGCTCATTATTTATCTTGATCACCCCATTTAACTTTTTCCCTATACGGAAAATACCCTCTAACTTAAAATTACTCTCTCTTAAACGTTTGTTTCCCTTCCTTACATGAGCTTGAACACGAATAAGATCAGCCACCAACACTTTAATTTGAATTGATGGGTTAACCGTGTTGCCTTTTATAGTCGAGACCTTGGCGTTATTATTTTTCTTCTATGACTGCTCTCTAGCCTCGGCCTTCTTGGCATGTGAATTGGTCATGGCCAAATACACCTTCAACTTCGCAACCTTCTCATTCAGTTCATCGCACCATTTTTGGACCATCCGAAGATCGATATCTTTAGCATGCATGGCCTCACTCAACGGCTTGACTACACTTTCAGAAGCAACTAAATCATCTCGAGCCTTTGCAAGTTTGCTTTCTTTCTTGACCATTTGACCCTCCAAACTAGTTACATGGTCATGCAACTCTTTTTTTGTCGCCTCTAACGACCTGATACGGTATTGTATGGCATCCCCATCTTTATCTTTCACCATCAACAAGTTTATCCTACATTTAAGCTTCGCTAATTCAATTTGCACACCTTCGAGCCTCTTTTGAAAAAAATTTAATTCATCATCTTTACTTTCGATCTGCCGGGTCGATCGTCCATAGTCTTCGTCGCCTTGGCAAACTGGATCTGTACATTGACATATTGATCCTCCCTATCTTCATATGCCTCGTTTATTCTATTTAATTCAGCTCCAAACTCATGATTGTATTAAAGCGTCTGTTGTTCGCTCAAACGAACAGTCTCTAACTCGACCTGCATCATCAAGCTCGATTCAACAATACTTCATAGATACATTTAATACATAATAAAGATAACTTTATAGATTTCTAACAGATTTCTATTTCTGACATGCCAACAAATTGAGAACATACTTCGCCCTCAAGTCAAGAGGTTATCTCACACTAATGACAATAACATCTACATCTTATTTCAAGGTACACATTTTCTATGTTCTAGTTTTCTAACACTCTAAAATAGTCTGAACATACTTGATTATTATCGTTCATTATGATCTATATCTGCCTTCTATCTTTACTTTGTAGCTCTAAAATAGCGCAGCATACAAGTTAAATATTTTAAGCTCTTTTCTAACTTGTAACTCCGCTTGCAAAGTCAACAAAGTTATTGAGGCATTTTGCTTCTTAGCGAGCTCTTTCTCTAATTCTTCAATTCTGGGGCGCATATCTTTAAGTTCCAACAAATCAGTGTTTACATACATCACTTAGCCTATCAAAAATTTATCCTACAAATCAATGTACCATACACTTACAGTTTTCAACCCACACAAAACATACAAAATAACTCCAAACAGTTTTACTCTACCTTCTCATTATCTCCTACACGGTTCTCTAGGTCAGTTCTAGCAGAGACTGCATCCAAGCCTGTTATCACACTTGGGAGAGAGCCGTCATCAACCTGAGGATCATCTTCCTCTTTGGCCTCTTCAACATAGTGTCCAGCTATGATGGTTTTGTGGTCAGCAACAGAGTACCCTACTTCGAGAAGTTGGCACCCAAGGCTGTCCTGAGCAGCTGCAACTTCCTCAACATTATTGTTCACCTTATTCGTGATCTCGCGTAGCATCACCCAATGCGAATCCTTCGCAGAAACCAAGCGCTCACTCTTCAAAGCCAAATCGGACTCGAGTTGAGCCACTCTCCTCTCGAGCTCAGCTCTCCCACCCTCTAGCTCAGCACTTCCTTCCTCGAGTCCAAGGCAGATACCCTTTAACATGCGAGCAGCCTACAACAAAAAAGATACATTTTTAGCTCAAAAACAAATACAAAGTTCAAATATCACAAATGCATCAGCTTACCCTGCTCAACTCCAACTGTGCAGAAGCATTCAGCTCCTCAACATCCACTCAAGCAGCCAGCCTTAGCTTTTCTCCATGGCCAGCAGCTCATCCTCTTTAACAATCCTCTCCACACCCTTCATACCGTTCATAGCAGCAGGCGATTCTACCCTCCTCTTATTCACATACATCTCGACCTCACCACTTACCGTGGTCCCCGAGGCCGAGCCACTCTTTACAGCCTTCTTCTTTGGGTGCCTTTGACCTAGCTCGCTCAAAATAGTACCCCCAGAACTAGCCTTCAGTAACATTAGAGTAGCCTTCAGTAACACCGGGCACTCTTCTCCGTCCGCTGTTATTTTCTTTTCAGCTTCAGTTCCTGTCATTTGTCTCTTGGCTTGAGACTTTTACACTTTCTCTGACCTGCTATTAGCTCTTTTATATCTGCTGATATCAAGCTCTCTCAGGATAATCTTGAGCTCAATACCTTGAGCTACAGTATCTATCAGTGATTCTCTTCTCGGAACTTAAGATCGAGGACTTGTGCAATAACACCACAAATTGTTAAGCAAACATAGAATGACCCTACAAATACAACAGTTAGATATCATACATTATTACTTACCTTTCTTCAGGGTTTTATATATAAGGTCCATGGGTTCCTTGTCCATTCTCTGAAGACAATTACCTTTTACCCATATCATATTCTCATTCCAGACTTGACCTGCTAAATTCAGATCGGAGAACAAAGGTCGCGACGAATTAGAAGAGAAGTACGTACCTCCAGTCGCTGTATAATATTTCACAGTATAATACTGCAAAATATTTATAGGAGTTATTTTCCTCTCCACCTCATTCTCCTCCCACAATCTATTCAAATTATCACAGACGCTTATCACCTCCCACACATTCCCATTCAGTTGAGCAAGTCAAGCCTCTATGGTATTCAAAATACCTTTAGCATAATTGTTAAGAGGCAACATCAGTCCGTATTCAAACTAAGAAAGGTAGCACAGAAATCCTTAATCCAGGTCTCCTTGGGCATTCCCATCAAAGTACTCAAAAAAGATCAACTCCTCTACTCCTCTCTTTGATTTTTCCTATTCTGAGTCTGGCAACAAGAAGAAATGTTCTTCCTCAGTTTGTACAGTACATCCCCTAAACGACCTCCCAGCATGTTCTACAACATTCCCCTATTTTCCACCTAAACTATCTTTAATTTTATAGAATTCTTTGAATACATCATACTATGGAGGATAGTATAACAAATTACTAGGAAAATCTAGAAATTGTACAAATTGTACTTCATCTTCCCCCTCAAAATCTACATCTACAACCTTTACATTTTTAGACTCATCGGATACTACTTCCGCTACATGACTAGAGGTCGAAGTCTCCATATCTGGTGAAAGTTCCAAATCAAATATAGGCTTGAGGATGAGACTTATTTATATAAGATAGTCTCCTCACGCCTCAACCTACAAACAGGTCCAGGTATTCAGTCAATTTTCTCAATCACTATCTTTTATCTATACTTTCATACACATATACATCTCTCATACACATACATGCATCATATACATATATATTTTTACATGCAGATCAAACAGATTTTTCTAAAGTTTATTATAAATAACAAAATTTTCAAATTTTGAAAACCTATAAATATTGTAATCTCCATCTCAAACTTCACAATCACAAAATCATAACTCAATCACTAACCTTCAACATTTGAGTATGAGTCAGGAGCAGCACCCAATCCTTTTTTCACCACAGCACTGTGCAACTAATGTCTTGACTCTACCTGCACAACCTTCTCCCTCCTTCTACGATAATTACCTTCGTCCAACCTCTCACTCGAATCTCTGCAACTTAATCTCTTTTTTCTCCCTTTGTTCTTTTATTTTTATAGTGTGATAAACATTTGAATGAATAAGAAGAACTATTATTTATACTTTCTATCTCTAATTTCTGGTAGTTATTGGGCCTCAAACAAGCCTCCCTCAGTTTTGGAACCGGGGCATCCCTTCCACAATTAATGTCAGACGTTTCGTACCTTTTTGGTGAAAATGCCTTCCCATCATTATCCCATATCCTATATTTAAATATATTTTTCTCTCTCCTACCCAAATCTCTCTCAGACCTTCCCACACTTATGATGACTCTATACTTACACGTAATCAAACTTTTTCACAAAAGACAAAAATTAAAGCTGATCTGATTTTTCTATTCCTACTTCTGCAAATTATAGAACTGCTGACGTCATATCTAATGTTATAACATTTCAAAATTTAAATTTTTATTCCAACAGTTCCAAACAACATTTACAATAAAACTGGAACAAATTTAAAGGAGGTATTCTCCCTACATTCAAATTCGATCTAAATTAATTTGCCCCCTTATACATAATTACACAGGAAACGTCCAAGATGCCCTAGAGCACCACACCTAATTAGTTCACCTCTAGCCATCCTCTCATCTTCCTCAGTTATTTCTTCCACATCAATTTCCTGCACAAGAGCTTTTCAAACTTCAGGCTCTAACACCAATTCATAGAAAATCTCTGAATAAAAGTGATACTCAATCTCATACTCCCTCACCCTCGCATCCAACCCCTCAAATCAAATTTCAGATTCAGGTAAGTTAGCATCGTAATCTAGCAGCCCGAAGATCCTCTCCCATACTTCTACAATTTTTATTGCTAAGCAACCCTCCGAAGTATGACGAGCGCTTTCAGAACGAGTCCTCACCATTTTATTTTTCTTCTTCCTCTCTGGATCAAATCTCCAACATTATTTATTCACCTATTAAAGATAACATCAAATCCCCCCCCCCCCATTCCATATACAGTATAATCATGATAAAAAGTTATTTGAACTTATCTTTCAAAATCGACCTCATTACAATTCATCTATCACCTATTTCGAGCTAATAATCTCCGCACATTCTATTTTACATAAGAACGATACCTCATAGCTCGATTATTTATACCTCATCTGTTTGATATTCGCACCACATATCTCTATTTTACATCTTTACATATATATATTCAACAGGTCGACTAATATATTATACAGAGTTACATTATCACAGTTCGACTGGTCATACTCATTTCAATGTTCCAACATTTTTTTTAGTTTAATTTGACTACCAATTTCTAATTTGATCTATCAACTCAATTTTTTCATAAATATTTTTTTTATTAGCTCAAATATTGCTTATAGGATACTTTATAGAGAACAAGCTTTCATAAATTTCTACAGATTGATCTACAGGTTACATTACATTTCAGTCTTCATCACTGTAGGGGTATATCCCTCGATCTTACCTAAATCGAGTTATCTCCAGTTCAAACTACCTCTATTTCAGATCCACACATTCTCTACATGACTCTTCCAGTCATCATTGCCACCTATTACACGAAGTAATGAAAGACATGGGTCGAGCTCAAACAGAAAAACCTGAATAAGTCAAAGCCACATGTCTCTTACGAACTCAACAGTTACTCAGTCAACTGCCACTAACCACAATGTTTAGAAAACTTGCTTCAGCATGATGAAGAACTGCGGAGAAGGCCTCTATTAAGAAGAAGTTCCAGAAGAGATAATGACCAAAAAATTACACGATAAATTACCAAGAAAACTACATTTTCTAGATTCTCAAAACTTCCAACTTTTTATTCACAAGATTAAGCTTTTCTAAGTCAAGAGATCACTTGTAATAAGATATTAACCTCAAGCAATAAACGTCACTATTATAAAAATCCTCAGCCTGAGGTCATGGTTTTTCTACCTATTCATAGGCCTTCTACGCTAAACACTTGTGTTATTTCTTACTTTCTATGAGATTTTTGTCACAGGTACATTGGTGTAAGAGCTAATTCCAAGCCACTTCGAGCTTACAGAATTAGGCCATTATATTTGGCGCCATCTGTGGGAAAGAAATTATTTCCACGATATCCTAAGGATATCCTAAGGTATTCATTCATTCTACTGCAAATTCTAATCATGGTCACATCTAGGCGACTAGCAACCAGAATCCAGCTCGATCTTTCAATTGAGCCGGAATAACTTACAGAGCTATAGGTGAATCTTAACACCGAGATGGAAAAATGCAACGAGCTTGAACATCAATTAACTCTCGATTGAGAGCTCCGTGAGAAGGAGCTCAATGCCAAACGACAAGCTCGTTTGGCAGTGCTCAAGCGATATGAAGATCAAATTACAACAATGCAGACTGCATTACAAGCTCTGCAGAATAACCAGAAGGCTCCTCCAATACAAGATCGCGATTAGGTGCCAGATGCCTTATGGGTTTCTGTGCGGGAAAGATTAATACCTCAAGAATCCACCAGTAAAGCTATCTCCAAAAATATTCATAATAAACCTCAACCTTCCATTCATTCAGGCGGTGAAGTCAAATCTGAGATCAGCCAAGGTCACGGATGTTTCATACGTCAAGAGGAAGAACAACGTCCTCAACTTTGAGTTCCTGCACGAGATCGCTTGAGTGAGGGTACCGGCACTCACAATCCGCAATCTCTTCGTCAAACCACTCAACCGGCCCATCATTATGTCACACAAAAGCATATGGGCTAGTGCTTTTAAGGAGTTAATGGATGCACAAGTTATGGGAACTACCAACGACCTTACCAAGTTGCATGGAAGTCCAATTGCCAAAGAACTATTCAATATGGAAGTTCCGATAGGTTTCCATACTCTGAAAATTCGTGAATACAAGGGTACCAATCCGAAGGAACACATTCAATAATACCGTGATTCATTGGGGTTGTACTCCAATCTCAGCCACATTCTCTGTCGTCTGTTCACCACAAGCCTGCAGGAGGAACCGCTCCGATGGTTCCACTTACTACCTGAAGATTCCATATACACATTCAACCAGCAGCAGAAATAATTCATCAAAACATATGCTCACAATAAAGATAAAAAAGAAAATTTATATTCTCTTATCATTCTTAAACAGTCACACGGAGAGAAGTTTGAGGCTTTTGCGAAGAAATTTTTGGAGCTCGCGCATAAAGTAGACAATCTCGATCAAAAAATAGATGTAACTGCTTTTACCAACGCGCTCCAGCTCGACTGTAAAGCCAAATAGTACATCTTCCTCATCAAACCTGCGACCTTGGAGGATATGATCACCAAGGTCAATAGTTACATTAACCTAGAAAGGATGATGTTCAAAAGGTATAAATTTACTAAATCAGTCATTACCACAAAAGGTCCATCTACAGATCAAAACACTAAACCGAAGGAGGATCAAGGTGACCAAAAGTGCACCAAAGGAAACACTGGCAACCCTCGAAAAGGTAATTCACAAATCAAATCGGTCCTCCCAAAAGATGAATGTTTGGATCTCCATAATTTTTCTAATCCTCTCAAAGGATAAGCTCTACCGTCTCTCCTAACCATTAAAATCAATCGAGAACCAACCATACTGCATGCATCATAAGTTAAACCATCATTCCACTAATAATTGATATTCTTTACAGAGGTTGCTCGAATACATTTTCAAGGAGGGATGGATGTTCGAATATATTGTCTACCTAGAATCATACAAGGATGATAACTATAAGAAGTAGCTTAAAGTTATCCAGATTGAAGATCAAGCAAAGGAGAAGCATCTCTACCATTTGCGCCACAACAACATGATCGAAATCAATCAGATCACCAACTCTAACATATTCAGGCGCAGGAGACTGTCAGAATACTGTGATCTCACACCTAAAAAAAAGAAGCCAAAATTCTGCCTGAGTCGAGCAATCGCTGGCTCAAGATCTCATTTGAAGATTGTGATACTAGCAATGTCAAGTTTCCACATCATGATGTATTAGTCACAATGCTCAAGATGAAGATGTTTGTCATGCACACAACAATGATCGATACTGGCAGCGGTATTGAGATTCTCTTTCAGAGCACTATCGACCAAATGGCATTGGCCGATTAAGTTATTCAAAGCGACACCGATATTAGTGGATTCAATGCTTATACGAAAGAACGAGTAGAGAAGATCATCTTACCTATTACCGCAGGACCAGCCATAATCGACGTCATTTTCTATGTGATCAATGCCAAATCTCGTTATCTCAGGATTATGGGCCATTGCTAGATTCATAACATGGAGGCAATCGCTTCCACCTATCATCAAGCACTCCATTTCAAACACAACGATGGTATCTATGAGATCAGGGGTAGTCAAAATCTTTCTCGAGCTTGTGAAAATACAGTTTCTACTATTCTAGATAGCTATGATAGGTATGCTACATAGTAATTATAAAAAGCTGATCACCCCGATGATCAGCCTTCCACAGAGAAGCCCACATAATGCATTAAAATTAATTTACCTATCAGAGGTTCTTTTATCGATACTAAGCAGGTTTAGCACAAAAATGATGTTCTTATTTAGTTCTTACAACTAAATAAAGACGTTTTTGTGTGGTCTTTCAAAGAGATAACTAGGGTCAATCTGGCCAAGGCATATTGTAGTGGTCTACTCGCAGCCTTCTAGCTCCAGTCAAATACTTGAAGGCCACATCGAAGCCTACCTGATTACCTCAAAGCCCAATCAATCCATAAACAAGCCTTCTAAGACTACACGAACTTCAACTTTGATCAAGCCTCGAAGATGAAGGCAGATCTGGCAGCACGCAAACTTCACATAAGCATCAGAAATACTTCAACCATAGTCGTACATGGTCGAAGGCAGACATGCCAGACAGCCAGCTCACCAGGCAATAACGGCGGCGCTGTTGGCCTTTACAGCTACAGTGACTAAACTAATAACAGCTACAGTGTCAGAGCACAGTGTCAGGCCCGACATTTCTGGCGTCAACACCAACTCTGGGAAACCCGCCTGATACCCGGAGGGTACACTTGTAATGTAACCTCCATTGGTGACTCTGCCCTACCTATGTTCTATAAATAGGAGGGAAGGGGAACCAAGGAGGGGTTACGAAATCTCTCCCCAGAACCCTTGCAGTTTACTTTCGATCTTTCTATAAATTACCCCGTACTCGAAATTTCGACTACTCGACAGTAATATCACTACTCTTAAAAATTCTCATCAGAGGTCGTGGAGTGTCCCATTCTAGGCTTCCACGCAAGTATATTAGCTTAGTCATATTATTGATCATATACTTGTCCCCTTTGATTAAGGATAAATCTCGTAGTGTAAGAGCCGACTTCCCCTCCGTACAAAGTTAGGCCCTACATTTGGCACCATCTGTGCCTTCCCACCCTACCAGTTTCCTCCTGCCTTATACTTTCCTCTTTTAATTCCTACAAATTACTTCCAATGGCCCCCACCCTCCGCTCCACCTCCACCCATGTCGGCAACTCCAGCGATGGAGTGGTTGCCCAGCTAGCCCTTCTTGCCCAACAATTCGTTCAAGATGAAGAGCGACACAGAACACAACTGCACCAAGAGCGCGAAGAGCACTGGCTAGAGTTTGAGTCTGAGCGGCAACGTCGTTTGGACGATGCCGACATGCAATATCATGCTATCGACGATCTTTGCAACACAGTCTGTAAGTTGCAACGTCTACAGCCTCTAGACCCCCATCTGCCATATCGAATACCCGCCCCATCGCGTGTGTCTGTCCGTGCTCGATTGGGACCACTACCACATCTTGAAGTACCCTCGGTCCATGTTGGTACCGAGGGTTCTCCCCTTATTATTCTCCCAACTGGCTCCATCCATCTTGACATCTACCCCACAAAGGACTCATCTGATTCCACTCTTCGTTCCACCAGGCAACCCAAATGTCGCCCTATCCGAGATCATCTCGGGGAGTGTAGCGTTGAGCATACGCCAACTATTCGGCCACACCTCCTTCGACTACAAAGATCCCCCCCCCTCATCTTGCCTATTATGAACAGTATAACCTCGACTACATGGTCCATCCTGTTATCCGCGTCAACTCAAGCCCAACACCATATTCATGGAGTCGGTTAAACAACCCCCTCTGCCCCAAACTCTTCGCTATCGAAGTGCCTCTAAATTTTCGTGCTCCCAAATTCAGCAAATATCACAACACTGATCCTCAATCTCACATCTTCAAATTCTAAAGTGCTCTAAGCCTTTACTCAATAGTTGGCCACCTGATGTGTCGACTTATTCCCACAAGCCTCACAGATAGCCCTCTTCGATGGTATCATAACCTTCCCTGTGGCTCTACTCGAAGCTTCAAGCAACTATCCCATATTTTCATCACCCAATTTTCCTTTAACAAAGATCGAGAGGTCAGAGTCAATGCCCTCTTCAATTTCTAAAAATCCAGCAGTAAAACCCTTGAAGCCTTCTCCAAGAGGTTTCTCAACGAATCGCGCAAAGCCAAAAACCTCAACTGCACAAACGCCGTACTCGTTTATTCAAACGCTTTGTCAGATAACAGCCATGTCAAAGAATACCTGGTACTCCATAAACTGCGAACCCTCGAGGAAATGCTCTCAAAAGTCAATGGGTATATCAACCTAGAGCGCCTCCGCAAATCAAATAAACAGGCGCAACCTTCGAATACCAATATAAATAATCCTCGACAAGGCCCACCCTATACTCCTATACCCCTGATCACTCCCATCTCATAGGAAATTAAGAGCCGTAAACGCCCTTACAATGATAACAATGCCGAAGCTCACAAGAAACGACCGAAGCCGGTCTTACCCAAGCTTACCGCCCATCTCAGCACTCTTCTACCAAAGATCCGCACCTCTTTCCCCATCAAAGTCAAACAAGGTGAACCTTATTGTGCCAACCACAAGTATAATTGCCACCACACCAATAAGTGTTTCGCCCTGCAACGCTCTCTCAAAATAATCCTCAAAGCAAGTCATCTAAATCAATACATCATTGACCTTCCTGGTTATCTCGGCGGGTCGTACCTAAAACCTCAACCCGCCCCTGCTATCGACCTAGTCGTGGTACACATCTACCAACTTCACCTCATCGAGGTCAATAATATCGACAACGTCCCTTCTAAAAGCAAGCACAAGCGTGTCAAAGAATGCTACAAACTCACTTACCAGGAGAAGTTTCATGCCCTCCTGCCAGAATCAAGTTAATATCCTCGACCCGCGGGTATCTCTTTCATCGATTGCGATACCTCGCATGTTTATTTTCCTCATTTCGGCCCTTTAGTCATCATGATTAATGGCGAGCACCTCGTCCTCCACACCATGCTTATCGATACAGGAAGTGCAGTCGATATACTTTTCCTTCAGACCGTTCAAACCATAAATAAAACAAACCTCATCACTGCCGCCAATGTCAAACTAAAAGGTTTTAATGGGGTCACCAAAGTTGTTGTTGGTCTAACTAGCCTTCTAGTTACCACCAGACCAGTCACACTTCAAATTAACGTTTTTGTCATCGATAAAAAGTTTGAATACATTGGTATCCTCGGTCGCGACTGGCTCCATGCCATGCGCGCCATACCTTTGACCTATCATCAGACCTATCATTTCACTGCCCCCTGTGGTACATAAATTTTAAAAGGCTCTTAACGCTTTGCCCATTCATGTGAGCATCTAGAGATCAATCTGACCTGGAAACTCGTTAGACTCCCATAGCAATCACTGTCTCCATACATTCGACACCAGCCATCACACCTATCGAACCCATTATTTATATTGAACTCGACGGTCTTGGTCGAGGTACGTTCATTGGAACCTTTCTAGACGAGGCAAAGCGCCTCGAACTTACAGACTTCCTTTGAGCAAATAAAGACGTCTTCCTATGGACATTCCAGGAGATGCCCGGTACCGACCCCAGTTTAGCATGTCACCGCCTCGACCTCATCCCCTACTCTACATCAGTAAAATAGAAGAAGCGTACACTGGCACCACGACTTCGAGAAGTTATATACCTTGAAGTCTATAAGCTCATAGTTGCGGGATTCATCAGAGAAGCCAAGTATGTTGACTGGATATTAAATATTGTGGTAGTTCCTAAAAAGAATGGCAAGATCAAAATCTGTGTCGACTTCACTGACCTCAACAAATACACTTCGAAGGACAGCTTCCCCATCCCAATCATTTAATTTCTCCTAGATGCCACTGCTAGACATGAACGTCTGTCTATGATGGATGCGTCTTTGGGTTACAATCAGTGAATTTCTTGGTTTAACCAAAGTATCATGTCAACCCTTCGACCCGACTAATACTTGGGGGCGGCCTTGAAATTTTTCAAGTCTCCAATTTTGAGCAAACTCGAGGGGCAAGAATTGTCAACAGACCGGACCTTCAAGAATGCATTGGGGGCTATCACGTTTTACTTCGATCAGGTTCAGGCCTTCGAAGTCCTGTGAATTTCTTTGCTTAACTTAAGTATCATGCCAACCCTTCGACCCGACTGATACTTGGGGGCGACCTTAAAAATTTTCAAGTCTCCAATTTCGAGCAAACTCAAGGGGCAAGAATGGTCGAAAGACCAGACTTTCAAGAATGTATTGGGGATGACCACATTCTACTTCGATCAGCCTCAGGCCTTCGAAGTCCCGTGAATTTCCTGGTTTAGCCTAAGTATCATGTCAACCCTTCGACCCGACTAATACTTGGGGGTGACCTTAAAAAATTTCAAGTCTTCAATTTTGAGCAAACTCGAGGGGAAAGAATGGTCAATAGACCGGACCCTCGAGAATGCATTGAGGGCGACCACATTCTACTTCGATCAGATTCAAGCTTTCAGAGTCTAGTAAATTCCATGAACTCTCGACTGATACTCGGGAAATCATCTCAAGCTCTTCAATGTTCAATCATTCTACAAACATTCTACACTTACAACATAAGCAGATACAAGTATACATGAATATCAACAACTCTACTACATGCAAGACGTTTCAGTACAGCATATATCAGATAATCAGGTTTAGCACAAAGTAATTTAAATCTAGTTCAGAGCATACACTAGGAATCTAGCACAACAATTCAGTACAAATCAAGTCCAACACAAACTAGTTTCAGTACAATCTACATCAGTAATTCAAAGCAATCACAAGTGCAAAGCATGCTCAACATTGTTCACATATTACAACCCAACAGAAAAACAAACAAACAAAAAAACAAACAGTTTGGAGGGACCAGTAAAATACCTCATATCAGAATGGCTACACCATCTCCTCCTACAGGCTCCCCCTCGCCAATACCCCCAGCACCCTCAGTCGAAGGGTTCTACCCAGCAGCATCCACAACCATATCAGTCGCAGTCCCAGCAGTAGTTTCTTCAATTGTTAGAATCTCCATGACACCACCCAAACCCGCAACAACAACATCAACTTCTACCCCATCGGCCTGGGCAGCATCGTCAGCAGCAGGATCTTGGGTAGTAGGGAAGAATTGCAAAGTTTTAGGATCATACCCCAAATCCTCTATGAACTCCTTCAGCCTAACAGTAACTGCACATTCATCATCAAACTGCCCTTGGAAAGTCTCCCTTTATTCTTTCTTTTCCTTCTCCTCCTCAGCAAGCTTTAACTTCAGCACCTGCGTATGAGTGTAACGTTGAGCCTTGAATCTCTTCTCAAATGTATCGTTAATAGCCGCCTAATCTCGCTTCAAAACTTAATTCTTAGACACCAACGACGCCTCAGTACCTCGAGCGATCTCCAAATTTTTAAGTGCCTTTTTCAGCTGCCGCAATGTTAACTTTTGGGCCTTGATAAAAGCCTGCGACCAAGCATCTGTCTGCTAGAATAGTCGAGCCATCAGTATCTCCCAAAGTATGATACACTTCAGCAAAATTTCAGAATTTCAAAGGCAAAACAGTTACCTGATACATCATCTTATTCATCCTCCACCCAGCTTTGTCTGGGTCAGTGGCGCAGAATGTTGCCATAGAAGCAGTCACGGCTCCAGCCTGATCCCCTCGCTCAGCCTCTGTCAGTTCTTCGTTCACATCCTCCACATCATCTTCCCCCAGTGGCCTACGCCTTTTGCGTTGGGTTACCTTCGACTGCTATTCCCTCGGAGACTCAGGAAAGACCTTGCCATTCCCATTCTTAACCTGTGTGGATGCCTGCTTCGGTACCTATTTCAAAGCACCACAAGCTACTTCGGGTACTACCGTTGCCTGCTTCGGCGCCTGTTGCCCCATTAGAACATACTTTACCTTCCTTGTCAATCTCTTTTTCTCCATTCCTTTAACCACTTTCGAAGCACCTTCGCCTCCCCTCTTCTTTGATGGCTTCGGCGTAACAGGTACATTTCGAAGTAGGGAATCTGTCTTCTTCTGCCTTTTCCTCTTGATACCAAGAAGCCTCTTAAACATAGAGTTCACCCACTCCTCATCCAAGTTGATCAACTCATCAATATAATCTCGCGGATTCGCCCAAGTTCGAATACTAGGACCTGCAGAAGAAACAGAGACACGTTTATCAGTCTATTCGATCAATACGTTAAAAAATCTTCAACAGACAACTTACTTGGATTATAGACTTTATATTGTAACCTATAAGGGTCATCCCCTTTGATATTCTCATAACTACCCCGTACTATAACTAAGTCTTTATCCCATCCTCGACCAGTCGAGCACAGATCAAACAACCAGGGCTTATCTGCATGACACTGGATATAATACGTGCCCACCTTCTAGTTTGCTTTCCGTGAGTAGAACGATACAACATTGTACCATTCGATTAAGCTCCTTCCCTCACTCCCCAATTTTACATTCATGCCCTCGATTACCTTCATCATTTTGTAAAAGTTCATATTCATCTGACAAGGGGCAACTTCCCAAAAATTCAGCACCTCCTTCACCACCCTTCGGAGATGAAGTTGTATTCTAAGACAAATTTGGCCTCTATATGCCATAATACCCTCTCGCGGATTCGACTTGAAGGTAAACCCTAATCCTGCTGCATTTAACACCACCTCTACCTTTGACAACCACAATTTAGCAGTAAATCGATCTAATATCAGCTTCTCGCTAGCTGAGATAGACCCCGCGGCCTCCTCAGACTCAGTCGATTCCTTACTATGATTACTCTACTCCCCATCTTCCCTTTCATCACCTGAAGGCTCGATACTACCTTCATGTCCCCTTCTCTCTCCTCCCTTCATATCCTCATCACCGCTCTCCTCGGTTACTCAAACCTTTTGATGTTTACTACTCGAAGCCCTACCTGCTGGCACTTCCACAACTAAAGAGGAATCGGTTGCGACATCTAACACCTCTACATCGCTACCCTCATCCATGGGAGCACGACCAGACATACTCGCCTCATCCTCTTCATCTATCAGCCTCATTCTCGAAGATCGACGGGTACGCATCTTACCCTACATAAGAAGAGGCACGCAATTAAATCGATATATTCGACTATTACATGTCAATAACTTATTTTGATCTACCCTCTCTAACTTATATAAACATAGTCGAGTACTCGACCCCAATCCCAGTCCAACCATCAATACCCTTAAAATCCCAAATGGGCTAGACCCCCAGACACCTGGTTTCCCCCTGTCCTCGATCATATCATCACAATTATAACTGTAATAGCCTCTACCTTACTATGCAAACAATACATAGTAACATACACAAAAGATGAAGCCAAGCAGAAATAGATAAAAGTTAATCGAAATACCTATGTTAATGGAACTGCGCTTAAAATAGCAAGTCAGCCGGTCCCTCAACAACAATCTGATAACCTTTCTCAAGCTTCACGAAACAATGGCGTACGTTCTTCTTTTCTATATCTCAGGGTTTTCTATGACTAGATAACTGAGAACAGTACCTTTGTTATTACCTCTATATATATACCTCCTAAAAATTGCAAAAAACTGCCTCGATTCCCCAAACCGCCATCATTATCACTAGCCCACTATCCCCGCTTTTTGGCTGAGATGTGCTTTGTCAATTTTACACTCCATTACCCACACGTGCGTATCCCACGCTCACATTTACATAACTCTTTGTATCATCCAAGTTGAACCTTCTGATCCCTTCTCGAAGCTGTCAAATCAGATCCTTACATCAAATCAACATTTTCCCGTAAATCAAGGAAAAATATGATCAACTACAAGGTACCCTGGCCCAGGAATAGTATTGTTCTGACATGCCAGCTGTTTGGCTGTCAGTTCATCCAGTCGAAGCCAGCAGACCTTCAAAATACCCTCCACTCATACGCGGGTAATCGTCTATAACGTGTCTCGAACATTCATCCTTAGACAACCTGGTACTCGATTTCAAAGTGTGCCAGTCATTCCATTACTTTCATGTTCGACATTCGGCAAGATGTTTTTCACGCCTAAATTACCATCGAGTATTACGTTTATCCTACTTACACACAATTCAGTATTTCACTTCGACAGTTATCTTATAAATTTCCAATTTCATTCGGGCAGACGACCTTATAGAAAACATAGAACAAACAATCTACGTCAACAAGAAAATAAAAACATCCCTACCATCTTATTTTTCCACAATAGAGAAGCCCCTATTTGCAGACAGGACTCTCCTCACAGACCCTACCCTCAGCGTCTTCCTTGTCCACCACCTCCTCGGCTAGGAACTCCAGAAAGGCAAAGCGGTCACTGGAGAGTGGGCTCATCATTGTAGCACCCTCCACCAGTATGCATAGGGCATCCCACTAATGTATTCCCGTGGCTCCAGTTTAAACAAATCTAGCATCATCCAATCCAGGCCTTGATCACCGAAAAGCCTCTACTTCAACTTTAGGGTCTTCTCCCATATACGAAGGACCCTGGCTGCCACCCGATTCTGGTACTTGGTGTTAGGAGCATTTTCACTGCTTTGGGATGAAGACACAAACATTTTGCTCAGAGAAGAAGGAAAAGATGTGTAAAGTTCTCCTGAAAATGCCCTACTTATACTTGAAGGCAGGTACATTTAACCCCTCCATAATCCCAACCCACATTTATCACGGTCTTCAATTTTTTTCCTCGGAATCACAACTGTCAAAACTTTATAACTTCCCAGTCCCAACCATTTTATTAGTATGCGCATTCAACCCCCATTTTTGAAGCCTTACAGTCGACAAATCCCCAGCCTCGAACCCTCGACCCCTTTTATTCATTATCTCACACCTCTTTCATCGAGTTTCGACAATACAGAGTCAATTATTCAGTTAAGGCCGAATATTGACCAATGTCTTTGATCATCTCATTATACTTCGAAGTCAATTTTCCCCCGAAGGTAACCGTTTCTACTTGTTAACATTCGATGATATATGTTCGATACCACGCCTATAATCTATTCGCCTACCATATTTATCAGATACAAACCCACAATTTCAGTACCGGTTATTCTCATTACATTATTTCAAACTATAAAAGGAAGAGGAGACCTCCAAGTACAGTCATACAAAAATCTACAGACATCGGTAACAACAACAACAGAAATAGAAAATTACAGTCATACAAGAACAAAACCTATCACCACCACAACCCTTCTACCACCTTATGAAGAACCCGCCCTCTTTTCAGACGGGCCAGATCCTCCTGTCAAGCCCTGCCCCTCCACCAGCTGATCTTCTTCCTGAACAAGACGTTTGGCTAAACCCGACAGGAAGAGGTAATGTTCTTCAGTAGTTGTGAACCTCCACCGCAACATTCCCCACAAGTACGCATAGGAGTGCACGTTAATCAACTCCCCAGGCTCTACTTCCACCAAGTCAGGCATATCCCAATCAAGCTCCTTGTCACCAAAGAACTTCAACTTCAGTTCTGCAATTTTTTACCCTATCCGACAGTCTCTAGCGAAACCCATCCTTTTCTGATAGCGTGTGCTGGGAGTGGTATCCTTTTTTTGTGTGTAGAAAACAGAGAAAGAAAGTGAAGATGACTCGTATACAGTGGTACCCCTCAAAAGCCTTATTTATAGCTTTATTAATAGCATTTATTACTCCGTAATCACCACAACTTCATAATTACCCTCCTTTATTACCTTCCTCGGAAATCAAATATGCCACAGTCAACCGTTCGACTTCCAATAACCAACAATTTTTCTCAGCAAATGCCTTTACGTACCTATTTTTGAGACCCTTGCTGAGAGGGGGCGAATATAGTAGCCTACTCGTAGCCTTCTAGCTCCAGTCGAATACTCGAAGGCCACATCGAAGCCTACCTAATTACCTCGAAGCCCAATCAATCCATAAAAAATCCTTCTAAGACTACACGAACTTCAACTTTGATCAAACCTCGAAGACGAAGGCAGATCTGGCAACACACGAACTCCACATCAACATCAAAAATGCTTCGACCATAGTCGTAGATGGTTAAAGGCAGACATGTCAGACAGCTAGCTCACCAGACAATAACAACGGCGTTATTAGTCCTTGCATCTATAGTGTGAGAACCAACAATAGCTACAGTGTAAGAGTACAATGTCTGGCCTGACATTTCTAGCTTTAATACCAACTCTGGGATACCCGCCTGATACCCGGAGGGTACACTGTTAATGTGACCTCCCATGGTGACTCAATCTTACCTATGTTCTATAAATAAGAGGGAAGGGGAACCAAGGAGGAGTTACAAAATCTCTCCCCAGAACCCTTGCAGTTTTCCTTTGATCTTTCTGTAAATTACCCCGTACTCAAACCTTCGACCACTCAGCACTAATATCAATACTCTTAAAAATCCTCATCAGAGGTCATGGAGTATCCCATTCTAGGCCTCCACGCAAGTATATTTCCAATAGCTTAGTCATATTATTGATCATATACTTGTCCCCTTTGATTAAGGATAAATCTCATTGAAATGAAGGAGACTAACTTCGTACGGAGGAGAAGTCGGCTCTTACAGCTTTCTTTGTACCTCGCAGTTACTGACACTTCTATCAGCTCAGTCCTCATTCGACTTGAATCAAACATTGAGAAACCTGTATATTTTATCACAAAATTCTGACACCTGCAAGGACTCGATATACAAAACTTTAGCTTTTGCTCCTCACCCTCGTCTACACTTCCCGAAGACTCAAGCCATATTTTCAAGCTCACCATATCCGTGTTATAAAAAGTTATCCCCTTCGAGAAGTTCTTAGCAAGAAAGAAAAATCCAGACGAGTACAATAGTGGTCCATTTATCTGGGGGAACATGATATCCCATGCAAGTATCCCAAAAAGGCCAAGCAGTCGCCGATTTCCTTGCTGACTTCCTAGTCGAAGATGTCGACTGGGAGGAACGCGAAGATGAACTACCAGAAGACTAGTTCAAACCCACAAACCCATGGAATCCTAATACAGGTTGGCGTCTCTTCACAGACGGATCCGCTGGACCTAACGGTTTGGGGATCAGTATCGTTCTGGCCACACCCCTCAATAATCGAATATAAAAGGCTGTTAAGTTAAACTTCGAATGCTCCAACAATGAGGCTAAGTATGAAGCCTTGATCCATGGTCTCGACCTCGGTGTCCCTAAACTTGCAGTTTTCATAGATTCCCAACTCGTTCAGAGACAATACTCTGGTAAATATCAAGCCAACAGTCGCTTGGCCGAATATGTTGCTCTCGTCCGCCAGCGTAAGGACCGTTTCCCTACAAAATCTTCTAATACTCACTATCCCATAGGCAAAAATAGATACGCAGATGCCCTTGCCTACATAGTAGCTATGTTAGGCCAGTCTGAATCCCATACTCTTCATAAGAAGTACTCGAACGCCCAAGTATCAACCAGATTGAAGTTAGTACCATCAATACTGGGGGTGAGAGTCTCAATCCAGATGACTGGCGACCACCATTCCTTGATTACTTTAACAATGCTATCCTCCCAGACGATCCCAAAGCTAAATGGTCATTATTAGAAAACTACCGCATATACACCATCTTCAAACGCGAGTTATATTGCAAATCTCCAAATGGCGTTCTCCTTCGATGCATTTCTCAAAACGAAGCATCTTCAATTCTGGCCGAACTCCACGAAGGTACCTGCGGTGTTCATACTGCTAGTCGATCTATGGCCCTTCGAGCCATTTCCCAAGGTTTATTCTAGCCCAATATGAAGAAGCAAGCCGAAGAGTATGCCAAACATTATAACAAATGACAGCGCCATGCCCACGACATCCATAACCCCTCACAGGACCTCCACTTTAGCCAAGTCTCTTGGTTATTCAAGCGATGGGCCATCGATCTTGTGGGTCCTTTTCCCAAAGCTTCGGGTAGCTGAGAAAACATCCTTGTTGCAACAGATTATTTTACCAAATAAATCGAAGCCATACTTTTGTGTTGAACCAGAGAAGAAGAAGTCATCAAATTCCTATGTGAGAATATTATTACATGTTTTGGCTACCCTCATATGATTTAATATGACAATGGTTCACAATTCATTGGGAAGAAAGTTAGAAATTTCCTCAAGAAGTACAACATCATCATCTCCCCCTCAACACCATACTACACCCAAGGGAATGGTCAGGTCGAAGCAATCAATAAAACAATTGTCGACGGTCTCAAGAAGCATGTCGATGGAAAGAAGGATGATGGGTTCAGGAATTACAACATGTCCTCTGGGCTTATCAAACAATACCAAGAAAAGCGACCAGCTTCACCCCATTTCCCCTAGCCTATGGTACTGAAGCAGAGCTCCCTACTCAAATCGAAGAACCCACACGAGATCCCAACCTCCCTGATGAAGATAATGAGTTCGAACTCGGGTACAATATGCCATGGATCAACGAAACCAGAGACCGAGCCATCGCCAACCTCGACCGTTACCATCTATCCCTCCAAAAGTCAAATAACAAGCAAGTTCGACCACTAAGTTTTAACATTAGAGATCTTGTACTTCGAAATTTTACATAGTCTTCGAAGCCTCGAAATGCCGGCAAGTTGGCCAAATCCCGGGAAGGACCTTATGTCATTTACGATAAACCGACAATGCTTCATATTACCTGATAATAGAAGATGAAGAGCCTCTACCAAATCCATGGAATACAATACAGTTAGTATCATACAGCAGGCCATGACCTTCACCTTGTTCCACTGATGCAAATGCAGTATAAACAATTAACATATTTTCCTCTGAACTTCGTCTCCAATTTTCTAGTGAATTTCATGGCTTACCCTAAATATCATTTCAACCCTTCAACCCGACTGATACTTGGGGGGACCTTAAATTTCTCAAGTCTCTAATTTTGAGCAAACTCAAGGGGCACGAATGGTCGACAGACCAGACCATCGAGAATACATTGGGGGTGACCACATTCAACTTTGATCAGGCTCAGGCCTTCGAACTCTAGTAAATTTCTTGGTTTACCCTAAGTATCATGTCAACCCTTCGACCCGACTGATACTTGGGGGCGACCTTAAAAAAATTTCAAGTCTCCAAA
Source organism: Kingdonia uniflora (assembly GCA_014058105.1). Classification (NCBI taxonomy): domain Eukaryota; kingdom Viridiplantae; phylum Streptophyta; class Magnoliopsida; order Ranunculales; family Circaeasteraceae; genus Kingdonia; species Kingdonia uniflora. Next base: position 6,359,637 of record JACGCM010001281.1, read on the forward strand.
ATTTGAGCAAACTCGAGGGTCATGAATAGTCGAGAGACCAGACCCTCGAGAATGTATTGGGGGCGACCACGTTCTACTTCGATCAGGCTCAGGCCTTCGAAGTCCAGTAAATTTCTTGGTCCCACCCAAGTGTCACGTCCATCTCTCGGCTGACACTCAGGGAGCCATCTCGAAGCTCTTCAAGGTTCGATAATTCTACAAGCATGCTACACTTAAACATATGCAGATACAAGTATGCAAGAACATTAACAACTCATCGACATACAAGAACTTTTAGTGCAACATATATCAGAGAATCAGGTTCAATACAAATTAGCAAACAAATTCAAGTCAATTTTAGCATCCATCAGCAAGTCAAATCAATCACAAGTTCGTAGCTCAAGTGCAAAGCAAGCTCAACATTGTTCAAATATTACAACACGACAGAAAGATCTGAAAAAATAGTTTGGCACGCCCAGTACGATACCTCATATCGGAGTGGCTACACCATCTCCTCCTGTAGATTCCTCCTCGCCAACAACTCCAACGCCCTCAGTCGAAGGGTTCGACACAGCAATATCCACGACTTCCTCAGTACCAGTCCCAGTAGCAGCTGCTCCCACACTTACACCAGCAACATCTACTTCTACCCCCTCGGTATGAACAACATCGTTAGCAATATCATTGGCTCTGGGTAAGCATTTTAAATTTTTTGGATCATACATCAAATCTTCGATAAACTCCTTCAACCGGAGATTAGTCTCACATTCATCATCAAACTGCCCTTGGAAGGTCTCCCTCTATTCTTTTATTGCCTTATCCGTCTCAACCAACTTCGACTCTAGCACCTACGTATAGTTGTAACGCTGGGCTTCGAGTCTACTCTCACATTTACCTCTGACAGTCCCTTTCTCTAGCTTTAAAATGTTAATCTCATAAACCTGCGACGCCTCGGTCCCTCGAGCGAGCTCCAGATTTTCAAGTGCATGTTTCAACTACTGCGATGTTACCTTTTGGGCCTTGATGAAAACCTGCGACCAAGCATTTGTCTGCCAGAATAGTCAAGTCATCAGTATCTCTCAAAGTATGATGCACTTAAGAAAAATTTCTAAATTTTGAAAGAAAAATAGTTACCAGATACATCGCCTTATTCATCCTCCTCCCAACTTTGTCTGGGTCAATGGTGCAGAGTGTTGCCATCGAAGCAGTCGTGGCTCAAGCCTTATCCTCTAGCTCGGCCTCCGTCAGCTCTTCGTCCACATCCTCCGCATCATCCTCACCCAGTGCTCTACGCTTCTTCCACTGAGTTCCCTTTGGCGGCTGTACCTTTAGAGATTCGGGAAAGACCTTCCCCTTCCCTTTATCAGCCTGCGTCGACGTCTACTTCGACGCATGCCTCGAGGCACCACGGGTTACTTCACGCACTGGTCCTGCCTGCTTTGGCACCTGCTGCCCCTTGGGAACATAACTTACCTTCCTCGCCAACTTCACCTTTTCCATTCCTTCGACCCCTCTCAATGAACCTTTGCCCCCCCTCCTCTTCTTTAATGGCTTCGGCGTAACGGGTACATTTTAAAGCAGAGAATCTGTCATCTTCTACCTCTTTCTCTTAATACCCAGTTTCCTAAAAACACAGTTTACCCACTCCTCGTCCACGTTGATCAGCTCGTCAATATAATTCCTCGAGTTTGCCAGAACTCGGTTCTTTGGTGCTACAAAATAAACAAAACATGGTTATTAGTCTATTCGATCAATATGTCAAAAACTTTTCAACCATCAATTTACCTGGATTATAAAGCCTATATTATAACTGATAAGGATCCTACCCTTCGACATTCTCAAAATTACCCCGCACAACTACCAAGTCTTTATCCCACCCTCAACCCGTCAAGCACAGATCAAACAACCCAAGGTTTATCTGCGTGACATTGGATATGGTATGTGCTCACCTTCTGGTTTGCTTTTCTCGAGTAGAACGATGCAATATCATACCACTCGACCAAACCCCTCCCATCACGCCTCAGTTCAGCATTTATTCCCTCAACCACCCTCATCATTTTATAAAAAAATCCATTCATCTAGCATTAGGCAACCTCCCAGAAGTTTAGCACCTCCTTCACCAGCCTTTGAAGGGACAGTTGCATCCCCAGCCGAATCTGGCCCCTGAATGCCATGAAACCCTCTTAAAGTTGAGACTTGAAGGTATACCCAGATCCCATTATATATAATACCCCTACCTTCGACAACTCTAGTTTAACTGTAAATCGATCCAATCTCAGCTTCTCTTTAGCTGAGACTAACCCCACAACATCCCCCGAATCAGTCAAACTCACACTATTACCACTTTTCTCCCCTTCTTCCCTTTCATCCCCTGAAGGCTCAATACTACCTTTGGGCCCTCTTCTCTCTCCTCCCTCCATCTCCCCATCCTTCTCCTTGATCACTCAAGCCTTTCTATGGCTCTTACTCGAAGCTGCCACTTCAGGTACCACCAGGGTTAATGGGGCATCTGTTACTATTTCTAACTCCTCCAAGTCGCTGCTTTCATCCACAGGAGCACAACCAGACATATTTGGTTCATTTTCTTTAATCTCCTCAACCCCAAAGATTGACGGGTACACATCGTACCCTACAAAAGAAAAGGCACGCAATCAGATCGATATATTCGACTATTACGTGTCAATAACTTATTTTTACCTACCCTCTCCAACCCATACTATCATAGCCGAATGCTCGACTCCAATCCCTGTCACACCATCAATACCTTTAGAACCCCAAAAGGCTTGGCTCATAGATACATGGTTTCTCCCCGTCCTCGGTCATATTATCATAACTATAAACCCTAACAGCCTTTACCCTAATATGTACTCTACATATAAAAAAAGAAGATGAAGCAGCAAGACAGAAATAAGATGACATACCTGTTGGAGTAGAACATTCTTCTTTCCTCGCAGCAAATCAGATGATCCCACAGCAACGACCAACCTCTATGAAACAATGGCGTATGTTCTCCTCCTCTAACTCTCTGGTTTTTTCTATAAGTGGGTAAACAGGAATAGTAACCTTGCTCTTACCATTATATATACCTCCTCAAAATAACAAAAAACCATCTCGATTTCCAAAACCGCTATCATTACCACAACCCCTAATTTTCGGCTGAGATGTGTTTTGTCGACTTTAACCTCCATTATCCCCACGTGCGCGTCTCACGCTCATATTTACACAATTTTATATATAAACCAAGGCGAACCTTCTGATCCCCACTTGAAGCTATCAAATCAAATCCTTACATCAAATCAGCCTTTTCTGTAATCCAAGGAAATATCATGATGCCTGCAGGGCACTCTGCCCTAGGCTCAGTATAGTTTTTGACATGCCAACTATTTGGACTGTTAAATCTGACAGTCAAAGCCCACCTACCTTTGAAGCCCCTTCTTCCCGTCTGTAAATAATCGTATACATCATGTCTCGAACATTCGTCCATAGAAAACCTAATATTCGATTTCAAAATGTGTCAGTCATTCAATTTCTTTTATATTCGACATTTAACAAGGTGTTGTCGCGCCTAAATTACCTTTGAGTAATACGATGGTCTTACTTACACATAGATAATTCAGTATCTCACTTCGACAGTTATCTTATAGATTTTCAATTTCATTTGGGCAGATGCCCTTATACTGAAACACAACAAAACAATCAACATCAGCAGAAAAAACTACAAACATTCCTACCTACCATCCCACACCAGTACTTTCACCACATTACAGAAACCCTTATTCACATACATGATACTTCTTCAAGAACCCAACCTCAGCATCTTCCTTGTCCACCACCTCCTCAGCTAAACACTTCAGGAAGGTGAACCGGTCGCTGGGGAGCAGGCTCATCATTTGTAGCACCCTCTACCAGTACGCATAGGTCATCCCACTAATGGGTTCCCCTGGCTCCAAATAGACTGGTAAATCAAAATATTGGCATATTTTTTTCTTAAAGTACGACATATGTAGTTGTCGTATATGTTTAAATTAAACGACTTTTGTCTCCGTGAAACAACATAAAGCGCAACATTTATAAGCACTGATTTTTCTTATATAAATAACAACATATTTATATGTTGGAAAAAACCTGACATTTTATAACTGTCGATAAGAAAAACAATATCATTTTTACCGACAGTTGTTAACGGCTGAATATTCATCGTTAATCCAACATTAACGGCATTTATTTTTGTCACTAATAGCCATTTTTCACGTAGTGTTTAATCATCATCATAAACATAACAAAGAGATCTAATATCCTTGATTTAGATCTAAACATGCAAATTTATGAACTTTGAGGTAGTTTAAGGTTAAAAGTTGTTGTAGCCTACTCGCAGCCTTCTAGCTCCAGTCAAATACTCGAAGGCCACATCAAATCCTGCCTTATTACCTCGAAGCCGAATCAATCCATAAACAAGCCTTCTGAGACTACACGAACTTCGACTTTGATCAAGCCTTAAAGACAAAGGCAGATCCGGCAGCAAGCAAACTCCACATCAGTATCAAAAATACTTCGACCATAGTCGTACATGGCCGAAGGCAGACATGTTAGACAACCAGCTCACCAAAAATAACGGCGGCATTATTGGTCCTTACAGCTGCAGTAACATAACCAACAATAGCTACAGTGTCAGGCCCAACATTTCCGGCATCAACAGCAACTCTGGGATACCCGCCTGAAACCCGGAGGGTATACTTGTAATGTGACCTCCCATGGTGACTTAGCCGTACCTATGTTCTATAAATAGGAGAGAAGGGGAACCAAGAAGGGGTAACAAAATCTCCCTCCAGAACCCTTGCAGTTTACCTTCGATCTCTCTGTAAATTACCCCGTACTCGAACCTTAGACCACTTAACAGTAATATCAATACTCTTAAAGATCCTCATCAGAGGTCATGGAGTATCCCATTCTAGGCCTCCACACAAGTATATTGCCAATAGCTTAGTCATATTATTGATCATATACTTGTCTCCTTTGATTAAGGATAAATCTCATGGTGTAAGAGCTAACTTCCCCCTCCGTACGAAGTTACGCCCCTATACATGCCATAAATTGGCCATCAACATCAACGCCACGGCGGTCAAATAGAAACAGCGACGCCTATCATTGCAACTTTGAGATGAAGTTAACATGGAGATCAAAAAATTGATCAAAGTGGGATTTATTTAAGAAGCCAAATATCCAGATTGGATATCCAACATCATTGTAGTCCCAAAGAAGAATGGAAAAGTCTGAGTTTGTGTAGATTTCACCGATTTGAACAAACATATTCCAAATGACAGTTTCCCTCTTTCCTACATTTATCAGATCCTTGATTCCATAGTAGGTCACAAACTTCTATCTATGATAGACGCTGCTTCTGGATACAATCAGATTTCACTCTTGGATAAAAATCAAGAAATGACCACTTTCATCATTAAAAGAGGACTTTACTGCTATAAAGTCATGCCCTTCAAACACAAGAACGTAGGTACAATTTATAAACGGTTTATAACTACTATGTTCAAAGCACATCATGGGAAAGTCGTGGAAGTCTACATTGATGATCTCTTGTGCAAAAACATACAGTCCATCAACCATATTTCAGATCTCAGCACAATATTTAACATTCTTTGATCTTATAGGATTGGTCTCAATCCTAATAAGTACCAATTTGGAGTACATTCAGGTCGATTTCTAGGCCACTTCATCAGTAAGAAGGGGATTGAGGCCGATCCATATCAAATTCGTGATCTCCTCAACATGCCATCTCCAAAAATGACGAAATACGTTCAAAAACTTATCGGTAAGATTGCCGTTATCAACCATTTTGTTTTGAAATCTTAGAACCGCTATCGTTGGTTGTTCCTATTACTCTGTGGTTATACCAAATGAGGAAATGTTTAGCCAAATACAGAGGTTCAATGGACTTTAGAATGCAAAGGAGCTTTTCTGGATCTTAAAACCTATTTGGGGAAGTCTCCCATCATGAGTACCCCAATAGATAATGAGGAACTAATTATCTACCTAGCAGTTATTGATACTTCACTAAGCTCGGTTCTCATTCGACTTAAAGGGAAAATCGAGAAACCTGTCTACTTCATCAGCAAAACCCTCACTCAAATGGAAACGAGATACTCTAAAATTGAGAAACTTCTTTTCACTCTTGTTTATACTACAGAGAAGCTCAAATACTACTTTCAAGCTCATTCAGTCGAAGTCATGATGAATTATCCACTTTGGGAGGTTCTGTCCAAGAAAGAAAAATCAAAGAGAGTGCAACAATGGTCAGTCAGTTTGGGAGAACATGATATCAAGTTTGAACAACGTCATTCTAAAAAGGGTCAGGTCATTGCTGATTTTCTTATAGATTTTCCCATGGAAGATCCTAAGTGGGAGGAACACGATCCTGACCTTGCAGAAGAAGTTACAAAATATCCACCCCCATAGCATTTGACGAACGAGCTGAATGGATTACAAGGAAATGGTAGAGACTTCTTATAGATGGATCAACAGGACTCGCAGGGTCAGGAATTAGAATCGTATTGATTACTTCCAATGGCAGAATTGAGAAATCAATCTGCTTGGATTTTGAGGCTTCGAGCAATGTCACAAAGTACGAAGCTCTCATTCACGGACTCGACCTCGCTCTTGAGCTTGGCGTTCCTGAACTCTCAGTTTACATAGATTTACTACTCATCATCCACCATTACTCTGAGCAAAACAAGAGGAATGGCAAGATAATCGAATATGCAACCCTCGTTGCAGATAAGATGAGCAAGTTCACGCAAGCAGCTCTCGATTATCTTCTGCGTTAAGAAAATAGATATACCAATTGCTTGGCATATCTAACTGGGGTCTTAGGCACAGAAGCTCGATATCTCCAGATCGAAGTGATTTCAACCTCCAACATTGATCGTATTTTTGTATGCACGATCAACACTGGGGCGATAAAGGGGAGACAGTGATTGGCGAGGGTAATGTTTTCTGCACGTTCGCCCCCTACATTTTACCCTATGGGGTTACTTGTCTAAGTCTAAGGCGCAGCGCGGTGGGGCAACTGATTAGCCCCAGTTTGTCCTAGGTTGGGATGTTGGGTAACTTTGGTTTGGGTTGGGATGTTGGGTGACTTTGGTCTGGGTTGGGATGTTGGGTGACTTTGGTCTGGGTTGGGTGGTCCCGACCCTATACAACATGGAACCAGGTTGAGTCTAGTAAATATATATTACATTCTAGGGTACATGTATCAAGACAAACTCTACTTGTTGCATCTCTCAGGGCGGGGAAAAACATATCAAGAGTGTGCAATTGTTTTCAGTTTACTAGGGGCAGTATTGTCCGATATTTATATGAGTAGGTTACAACCGTAGGTGATGGTTACTTTTAGTTTAAGAGCATGTGTCCAACAATCCATATTTGAGTGCCATGTGTCCACTTAATACATTACTTCCCACCAAAACAAACACTTCTCTTTAAAGTTCAAAAATCCCTCCACCTTCTCACACCCTTAACCGTATCTCCCACTTCCAAACCTGCAATCACACTGCATCAAAAAAAGATGACACAGGTATAAATCTATCTTCTACAATAAGATATGTATCTCTCTCTCTCCCTTTCTTTCTTACTCTACTAAAGAAATTAGAAACTTATTTTCATCTCTCTTCTTTCTTTTATTACTAGGTACTCATTTACTAGGTTAAGATTGTTTATCGTTGGGTGCCGAATCAACTCCTCTTACGATTACTGCCCACAGTAAGTTCATCTTCTTCTCTCTCTTACAATACACGGTTAGTACTTGGGTATTCGTGCTCCTGTCCATTGTAATCATAATACAATCGCTCGCCCTTGGGTATATCTCTGTTTGCGATCAGTAAAACCCTAGATTCAAGTATTCGTGGAAATGAAGTAATGATAATTAACAAGTTTCAAAACCACATGTGTTGGAAAATACAATACAATATGATTTGTTTTTCCTTTAAAGTTTGAATGGTGAAACTAAGTGGTTTTAGTCCTACATTGGATATGAGGGAAACACAACTCTCCTATATAAGTAAATCAAACACTTACCTTGTTGTAATGTGCGTGAGAGTTGGTGGGTCACACGCGCATGTGCGACATGTGCGGCCCATGTGTGCAAGCTAGCTTGGGTGCATGGGCTACCCATGGGCTTGCTCGACCTAGGAATCCCGCTTAAATCAGTCTTAATACTTGGGAATTGGTAGATCTTCCACCTGGCAACAAACCTATAGGTTGCAAATGAATTTTCAAACGAAAATTGAGACCTGATGGTTCAATTGAAAAGTACAAAGCCAGACTTGTTGCCAAAGGATATAGGCAAAAAGAAGGTTTGGACTATTTTGATGCATATTCTCCAGTGATAAGAATAACTTCCATTTGTATGTTGATAGCTATTACAGTAGTGCATAAGCTTGAAATATATCAAATGGATGTTAAAACAGCATTCTTGAATGGTAAATTAAATGAAGAAATATATATGAACCAACCTGAGGGATTCATTGTCCGAGGCCAAGAAAATAAAGTGTATCGGTTGGTTAAATCTCTTTATGGATTGAAGCAGGCACCTTTACAATGGTATGAAAAAATTGATGGAGTTATGATTAAGGATGGCTTCAAAATTAATGAATGTGATAGGTGTGTCTATATTAAAAGCATTAATGGTGAGCATGTCATTGTGTGTCTTTACATAGACGATATGCTCATCATGGGGATGAACATCAATGTCATTATGTCAACAAAGAATATGTTGTCCAAATTTTTTGATATGAATGACTTAGGTGTTGCAGACGTTATTCTTGGCATAAAGATTAACAGAACACCACAGGGACTTGTGTTGTCTCAATCACATTATATAGAGAATGTACTTAAGAAGTTTAATAAATTTGACTGCCGTGGTGTTCAGACACCATATGATAATATGCGTCAATTGATTAAACACAAAGGTGAGCCTATTTCTCAAATAGAGTATGCATGCATCATAGGCAGTCTAATGTATATTATGAACTGCACTAGACTAGATATTGCTTATGTTGTTAGCAAACTGAGTCGGTATACTATAAACCCTGGACTGAGCCACTGGGAAGCGTTGATCAGGGTTTTACAGTATTTAAAGCATACAATAGATTATGGGTTGCACTACAAAAGATATCCAGTTGTCCTTGAGGGATACAGTGATGCAAACTGGATATCAGATTCTAACGAGTCATACTCCACAAGTGGATACGTGTTTATACTTGGTGGTGGAGCTGTCTCTTGGAAATCCTCAAAACAAACATGCATAGCTCGATCAACTATGGAATCAGAGTTTGTTGCTCTAGATTTAGCGGGAGATGAAGCTGAGTGCCTTTGACAGTTTTTAGAGGATATTCCTATGTGGCCAAAGCCAGTACCTGCCTTATGTATCCATTGCGATAATCAAGCAGTGATTGCAAGGGGAAAGAATAATGTCTATAACGGTAAGTCACGACATATATGTCGTGGACATAATACTGTAAAGAAATTACTTTCAAGTGAAGTTATATCCATTGACTTTATGAAGTCCAGTGACAACCTAGCGGATCCATTTACAAAAGGGTTGGCAAAAATGCAAGTTTTTTCCACATCGAGGGGAATGGGATTAAAACCTTTAAATACGAGTTAACCTCAGCGGAAACCTAACCTAGTTGATTGGAGATCCCATAATCTAGGTTCAATAGGACAACTAGTTGTGAGTTACTCAACATGAGCACTGAGGAGATTTTAACTCCTGCCCATTCCATGATGTGAACAGTACAACCTGTCGCGATTTTCAGGGTAAGTTCTCTGAACTTTTAATGATTCCTATGACTTGTATTTACAAGTGGGGTACGACAGGGTACTCTTAATAGGCAATCACCTATGTGAGCGTAAGGCGGGGCCGCTTCCATGAGAATTTTATAGGGCAAAATTCTCTAATAGTACTCATGAATCTGGGATTTGTTCAGGGCCGAATTGAACACAACTGTGAGAGCCGATTGCGTTTGGAATAGTACTGTGTGAAGACTATTGTCTAGGTTTACACCAAAGTTGACAGTTCAAGACATATGTTCACTAATCAACGTAAATCTGATAGTTTTTTTTTTTTTTTTTTACTAGAGAAGGTTCAAGTCCACAAGACACCTATCTCGATGCAGGATCATTCCCTGATTTTCTCTGTTTTGTCTGTTACCATTCAAATGTGGGGGATTGTTAGAAAATACAATACAATATGATTTGTTTTTCCTTTAAAGTTTGAATTGTGAAACTAAGTGGTTTTAGTCCCATATTGGATATGAGGGAAGCACAACTCTCCTATATAAGTAAATCAAACACTTACCTTGCTGTAATGTGTGTGAGAGTTAGTGGGTCACACGCGCATGTGCGACATGTGCGGCCCATGTGTGCAAGCTAGCTTGGGTGCATGGGCTACCCATGGGCTTGCTCGACCTAGGAAACCCTCTTATTATTATAAGTCTATGATTGGGCCTTGGGCCATGGGCTCATGGGGATTCCTTTAAACACTTTGTCGTTTTTTGGCTTTGAGGTGTGAGTTAGGGTATCTCCAACAGACACACCTTAAGGTGTGACTCTTGGTGAAGAGGTACTAACTTGAGGTGTGACTCTTGGATGAGAGTCACCTATGCTCTATATAACCCAATTTTGTTTTCATTTATTATCATCAGTTTTTTAGAGTTTTCTTGAGTCTTTTTACAAAGAGAAAACAGACGCTATCAAAGTTCATTTGGCAGAAAGATAGAAGTGTTTTCTTCTTCCTGCGACTGATCGTTGTATCCTGGGAGACAGGGGCCTATATTCCTGTAAAGCACTGTAGCAGGGGCGAATCTGTCTTAAGGAGATAGTGAGTATACACTAGACTCGATCATCTCATTAAGAGGTGTTGGTTTTTCATGCAGATTGGAATACAACATGCACCTAAAACATAAAAGTATTCACTTTTCTGAATTTTCTTCAACCAAATATTTAATTAAGAAAGAAGCACATAACAGTTCTGCCTCAATCTTTTTAGAGCCATTAATTTTTGGAGTAATCGTAAATTAGGTTTTGGTGTAATAGAACAATACAAAACAAAACAAAAATGATGAAATCACACTGGGGCAAGAGAGAGAGAGAGAGAGAGAGAATAATTTACCTGTGAGGTCTGGCACTTACAGGGAGAGAGGATTGCTCAAAGGAGGGAGGGAAAAAGATTAAAGAAGCAATAATGACTTTTGGATTCTCTGAACAAATGGAAATAACATCTCCAATCCAGCAACTGGTTGGGCCTTTAGGAGTTCTTTTTCTTATTCTGGGTATATATAGTTAAGAGCAAAGTTAGCAATTCGAGGAGTTCGGGAATTATTCGGAACTAAATAGACAGCTGATCAGGTGGAAGAGTTCAAAAAGTTTCCCCAAGGCCAAGTGATGTCTCACTTCTAGATTGGGAATAAGGACAATAAGATTAGATCACATGACATCGACATCGATATCCTCCCACACTAGAAAATTGTGTACACCCTTGAGTTTGCCACCTTATATCTATTCTTCTCAGTAACCACTCCTTAAATTTGAAAGCGTTTACACATCTACTTACTTCAAAGTTCAATTAGGGTTAAACGGATACGCTATACAACAATAATAAAACAACCCCCTTCCTAGGAAATCCGCATGGATTTAACTTCTATGGATTACAATTGAGTACTTCACTGCTGAAATAATATGAGTTTGAGTAGAAAAAACTCTTTACAGTGAATGCTACTCCACAACGACAAGCTACCATGCATGGGCATATCCATGAGTTTACAGTGAATGCTACTCCACAACCACAAGCTACCACATGAAAAACTTTTTCACCGCATACTAATTGTAAGAAAATACCATAAGCGACTGTCACGATGAATACATCAAGTATATGACACAATCCTCTCCTTTTCATGGTAGTTAGTACCATGTTTGGCAATGCCTTTAATTACTTTTGATATGAATGTTGATTTTGATGATATCAGTTTCTCTGACAGTTATACATTGCTGCTTGCGTTTCACAAAGTTTAAAGAAAAGATGGGAAATGAAAATATTCAGTCGGCTAATAAGAATGATAAGAAAATTAAGAAAACTATGTCAATAACACAAGTATGCAAACCCATTTTGAGAAATTAAACTAACTTCGCATAATTCATCTAATCTATATCTCAAGAGTGGGATTGATATGTTTTTTCCTCATTATTCAGGTTAGGGAACAAAATGCAAACAAGATTGTTAACACCACTAATATCAATAAGAACCAAATACAACAACCAATACTACAAAATGCTAATTGGTTCAACATGGAAGCTCTAGCAGAGGAACGAGAACGCATACGTAAAGGCAAAATGCATAGGACAGAGGTATGTCATTTAAAAATTTTATTAGAAAAGCAACATGTTATGTATTAGTACATTTTAAGTAAAAGATCATATGACATATTTATATCAGCACTAAGTATATGACATATTAATTTCCTCAAAATGACTATTTACATATATCAACTACTAAATACATAAAAACATTTGATAGGAAACGCGGAATACTTCAGCGAATAACACCCAAACATAATCTGAAATAACTCCAACGGTACCTTATGTTAGAATTTTGTAAAAATGGAGAATAATCTTCAAATAGATAAAATTACTTTAATACAGCAACAACTATCTGTTGATGTTGACAATGTACCATTGAAACGTTCATTAGCACAACGAGCAAGACGTGAGAAAGAAAGATAATTGTGATGATGGATGTTACTATTAACAATACGTATAGTAACATAAATGTGGGGATCAATGAGGAGAACACCTTCATGGTGGCAACTTCGAAACATGCATTAGCACAACGTGCGAGGAGAGAAAGAAAAAAAAGAAATAAAACCGCAACATTTCACCTTCAAACGGAAAACAATATTCATCGCAATGTATATTTCAATAGGGACACATCAACACAACAATATTCACGATGCCAGGAAGCAGGAAACGTGGCAAATGCGACACATGCGTCTCCGATGAATGATGCCAACAATCATTGGAATACATATGTTGATCTAAATTTAAACTTAGTCCAAATACAATTTAAAGCAATTTACTGTCATATTTTAATTTATAATCTAAAATAACAATTCCATAACATCTTGGAGAATGCTGGAGAAAATTATGAGGCTTGCGGGGGTTGCCCCATCTGAAATACTTGGCATTGGTGAAACAATAAATACTGCTACTACTAGGTTACAAAACCGTATTTTCGAAACAGGAAAATCTTTAAGGGTACCCATTGACATGTAAGCTTCTCACTATCATTAAGTAAAATTATTCAACCAGCATAGAATATAACTTTCAAATAAAATAATTGCAGAGTAAACGAGTCACCGCAAAAACCATTTATGGATGAACACTTCTTTAGTGATGATAACATGGAATTGGACTTTGAGTTTAATATTGATCATTTAATCCATGAAACTCAGCATTATTTGGGAAATATGGATATCGAATGTCCTTCGTGCCACGCATTGCATTGGCTTGACGAAAAATTGGCAAACTCATCGTGTTATCGGACACTATTTGGGACATGTTGCAAACAAGGAAAGATAAGATTACCTATTCTTCAACCACTTCCTCCAGCTATGCAAGTATTGTACGATGATGATTCATCACATGGAAAATCATTTCAAAGTCATATACGTGAGTACAATGCAAAAATGCTTTTACCAGCCTTGGAGTAAAGTTAGACGATCGAATTCTAAATGGCAGAGGTCCCAAGTCATTCTCAATCTACGAGGAGCTAAAATATCGAGTTAGGGATTTACTATCCGATCTGGGAAAACAAGCAGCTTATGTACAACTCTACATTTATGATTCTGGAACAGCACTTAATGCACGTGTAACCCGCAACCCACAACTAAATACCGATGTCTTCAAAATTATCCAAGATAATTTGATGGAGTACAATCCATTTGTTCGAATATATCGCCAAACATACGAGGTATTGAATGATGCGTACTCATCAGACAACCAGATGTTAATGTCCACGCGCATCTTCATTATAGTTCAAGAACAGATCGGCATCGCTACAACCTTCTATCGACATATGAAATTGTCGTTATACTTCCAGGTGATGGACAAGAAGCCCCCAGTACTAGAGATATGGTCGTATATTTGAGGGGAGGGCCTGAACTTATGCGAATAAGTAAATGTCACCCTGCATATTTACCAATACACTACATCCTTTTGTTCCTACATGGAAAAATAGGTTGGGAATCATAAATAAAGAAGTGGGGCGTCAATTATAATTAACCTGCTATGAAATGACTAACCTAAATAGATTACTATTCATATCAGCTCTTCCAATACCCTACAGAGTATTATGTTATTTTAAGGAGTGGCAATTTGATTTAAAAAATTTTGGTAGATTCTTGGGATGCGATAGAGCAAAATCACATAAAATACACTACAATGAACTAAGGAAAGCTTCATTCTGAATTATATGGTGGTTTGAAAGATTTGGTGAGGGTAGGATTGAACTCAAAAGAGGTTGGCAAAAGATTAATTCTACCATCGTCCTTCATTGGTGGTCCAAGACACATGTCAGATATATTCCAGGATTCAATGGCAATCACCCGTTACAACAATCACCCGGATATATTCTTGACAATGACTGTGAATCCTAATTGGCCAGAAATAAGGAAGGCTTTATTACTACACCAAACTACAATTGACAGACCTAATTAAATTGTACGTGTATTTGAGTTAAAACGACGTACCCTAATGAAGGAAATAAAAAAAAGGTAATGTATTCGATCCAATGGCAGCATATGTTTATATAATTGAGTTTCAAAAAAGAGGATTACCCACATGCACACGTTTGTCTTTCTCCAACAATTACATAAAATTTACAACCGCGATTAAGTTGACCAAATCATATCAACTGAGTTTTTTGATAAAAGCATTGATGCAGCTCTATACCAGACTATCAAGAGATGTATGATACATGGACCTTGTGGAACTTCAAATCTACGGATGGCCTGTGTAGAAAATGGAAAATACACAAAAATATATCCAAAAATCTACACAAAAACTACAGCAATGGATACAGATGGGTATCCTGTGTATCGTCGTCGTGAGACAAATACAGTTCATAAATTGGTGAATGGGCAATAGGTCGATAACAAAGACGTGGTCCCTCATAATCTGTACTTAACAAAGATGTTTGACTGCCTTATCAATATCTAAGTATGTGCAGGAGTTTAATGCGTCAAATATATACACAAGTATATATACAAGGGTCATGATCGCACCATGCTGGCATTTTATGCAGACGACGAGATTTAACAATACCTCAATTCAAGGTACATTGGTCCACCTGAGGCTGCATAGCGATAATTTAGGCATTTGTTACATCAAGAGAATCCTTCAGTAACCAGATTAGCGCTTCACTAACCTAAAATGTATAATGTGGTCATCGACGATAGGGAACCAATCGAAAATGTCATTTCCAGAGCACAAGATCATAGATCGACACTCACTGGATTTTTTTAATATTGTACAATACATAACACTGCAACAACCTACACTTATCAAGAGTTCCCTGAGTTCCATACCTGGCACGAGAAACCATGTATATGGCTTCCAAGAGTAGGGCCAAAATCAATTGGCAAAATTTATTTTACACCTCCAAATTCTTGGGAAAGATACTACCTACACTTGCTTTTAACAGTCATAAAAAGCTCACATTCTGTTGAACACTTACAGAATGTGAACGGAGTTTTGCACAACACGTTTAAAGCAACATGTATTACACTTGGATTACTTAAAGATGATAAAGAATGGATGCAATATCTTGAAGAGGCAGCTATTATGCAAACTGGGTATAAATTGTGAAGACTTTTCACTGTTATTCTTTTCCATTACCATCCAATAGATCCAATAGGATTGTGAAAAAAGCTTTCAATAAATATGTGATAACTTGAAATTTGAACTTAAAGACAAATTTAGAATTCCAAATCTGACAGAACACCAAATTACTGACTATGACCTATTTTTATTGGAACAAATATTGCAAGAAGAAGGTAAGAGTCTCATTGATTTTGACCCTGATTTGAAAATTATTGAAAGATAGAGCATTGAGGATATTGGAAATCGGCTAATATGGGATCAAGAACATTTGACTTCTGATGCGCAACATGCAGAATCTCTAAACAATGTTGATCAACTCAATGATGAACAACGGTACACTTATAATGTGGTTATTAATTCTGTTAGAAATGAAGTTGGGATTGTCTTTTTCTTGAACGGAGCTGCTAGCATAAGAAAAATGTTTGTATACAACTCTTTAGCAGCTACGTTTTGTAATGTGAACAAAATTGCAATATTAGTAGTATCATCAGGCATTGCATCATTACTACTAAATGAAAGTCGAACATCTCATTAAACTTTAAAGATACCCATAAAAATCTTAGATAACTCAATGTGTGGGTTTTCGAAGCAATCAATACGTGCAGAGTTATTCAAAAAAGTAAAGCTTATCATTTGAGATGAAGTTCCCATGCAACACAAATATTGCGTAAAAACGGTGGATCGATCTTATCAAGACGTTCTAGGAAATGGAAGGCCATTCGAAAGAATAAATGTTGTTTTAGGATGTGACTTTCGTCAAATTCTTTTAGTAATGCCAAAAGGTGTCCGTGAGGATATCGTTTCAGCTGCTTTTAGAAGATCGTATATTTAAGGACACGTACAAGTACTATCTTTATCGTAGAATATGTGACTAATCAACATCAGCTCTGAGAATGTCGTATTCGCACATACATTATTGGAGGTAACCTAAATTTATCCTATTTAATATATTTATTTTGGTGAAAAGTTCATTAATACATTTGTGTTTAAAATATATGTAGATCGGATCTAATCCAAAAAAAATAGTTAAACTGTCGGCGACATTTAATAAATGTACAAATCTAGATGAGCTAATATGTTCATTTTACCCACATTTGGAAGAAGTTACGACCGCCTCAACTGCATACTTGACAGAGCGCACGATTCTATCAGCCGTAATGAAGATGTTAACATCATCAACATTCAAGTTATAGCCAAAATTCAAGGATATGAGATTGTTTATCTTACCGCTGACAAGTTATCAGAAGCAGACGCTGGTGATCGTACTGTCACAAATCGATATCCCCAAGAATATATGAACTCACTCGATCATTCAGGTTTACCTCTTTTTAGACTAAGATTGAAAGTTGGGTTTCCAGTAATTTTGTTTCGTAATCTCGCTCCAAAAGATAGTTTATGCAATGGGACGAGATTAATAGTTGTGAGATTCTCTCCTAGATTAATCGAAGTATAAATTTTAACAGGATGTAAAGTTTAAAACTTGGTATTCATACCAAGAATATCTCTAACTCCGATATCTGACGATTTGCTATTATTTATGGCAAGGAGACAGTTCCCACTTCGGTTAGCATTAGCAATGACCATCAACAAATCCTAAGGTCAGTCAGTAAAATTTGTTGGGATTAGTTAGCAACTTTTGTTTTCAGTCATGGTCAACTATATGTGGCATTGTCAAGATCTACATCCTCGAAGAGAATTAGTGTATTTCTGCCACCAGATACTGTAAATACAACAATGAACGTAGCCTATCCAGACGTTATGTTGTAGGTAAATAACTTAACAATGACATGACCTACTACTCTGATGTTTATCTTTTTTAAGTTCAAAATTCAATATTTTTTTATAATGAGACTTATTTATGTGGTTGACTAATCACTCTCTAAATTTAGGAGAATATTTTCTGTAAATATAGGAGATATAAATTAACGAAAAGTATGGAACAATCGTGGGAAAAGTACAATAGACATTGAAGTATGGTACTTATATAATAAAAAAAATTATCTCAACGTGGTTTCAATGATTACTAATATACTTCCTATTTTGTAGACAATCCTAAAACCACAAATTCAACAAACACTGATGATATATTATCATGGCAATGGATTATCAAAGAGAAACTTGAACATCCAATGCCCATAGCTATGGAGTTCTGTGACTATTAATTGTTACACTTTTGCTGGAGTTATACGAAACATGATCCAAAAGATAAAAAATAAAGAACGTGAACTACGTTGTGCAAAGAATAGTAAGCTATCAAAAGTGATTATTTATATCATACACCAATTACAATGTGAAGAGAAACAAAAACTTCTTCAAATAAGAAAAAAAGACAAGACAAGTTTTGAAAATGAAAGAACCTTAATGCAATTCTATGATGACATGTGTAACTCAAAACTTATATATATTTTGTATAGATTTCAGAAGTTCATATGTAGAATTGCTCATAATTGATGTATAACCCCATTTTAATGATTATAGTATTGAACATCATTTTATACTAATTTATTGTGATGTGATATAATAAAAGGGGAATAATCCTTTTGTAGTGGCTTATTCTCTGCATCTCGGACTCATGCCTCATCTTTAAACTACATACGAAGAACAATAGAGCACGTGACACAATCAGAAATAAGAGAACAACGTCAAGAAACATATACAGCACGAGTTTCTCAACCAACACCACTCATCCCTGACGACACTCATGTTATTGGTTGAGAGTCATCTTATAATATCTTATTTCGTATCTCAAACTCAAGTTTTGTCCTCGATCTCATCAGCATACAGGAAGTACTACTAAAGACATGACCAGCTTTCCTCAGTTTGAGACATCACTTTCAACCTCTACACCAATAGTTCGATATGTGCAAAGCGTACAGTCAGCAATAGAACCATTGTACAACAGTAAAGATCGGAACGTTACATAATCTGGTCAAAGAATATCTCACACACACTTTGTAATGTCCATCATTAAGGGATTTTATGGTTGTCAAACGGTCATATTGGAGGACCTATAAAGAAACCTGGAGAACTACAGATAAAGGATAGAACATTCGATACAAAAAGTTATTACTTCGCTATCTTACATTATCAGAATACTCATTGTAATAGATTAACAATCTCAATAAGGTCACCATCACTTTCTCAAAATCCTTAAGAAAGGTTGTGGTTTTTAGCATATTCAAAGGTTTTCCACGCTAAACAATCTTGTTGTTTGTTATTTATTGTGCTTGAACGTTCTGAGTATATCTGGTGTAAAGGCTATGTCCAAATCCTAGAATTAGGCTATTTTACCTTCTTTGCTTAAAAACTATGTAGAAAAGAAGGAATTAATGACAATAAGAAGATGGAGATAAATACACATTGATGAGATATGTCTAATTTGGTGTATATTGATTTAACTCATAATTATCAACAAGTTCTCATGAGTAGGCATGAAATTGTACTTCCATATTTGTAACTTTGTATATTTCTATTATTAAAATTTTAGTTCTACCTGAAGGAAGTAGAAATGAAATTAGATGCCTTCGACGATGTTAACAAAGTCGTACATCGTTGCCTATATGATGATCGTGTTGTGACTATGTTGGAAATCATTTGAGGACTATAGGGAGGTGTATTTCAATTATTTAGTGTCGTAAAATTTGTATACTCTTTTATAATACTAGCATAAATCATATCAAACTGATTTTATTTACATTTTTTTTTATAATGCATATTCTCAACTCTTTTCAAATATAATATTCTTCTAAACAATTTCAATTACTTAGTGTATAACCTAATATAGTAGTAATTAAAATTGGGAAAGGATTGCCCTACACAACATATTTGCTACACACCTCCTACACTCTCACCTAACCACACACCTATCTGACGTGGCATCTCACTCCTTTTTTTTAATAGGGAAAATTTGTGACGTGGAAAAATTTCAAAAAAATATTGTTATCACAGTGACTCACTCATAACTCACTCTCACTCGCAGACTCTCTCTCTCTCTCTCTCACTATTAATCAACTCTCACTCAATCTCTCTGACAACTCACCCACATTCACTTTCTCCCTCAGTCAATATCTCTCACTCTCTCACAATCATTCTCTTTCTCACTTACTCTTTATCTGCCGGTGATTCTAAACTTCAAAGAACTGTCATCATACATCATATTTGAGAGCTGTAAATCGGAGGATTGTCATCATATGCGTGATCTTGATTGACCAGGTAATCAAGTACATTCTCTTCAAAGGATCACTATTCCCATCATCTTGTGTTTTTATTTTTTGTTTAAAATTTATCGTGCAATCCGTTACGCATTTTTTTTGTATCTTGTACCAAATTTTTGAGGAATTTCTCCAAATTTTAGTATTTAAGCAGAACATCGACAAATTACCCACTCTAGGTTGAGTGAAACATTTGAAAAATTACTCTAGGTTGGGTGAAATGTTTGAAAAATTGTCGATGTTTGATTAATTGACAATAATTACTATTATTTTGAGGAAATAATTGGCAATTTTGTTTAACTTGTCAAAATATTGTCGATACATTTGTTGTTCGACAATTTGAAATTGATATGCATCAAAATATTGTCGATATATATTATGTTCGGCAATTTCTATTGTCCATTATCGTAAAATTGACAATTTATTGGAAATATTTGCCGATTATATCTCGTAAAATTGACAATATTGCAATGATTAATTGTTGATTCTGATAGTGGTCGACAATTTTTAGCTTTAACAATTTGAGTGTTTAAACTGATTCAATATGTTTCTCACTGCCAAATTTGAGTTTCTTAAGCAGGATGGCACCAAAGAAGAAAGTCCCAGAGAAGATACTCCCAACAGCCTCGTATCGGAAGAGGTTAATTAAAGAGCGAGAAGATCCCTCGCATTCAAATTTTAATCAACCTCCTCGTGTGTTTGCCAAAAGGAGCTAAATTATTCTAGTAGGGCAGAAGAAAGTGGGAGTGTCCCTCAGGTGGCAGTGACACCTGAAGAAGTTCAGGATGTTGAAAGTCTTTTTGCAAGTGGGGGTGATTCCCAAGCATCTATTTCTAGTACAGATTATGTCTATCTCAATGCACCAGTTTCTGCCAATGATACTTTGCAATATAAACATTTCCTAAACCCTGCAGTTGAAGAACAAGAGCAGGGTACGAGAACCACTGACAAAGAAGGTATCTAGGATGACAATAACGATGACTCAAGTGAGTCAAAAGCGGACGAATATGACCCTAGGGACACCTGTTTGTTGACAAACTTCCAGACACATAGAGAGAAAGTTCTAGCTCTTGGACATGTTATGTTTCAGTAGCCAATTATTTGAGTCTTCATCCCAATTCCTACAATGTTCCCATGTTCCTTTCTTTTATTTAGACAATGATTTCATTGATTATATTATATTGTATTTACAGGACCCCGGCTGTTTATGGGTGTTTCACCACAATCCTACTTAGGACATTGGTAGGGAGGTAGAAAAGGTCCAAAGTTTGATCAATTTGTAAGGGCTTGGCAGAATTGGAGCTATTTCATGCACACTACAACGCAACATTGATTACAGTTTTCGCCGAGCGTTATCATCCAGATACCAGCATTTTTCATTTCAAATAAGGCGAGATTACTATCATGTTGGAAGATGTATGGAGATTAATTGGGTTGAGAGTTGGCGGTGATATGACAGTTGTTCAGGGGAAGTGGGGAGTAACTAATGTCAAACAAGTTTTTAGATACTATTTTTACCAAAGCGATCAAGTTTACCTTGATCTCAATGCTAGAGGTACAGGGATATTTCTTTCATTGGTGAAGATGGTCGATTTCTTCGCCTATACAAGGTTGGAACAAATGCAGCAGCAGAGGCATCTTCTTCCTCTGAACCCCCGAGATTATCTTCTCGAGCAGTTGCCAAAGCATATATGTTGTATGTTTTAGGATCCTTTCTTTTCCCTACCAAGAAAGGGACTGATACGTCACCAAAGTATCTTAATTTCTTTAAGTCCAAGAACTCAGATATTGTCATGGGGAGCTGCGACCTTGGCACACTTGTATTACAGCTTAGGCGCTTCTTTGAGAGTGAATGTTAAAGCTCTTGCATGTTGTACTACATTGCTAGAGGTAAGTGTATGCATATATTTATTGGTTTCGTGGAAGGTTTGTTGCTTTATTTACGTTGTAATTAAAGGTTTTTTAATTTTTACAGTCCTGGATATTTGAGCACTTCCCAAACTCCCAGGAATTCCAAAACCGAATGATTCCCGTGCTCCTGAGTACTATACGAGGTGGTCTTGGAGTAGAACGACAAGCGATAGATCTTGTGAAAAAGCTTTAAAGATATTTAGAGAAGCTCTAGACAACTATACGCTTGAGGATGTAGGTTTCCTTTAACTTTGTTGGATTAATTCCCCATTATAGTATTAATTTCCTAGTCATTTATAGTTGAAAATTGTTGAGAATTTATAGTTCGGCTGAAATTATCGAAGATTTAGAATGTTAGACAATTTTATATTCATTAATTGTTGAGTAAATAATTTGTCGACAATTTCATGTAATATATTGTTAAGCATTTGGAAAATCGACAATTTGACAATCATTTATTGCCGATTATATACAAATCGACAATTTATATTATAACTAATTGTTGATCCTCCTTGCGTCGACAATAATGTTATCTTATTCAGTAGAAATTTGTATAAATTTATTTGTCTTTTCTATCATGTTCTAGGTCGTCTGGGACCCGTACTTGGAGAAGATAACAGACAGACATGTGTTCAAAAAATTGCTAGTTTTACCGATTTTATTCGTAGTCCTAAACGTATTGAGGCAAACTATCCTGATAGAGTACAGCGCCAGTTCAACTGAAGGTAATATGTGCCTAGGAATCCCATTTGTCTCGAGGATATCGGTTTGCATTTTGCTATTCAACCAGGCGCATACAAACTGAAGTATAATTAGGCCGATCTATTCTCTGGAGGGAAATGGAAGGACTCTTTAATTACAACGAGGGGGAGAAAAGTACATGATGGAATCCCTGCCTGTGTTGAAGGATACTTTGAATGGTTCAAAGGAGTTTCATTCACAACTGTGTTGAAGGATATTTTGATGGAATCCCTACTACTGTTAATCTTGACGAAAATGATGATGGGAGGATATTGGACGATGGTGGTTATGGTGGTGGTGGTGGTGGTGTTAGGAGTCTTGTTGGGGGTGGTGGTGTTGGGAGTCCTGTTGGGGGTGGTGTTGGTGGTGATCTTTCGCAACATGAACATGTGAGTATTACTGTTATAGTGTTTGCCCCTTGGAGTAGTACATTT
This sequence comes from Kingdonia uniflora, assembly GCA_014058105.1. Classification (NCBI taxonomy): domain Eukaryota; kingdom Viridiplantae; phylum Streptophyta; class Magnoliopsida; order Ranunculales; family Circaeasteraceae; genus Kingdonia; species Kingdonia uniflora. The sequence goes on from JACGCM010001281.1 coordinate 6,382,858, forward strand.
GTTTCTTCTTCTAATATGCTTATACTCTTTTACAGGTTGATGGCCAAAATGAAGATATCTCTCGCTTGGAAGAGAAGATCTCCAACTTGAAGTTAGCAAAGGAGGTGGTAGACCGGGCAAATCAGAATTGCTTGAGGCTATCAAGTTGAAGGTAGGCATACACTTTCCTCACCTTTTAACTAATATTGCCATACTATAACTCAAATTCAATGTAAATTGTTTTTAGCTGAAGTTAAAATGTACCGTAGTCAATTATTGTCGATTCTAAGGATAATCGACAATATATAGTCATTTATTATCGATTATAAATAAAATCAACAATTTATAGTAATTTATTGCCGATTAGAAAGACAATCGATAATTTATAGTACTTTATTGTTGAATATACAACATTCGACAATAATCATGGTAACTTATTATCGATTATTTCTAGAATCGACAATTTCTCCTTACTCAATGAAAATATATTTCAATTTATTTGCTTTACTAATTAATTTGTTAGTGACTTCAATTAATTTATTTCCTTACTATTACAGAAAGATGAATGTGAAAGATTGAAAGAGTCAAATGATAGATTGCAAGCCGACCTTCAAGCGAAGCAAGTGTTCGACTCGATCTATGAGAAAGACTTCAGCAAAATAGAAAAGAAGCTGAATGACAAGGTATTCGAAGTTTCTTTTCCCCTAGTTCACTATGTTTTACCATTCCCTCTTTTTTATGTTGTTCATAGATGTCATACATGTTTGTTATCAAAACTTGGAGTACAATTCACTGAAGAAAATAAATAAGAAGTTGTCAGAAGATGTTTGCTCTTTGAAGGAGTCACTTGCAGATTTAAACGTACAATTATAAAATAAAGTAAGTACTATTGAGGTCCATACTATTAATGTGAAGGACAAACATGTTTATTGACAGTTATTCATTTATTGGGAAGCACTTATTTGTGATTGATAGCAGGCGGACGAGTGTGAGACCTTGGCTTCTATCAATGAGAAGTTGATGGAAGAAGTTGTTGCTTAAGAACCACAACCCTTAGCGGTGAGTAGGAAATATTACATAAAGGAATATAGTACATTAAAACCAATATGCCATTTATTAATTGTTTCATGATTATCCTTCTTTTTATGTGCAGCTAAATCTGGTTCCACACTCAGACACAAACGTCGTAGAAGTTGAAGACTGAAAGCAGAAGTATGACGAGTTAAGCGCAAAATACGAAGAAGCACAGAGGAAGTTGAGTGAGAAAGATAGAAATGTAAGTTGATTCAGATGAGAATTTCTATGTCAGTAGATTTTTGGAGGAGAGTTCAGTTTTTGTTATAGGAGATTTTCTAAGACAATGAAATTTTTGATACATGCCTTTTATATATTTTTGAATTTTTTTTATAAAGGAGTAACTATTAGCAATATTGTTGAGTTATTTGTCGACTTCGTTAGAGATTTAGACATATTATTGTCGAAATCGACATATTATTATCGAAATCGACAATATACATTGCCACAATTGTGTTAATAATGTGGTAATAATGCCCTTAATAGATTGTCGATTTTATTTGATGTCGACAATTTATTGTCGAAAAATTAGATAATCGACAATATCAAAATTGTTATGGTTGTCGATAATGGTACGCTTAAATCTGCAATATCAAAATTAGATAATCGATAATTATTTTGTCAATTCTGGTAAGTCTCGACAATATGGTTGTCGATAATGGTGGCTGTCGACAATTAATTGTCGATTTACAAAAAACCAGTCGACAATTTTTGGATTCAGTCTCTGACTAGCTCTTATGTACTCTAATTTTGTGTGTTTTTACTATTTATGTATATATAAACCCATATTTGATAGGTGAAGGCTACTCATGACAGTACACTAAATATATTCATGAAACCAACATGCTTGTAAGTTGTCGTGTGACTTTAAATTATCTTTTTACCAAATATTAATAATGTTTCTCAAAACGGTCTCTATACTATTCAGGAAACCAAACTGAGTATATTGAAAGAGATGAGATTCAATCTTCAAATTGACAATGATGAGTGGGTGTGTGCACTTTTGTCATCCAACGCTTGTAGTTTGGTTTTAAATTACTTTATTTTAATTTATAACTACGGTCTCTTGGTTGTGTTTGCGATGAAGGGAGTGTGGCTCTTAGCACTAAAATGTGTCATTGAAGGAAGGGAAGGGGATTTTCAAGATCCTGTGGCCCGACATGGGAGGAACTAGGTCTGCAGTTTACTAAACTTTTAACTATTGCTCAAGAGGGTCCAAAAGGGGAATATCATAATGACTTGAACGTAGAAGGGGGGAGTATAACGAGATGATTGAATCGAGGTTGAAGAAGATTGATGATAAAACCAAGCTAAGACGTATTTTGTTTCAACCATTTAATTGGTTCTAACTGGATATACGCGATGTTGAAAGGGATGGGAACACGGCGTTTAGGGTTATTGCGTCATATGCATATCAAAGCCAATTGAAGTTCTTGAATGTGAAGTAGTCATTGTGTACCTTGATGACCAAGAAACCCTTTTATTGGAAGAGTGTGTTCAGTCAGACGTTGAATGTAGGTTACAATGATTTAGGAGAGAGACGGTATGATACTTTGCTACGGGCGTTTAACTTTAGTGGTGTGTTTGTGGAATATTTATATATGGGTCATTTGTTGGCAACACATTATGAGAAGGTGGCGATCTTCATCAGCAACAAGGAGGCCCTACATTTTTACCCATGTTCTGGGCCAAAGCAAACAACAAGATTAGCAAATTTGAGAGGTTTGAAAACATTATTGCCGATAGCTCGAACTATTGGTGGGTTGGGATGACATCTGATGAAAACTTTGTTAAATTAAAAACCAAGTATCTATCACCTATTCCTCCGCTTTCTACACTATGGTGGGCGCATGTGCAATTGGAGATTCTAGATGATTTTATGAAAGAATCTGTGAAGACCTATTTTGACGCGCCAAACCAAGCTTGGATGAAGTTGATGAACAACGTTAATCCACGAGATTATAACACAAACGATCTATTTTCTTGAATATTGTACATATTTCTATGATTTTTTTATGTACAATTCGCAAAAATCTATTTATTTTTTGTAGCTTCTGGACATAAGTAGCTGTTTCGCCAAACATTTGTAATTATTAAGGGAGTTCATTGTGGAGTTCATGGTGCAGTAGACAAATATAATTATCGAGTTCATAGTGGAATCGACATTTAATTATCGAGTTCTAGATAAATTCGTAGATAAATGTCGAATTCATCATTTTTGTCGAGTTCAAAGTGAATTCAACAATTAATTTTCGATTTCACAATTTTTTTTCGACTTCAATGTGAAATCGACAATTAATTGTCGAGTTCAAGGTGAATTCGATAATAAATTTTTGATTTCACAATTTTTGTTGACTTCAATGTAAAATTGATAATTAATTGTCGAGTTCAAGGTGAATTCGACAATTAATTTCTAAATATACAACATTTTCGATTACAAAAAAAAATGCTACAAAAAATAAGAAAATTACTCTACGATAATAGTAATTAACAGAGAGACAATTTATTCCCACGATAATAGTAATTAATAGAGAGACAAAAAAACATACTAGTTACAACTAGGGGAACAACTAGTTACAACTTAAATGGCCACCAGCGCAAACATTACGCGTGGTTCCTCGCCGCAAGCGCATCTTCTTCCCTCACCATCGTCTTAACCCGGTTGATGAAACTAGCCACACGTTGCCGTAGAGTCACAATCATGGACTGCAGCTGACAGTTGTAAAAATACTCTTCCCTACACACTTTCACCTCCTCCTCGCTCAAATCTGAATAATACGCCTCAAAATGTTGCAAGGTCAAATCATTGACACTATTCAAACCAAATAATAGTTGCACCAACTCGTTATACTTCTCACATACACGACAGTTGAATGCTTCCTGATGAGTTTGAGACTTAGCTCTGGCCATCTTACCAGAGAAAAGAAATAAGAAATAAGAAAGAAATGTGAACCTCCTCAACTAACACATTCGGTATAAATACCTAGGGTTGAGGAATTTATAAATGTAACAATATTAAGTGCATTTTTATCAGTGCAGTGGTATCAATGGGATATTTCCGTATCAGTGCAGTGCTGCAGTGTTCAACTCAGGCTCCCTCCATCTTACTTTAACGAACTTAATATCGCTAAAAATGTAACTTTAAGTACAACAAAAAGGGAAGTCCCAATGATGTAGACGGACATGCAAGCATATAAAGCTATTCAGAAACTCCCTATACCATGGTCGTCTGATTGTGCATCTCTTTCATCATTTGTGTCAGTCCCTACGTATGAAAAGCAAATAAATTAAAAATCTCATATTCAAAATATATTATCGTACAAGTTAGTGGGAAGTACTTATTTCTCGCATTAGGGTACTCACCAGCTTCTGCTTTTTGAAACAATAATTTTATTTGTAGGCAAGTTTGTTTATCGTGGCTGCCAAAGACTCCGCACCCTTTGCATGTCCTATTCTTCTTTTCGACAGCTATCTCCATTCCGCCCTTCCATCGGCCACCTTTCTTGTTATCATCTTTTGCACGGCCTTTGGTTTGTGCCACAAGAGGATCCAAAATAGGAGCTGAAGACATCACTGTCTCAGTTAATGGAGTTAATATTAAAGGATCTGAACCTAAGAGTTGAGAAAGAGAGATGCATCGTACACATCTAGGTGTAACTCAAGCTCGTCTAACCTTGAAATTGCATATTCAAAGTTTGTTTTATCATTTGATGCCCTCTCAAAAAGATTTGATGCGCGAAGTAAAAGGTGGCTATGGCGTAATGGTTTCTTCAAGTTCTCTCCATCTAAGAAACTCTCGTCGTATGATCGGGAATATTTGTTTGCACCAATCTTCCACCTTGGCAAAATGAATGCATTTGGAATTTGGAGAACATCACATTTGGAGAAGACCTTGAAGAGATGACGACATGACAGACCTACATACTCGAACAACTTGCATTCACAATGGCCTATCAGGCTGGCCAAGTCTATCTTCAGCTTAAAACTTTTAAGCGGTCCGCTATGTGACCTTACAAGTATTTCATGAACATTGATGTTTATGATATTTTATATTGCTACAAAATGAACAGTTTGATTGAATTGGTCTTCAACTTTATGGAAAATCTGCCTCATATAAATCTTTGTTATATGTTTTAGTAGAGCCTGATGAGATCCGACTTGCCAATATCTATGTTGGGATTAGAAGTCCTCTTCATTCTCTCTTTCAAATATGTCTAACAGAGCTGTTGTATATTTCATCACGAAACTGTACAGACCAGTTGAAGGAAGCAGCCAACCATTAAAGAAATTGTTTATTGACTCGCTTCGGCCAGTTGTACTCATGCCAGCATAGAAAGTACCTCTATTCCACAAAGGTATCCATCTTTCTCTTATATTAAATATCCCTTGCATCCAATTGTTGTCATCAAGATTATGTTTTTTCATAAGCTCATTCCACTTACTATCGAACTTTGCAGGATCATTTGTATTATGGATAATTGAATCTATATCAGTTTTGAATGTAGATGGATCTCGATAAATATGACCAATTTTTTCAGGGAACTTGTGTATGATGTGCCATAAGCAGAGCCGATGTTTGGTGTTTGGGAACACTTGTAGGAAAATACAGATATTATAGAACATTAATTGTAGACTTTGTGACTTGCGATAATTAAATTGTCGACTTCAGTATTATCGACAATTTAATTGTCGAAATTCACAAAGTCGATAAATAAATTGTTGAGATCAAGATTTTTGATACTACAAATTGTCGATTATCATGAAATCGACCATTTGTATTGTTCACTTTGTAGATTTTGACAATTTACTCGACAATTCATGTAATAATAACACTGAGACTAACCATGAGAATGGCGACACCCATTGCAGCGTCTTGGTCAGTGATAATAGTCATCGGGTGTTTATTGTTCATCGCCTTTAGCCATGTATGGAATAACCAAGTAAAGGTTATCTCTTGCTCATTCCTCAACAAAGCACATCTGAGTTGGATTGTTTGGTAGTGGTTGTTTATTCCCGCGAATGGAACAAATGACATCTTATAAACGTTTGTTTTATACGTGGTGTCAAAAGTCACCACATCTCTAAAAGCCTCATACGCCATTCCGGATCGGCCATCTATCCAAAACAAATTAAGTGCTTTGTCATCATCTTCGAGTTGAATGTCAAAGTAGAACATAAAATCTTTGAGTTGTTTTTTCTTGAGCCAATCCAATGAAGTCTGTGCATCACCACTCGATAGACGTTCTTTGTTGACCTTGGCTTTGTGGTTGTAACAATCACGTTTGTTGAAGCCCTTGTCAGGGAATAGAGCAGGCACCTTGCTTACTGAGATGTTGTGCAGCTCAAAAGTCTCAGTTAGGTTTTTTGCAGCTTTAGGAAAGAAACGATTAATCTTCATACGATAGTGGCTGTGAGGTAACACAAGCTTGTGGTTATGCACATCTGAAAAAGTGGTAACAACAAATTTACCAAGTTGTTCTCTCCAATTAATGTTCAAAGTAGCCTTATACCCGCATTAGTAAGAAGATCGCTTATTCTATCTTGTTCACTTGTATAAGAAGTTTTGTTTTTCTTCGACAAATCGTTGCTCAAACAAGTAAATGTTACTCGTCCTATAACCTCGGATCTTGGTCATTTTTTAGAGTTGCGCTTCTTTGTAGAGAACCCTTGCTTCCTTCCATATTGTTCATAAAAGCAACTTGCGTCATCCACAGTATCAAAAGTTTGCCCTTCATATGACGTATTTACAAACAAAAAATCAATTGTACAATCAGGTGTTTCGGAACCCACACCCGACGTACGTTCGTTGGCAGCCCTTGCTGGCGATTCATCTCCGATTACCTTTGACCACTATGGTTCAACGAAATTTTCTATATTATTATCCTATCATATAGGAGGAATTATTGGATACAATCCCATTAATCAAATACATCCATTCAGTCAGACGAAAATATAGAATCAAAAGTAACAGACAATTAACTAACCACAAATGAAAATGAAAAAAACACCGTTTTTCATAGCAACAACTTTAATTACATAGGATTTTATGGGTCACAATTGTACATCATGTATGTCATTAGATTGTTCAAAACATACACTACACTAACAACCCCAACATCACTAAGTACAGTCTACAGGTCCTCAATCCCAAACATATTTTCTTCAATCAGATTCTTCGGAAGATGACTCCCGGCAGGTTTCCAGCTCTTCTACAAATCTATGTGTGCTTGCATTTCTTGCTCTGCAGCTTCCAATGTTTCCATACGTAATACTACTTGGGACCAAAATAGTTCATCAACCTCTTCATTACGGGGGGAGACTAGGGGAATTACTTCATTATCGTAGCCATTATGTTCCCCGCCAAAAGACCCATTGAATAAATTATACACCAATTCAATAAACCCCATATCTGTGACATAAACAAGTTTCACTGAGTTATATTGTCGACAACCCCCTAAATCGACAATTGTCGATTTCTAGGGTATTCGACAATAAAATTACCGACAATCCCCTAAATCGATGGCAAATTATCAATTTATGGGGTTGTCGACAATAAAATTGCCAACAACCTCTACATCGACAATTTTTTGTCAACTTCGACCTTATTATTGTCAATTTCAGATGTATTCAAAAATCATTTTGACGATGCATTGGTTTGCGACAATTTAGTCGTTATTTATTGTCGATTTATTTAATTTTGACAATTTAACTGTATAACTTTATTGATTGTTGTGTTGTACGACACTGCTAAATTATCATATGGCGACATTTCGACAATAACATGTCGACTATGCAGTGTACGAAACTTTTAAAATTTATAGATAAATTTGCACACCATTGACCTGTTGGTAGATGTTAGGATGTTGGGTTTCTTGGTAGATGTTAGAATGTCGTCCACTAGCCTATTAAATCAAACAAAATCAATACCCCTACACAAATTACGTCTGTAGCACAGTTCCAACATCACATTCACAAAATACAGTTTCCCAACAAGGATATAAACTGAGAAAGAATTGTACCTTAACCGAAGGTAGACAGAGAGATAGTGAAATTTTAATGGGAATTTGAATTTTGGATTGAGAGAGACTGAGTAATTGAATGGAGGGAAACCAGGAAAGAGAAAGAGAAAGAGAGTGTGAAATTTGAATTTTGGATAGGGAGAGGTTTAGAGAGAAAGAGAGTAATTGAGTGACGAGTTGGTGAAGTGAGAGCAAACGCAACAGGGTGTGGGTTGAGTTGGGTTTGCCAACCCACACTCAAGCCCACACCCAAACGTCTCTCAACAGGTACTGTCTGAGTGTGAGTTTGATGACCTGGCGCTACAGGAACTTAACTGAGTGTGGGGAGCTCACACTAAAAAAATTTGAGTTTGGCAGTGTTTAGATCACCGCGCGGTGTTCTTTTTACCACGCGGTAAAAGGAACACCACGTGGTGATCTAAACTCTTCCAAACTCAATTATTTCTCAAGAATACTCCATGACTCCTTCTCACCCAAAACCAAAAATGTTTAGTATAGAGGAGAACTTCTACGCTCTCTCCAAATGGTAAACTCCGACACTAGCAGTAATAACTCTACACCGTCGACCCCATCCTCCCAAAACCCACCTTCAACACCGTGGGGAACTCAACACCCATCATCAATATTCACTCCATACCTCTACAAAAACCAATCGCAATTTCAACCTCAATTCCAATCATAGACCCCACCTCCGTTTACTATATCGCAAGGGGATCCCAGTTATGGACAATATCAAAGTCCATTTACAATATCTCAACCACAACCTCAGGCGTTTAGCCCGTACTATTAACCATATCCGCTCACTCAACCTTAAGGTTTTTAACTGCCAAATTACTTTCAGAACTATCTATTCCATGGTAAATTTACTCAGCACAATCAAAGTGACGCAAATGCTTCAATACCTATTAAAGCGGCGGCTCCCCAGAAAGAAAAAGAAAATGAAGAAAGAAAAGAACACCCACAAAACAAAGACCAAGCGTGCAAGTGCCAGAAGATGCTGAGTTTTTGGACGAGACAGATGATGCTGGAATGCATTGGACGGACGCAGACTTTACGTCTCTCGCAAGGACGTGGGTAACAACTTCTGTCCAATCAAATGACCGCACAAAAGGTTTTACTTTCTATCAAAAGGTCAACATTGCCTTAAACAGAGACCCCAAGTACCCTACACGACAATCATGTGGGTCAACCAAATCTCAGTGGTATGCCATTAATGCACAATGTGTGCGTACAAGGGGATAGTTGCTCAAGAATGATTTAGGAATAGCAGCGGAAAAACAGAAGAAGATCGGGTACGTTATAGTTTCTTTTTAACTCAATTTCAATTATTTCTCGCGGATATACACGTTATTTATTCGTAATAGGTAATTTTGCGAATTGTAGGAAAACGATGCACACAAAATCTATAAAGGCTTGAATGGCGGCAATGACTTCAAACACCGTAAAGCGTATAAGATTTTAGCGCGAGAACCGCGATGGGCCAACCTAAGGGATAATGGGTTGAACCATGCGGTGAATATAACAAGAAATGTGGCCAGGAGAACACGGACAATTCTTCTCCGGGGAACTCGGTCGGATCAAGCAATCTATCGGAGGACCCTGACGGCCCACCTAAACCTCAATCCGCGGGCCCAAATTCTGACTTAGATGGTTCGTTGTATAAGGGTGGAAGCAGGCCCACTGGCCAAAAACTCTATAAAAAGAATATTGTATCACAAAAGCCAATAGAGGGTGTTACTGCATCTGATAGCGGTGTTCATGCTCTGTTGGATGAACTACGGTTAGAGAAGATACAAGCGAAAGAAGAAAAGGAAAGAAGAAGAGTATTAGCAATGTAACACTGGAAAGCCAAAATGGATTTGGAGCAAGCAAAGGAAGATCGCAAAATCATGGAGAAAGACTTGAGTACTCTTTTTGGACATCAATTGCAATACTATCTACAAAGGCAAGCTGAGATAATAGAACGTCTTGCCAATAAGGGCGGACCAGGTACTTGAAGTGGTGATAAAATGCAATTTAACTTTGCTGTATATTTGAGTTTTACTTTTAATAGTGTAGTTTACCTTCCAATAATGTAATTGTCTGAATAATGTACTTTGCTATTGAAGAATGCAATCTTGTTATCAAAATATTAATTTTCGATAATATTACGTTAAAACAAATACAAGATTAATGCAATATCAAAAACTTGTTTAATAAACTTGTACGACAAGAAACATTAAATTACATGAATAACAATCAGATAATACAATAAATAGAGTACTAGGTTTGAAGATATCCCTTCACGGCCCACAAATGCTCGATTAGATCATCCTTTAGATCAAAGTGAAGTTTCCGACTTCGAATCCGGTTCATTTTCGATATAAAAGATTCTATTATTTTGCGTTCGCATACAATATCGAACCGTTCGCCTTCGATAGTTGAGGGCTCGGCCGGATTGTAGTCTAAGTATGATGGGAATGCACCTCGTTCCACATCGACGATTATATTGTACATTATCACACACGCCTTCATGACATTGCTCAAATCCTGGGGGTCCCATAATTTAACCGAATTTTTTACAACATTGAACTGAGATTGTAAAACCCCAAACGCCCGTTCTACGCCTTTTCGGCAACTTTCTTGTTAAGCAAATAATTTTTATTTCGCTGTAACCGGATTGGATATGGTTTGGACAAGTGTTCCCCATTTGGGGTATATGCCATCCGCTAGGTAATACCCCATATCATAAGCTTTTCCAACAATTATATAATTACAAGGCGGGGCGATACCATCGGCCAGGTCGGTGAAAAGATATGATTATTGCACGACATTGATATCATTGTTAGACCCTGGTAACCCAAAAAAAGCATGTCAAATCCAAAGGTCCTGTGAGGCTACCGCTTCAAAAATCAGTGTCGCATTGGGGTAATGACCAGTAAATTGACCGTGCCAAGCTTTGGGACAATTTTTCCATATCCAATACATGCAATCAAGGCTTCCTAACATGCCGGGAAATCCCCGGGACTCTCCGATCGCTTATAACTTTTCGACGTCGACCACGTTTGGTGCTCGAAGATATTCTTCGCCAAAAATTTGTATAACCGCACCACAAAACCTTTTCACACATACCAAGGTTGTGCTTTCTCCTATTCAGATATATTCGTCAAAAAGATCTACCGCAATACCGTAGCTTAGGGAACGTAGTGTTGCGACTACCTTTTGGTACAGTGATAACCCCATAGTACCAGTGTTGTTGGGTTTCTAGACAAAATAATGATCATGTGCAACGACTGCATCGAATAGACGCATAAACATGTCTTTACTCATGCGAAAACGTCGCTGAAATTCCCATGGATCATATGTGCAATTCGGCTTGAAGTAGTCTCGTATAATGCTGCAATTCCCCAATGGGTGATCTCGTTTCTTTCTAATATCTATACGGCCCATGACACTCCCGCCGTAACTTGAAGTTGCATCTTCAACTACTATGTTCACTGCAGCTTGGTGCAGAACGCAAATTGCCGCCGTACAATTAAAGATAAGATCGTCATCGGAGGACGACGACGATAAACCTGGAGGATCGGGTATGGATGAATCGGATGATGAAGAAGACATTTGAGGCTGCGGAGTTGAGAGAAGGTGTAATACCAGATGGTGAACAAGTTTCCAATGGAAGAAAGAAGTGTAAAAACGAGAAAAATGTAAAAGGGGAAGAAGTTGTGGTCTTTTACCCTAGATTTGGTCTTTTACCGCGCGGTGTTCATTTCACCGCCAAATCTATGTTTGTATTCGACCTCAGTGACAATTTTGTTTGAATAAAATTTGGTTATATTCGAATAAAACTGCTCAGTGACAAATTGTGCAAAATTGTTAAAATTTATTCGAACAGATAAATAGTCTCTTCGAATATACAATAAAAAAATTCTACCAAAAACATAAAAACTTCACCAAATAGTCTGTAGAAATGTAAAACACATCAGTGCAAATTTAATCGAACATACAAATAGTCAATTTCAAAAAAAACTTCAGTCAATTTCAACGTTAGATAATCATGGCTAATGAACATTAAAAACATCCAAAACATCGTCTACAAATATATCGTCTACTCATAATCATCTACATAATCAAAACACAACTTCTACATTGTCTAAAAAAGTATAAAAAAAACACTTATATCTACTCAGAATCATCTTCAGTGCCCCACCCCTGCAGCTAGTTCTGCCTCCCCTGGTTCGCGGACCAGATCCACGCTGCCTCATCCTCGCGCCACCTCCAGGTGGTAGCGGCACCACCCGTACGTCACGCCCCCTCCTCAGCTGTAGGTCCTGAACGGGACAAAGAAACTTTGTAAATATTTTGACAAAATAAATATGACATTAAGAAAAAATACCGCAATAAATACATAAATAAAATACTTACATAGGCATATAGCTGATGATCTATACTATCAATTTGCCTGCGGGCAATAACAAGCTCATCCTCCACCTCCTGGGGCCTCTGTGCGTCCCGCGCAGACTCTGCAAGGACGAGTCGCCGCATACCATGGGTCAAGTGTTACAGCTCCTCTGCGCCCTAGAAAGAAGACATGGGTGGCAGATCCCTCAAGCGAGCGATGGGGAGCCTCTCACGCCGCCCTGTCCACTCCATGTGCTACCCCAAGTCTGGCCCCTCCGCCTCTCCTGGCAAACTGAAGTCCTGGGACAAGCTATGAATCAAGGCTGGCGTGACCACCACGGGTGTAATACCAGCTCTGAGTGCAATCGATCCGAACAGATCTAGATTCCCCATCCTCTGGGAATCTGTCAATATGTGGCCTACCTCTAAAGTTTGTTCATTCCAGTATAAGGCGTAAGTCTCTCGCTCCTCCCCTACCACAAATTTCCCACAGTCAGCGAACCCGGCCTGCCTCATCTCATGTAAAGCCACTGGACTAATATGTGGTGACATGCTTAGCGGAGGATCCAAAGGAATACACACCTCGCCAGTCACCTGACTCCAACATCTATCCCCGAAGTAATATTTGCAGTTTTCGTTTGGTACTTGAAGTGGCATCCTTTTACGGGATAAAAGTTTTGTATTCAGTACGTCCTCTGTCTCAGACACTGTAGAATCGAACCAAGGTTCCCATGTGATCGTCTCAACAGTGCGGTGATCAATATGGTATCTGCCTATAATAAACAGATTAGCCGCCTGGCCATTTCCATAAACTGAATTGCCTAAGTGTATCGTCTCAATAGTGCGGTGATCGTCTCAACAGTGCGGTGATCGTCTCAACAGCCAATTATCTTAATTGCCTAAGTGTATTTCCATAAACTGCCCGAAAATATTCACCACGGCGTCCCTTACAGCTGGATTGTGGCAATATCCTTCCACACTTTGAACACCGTAGTGAATGTGTCGTGCACACGCATCAAATCCCGATTATGTTCATTGAGGCATTTTGTCAAATACTTGATTTATGGAAAAAAAACAAATTCACAATTACACTAAAACTTTCCGTGAGATCCTTTCCCGTGTAATAAATGTGACTGACTCCGTCTGGGAGTTGGGTAATACACCTTGGGGTAATGACAAGTAAATTGACCGTGCCAAGCTTTGGGACAATTTTTCCATATCCAATGCATGCAATCAAGGCTTCCTAACATGCCAGAAAATCCCCAGGACTCTCCGATCAGTTTTAACTTTTCGACGCCGGCCGCGTTTGGTGCTCAAAGATATTCCTTGCCAAAAATTTGTATAACCGCAACACAAAACTTTTTCACACATAACAAGGTTGTGCTTTCTCCTATTCAGATATATTCGTCAAAAAGATCTGCCGCAATACCGTAGCTTAAGAAACGTAGTACTGCGACTACCTTCTGGTGCGGTGATAACCCCATAGTACCAGCGTTGTTGGGTTTTTGGACAAAATAATGATCATGTGCAGCGACAATATCGAATAGACGCATAAACATGTCTATACTCATACGAAAACGTCGCCAAAATTCCCATGGCTCATATATGCAATTCGGCTGGAAGTAGTCTCATATAATGATGCAATACCCCAATGGGTGATCTTGCTTCTTTCACTTATCCTTACGGCCCATGACACTCCCGCTGTAACTCCAAGTTGCATCCTCAACTACTATGTTCACTGCAGCTTGGTGCAGAACGCAAATTGCCGCCGCACAATTAAAGATAAGATCGTCATCGGAGGACGACGATGATAAACCTGGAGGATCGGGAATGGATGAATCGGATGATGAAGAAAATATTTGAGGCCGTAGAGTTGAGAAAATGGTATAATACCAAATGGTGAACAAGTTTCCAATGGAAGAGAAAAGTGTAAAAATTGAAGAAATGTAAAAGGGGAAGAAGTTGTGGGTCTTTTTCTCTAGATTTGGCGGTGAAATGAATACCGTGCGGTGTTCCTTTTACTACGCGGTGTTCATTTCACCGCCAAATCTATGTTTGTATTCGACCTCAGTAAAAATTTTGTTCGAATAGAATTAGATTATAATCGAATAAAGCTGCTCAATGCCACATTGCTGAAATTTATTCGAACAGACAAATAGTCTGTTCGAATAGACATTAATAGCATGTCTACCAAAAACCTAAAAACATCACCAGATAGTCTGTAGAAATGTAAAACACCTCAGTACAAATTTTTTCGAACAAAGAAATAGGTAATTTCAAAAAAACTTCAGTCAATTTCAACATTAGATAATAATGGCTAATGAACATTAAAAACATCCAAAACATCGTCTATAAATATATCGTCTACTCATAATCATCTACATAATCAAAACACAACTTCTACATTGTCTAAAAAAGTATAAAAAAGCACTTATATCTACTCAGAATCATCTTCAGTGCCCCCCCCTGCAGCTAGTTCTGCCTCCCCTGGTTCGTAGACCAGATCCACGCTGCCTCATCCTCGCGCCACCTCCAGGTGGTAGCGGCACCACCCGTACGTCACGCCCCCTCCTCAGCTGTAGGTCCTGAACGGGACAATGAAACTTTATAAATATTTTGACAAAATAAATATGACATTAAGAAAAAATACCGCAATAAATACATAAATAAAATACTTACATGGGCATATAATTATTGATCTATACTATCAATTTGCCTGCGGGCAATAACAAGCTCATCTTCCACCTCCTGGAGCCTCTGTGCGTCCCGCGCAGACTTTGCAAGGACGAGTCGCCGCATACCATGGGTTGGGTGTCATAGCTCCTCTGCGTCGAAGGATGAAGACATGGGTGGAGGGTCCCTCAAGCGGGCGATGGGGAGCCTCTCACGACGCCCTGTCCACTCCATGTGCCACCCTAGGTCTGGCCCCTCTGCCTCGCCAAGCAAACTGAAGTCCTGGGACAAGCTATGAACCGACGCTGACGTAACCACCGCGGGGGTAATACCAGCTCTGAGTGCACTCGGTCCGAGCACATCTAGATTCCCCATCCTCTGGGAATCTGTCAACATGTGGCCTACCTCTGAAGTTTGTTCAGCCCAGTATGAGGCGTAAGTCTCTCGCTCCTCCCCTACCACAAACTGCTCACAGTCAACGAACCCGGCCTGTCTCATCTCATGTAAAGCCACTGGACTAATATGTGGCGACATGCTAAGCGGAAGATCCAAAGGAATACGCACCTCGCCAGTCACCTGCCTCCAGCATCTATCCCCCAAGAAATATTCACAGTTTTCGTTTGGTACTTGAAGTGGTATCCTTTTACGGGATAGGAGTTTTGCATCCAGTACGTCCTCTGTCTCAGACACTGTTGAATCGAACCAAGGTTCCCATGTGATCATCTGAACAATGCGGTGATCAATATGGTATCTGCCTATAATAAACAGATTGACCGCCTAGTCATTGGTTTTCCTCCTGTTCCCCCTCTCCTATACTCTGAGGTGCGGCTAGGCCGGGTACTTTACCTCTTCCTTGACTATAGGGTGACCAACCCCACAATACTCGTAGAACCAAATACTGCATTTTGGAATAACAGAAAAAATAATTAGAATTTATATTTAAGACGTTTATTGAAAGATATTTGATTTGTAAATGGAAAAAGTGTTTGTGTACCGGAAGAAGTTGCACAAATCCAGTGATGGCACCCCTGGTTGTGACTGCGGTATCCAAACCATGGTACAAGGAAGCAAGAATAGCATAACCCCAGTCATATTGGGCAGCCGAGTCTAAATCATTCACGGCCGCGAGATATCCAAGCGAGAAGGTGTCGTTGGCCGTTTGGAACCACAAATGTCCTATCATGAAGAGAATAAAAGCACGAGCAATAGTAATATCATCCTTCCGATTAGCTTCGACGGTCAAGTACATCCTCAAATGTGCAATGCTGACGTTCCCACTCTTTATATGGCTGGAATCAATGTTGGGGAACAATTGTCTCACATTGGATAAAATATACCATATGTCATCATATGGCACCTGTGTCGTTTATCGGTCGATGGACAATGATGTCAGCATAGTAAAATCGAGGGTAGTGACCCCTATCTCCGCTCAAGGGAACAAAAACGTGTGTGTGGTCGACCACCAATGCTCTGTAAGCGCCTGAATTAGCCGATTATCTGAATTGCCCAAACGTATATCCATAAACTGCCCAAAAATATTCACCACTGCGTCCCTTACAGCTGGAAGTGTGGCAATATCCTTCCACACTTTGAACACCGTAGTGAATGTGTCGTACACACGAATAGAATCCCGATTCTGTTCATTGAGGCATTTTGTCAAACACTTGATTTATGGAAAAAATAATTTCACAATTACACTAAAACTTACCGTGAGTTCCTTTCCCGTGTAATAGATGTGACTGACTCCGTCTGGGAGTTGGGTAATACACCTCCGCGGGAAGTTATCTTCGGTTGAGTTTGGTATATCTTGGGGTTAAACATTTTCAAATTCCACTCGCTTTTTCTTTCTTCCGGACCTCGAGCGTGTTACGAAACGCTCTGGATCTTTTGTTCATCTAAACCCAGGCAGAGTACTGGGGTGTGGGTCTCCCTCTGGCATATGCATTTTGATTTTGTTGGAATTCTATGATTTTTTTCCCAAGGGATTTTTTGAGAGAGATGTAGATGTAAAAAACTAGAAAATAGTCGAATTCACTAGTAAGTTTTACTTACAGATAATGCGGCGGTGTTTAGAACCCCGCGCGGTAAAAGGAACACTGCGCGGTGTTTTAATCTCCTCTAAATTTAAAAAAATAAAAATAAATCACGTTGGCAAACTCACACTGGCTGCTGGGAGAGGTTGAGTTTGAGTTGTGGGTTTGGTGGGCCAAGGTGTCAGAACCCACACCCAAACCCACACTCGCTGCTAGAGATGCTCTGAGTGAGATGCCACATAGGCAAAGGGAGACTTGAGTGAGCTGCCACATCAGATAAGTGTGTAGTTTAGATGGAGTCTAGTTGGTGTGTAACAAAAATGGCGTAGGGGAATTCTCTCCACTTAAAATGTTACGATATCAACGTTCTAACGTAATTGCCCGGGCGTCGTCACGGGTACTACTACTAATAAATAAAATGTTGCTTTGTTCCTAAACAAAAAACCTCCTCTATCTACAAAGATCTTCGAGTATCAAATCAATGTCGTGTTTTGTAAGAATCACTCTTTCTCACTCTATTTATTTTCTTAATTTTGTCTGAAATCTTCATTTCGAACTATAATTCTCTCGATATAGGGTTAGAAATGTAAAAAATCTGCGTTTTTTTTTTGAGTTCATATAGTTAGATTTTGATCACTTAAATCTATATTTGCGTTTAATTTCAACGAGAAATGTCACAAATTTGATGTAATTTGCAATTTATATCTTCTAGTTTGGTTTGATCTGTATAAGCATGTTGGGAACTGTTGATTCTTAAGTTTCAGCTGTACCCTTTAGGTGCATTGTTATTTGTTGAGTAAATTTAATGTTATTAAGCAAACCCTAATTAGAGCATCTCTAATTGTAGTAAAAATAAATAAAGAATACTACTTTTTAGTCGACTGTCGACAGGGCTAAAGATATCACTGAGGCAGTGAGGGGAAAGTGACATTGTTAAGAGCATGTCCAACGGAAAACTGATACTGGCAAAACTCCCCAACAGTTTTTAAGGGGTGTGGCTTTCTCTCAGGAGTGCGCCATTTCAAACGGCGTATACCAAGAGTCAGTCCAAAACAGTTGATGCCATTAAAGTGTAGATAGTAGTTGATAATGATCGCTGATCACCGTGGGATTCATACGAAACTCGGTGACCAACAACCATTATCACTCTACATTGAAGCACCGTAAAACCTTTCAATTTCAATCAAAACACATTGAAACCTTAAAATCAGTCCATGAAGCTGCATAGTAACCCCGTACAAAATCCATCAAAATGTAGAACACTATACTGATGAGAACTAATTCACCGCAATGGCAATCAAACCCTAATCATGGTTTAAAATATCCATAATATATTGATTTCATCATCTGATATATGGGGAAATCCATATGTTGATATGGTACTTTCATGATGATATCACTGGTTTACTAATCATTAATTTTGTGGCAAAATACCATCAATGTATAATCATGACCGGCAGAGGTCGATAAATACACTTGGTTCGGTATTTTGATCCATGACCCTAATCTCCTATTAATTGAAATCCCTAAATGTATTCCAAATCCCCTTAAAATCAGTCCACATTAAGAAACACTCAAATTGGAACCCTAAAATTAACATAGGTACTAGGTAGTAGGAGAGCAAAAAACGGAAGATTAGAAAAACCCTTGAAATCGAATTTGTAATCTGGAATATATTGTAATAAGATCTGCTATAAAAAGACAGATATACAGTGGGTGCGCGCTGTTTGGTTTGGCGCCCAGGTATACGCTATTCTGAAACGACCCCTAAAAATAAGTTGTAAACATCAAACCAAACGACGCCCTATCAGTACACTCCCCAAGAGTCTTCGAATTAAAAAGGTTTTTAGCCTGGTCCGTGAACTCACAGATCCATACCGGCTCTGCTGGAGATGCTCCAACTGGAATTGGGAGCTTGCCAACCTTGGACAAAAACATGGGGGGTGGGCTAACAGCGGAGATAATATGGGATAGCCCACTATAAAGCATCAGGGCGTTGACGTTGAAGCGGGGTGGGACATTAGGATCCACCAATCTGTTAAGACTTTGGAGCACTAGCACCAATTTGTTAATCTTTGTAGACTATAATTAGAGAGCATTTTTATATTTATGTAGCATTCTAATTATTGTTGGGATGCTCCTGCATATGTTGCTTAAAATTTTATAGTCCATTATGTTGCAGGACCTTACTTCTAGTTTTCTTTACATGTCATACATGCGTACATGCATAGAGTTTAGAAGTTCGTTATTAATATGGAATAAAAAATATAGTTCGAGATGTTTATTCTATGTATCTCAGCAACCATGCTAAAATATTATATTAACAGCCTAGAGAATTTTTTAAAAACAAATCATTATTTTTTTCCGATAAAACTAATTGTCCTAATGTGAAAAGGCATATGTTTCTGGGTGATTTGATATTGAAGATTGTTCTTGCATAATTGCTGACTCTGGACTTGTGTCCTTCTGATGTACAGAGGTCTTTCCCTTCCATAAAGAACATTCTTCTTCTGGATTCTGAAGGAAACCGTATTGCTGTCAAGTATTACACCAATGATTGGACAACAAACACTGAAAAGTTAGATTTTGAAAAGTCTGTCTTTACCAAAACTCAGAAGACAAATGCCCGGACAGAGGGTAATACATCATTTATGCGTACTTCTACCACTGTTTTGAGTGTTTACATATTGGGTGAAAACTCTTATTGTGGGCATTATATTTGTTAGATCACATTTTTTTCCCTCAGTTTAAATCTGTGAATAAATGCTCACAAGTACTGCATTGATTATCTAACTTTTCTTAGTGTTGTTATTCAAATATTCTCATAAAACGACTGTAGATAGCAGGGATAGTTTTTGGAAGCTGGCGATCTAAATAAAATATGTTAAGGAATCATCTGAAAGGTAAAGCCTACATAGAAATTATATCACAAGAGAATTTGGGGTAACATATATAGTGAGGTGTTTATGTGTTATGATGCAATTTTCAGCCATACACTCACTAAGTTTTAAGAAGGTGTTTTAGAGGGATTCAGAATTTGGAAATTCGATTTTTAGGTATAGGAGAGAACTACAACATTGTCAGATTCCTTGAGCCGTTCGATTAACCCAGCCAATAAGGGTGCTCAGCCATTTTACTGGAGTCTAGATCCTTGCCCTTGATTCTCATTTCCATTCAAACAAGCATGCTCTACTTCAATTCAGTTGTCCACACTGTTAATTGTTAGAAAAAAGGATAACTTTCAATTGCTGTTATGTGTAGGGATAGTGGTGAATTGTCAAACCATATTTTGGTTTATTGTTCTTTGGTTAGCCAGCTTGGGGATTTATTTTTATTTTCATGAGGATTGCCTCGTGGTGATGTGAATGAGGTTTCTAGTGCCGAGCTTGTCGGAGTGGTTTACTAGACTATGTTTAGCAGCGAGTGGAAGGGAGCGTTTGAAGCTGTACATTGCACTATTTGGGCCATTCGACTTAGGAAAATAGGTCGATACTCATTTTGGAGGTGAAAGGCCTCCCGGAACAGTGGAGCCCTGTGATTTGGCATGTTTAACCATATCAAGTAACAGGCTTGCTTATATGGTATTAGATTGGGAGTAAGAAGCACTCAATTTGAGAAATTAAGACATCGAGAGGGATCTGTATTTTTATTATTTATTTATTTATTTGTAATTTTTTTTTACATTGTGGAGGTGTAAGATCTCAAAGTTGTTTGGGCTAGATAGGAGTTTTGTTCCACTTTATTCTACTTTCAGATAAGGACTTGTCGTTTCGGCTCCTTGTTTGTACTCTCTGTATCTCTTCCATCTCCTTGCGCTTGTTGTGTACCGACTTTTTTACTAATCAGAACTTATAATTGACTAAAGAAAGTAAATTAAAGTAAGACTTGAGCTACAAATTTTGTAGGAGATCAGTTATGATGCATACCTTACCTAAGGGAGAGGTTATAACTTCAAACTTCATTGGGGTGAGAATTGTGTTATTAGCCTTCGAGCTTGGCTTGCCTTCCGTTAAAAAAATATCCTTTGTTTACCTTGCTGAATTTAGGGCTTGCCTGACATAGCGCATTTTTTTTTTCTCTCTCCTGGTAGTGACCCTTTTTCATTCTTTTTGGATATTTCATTTACCAAAAGCCTACTCTCTAGAAGAGACGCAGGGCACTAGACAGCTCAGAGAGATAATACTGGCAATTATAAGTCACCAGCTATGAAAAATACAAGAAAAGAAGTCCCTGAGCATATCAAAAGGCTCTATTTTTCATTATCATGTCATTCCATCTTGCCACAGAATCCTTAAAGTAGCTATCACTGAAAAGCTCCACTATCTAATCTTATCCGCTGGTCAGTCGTGGGTAACTCTTTGGTGGTAAGTGCTTTGGCGTTTTTTTTTTTTTTTGGCTTCATTCCACTGTTCATCAAAAAAATTAAGTTCTATCACACACCCTTAATCGTCGTATTGATTGGTGACCACAGCTTGTCCCTGCCTGTTTATTTCAGAGATCTGGAAATTAGTACAATATGAGGTCATAAAACCTGGCTCATAAGAAAAAAAGAAGAAATTAAGATCTATAGAGGCAACACCTAACTAAAATAATAAAAACCCTAATGCCATTGGAAATCCCATGGAGATTGTAAATGGTAGGCTGATATTATCTCTTCCTTCTCTAGCAAAACCTTAACAAGCTTATCGAGTCTATCCGTCAATTTCGCTACACCTTGAACGAGTGTAGGTTTCTTCGTCGCAGGTCTTCCACGAGGCATCTTGCTCTTGAAACTTGCTACACAAGAGATGTGAACGCGGCTCTGATGTCAATTAATGTGAATTTACGAACGCGGAAGCTTAATTCTAATTCGTATGTGATTAAACACTAAATTTGAACTAGATCTCAAATAAAGTTTAATAAGAGGAAAGCTCAACCCTTTTCATAAACAAATCAACTCTACTAACTACTGAAAAACAAATAACTTATACCTTCCCTTTTATAGAACACAAGGGGGATTAAAATTAGTAACCCTAATTTTAATCTAAATAGAATTATATTTAAATTTAGAAAACTTTATTTTTAACCTTGTGTTGGTTAAACAAGCAAGTCCCTAAAATCTACTTAACATCTCCAACAATGGAGAGGCTTGAATTAAAATAACATAAATAAAGATAATGCGTCGATGGTGAGAATGACTATTAGATGACGATTCACATCCTGCGTTCACATCCCCGGTGTAACATCTCCAACAATTTCGCTAAATAAAAATAATTGTTGAATCACATACGATTCAGCAATGGAGAGACATCAGAGTCGCGTTCACATCCCCGGTGTAGCAAGTTTCAAGAGCAAGATGCCTCGTGGAAGACCCGCGATGAAGAAACCTACACTCGTTCAAGATATAGCGAAATTGACGGATAGACTCGATAAGCTTGTTGAGGCTTTGGGTACGAGAGCTTTTTTCCCGCCCCCCAACCATCTCTGTTAGGCGTACTGGAACACCCCGTTTGCAAGTCTCGAAGTCGAGACCGAAACTCATGATATTGATGAACTCGGGGTACGAGCCAAGGACAATGGACCGACAACCACCGACCAACCGCGAGGTTCTCGCATGGAGATGGTTTCGGAACATATCTACCAAGCACTGCCAACACTGAAAATAGTTCTGGTTGTAGTCGGTACCACCACAGTGCCGGTGGCACTCGCGAAGGCAGAGTTCCTTGCGTGGGCAAGCCGGCAGTAAGCCCTAGCGTATGAGGCCCAAGGCCCAAGTCATAACAAATTGTTGTCGAATCCAGATCAGACCCAGCCAGGTAGGACCCAAGATCCACCACCCGATCCAGCAAATACCAAACTCGGGTTACATACTGTAACTAGGAACCCGACCCAAAACCTATGGGCTCAATGGGTTGGGCTCCACCAATTGCCACAGAGCCAGATTTTGAGGGAATCGACCCAATGTGGTGGGCGCCCTACAAAACAACACCCTCCCTCATCCCGACCTCAGGCCGAATTCGTCTAACTCTTGACAAGATCATCACCGACCAGGGTTAACGGTCACGATGGAACCCTCCCTCCCATGGCAGCAGACCTACTCTAACAGTCCATGAAGGACCAACAAGTCCCACCAGGGGAATCAAACCCCCGACAGCGACACCGACAACACCTCCACCCGCAGAGGCCTACGACCCACTACTCCTGACCACAGCAGTCCCGATAGGAGCTCGTGGCGCTTCCCAAATACCGACAAACTTGCATTGAAACCAACAGTATGCCGAAAAACGCCAAACGCCAAACGCCAAACGCCAGGCATGAACCCTAAGTATAGTTTCGAGTTCCGACCACCCTACGACGATGAATGGGGGCCGTGTGATAATGATGTTTTCAGTATTCATTCGAGTGGGAGGTGTAAACCTATGGGTTCTCGTCATGTCCCAACTTGGGAGAAAGATCGTCAATTCAGCGGGCGAGATCGGGGCCGTGGTTCTAACCCTCCGGTTGACACCCCATTGCAGGACCGACACAGGCAACGTCCACCTTGTTCACCCCTACGTCCACCGAGGCATTCGTATGCTACGACTTGGCAAGATGATGAGTACAATTCAGACTTTGATGAAGAGCAACGACCACAACCACACCGAAAGAGTAAAGGTACTGACATTAAGGCTTTGTCTAAGGCTATTGCGGAACAGACACATGATGTGGACCTCAAAGTACCAGAGTTCGATGGTAAGTCTGACGTTGATGCCTTTATTGAGTGGTTGGATAAAGTTGAGCGGGTGCTCAACTACAAGAAATATGGGGATCCAAAACAGTTTATGATCATTGAGTCCCGACTTACTAGTTTTGCCCTCACCTCGTGGAATAGTGTTCAACAGGCAAGGCGTACATCAGGTTAGCGTCCCATTACGGAGTGGTAAAAAAATGCGGAGAGCTAAAAGAGAGGTTCATCCCCATGAACTACGACGAGGTTGCATTCGGGAAACTCCAGTCCCTAAACGTGATTGTCATGTGTTTGCTAAGGTCGGATTAGTCGTGGATGGTATGCGAGAGAGCGTTATAACAACTGTTCAACGAGTTCTACAGGATGAAGATGAATAGGAAACTGAGATGCATACCACATTTGTGCGTGAGTCCTCTGGAGCACTGCCCCCTTGATTTCGTGGACGAAATCTTCTTAGACAGTGGGTTTGACGTGGCACGTCCCTATTAAGGTCGTTTACCACCCGTTTGATCTATCTTTATTTTATGTTTTTAACTTATGTACTATTGGAGAAGACTATGTTGGTTATTAGCAGTTTTACTTTTCTTGGTTAGTTTCCTAATTGGATTAGTAGTTAGAGTTATAGTTTGAGTGCTCCTAGGAAACTAGGTTATAAAGGGAGAGGGTGGTGTAATGTTTAATTGGTAAG
The DNA here is from genome assembly GCA_014058105.1 of Kingdonia uniflora. Lineage (NCBI taxonomy): Eukaryota > Viridiplantae > Streptophyta > Magnoliopsida > Ranunculales > Circaeasteraceae > Kingdonia > Kingdonia uniflora. The sequence continues at coordinate 6,407,407 of JACGCM010001281.1, forward strand.
TTAGTATAGTTGAATTTTGTTTATGAAAATAGTTGAGTTTTCCTCTTATTAAGCTTTAATAGAGATCTAGTTCAAACTTAGTGTTAATCGCATTCGAATTAAGCTTCCACGTTCGTAGATTCACATCAATTGACGGTAGAATTCAAAGTTTGAAGACGGGTATGCCATATCAGAAAGTTTTGAGTTCCGTGATGTTTCAAAAACTTGTTAATTTCGTGGTCGAAATCTTTGCAGAGGGAAGGATTTGATGTGAATCGTCATCTAATAGTCGTTCTTGCCATCGACGCATTATCTTTATTTATGTTATTTTGATTCAAGCCTCTCCATTATTGGAGATGCTAAGTAGATTTTAAGGACTTGCTTGTTTAACCAACACAAGGTTAAAGAGGAAGTTTTTCTAATTTAAATAAAATTCTATTTAGATTAGAATTAGGGTTGCTAATTCTAATCCTCCTTGTGTTCTATAAAAGGGAAGGTCTAGGTTATTTGTTCTTCAGTAGTTAGTAGAGTAGTCAGTAAGTTGATTTGTTTATGAAAAGAGTTGAGTTTTTCTCTTATTAAACTATATTTGAGATTTAGTTCAAACTTAGTGTTAATCACATACGAATTAGAATTAAGCTTCCGCGTTCCTAGATTCGCATTAGTTGGGTTTTATTCTCTTAACTCTAAAAATGGTAAATCTGGAAATATGAAAAGACATGATATGGGTGTGTAAACGACCACCCAATACATCAACTCCCCCTGTCTATGGAAGAATTCGACAACGAATTCTCATGAGCTATGCACTCCGCATGAAACTCTGGATCTAACTGCTGCAAATAAGCTTCATGAACCCAGGTGCCCCCTTCCTCAGTCTTCCCTCTAATCTTGAAAAATCTGTACGTTTAATGGAAGTATGAGTATCCACATCTACAATAGTGTCAACGACATCACCCGGTTTGACAGCTGCAACCGGTGGTAAGGAAATAGGCAAAATATGGCCACTGTTGAAAGGAGTAAGTAGGTTGATGTTGACCACTCTAGATCGACGTACCTCAGGTGGGAGGTCCAACTCATGCATTCTCCCCAATGCGACGAATAACATGAAACGATCCTGCTCGACGAAGTGACAATTTAGAACCCACCCCCGGACGTCTTTGTTTATCAATATATAGGAGAACAAGATCCATATGCTGAAACACAACATGTCATCACCTCACGTCATCCTTGCGTTTGTACAGCGCATAAGTAGTCTCTAGGCGCTCCCACACCTCTTCGTGTATCGCCCTGACATAAGCTTCAAACTCCTCGGCGGACGCGGAAGCTGGAACTGTCGCTGGTATGGGTGCAAGGTCCAGAATAGTACCTGCCGACTACCTGCCGACTGCCCATTTGTGACCTGAACTGGTAACATCTCAGTAGACCTATTAACCAAATTATTAAAAGCAAGCTCTGCATGTGTAAGTGCAAAATCCCAAGATTTGGGCCAATCTTCTGAAATGCAACGCAATAAGTCACCCAAACTACGGTTAACCACCTCTGTCTTTCCATCAGTCTGTGGATGAAACGTCGTCGAGAACTAAAGCTTATACCGTAAGAGCTTCCACAATGTCCAAATATTACCCGTAAATTGAACATTCCTGTCTGAAGTAATACTCTGTGGAATACCATAAAGACGAACGACCTCCCTGAAGAAGACACATGCCATATGAGAAGCATCCTCAGTTTTCTTACAGCGGATAAAGTAGGCCATCTTTGAAAACCTGTCGACGACCACGAAAACTGTATCAAGACCCTGAGTAGTCCGGGGTAACCCTATCACGAAATCTATAGAGATGTCTCTCCACGGTGCCTCTGGGTGTGTACAGTCTGGTGTTTTGTCGAGCCCCTTTCCCCATTTGGCACACGTGACACCACCTGATAAAGTCATTGATGTCACGATGCATAGTGGGCCAATAATAGCGCTCCCTTACTGCCAAATGTGTTTTGGTAATACCAAAATGTCCACCCAAACCCTCTGAATGTATCTCAGTGGTATCTCAGTGATCAATTGTACCCTCAAAGATGACTCTTGAATACATAACACATCTCCTCGAAATAGAAACTCGAACTACAAACAGTAGTTGGCATAGTCACCCTGCCCTGACCCTCAATACAATCAACGTAGATATCACGGAACATTGTGTGTAAGGCATACAATACTCTTATCTCATCAAAACCAAAAACCGTCGTCCTCAGCGTTACCAAAATGTGTATCATACGACTTAAAGCATCAACAACCCTGTTTTCTTTCTCCTTAACATGTTGATCTGTAAAGTGATACTGTTGTAGAAACCTGAACCACTTCGCCTGCCTATCGGACGTAACCCGGTTCTAACTGTGCATGTGTCGTAGAGAATCGTGATCAGAATGAATGATGAAGTCGGCATGGTACAAATAATCATGTCAATGTGAGAGGGACTGAACTATAACAAGAAATTCAATGTCATATGTAGAATATTGTAATTGAACACCAGATAACTTCGTACTGTAGAAGGCTACTAGACATCCTCCCTGTGACAAAACTGTACCAATACCTGTCTTGCAGGCATCAATAGTAACCTTGAATGATTGCGTAAAATCTGGAAGAGCCAGAACTGGTGTTGTAGTCATGCGGGTTTTGATCTCCACAAAAGCCTTTGCTGCCTTCTGTGTCCACTTGAATGGCTCGGTACTCTCTCCCATCAAGTCTGTAATAGGCGCCATAAGAATATTGAATCCCTGGATAAATTGTCTGTAAAATGTTGCCAACCTATGGAAACTCTTGACTTGCTTCCTATATGTTGGTGTAGGTCAGCCCCGAATTGCTACAACCTTTTCCTCATCAGCCTGAATACCCTCTGCTGACACAACAAACCCCTGAACCTGTACTGCATCTACCATGAACAAACACTTTAACTGAAGAAGAGGCGGTGCTTCCTGAGAACCTGCAATACTTTATGAAGATGCTGAATATGCGCCTTTGCAGAGCGACTGTAAATCAAGATGTTGTCAAAGTGAACCATCACAAATCTCTCCCGTATACAATCTCGGAGAACGTCTGTCATCAACCGCATAAAAGTCGATGGCGCGCTCGAAAGACCAAAAGGCATAACCATCCACTCAAACATGCCATCCTTAGTCTTAAACGTCGTCTTCCACTCATCTCCAGGTCGCATACGTGTTTGATGGTATCTTGCGCGGAGATCCAACTTGAAGAAAACTTGTGCCCCGTGTAGTTCATCGATCATATCCTCCAAGCGTGGAATAGGAATCCGGTACTTAACCGTGATCCTATTAATGACACGACTGCCCATGCACATCCGCTAACTCCCATCCTTTTTTGGATGAGAAGAGCGGGCACCGCACATGGAGACATGCTCTCTCTAACCAAACCTTTCTCATAGAGATCACTGTTTTACTTCTGTAACTCTGTGTGCTCTGTAGGTGTCATCCTGTAATGTGGGAGGTTCAGGAGTGAAGTCTCAGGGACCAAGTCTATGATGTGCTGAATATCCTTCAACAGTGGTAAACCCGCTTCCTTGGGTTCCTCACAAACATCACTATAATCACCAATAATAGACTTCAAACAGTCAAGGAATAGGTGTCAGAGGTGCAGAAAACATACCTACTAAACAATAGGCGGTACCGTGTTGCCTAGCATCTGCTAAAAAACTGGATGGTGGAGACCTCGCAAGAACATCGGCTTGTGTCACCGGGTTGAGTGTAATATCCTTCCCCTGCCAAATGATAATAAAAGTGTTGAACTCCCCGTCATGTTTACTCTTGCGATCAAACTGCCAAGGCCGGCCCAAAAGCAAATGACAAACATCCACAGGAACTACCATGCATGTAATCGTATCCTTGTACACCCCATCTATCACAAACGAGAGTGTACAACACTCCTGGGTTGTGTCTGCTTCTCTCCTCCATTGCTAAGCCAATGGATATCGAATGGTGTCGGGTGTGGGGTCAATTTTAGACCTAACTTCTCTATAATATTTGCTGAAATAAGGTTCTCCGTCGATTCCCCATCAATAATAACATTCAAAAGAAACCCGTTAGCTACACACCGTGTCCAATTTTTTTTATTTCGTAACCACATCGCGGGATCTCCGCTCCCTGGAGTAATCACATGATTCACCGAACCACATAGAGAAAAAAAAGAAGAAGTTACCCGTGTGGGGTTAGCCATTACCTCAATCGTGAGCGTTCCATTTACAACCGCCACTGATCGGAACTCATTTATTATTCGAACCGTTGTACCTAACACCCTTGTTGACGTACTGCTCTTGGAGATGATGTCATTACTGACGTTACTGCTGACTTCATCTCCTGGTTTGACCTTGCCGCTTGATCTGGATCCCCGACGTCCGATTTTGCCAAGGTTACGCCCTGCCCTAGGCTTCCACTCTTGGGGCTTGGTTTTGGCGACTCCTTCCCATGAATTCCCGGTGTTTTTGAGGGCTCTTCAATCCCTATACACACATTGCTCATCGGAGAGGGATTTAGGGCAGTTTGTGGTTTTCGATCCCGAAGAATTGTAGAGAATGGTACGACTAACCTTGGTCTGCCGTTTTCGTCATCTTCGATGGGTACTTCCTCCATCGCCATAACATCTCTCTTTTTCTTCTTCGAATTGGGTTCGTCTTCTTTCCCCAATTGCTTAATCACCGACTCCATTAGCGCAAATTGAGTTCGAACTAACTCCAATAAAATCTCTCCTTTCGACACCATCGTAGGATCGAAATCCGATTAAGGATAGGCTCTGGTACCACAATTTAATGTAAACTATAAGAGAGAGAGATAAGTAATTGAAAGATCAATCCAATTAACCATGAAACCTAGGGTTCTTCATAACTAAATTAGGGTTCTTCCCCAAATAACAAAATAAACTAATAACTCAAAAATAACAATTGAGTTTCCCATACCCAAGAATTGGGTTTTATTCTCTTAGCTTTAAAAAGGGTAAATCTGGAAATATGAAAAGACATGATATGGGTGTGTAAATGACCACCCAATACATCAGTATTCCTTTCGTCCATGAAAAAGAATATTTTGTGGGAGACTGTGCTTTTAGAAATAAGTCGATATTGGGTAATACATAAGGAAGTCAACATAAAGTCTTCCCCATTCTTCTTCTTCACAACTGCATTTCTGGCTAAATCGTTGTTGACTTCATCTCATTAAAAGCAGATATTAAGAAAATTCTGGATGTCATCGTCTTCCTGAATTTTCATTTTGATGGAGAAACTGTCTCGATGGGGCTCCTGTCTAAGTATGATTTCAAGTTTTAACTTCTTAATTCATAAGTAGCCCACATTTTCATTTTAACTGTACGTGAAAACATTTGCAACTGCTTGAAAGTTCTTGATACTGCAAAAGAAATGTAGGATATTCTCCTTTTTCTTTGTGTTGTTCTATTTTCTCTTATCTGGACGTTGTGGTCGTTTGCTGGACTTTCTCTGGTTTATTTGACGACATGGTGTGCAGCAAAAGCATGGTGAGATAGTTTTCTTGTATCCAACATTGGCCTCTCATGAAGTTTCTGTGTTGTTTTGCAACTTGCCACCACTTTTCTTGGAGACTACTTCTCGTATATTCATCTTAAATCCATTTCTCATGTTTTTTTTGGAGGGCAAGCTGGGGGAAAAATCCCCATGAACAAAACAAAGGAAAAAATTTGCTACAAGATGGGGACAACTCCACAACCTACAGGCAGGTGTGGGAGAGCCTGCACATCAAAAAGGAAAAAGGAAATACAAATGTCTACAGGGATCAAGAAACTTGTCTAAAATAGATCTTCCCAGTTGTAATTTCAAAGGTGATCTTGTTGAGGTCTTTAGCAAAGGAACTAGGAGTCACTTTAAAATGACCAAGAGAGGGGGAAGTACTAGTACTAGTCAAGTGGTTTGGGCCTCTATTGGTTTATCTGTAAACATGTATGGTTTCACAATCACCAATGCCAGGCAATTGATTATGAATCTTTTTAGTGATCTTCCTGGCTCTCCATGGAGGGGGGTTAATTCTTTTCACAATGTGCACAGCCTTTTGTGAGTCAGATCTAAGAGACAATCTCTGAACCCCCGCATCTAGAGCCAATTTTAAGTTTGCAACCCACTTGTTAACCCTTGCAACTCATGCATAAGAATGAGTAATACCTTCATGATCTCTGAGCATTGCTCCAAAGGCTCCCACGTCACCAAGAGAACCATCAGTGTTTACTGCAAAATCCTCAATAGGTGGTTTTGCCCACCAACAAGCAAAATGAGTGATGACCTTCCATCTTGGCTCAAAATTCCACCTCTCAAAGAACACTCTATTAGCAGCATTTTCCTCAGTAGTCATAGTGAAAGAGGCCATCCTGAGTCTAACAGTTTCAACAATCTTGTTAGTAATATCTGCAATAGTGAACTCCTTCCAATTAAAAGTTCTCTCATTCCTTTCAGACCAGATGACATAGCTGAGAGCATTAAACACCAGTCTCCTGATGGTTGCAACAGTAGAGCTTCTACTGAAGTGATCAATGCACCAATCAACCTCAGTTTTCCAGTCAACAGGTTGTGGTTAAAGCCCATTTTAGTTGGCAGGTTATACCAAACTGTTCTACATCCACAAAAAATGTGGTCTTCATTCGCATTACTATCAACAACACAGTAAACAGACAGAGAAATCAATGCAACCCCAGCTTAACAGCTTATCTTGGGTTCTCATCACTCTTTTTAAGGCAAGCCAGGTATTAAAATTATGCTTGGGATATTATTGGGAAACCAAACAAGGGAAGTTCAAGGTTGCCTAACCCTCACCATTCTCAGGCTGTTATAGGTCTCCTTAAGAGCTTACTTCCCATTTGTAGTCACAGTCCAAACAATCTCATTATTAACATTGCTCTCAGGACTAATGTTGTTTAACTGCTCCGAAATATTCCTCAATCTAGTCACAACATTTTATGGAATAGCCCATTGATCCCCATTAATAATCTTAGACACAGAAGTGTTCAAATAAAGAGTTGAATCATACTGGTATTGTTGGGGAAATATACTTTTTAAGATGCCCATGAGGTGCCAGGGGTCAAGTCAGAATTTTGTACCGTTTCCGCTTCCATTGTCAATGAGATGCTGCATAAAGTTCTTAGCATTCTCTCTACTCTTCATTATATTTCTCCAAGCACTCTTGAGAGATGCTTATAGACCAAAAATCTCTGTTTCTTATTAAATAGCTATACACCCTGTCAACCCAAATAGACTCTCTGTGAGACAATACTCCAAGTATGTTTCATGATTGAAGCTTGATTACCAATGTCAATGTCCCTGGTCCCCAAACCTCCTTCTTCAAAGGAAAAACAACAAGTATGCCACCCAACCATTGGAGATATGTTCTCAATGTCAGTTCCAGACCAGAAAATTCTTCTACCCACATCACTTAACAGTTTCACAATGGATTTAGGGAGAATAAAACATGTTGTCCAAAAAACTTGTATGTTACTCAACACTACCTTAAGAATGACTAATCTTCCTGCGTAGCTCAAATGTTCAAATGTCCGCTCTTCCAAGAGTTGATTCTTCTGGATAAGGCATCAACCACTGGCATACAGTCACTAGCTTTTAACCTTGTTGTGATAAGGGGTAAGTCAAGGTACTTAACCGGAAGCACTCCTTAGGCAAAATCTAGAGTATCACGCGTAGCTTCTGATTCGTCATCATCCAGACCTGCACAAATTAGTTTACTTTAATTGCAGTTGAGTTGTAAACCAACAAATTGGTTACACTCAGTAAGAGCGTTAGCAAAAACAACTGCATAAGTATGAACCCCAACCATAAATATAATTAAATCATCAGTAAAATGTGAGATTCTGGGGTTAAAATATCTAGGTTGCAGTTTAAACAACCCTTGGTCCACTTTAAGATCAATTTTCTTAATGAACATTTTCATCAACATCACAAAAAGGTAGGGAGACCCTGTCTCCCTGTCTAATACCTCTATGCCCCTTAAAAAGCTATATTGGGGATCCATTAATTATCACAGAGTAGGTGGGTGTGGAAATACACTCCCAAATCCAGTCAATCATTCTTTTAGGGAAATTAAAAACCTTGAGAGCTTCAATCTCGTCATCACATCATCCCATCTAACCATGTCATATGCCTTTCTTAACAATTTTAGCAATACATCTAGCATTTACCAGTCCCCCTATGATAGTTCCTTGACAATTCATAAGTAAGAAGAATGCCATTAGTAATATTCCTACCCTGGATAGATGCAGATTGTTTAGGGCTAACAATATTCTCAATAACATTCTTAATTCTATTACTAATAACTTTAGATATGCACTTATACAAGACATTGCTACAAGCAATAGGTCTAAAGTCATTATAAGAGGATTACTAACTTTGGAGATTAAGGTAATATTAGTGGCATTAAGCTCTATAAGCATGTGCGAGGCTTTAAAAAAGTTAGTGACAACATTAATAAAATCCATGTATATGATGCTCCTGTTCTCTTAAAAACAAGAGTATGTACCCTTCAGGTCCTGAAGGTTTGTCATTGCCAATGGACTTGAGAGCTTCAACAATTTCCTCACTAGTAACATCTTTGGTTATTTCAGCTCTATCTTCCTCACTAAGGGTGGGAAAGTGTAGGTTAGTCAGAAAAACTATGCTTTTCACCCATAATATTCCTAAAATAGTTAACACTCTCATTCCCAATGAGGTTATCCTACTCATTCAAGTTGCTTTTCTCATCAGAGATAATCAGTCTTATTCCTAGATCTTATAGAGGGGAAAGATCTATGAAAAAAAGCAGTATTATCATCTCCAACTTTCAACTAATTGACTCCAGGTTTTTGTTTTGCGAAAATTCGATCCTTTCCCCTCGCTGTCATTTTTATAGTTCTCTTTGATATATTTTATTTATTTATTTATGAAAATATATATTCTTCAGCCTGCTTAGGTGGTAGTCGTTGATCACTTCATGGTATCATTTTTATTAAAAATATGTTAAAACCCACATATTCTTCTGAGCTACTTAGTGGCATCATTCTTGCAAAATTTAACAACTTTATGAGTTATGCTCTTTTCTTACTCATTTTTTTTAATGAATTCAGGGGGTATTGGTTCAATTTTGTATATTGTCACAAAGGTCCCCTACCAAATGACTCCATTGCACATATACTGTTCTAAAAAGTTGCTTGACTAAATTTTCTTCTTCACAAACCATCTTGTATGGCCAGTTAACCAGTACGATGGTATGTCAGCATGGGAAGTGTATGTACTACATTTCTCTTGCAATAGTGCATTTTTTTTGGTTTCCGTGGTCATTATATTGAATCTATTATCTAGTTTCTGCTAATATTTGCACAACTTAATGAAATCAGTCCACATGTAAGTAACATTTATGGATCGAGTCCACATTAAAGCAACACGTCTACCTGAAAGCAGTATGTATGGAACCACCAACGATGGTTATTTTCTGTCAATTTGGATAGAATTGGATAAATAGATGTAAGAAATATGCATATGCATAAGTAATATATGCGGCGAAACCAAGTGAGACTCGGTCAGTTGGTAGGGTCATTACTTGATAAGCCAAGAAGCCCTGGAATCAATTCCATCATAAGCTGCTCACCTTAAAAAGAAAATGCACTGATCATCAGATTTTTGCTTTTCTTTATGCTTATAGATCCAGTCAATGTCTAAGTAACGTGCCATATATGTCATATGTGCGGCCATATAGGGTTGGGCAGGGCTAGATAATCGTCGACACATATACATAAGGAGTACATGCACGTACTAATTGAATATTGAAGTTACAATTCAGCATATTTGCTTTCTTTGTCAATGTTTTTGTTTGTTTCTGTATCTTATTTATTTCTTATGGCTGTTTAGACCACATCAGCGCTATAAATTGATTTACACTAATTAATCGGTGATATTTTTTGGTTTTTACAGCTGAGGTGACAATGTTTGAGGACAAAGTTGTTGTCTATAGATTTATTCAAGATCTGAACATTTTTGTTACTGGAGGTGACGAAGAAAATGAGCTCATTTTGGCAACAGTGCTTCAGGGGTTCTTTGACGCAGTTTGTAGTCTCCTTGGGTATTGCAGCACATACATACCTTGGGCTGTGGTCTTTTGCATTTTCATCTACTGTGTTTGGTTTTGTACTTCAGATGTTGAATATTCCCTTAATTATTCATGTATTGTCTTGTTCCAGGAACAATGTCGACAAAAGGGGGGCATTGGAGAACTTGAATGTTATTTACTTATGCCTCGATGAAATTGCTGATGGAGGGTATGGATAGTTGCTTCTTTTACTCTTTCACTTTGTGTTTCTTTTTTTTGCTAGGCAAAGCTGGGGTTAGGGACCCCAGGACCGCAATGAATTAATGAATAAGGGTTTACATCCTACTTTATTGTGTATCCCTAACATTCTCATCAAGTTTGACTTGCAGGTCATGAGGGTAGGTGTTAGGGGGCAATACAATTTCACAAAAAAGTACTAGAATGAGGAGCAAGATAGTCTGCACAACTATTTGCCTCTCTGAAAACAAAAAATATTTTTAACTCCTCAAGCTTCCCAAAGATATCTCTAATCAGTGGCAGCCTGTAGCCTTGGATGTCCAAACAGCACCCCTGGTTGCAATTCTCTCAATAGGCCTTTCATCTCATGATATATGACTGAGATAGGCTGTTGCAGACCACTATAAGCTGAAAGGCAGACCCCTCTGTGATCCCTCAAAAAACCACCATGACCCCCTTTGTCTTCACAATATGAATCATCAGAGTTAAGTAAAACCACTCCTTCAGGTGGGGGGTCCCAAGAGCAGTATTTGATCACTGGCAAACAATATTTAGTGGCAATTTTCCAAGCAGTGCATAGTCTTCTAGCTGTGGTCTGTCCTTAATCTTGACAACAACTGACTGCAGTCTGTGAGCAGCATCCTTAATTATGTTCTTGTACAGTTGGTTTGTTGGCAAAGCTGAGTTTCTAATGATCAAATTATTTCTATACTTCCACAGATAGTACACAAGAGCTAAAAGCTGCAGATAAAACTTTGAAGGTTATTCCCTTTTTTGTCCATGGAGCATATATAATCCACCTCATTAGGTAGAGTGCTAGTAGCTCTGTTAATCCCATTAGCCTGCAGAATGTTTGCCACATATTCTTAGCTAACACACACTCCATGAAGAGATGGTTGCAATCCTCATCCCCAGCTTTGCAAAGATCACAAAATGCTGATTGGAGCACTCTTTTCTGCACCAACATTTTCCGTAGTTGCCATGTAACCTTTGAGCAAAAACTCCACAGAATAAACTCATGCCTTGACACCACCTGGGGGCTCCTACAAAAACTTTCCCAGTTCACAGGACTTCTAGTGGCTTTCATGGTAGGTGTCAGAGAGAGTATAATTACCTTGTGGGGAAGGTTTCCGTATGACTTTATCTTCAGACTGAACTTGAGCAATTTTAGGCAGATTTGGCATGATGTCATCCTCAGGATTTGGCCCTAGTTGACTAGGGATGTTCCACTGCCCCTGTGATATAACCATGCTAACCTTGGTGTCCATTAACAAGTAGGACTTGTATCTAAAACTCTTGTCTAAACCATGGGAGGAGAATACCTTTCTTATGCCTAGGGTTCTCTCCCAAAAGAAATATGAGCCTCATTCCCAAAAAGGTGAAGAGTGAACTTGCTTGCTTCCTCTCTTGATTTCAAGATATTCCTCCAAGACCAAGAACAGTCTTGAGGAATAGGCATAGACCAAAATTCTTTCCTTTTATAAGGTTTGCAGCCACCCATCTTCCCCATAAGTTAGTATCTCTTGAGGCAATCTTGAATATATGTTTCATGGCTGCAGCATTATTCAACACTTAAAAAGTTTTCTCATACCCAAACCTCCCTCTTTAGTAAGAAAACAGACCTCATTCCATCCACTAGGAGCTCTCTTCTTAGCAGTGAATCCACCATGCCAAAGGAACTTAGCAAACAATTTTTCAATAGCATCAATAATCTTCTTAGGAAGAGTAAAGAGGCTAATCCAGTAAACATTAATGCTATAAAGGACAGACTTTAGGAGCTGAAGCCTTCCAACAAATGAGAGAAGTTTGTTACTCCAATGTTGTATCCTGGCAGTCATTCTGTCCACCAAAGGCTTGCAGTCTTTTGCTTTGAGTCTTGTTTAGATAAGAGGTACTCTCAAAATGCAATTTTTCCTCATTGAATCCTAGAATGCCACATATAAGCTACTTGGTCCCTTCAACCCCAGAAAAGACTTGTTTTGATTAGCTTCTAACCTAGTCATCTGGTTGAAAAAACAAAGGCACTCTCTAACTGCATTGGCTGACAAGAGATCCCCATTTAAGAAGATAAGAAAATCATCTGCAAGCATTAAGTGAGTGAGAGTAGGCCTTGAGCATCTATGATGCAATCCTATAGTTATGTTTTCTACTTTTTCTTCAAGAAGTAATCCCAGGGCCTCCTTGACAAGTACAAAGAGATAAGGGGACATGGGGTCCCCTTGTTTCAGCCCTCTCTGTCCTTTAAAAGATCCCTCAAGAGCCCCATTGATTGACACATAAAAAGGAGTAGTAACACATTCCCTAATCCAACCAACAAACTTGGGAGGGAAATTAAGAGTCTCCAAAACTGCATCCCAACTAACCATGTCAAAAGCTTTCTTAAGGTCCACCTTGTGTTTTATAATACGGCGGGTACTATCAATTGGGCCTCCTAAATAATTTAGGGCACGGGTCGAGGGTTGAATACAAGATGTGTTGGATATTTAGTTTAACTTGCTCATTAAGAAGAGGCGAGTGTAAGAAGATAGATTTTTCGAGGTTAATGGATTGACTCGAAAGATTACAAAAAGTGGTGAGTAAAGAACAAAGATAGGTGAGTTTGGTTGCGGATGTCGATGAAAAGAGAGAAAGGTCGTCGGTCGGCATATTGAAGGTGGGTGATAGGTGGGGTAGATGGAGATAATTTGTTGCCCTGGATGTGATTAATAGATTGTGCTTCATGGAGCTTGGAAGACAAAGCTTGCATAGAAAGAAGGAAGAGGTACGGAGAAAGTGGGTCGTCTTGACGGAGCCCACATGTAAGTCGATCATATGCCTTTTGCATATCAAGTTTAAAGGCCACAAACCCTCTTTGCCGTGCTTTAGACTTGATGATTTTATGCACAACTTCAGTACTAAGAAGAATATTATCATGGATGAACTGGCCCGAGATAAAAGCAGTCTGATTTGGATCAATTAATTTGGGGATAAGAGGTTTTAAATGTATGGTCAAAAGTTTGGAAATGATTTTATACAATAGGTTACAAAGGCTAATGTAGGGCTGACAATTTAAACCCGACACCCGACATGAAATCGACCCAAGTTTTTCGGGTTTGGGTTTACTCTTCATGGGTTTGGGTTTGGGTCAACCCAAAGACACGATCCTAAAACGGGCTGGGTTTGGGTTGACCCGAAATAACCCGAGGGTTAACGTGTAATTTCAAAAGAAAAGAAAACTTACAAAAATAGTAACACTCTTTCTCCCTAGTTTCTTGGGTGGCTACTTTTAGTTTCTCTACACAAAATGTTCTCTCTTGTTCCACCATTTCTTCTCTCTCGGCAGGTTTCATCTCTTTTAGGTTCTTAATTAACAAAGTAAGCTTCATTTGATTACGAAGTACAAACTTTTGAGAATAATGTAGTATCTTATAACTTTGTAACCTAAGTATAATTGATATCTTTGATGCTTGTTTAGGTGAATTTTATGTTATCCATGCTTTGATCGCTTAGTTTTTAAAAGTAATTAACCTGGTGAAGTTTATGTTTTAATTTTATTGGTGAAGTTTATGTTTTAATTTTATTGGTGAAGTCTATATTTTCTATTTTTGTTTTGTGTTTTATACATTATTATACTTGCACATACATTATGAAATCTACACAGGGTTATCTTTTGGATGGGCTATGGGTAGGTCTTTAGACTCCTGCATTCTTAATATGTGGACAAGATTTTTTTCGGGTCAGGATTGGGATGGGTCAACCCGGGTTTTCTAACCCAACCTGTATATAATCAAGTCAAACGGGTTGGGTTGGGTTGGGTCAACCCAAAAATTAGCAGGTCGGGTTTGGGTTTGCTAAACCTGATAGGAAAAATTATTGGGTCGGGTTTAGGTTTAGAGTTTGTGACACGAACCCGATCTTACTCGGTCCGGGTCCCAACCTGATTGCCACCCCTAGGTTAATGGGATGAAAGTCAGTCAGTTTGGTCAGGTTGGAAATTTTCAAAATGAGAACGATATGGGTATGGGTTGTACCAGTGGTGAAAGTGTTAGCAAATAAAAAATGTTGGACCATTGAACAAACTTGGGGACTAATAGTAGCCCAATTTTTTTGAAAAAAGAGGGCAGGGTACCCATCCGGTCCAGGAGCTTTTAATGGCCCAATAAAAAAGGCAACATTCTTAATTTTCCACTCTAAAGGCACTTTAGTAAGGCAACAATTTAATTGATCCGAGACTTGAAAAGGGAAACGGAGAATAAAATCATGAGGTGGGTCGGGAACTTTGGTGGTAAGGATGGCATGTAAATGTTCTTGAATTTTCCGACCGATCATATCTCGGGTCGTGACCGTCGCATCATTTTCACAAGTGAGGGAAGAAATTCGATTTATTTTGCGTCGAATAATGGTATGGATGTGGAAATACCTCGTATTACGGTTGCTAAATTTAAGCTTGCATCGCTTTGCACGTTGAGCCCAAAAGTACTCCTGGACCAGCAACATATCAAGGCGATATTTGAGCCGATTTTCCCTTGTATAAAGAACACCCAAGTTTGCAGATATAGTTTGAAGCTCCTCCAACTCATCCGTAGTGGTTTGAATTTGCTCGAAGAGATTTCCAAAGACTTGTTTATTCCCTTGTCGAAGTTTTGAGCGAAAATTTGTAAAGTGCTTTTGAAGCACAAAAGAAAGGGTGCCAGAGATATGCTCATTCGCCCAGTTATCAAGAATAAATTAGCCAAAACTCGGATGCGACAACCACATGTACTCAAAGCAAAAAGGTCGTGGAGGGGACCGAGCGGGTAGGTGTCCTACGTAATGGGGAGATGATCCGAATGATAAGAAGGAAGGTGCTCAACCAGAGCATGTGGGAACGTCGTGTATCACTCCAAAGACACCAGAGCTCTATCAATCCGTTCAAGAATTATATCCCTGCCTTGCCGTTTATTACACCACGTATATTTCGGCCCCGTAAATTGGAGTCCCATAAGCCCATATTTTTGAACAAATTTTGAAAGTACTTGTTCTGGTTCCAGCCCACAGGTTCTCCCCCTTTTTTTGTCACCTTGGGAACAAACCTCATTGAGATCCCCCATCAAAACCCATTTACGCTGTAAACCGCGATTGTGCATCAAATTATAAAGAAAATTCCATTACGATTTACGTAAATTTGGTGAAGACGAAGCATACACAAAAGATATTTCATATTCAACATTTGATGCCAACGTCACACAAACATGAATACACCAGTCACAAGCAAAAAGAACATTCACGATCACTTCCGGTTTCCATAATAATAACAGTCCACTCAACAGCCCCGTAGCAGCTTGTTCCACAAAATACTCATACGACAACCTTTTCGCCACCGAAACATGTGAAACCGATGTAGCTTTTGCTTTACAGAGGAATGTCATATGGGGTCTACTTGTCATCATATGATGACGGACACCCCGGAATGAGGAGGGTAGACCCACCCCTCGTGCATTCCAGGCGCTAAGTCTCATTTATTACCTGGAGGCACCTTAAGGCCAGCCTCCTTAGCCTCAGAAATGTTGGTAGCATACATCATCATACGACTGGATTCACCCATACCTGGCATCTATCCGCTCGAGTCACCCATACCTTCCAGTAAAACCTTAGATCCGTCAGGTAACAATGTCGCACGTGAACTCGCCATTATAGTTTTGATAGTCTCTCTCATCTCCTGACCCTTTTGTTGATCTCTATGATGGTTTTGGTGTGTGTACCGCGACCACGTCCCTGTGGTGTGTAAACCCTTGCAGCACTTTTTGCACTTCTGGCATTAATCGGACTAACCTTTGCTTGTCCTTGGGCTCCAAGAGAACGGCCTAATGGATTGGATGGTCGTGGAATGTTTGAACCCAATTTAATATGTTCAGGTGGACTTGCCCAGTTGGAAATGGGGCTTTTGGTCTTGGTACGCACGCCCAAATTAATTTCATCAACCACTTGAGAGACCCCATCATGTACTCCTGTCCTAGCCCATCACAAGTACCACCCATCATTTCAGACACCGTTCGTTTTCCTTTGTCCAAACGTGGTTTTTTGCAACGTGCCTGTTCTTCTTCAACGTACACATTAACCAGCCCCTCAACAGAAAAATGCGGACCCATCGTCTGCTTTGTACCCAACTTATCTAATTCCATATCTCGGAGCTCTCCTTGGAGTTTTGGTGGCCTTACAGCACCCACCTGACCATCATGAGTACCATGTTTGAGGTCAACGACAGCATCTCTGGCTTCCCCAGCTGTCGCGCCCCAGGTAGTCTTGTCAGCCCTTCTGCATGTTTATATGCACCCTTATCTTGAGCCGTCTTAAACGTGAGTCTCGTCATGGACTCTGTACTATCAGGTGAGAACGGTAAAGTGAGAACTTGGGGGTTTGCAGCATAGTCCTTAGGAATGATGCGAATTGCTGTAGAGTACAAAGGTTTCTCCTCCATGTGGTTTTGGTACTGCAGTGCTGGGTGCATACTCACAAACCGAGAAACAGTATTGTTACAGTGCCGAAAAAGATGACCAAGAATGCCACAACGAAAGCAGATGTTGGGAAGATATTCATAGCGATATTGAATCCAAGTACGACCATGACTAGACAATGGCACAAAATCACCAGGTGGTATAGCAGAACTGATGTTGAGAAGGAGTTTAATGTGAATACAAGTTGAAGAGTTTTGACGAGTAACCACAGAAGCTTCAGAAGGGGAGGTTCTAGTTTGAGGGATATCAATGGCCAAGATTTGTTCGTAGTTAAACGAATAAGCAGTGACAATTTGAATGATGGCATCGATAGTGTGGTAATATTTGAGAAGTCCCTCCAAATGATCCCAAAGAAATACTGTTTGAAAAGCTTGTTGATGATCTCTATTAAAAGTTTCCCAAAGAACAAGTTGAATAATGTTGCCTAAGACCACCCATGGTTGTGAAAGATACACCCTCTGCATGTCTTCTTGAGTAGCAAAAGCTATGTGAAAAATTTCTTCCTCCGCAGTGATCTCTACCAATTACCAAAGCAAGTCCTTTCACACATTAGGAAGTTCTTGGACCACCGTTTTCTCAGCAAGAGAAAATAATAACATTTTTCCCGCCAAATGAAAACAATGATGCTCTGCAACTAATCTCTGTATCTCCTCTGTATATGGAACCACTGGTTTTTCACGGTTGAGTATGGCCATTTTGTTTTTAAATTCTTCAATAAGAATATCAGTGGAGTCCTTCGGAGTTGGAGAAGAAAGGGTTGGCAGGGCTGGTGGTATTTGGGTTAGGGAGTTGCTTTGATGGCCAGGGGTTAGAAGCCATTGTTGTATTTCAGGACAAGGGAGAAGAATAGGTTTGGTCGCGTGCTTCAGTTGATTTGGAAGGGAATGATTGAGGTATACGAACCCTAATTGGGAGTGAGAGATTATCAAGGCAAAGAAGCAACTGTCTCTGCTTCGGTTCAACTCCCCAGCCGCCACAAGTTGATTTGTAAAATCCCACTCAATAAACCACTCCAAATAGCAACCAAAACCTGGAGAACACTTTCTTTCAAAACTTGTCCGAACCTACACGTGGAACCCATGCACTTCCCAAAGTCCAACATACCACCACATCGCAAAACCAGAAACCATTCATTTCCACAACCTTCTCCAACTAATGGAAAGCATGCGCCGCCATACTCAAACCCCGCCACGATTGAGGTCGAAAAAATCATTATTTGAGACATCGAGAACGACAAGAACAACAAGGAGAAAAAAACTGAACAAACAAATTGAAACGCATGAAACGATCCAGTGAAAACCAGAGAAGAAGATCGCCCCACGATTGCCTCACAAATCGCCTCCACGTGATGTGAGCAGAGCATTTTTTTTAGTGAATTTTTTCCTCTAAGAATGTTATTTGAAATGATTCTTCCCTATATGAAGGCTGATGGGCAATGGATTACAAGAGGAGATATAACAAGCTTAAGCCTCATAGTAGTAATCTTTGAGATAATTTTATAAACAATATTGCAACTAGGAATTGGCCTAAAATCACCAAAAAGAAGAGGGATTAGTAATCTTAGGTACCAGAGAAATGTAACTAGAGTTTACCTTCTTTAAGGATCTTTCCACTTTTGAAGAAGCTGTTTATGGCTGCAACAAGGTCATGCTTGACTTCAAATAAAAGTTGAACTTGAAGAAGAGAGCATTGTAACAATCTGGTCAAGCAGATTTGGAGTCATCAATGTCAAACAAAGTATTCTCAATCTCTACCCTCTTCGACAACAGCAATAAGCTTCAAGTGATCTCTGTTATGAACCTTGACTTTAAAGTTCAAATTCCTGAGGGGGGAGGTGTTGACATTTGTATCTTCTTGGCCCAGCATACCTTGGAAGTATGAACTGCTTCAGTTACAATGGCTTCAACTTCAGTCACTCTCTCATTGTTGTTATCAGTATTGGCCAAAATAGAGTTGTGGGTCCTCCTAGCTCTAACTGCACTGTGAAAGAAGGCATTATTGGAGTCTCCCAGCATGATCCAATTAATCCTAGATTTCTGGTATAAGAAGGACTCCTCCCTGGTAGCAACCACTTTGTACGTCTCCAGAGCTTCATCTTCACTGGCATGGAGAGTAGTATCTGTGGGGTTGGCTTGAACTTGAACTTGCACAGCATAGCTTAGCCTTTACTGATGTTTCTATTATTATTTTTTTATTTGCAATGTTAACTCCGTAAACTACTGCTTTTCTTGTTGATGGTAAAATATATATTTATGAGGCACAAAGTCTTAAGATTAAGGTAATTTATAAATAGAATTTTTTTGGGATTCAAAGCAGAAAATCTATTTATTTTTCATATGGTGCAATAGTATCATGAGTTTTTTTAAGCTAGTATTATGCGTTTACTTTAACCCAATATAGACACATTATAAAACCACCTAACAATATTGAACTTGGTACCTAATTTTTTTTTCCGAGCACTAGGCAATCTATTTATGTTACTATTTTTGTATTCTCCTCCCTCTTACTGTCTTACATGCCCTGTAAAGCTGTAACCTATACCGCTCCATGTGTAGTTCGTGCAGAGCTACGGATAAGCGTCGCATCACAAAATACAAAACCCGCATGGTTGATGATAAATTTCCTTCTATCTCTGAAAGAGCTCAAATCTGCACACACTACAGTTTACACACCAAAAGACAGGCACACACTTGAAGAATACGTTGAAATTCTCGAATTTATATATATAGGCACACTTCTACTATAGCAGAATCGGTAATCTATATACTAAATCTCTTACTTTATGTATGTATGTATGTATGTATGTTCATTTTTGTTGTTTTATTCATGACCATGAAGGACGGAGTTTTTTTTTTTTTTTGGCAGTATAATTCTTGAAACCGACGGAAATGTCATCGCGGGGAAAGTCGCTAGCCATACTGTGGATGCTGCAGCACCCTTGTCGGAGCAGGTGATGTACTGTTAACCCTCTTCCTAAATTTTCATCCAAAAGAATACTCTCGGTTTCTTATAAATCAAACACTACCATTTTTTTTTCCGCAGACATTGTCGCAAGTCTTATCAACAGCAGGTGAACACTTCACAAGATCGCTTCTCAAACTATCCAATTAGCCGGGAGGTTATTTTTTCTGCTGGTTGTTGTCTGTTAGATCCTAGTAGTCAGCTTTACCCAGAGCTTATTCTGCAACTTTGATGTTTGAAGGCGCCACAAAATATATTTACTACCATTTTAACTGCAAATATTAACCGACATTAGAGCTTTTGCTCGTTTCCTGTAACATGCCTTTATTAAATCTGGGTACATGAAGATACTTTTGACTGTATTCTGTAAACCTTGGCCATTTAACTTTTAATTATTGACCCCGTGGGTACTATTTTTGAGAATGCCAACATATGATGTAAAGCTAAACGTTGCTGTAAGACTTCTTTTATAACTAAATGTCACAAGCTTGATTAGCATTAGATTAGCCATTGAAATACAAGTATTCACTTGTGCTAGGAAAGAGCTTGGTACACTGTAAATAATGTTGGATCACAAATATTTTTGGTGACGTGATATTTCCCAACTGTTAGATTTTGATTTGAGAGGAAAGCTTGGCTAATGGAATTGTCCACAACTGCTCAATCACCAGACATTTCCCCAATCACAAATGCTTTCCAGATAACAAGTGGAGCCCTGATTAAAGCAAATTATAGGATTTTGACAAATGCTTACCAAATAAGATTTTAATAAATGTGAACCATACTCTAATAAGCATATAAAAACTGTAATTAAGACATGTCAATTCCACCTATATTACTAACCGCCAATAATAGACCTAGACCATGATTTCTGACCAAAGAAAAAACTCAAACTGTATATATATTTCAACAGGAGTGGCATTCACGTTTGTATAGAAGTTATATTATCTGACACTTGCATATGTACTTTTTTATAATCAGCGTTCAGCGCCGTTGCATTGCATTCTAAGCTCTATTAAACAATAAGGAAGACAATGGGTATATGGGTTTGATTATATTATCAACCCAATACGGTTCTCTCAAAAACAATAAACAACAACCAGAATAAAATGCTTCCATGCAACTATGCAAGTGTGTTAGGGTTCTGATTTTCAATCTTTTCCAATATATGTATAGACCTCCATACTGAAGGCCTAAAATAGGGTTACATACTGATATATTGGAGATAATACATAGAAGCTTTTGGGCATCCCGTCTTTTTACAGTATCTATAGAACATTTCAGACAACCCATTTTTCACCGATTTCCTCCATGTTACAGTGAGTTGATGGCCTTATCATATGCCCATAAATTGGCATTAACATATACTATATCAGACATAACATCGGTTAATATCTAGTGATCTGCAGGTTGGCTCGCTTATTTACATTTTTTTTTTCACTCTGATAATAGAGTTGTTCCTGATAATATAGTAAGAGCATCTCTAGCAGCGAGTGTGGGTTTGGGTGTGAGTTCTGACACCCTGGCCCACCAAACCCACAACTCACACCCGACCTCTCCCAGCAGCCAGTGTAAGTTTCCTACGTGGCATTTTTTTTTTTTAGAGAAAATTAAAACATCGCCGCATCAACTGTAAGTAAAAACTCACATCCAATTCGACTATTTTCACAATTTTTACATCTACCTCTCTCTCAAAAATCCCTTGGTAAAAAAATCTTTGAATTCCAACATAATCAAAATGCATATGCCAGATGGAGACCCACACCCAAGTACTCTGCCTGGGTTTAGAGGAACAAGAGATCCAGAGCGTTCTGTAACTCGCTCGAGGTCCGAAAGGAAGAAAAAACGGGTGGAATTTGAAGATGTCCAACCCTAATCTATACCAAACCCAACCCAAAAAAACTTCCCGCGGAGGTGTATTACCCAACTCCCAGACGGAGTCAGTCACATTTATTACACGGGAAAGGAACTCACGGAAAATTTTAGTGTAATTGTGAATTTGTTTTTTTTCCATAAATCAAGTGTTTGACAAAATGCCTCAATGAACATAATCGGGATTTGATGCGTGTGCACGACACATTCACTACGGTGTTCAAAGTGTGGAAGGATATTGCCACAATTCCAGTTGTAAGGGACGTCGTGGTGAATATTTTCGGGCAGTTTATGGAAATACACTTAGGCAATTAAGATAATCGGCTGTTGAGACGATCACCACACTATTGAGACGATACACTTAGGCAATTCAGTTTATGGAAATGGCCAGGCGGCTAATCTGTTTATTATAGGCAGATACCATATTGATCACCGCACTGTTGAGACGATCACATGGGAACCTTGGTTCGATTCTGCAGTGTCTGAGACAGAGGACGTACTGAATGCAAAACTCTTATCCCGTAAAAGGATGCCACTTCAAGTACCAAACGAAAATTGCGAATATTACTTCGGGGATAGATGTTGGAGTCAGGTGACTGGCGAGGTGTGTATTCCTTTGGATCCTCCGCTAAGCATGTCACCACATATTAGTCCAGCGGCTTTACATGAGATGAGGCAGGCCGGGTTCGTTGACTGTGGGAAATTTGTGGTAGGGGAGGAGCGAGAGACTTACGCCTTATACTGGACTGAACAAACTTTAGAGGTAGGCCACATGTTGACAGATTCCCAGAGGATGGGGAACCTAGATCTGTTCGGATCGACTGCACTCAGAGCTGGTATTACACCCGTGGTGGTCACGCCAGCCTCGATTAATAGCTTGTCCCAGGACTTCAGTTTGCCTGGAGAGGCGGAGGGGCCAGACTTGGGGTAGCACATGGAGTGGACAGGGCAGCGTGAGAGGCTCCCCATCGCTCGCTTGAGGGATCCGCCACCCATGTCTTCTTTCTAGGGCGCAGAGGAGCTGTAGCACTTGACCCATGGTATGCGGCGACTCGTCCTTGCAGAGTCTGCGCGGGACGCACAGAGGCCCCAGGAGGTGGAGGATGAGCTTGTTATTGCCCGCAGGCAAATTGATAGTATAGATCATCAGCTATATGCCTATGTAAGTATTTTATTTATGTATTTATTGCGGTATTTTTTCTTAATGTCATATTTATTTTGTCAAAATATTTACAAAGTTTCTTTGTCCCGTTCAGGACCTACAGCTGAGGAGGGGGAGTGACGTACGGGTGGTGCCGCTACCACCTGGAGGTGGCGCGAGGATGAGGCAGCGTGGATCTGGTCCGCGAACCAGGGGAGGCAGAACTAACTACAGGGGGCGGGGCACTGAAGATGATTATGAGTAAATATAAGTGTTTTTTTATACTTTTTTAGACAATGTAGAAGTTGTGTTTTGATTATGTAGATGATTATGAGTAGACGATATATTTGTAGACGATGTTTTGGATGTTTTTAATGTTCATTAGCCATGATTATCTAATGTTGAAATTGACTGAAGTTTTTTTTGAAATTGACTATTTGTATGTTCGATTAAATTTGCACTGATGTGTTTTGCATTTCTACAGACTATTTGGTGAAGTTTTTATGTTTTTGGTAGAATTTTTTTATTGTATATTCGAACAGACTATTTATCTGTTCGAATAAATTTTAACAATTTTGCACAATTTGTCACTGAGCAGTTTTATTCGAATATAACCAAATTTTATTCAAACAAAATTGTCACTGAGGTCGAATACAAACATAGATTTGGCGGTGAAATGAACACCGCGCGGTAAAAGACCAAATCTAGGGTAAAAGACCCACAACTTCTTCCCCTTTTACATTTTTCTCGTTTTTACACTTCTTTCTTCCATTGGAAACTTGTTCACCATCTGGTATTACACCCTTCTCTCAACTCCGCAGCCTCAAATGTCTTCTTCATCATCCGATTCATCCATACCCGATCCTCCAGGTTTATCGTCGTCGTCCTCCGATGACGATCTTATCTTTAATTGTACGGCGGCAATTTGCGTTCTGCACCAAGCTGCAGTGAACATAGTAGTTGAAGATGCAACTTCAAGTTACGGCGGGAGTGTCATGGGCCGTATAGATATTAGAAAGAAACGAGATCACCCATTGGGGCATTGCAGCATTATACGAGACTACTTCAAGCCAAATTGAACATATGATCCATGGGAATTTCAGCGACGTTTTCGCATGAGTAAAGACATGTTTATGCGTCTATTCGATGCAGTCGTTGCATATGATCATTATTTTGTCTAGAAACCCAACAACACTGGTACTATGGGGTTATCACTGTACCAAAAGGTAGTCGCAACACTACGTTCCCTAAGCTACGCTATTGCGGTAGATCTTTTTGACGAATATATATGAATAGGAGAAAGCACAACCTTGGTATGTGTGAAAAGGTTTTGTGTTGCGGTTATACAAATTTTTGGCGAAGAATATCTTCGAGCACCAAACGTGGTCGACGTCGAAAAGTTAAAAGCGATCGGAGAGTCCCGGGGATTTTCCGGCATGTTAGGAAGCCTTGATTGCATGTATTGGATATGGAAAAATTGTCCCAAAGCTTGGCACGGTCAATTTACTGGTCATTACCCCAAGGCGACACTGATTTTTGAAGCGGTAGCCTCACAGGACCTTTGGATTTGACATGCTTTTTTGGGTTACCAGGGTCTAACAATGATATCAATGTCGTGCAATAATCATATCTTTTCACCGACCTGGCCGATGGTATCGCCCCGCCTTGCAATTATATAATTGTTGGAAAAGCTTATGATATGGGGTATTGCCTAGCGGATGGCATATACCCCAAATGGGGAACACTTGTCCAAACCATATCCAATCCGGTTACAGCGAAATAAAAATTATTTGCTTAACAAGAAAGTTGCCGAAAAGACGTAGAACGGGCGTTTGGGGTTTTACAATCTCAGTTCAATATTGTAAAAAATTCGGTTAAATTGTGGGACCCCCAGGATTTGAGCAATGTCATGAAGGCGTGTCTGATAATGCACAATATAATCGTCGAGGAGGAACGAGGTGCATTCCCATCATACTTAGACTACAATCCGGCCGAGCCCTCAACTATCGAAGGCGAACGGTTCGATATTGTATGCGAACGCAAAATAATAGAATCTTTTATATCAAAAATGAACCGGATTCGAAGTCGGGAACTTCACTTTGATCTAAAGGATGATCTAATCGGGCATTTGTGGGTCGTGAAGGGAAATCTTCGAAATTAGTACTCCATTTATTGTATTATTTGTGTGTTCTTGATGTAATTTAATATTTCTCTTAGTCGTACAAGTTTATTAAACATGTTTTTTAACGCAATATTGATCTTGTATTTGTTTTAACGCAATATTTTCGGAAATAAACATTTCAAAAACAAACTGTAGAATTTTGAGCAGTACATTATTCAAACGTTTACATTATTGGTTATTAGACTACATTCTTGGATAAAAAACTTATATATACAATAAAGTTATATTACATTTCATCACTGCTTCAAGTACCTGGTCCGCCCCTCTTGGCCAGACGTTCCATGATCTCAGCTTGCCTTTACAGATAGTATTGCAATTGATGTCCAGAAAGAGTACTCAAGTCTTTTTCCATGATTTTGCGATCTTCCTTTGCTTGCTCAAAATCCATTTTAGCTTGCCAGTGTTGCATTACTTATGTTCTTCTTCTTTCCTTTTTTTCTTTCGTTTGTATCTTCTCCAACCGTAGTTCATTTAGCATTTTTTGGACATCGATACCAGATGTAATCACACCCTCCATTGCCTTTTGTGATGCAAAGTTCTTTCGATAGAGTTTTTGGGCGATGGGCCTGCTTCCATCCTCATACAGCGAACCATCTAAGTCATAATTTGGGCCCGCAGATTGAGGTGTAAGTGGGCCATCGAGGTCCTCCGATAGATTGTTTGATCCGACCGAGTTCCCCGAAGAAGAATTATCCGATGTTCTCCTGGCTACATTTCTTGGTATATTCACCGCATGGTTCAACCCATCATCCCTTAGGTTGGCCCATCGTGGTTCTCACGCCAAAATCTTATACGCTTCACGGTGTTTGAAGTCATTGCTGCCATTCAAGCCTTTATAGATTTTGTGTGCATCGTTTTCCTACAATTCGCAAAATTACCCAATACAAATAAATAACGTGTATATTCGCGATAAATAATTAACATTGAGTTAAAGGAAACTATAACGTACCCGATCTTCTTATGTTTTTTCGCTGCTATTCCTAAATCATTCTTGAACAACTATCCCCTTGTACGCCACACATTGTGCATTAATGGTATACCACTGAGATTTGATCAACCCACATGATCGTCGTGTGGGGCAGTCGGGGTCTCTGTTAAAGGCAATGTTGACCTTTTGATAGAAAGTAAAATCATTTGTGCGGCCATTTGTTTGGACAGAAGTTGTTATCTACGCCCTTGCGAGACACGTAAAGTCTGCGTCCGTCCAATGCATTCCAGCATCATCCGTCTCGTCCAAAAACTCAGAATCTTCTGACACTTGCACGCTTGGTTTTTGTTTTGCGGGTGCTCTTTTCTTTCTTCCTTTTTATTTTTTTTCTGGGGAGCCTCCGCTTCAACAGGTATTGACGCATTTGCGTAACTTTGACTGTGCTGAGTAGATTCCTCATGGAATAGGTAGTTCTGAAAGTAATTTGGAGGTTGAAAACCTTGAGGTTGAGTGAGTGGATAGGGTTGATAGTACGAGATAAACGCCCGAGGTTGCAGTTGAGAGAGCATAAATGGACTTTGATATTGTCCATAACTAGGATCTCCTTGCGACATGGTAAACGGAGGTGGGGCTTGTAATTGGAATTGAGGTTGAAATTGTGATGGGTTTTGGTAGAGGTATGGAGTGAATTGTGATGATAGGTGCTGAGCGAATGGTGTTGAAGGTGGGTTATGGGAGGATGGGGTTGACGGTGTAAAATTATTACTACTGGTACCGGAGTTCGCCATTTTGGGAGAGCGTAAAGGTTCTCCTCAGCTCCGCAATTGGGTTTGAGGAAAAAGAAGTTGTCAGGGAGTGTTGATCAAAATAATTGAGTTTGGAGGTGTTTAGATCACTGCGCGGTGTTCCTTTTACTGCGCGGTAAAAAGAACACCGCGCGGTGATCTAAACACCGCCAAACTCAATTTTTTTTGAGTGTGCGTTCCCCACACTCAGTTGAATTCCTGTAGCGCCAGGTCATCAAACTCACACCCAATTATTTGCTGCTGGGAGATATTTGAGTGTGGGTTTGCAAACCCGACTCAACCCACACCCTGTTGCGTTTGCTCTTATCTTCTGATCATGAAATCTATAAAGAGGAATGGTCAAAAAGAATTGTAAACCTGAACATAATTCTCTTCTCTCTCTCTCTCTCCTTTCATCTCAAATTGCATAAACGTTTACTAGAGATTATATAAATACAGGATAAGTGAGAGATACTGAGGTCGTTTTCATATTTATGGAAACATTTACTTCCGGGGACCCTTGAACAATCTTCAATAGTTGGTGGTTGGAGCAACTCCGGTATATGTTATTTAATATAAGCTTCGACTGCTCAGGATCTGATACTTGCCCCATGAGTAACATGCTTATTTTGTGGCATGAGAAAACATGTTGGGGGAAGACTTGGAATTTTATGTGCACACTGTGATTAAATGAAATTTATACTGTGGAGTTGTGATGAGAAGAGAGAAAAATGAAAGAGCACAAGCATACGTAGGAGAGAGACTCGTTCTAAAACTTGAAAATGTGTCCTTCTCCGTAACAATAAATTTTCTTGAACTAATCAAGCCATCCAAATAGAAGGTTGACTAGAGTGTTTAAGAAAAAAAAAAAAAAGTCTCTGTATTTCTAGAAGTGAGAAGCCATCGGTGAAGATCAAGATTTCACCAGTGACCCTAGAAAATAATATTCCCTGATCCCAGAGAGAAACCGAGCCTTTACCCTAAGTTGAGACTTGATCAACAAGCAAACGCCCTTTCATCTACAAAATCTTAAAATAATTACAAACCTCTGGCCGACTCATTCGCATTAGGTTTCCTACTCATCAAATGAAAAGTCATCAACAAAATTATAATTCCCGAAATTAAATCAATTTTATTTTAAGTATTTAAAACTAAAAGGTTTCTCTCTCTCTCTCTCTGCTATTCTTCTGCTGTTGTTGTAAGAAGAGAGAAAAAAAAAAAAAAAAAAGTGGAGAAATTTCAGAACCGACTACGTAGCGGGAAATCTTGCTCAGTTGGAGAAGAGAAACTCTCAGAACCTCACTCTTTGATCTCTCTTTCTCTCTGTTTGAGTGCGTGTGGGTGTTGTTTCAAGTGTTTCTTTAGTGGGGATCAAGGTGTTTCATTAGTGGAGATCGGTTGATGAGAGTGGGGTTTCTTCATTGATTCAGGTATCCTTTGACTTACTTTGTAATCCCTTTTTGTGGTTTTGGGTAATTTTTTCTAGTTTAATTTGAGCTGGGTTTTGTGGATAGTTGTAGTTTGGAAGACTTTTTTTTTTTGGTTTTTGATGGTTGAGTGAGAGAATGGGGGTATGGGGTTTGTGTTTTAGCTGAGAATTTAGATACCTTTTTGTTTTTAGTTTGAATTTGATAGATCTAGAGGAAATTTTTTGATTTTTTTGGGGAGAACTGTGAATTTTGAGGTAAAAATGAGAATTTTTTTGGAGTGTTTATGACTAAATATGAGAGTTTTGAGAGGGTTTTTTTATGGGGGAAGAAAAAAGGTTTGACTTCTTGGTTTGAAAACTTCCAGATTATATGTTTGGTGCAATGCAATGTAATGCATTAAAAGCAATGAATCTTAAAATATATATTGGGGAAGTTTTACAACAAGAAATCTTTCAGAGTAGATGGTGTTTAACGCAAGCTTTGATTTTCAGATGGGTGGTACTTGTTTATAGTTAGATCAAACCGGAAGATGACGCGAGAGGAGGGTAGGGGAAGAGGGAGGCTCAGGTTGAGCAAACTCTACAGTTTCTCATGTTTTCATCCGGACGTCTTGCAACCCGAAGGTCCGATTTCGTTACAAGGCCCTGGTTTCTCACGAGTTGTTTACTGCAATCAACCTCGACTTCACAAGAAAAAGCCTTCGAAATATCCTTCAAATTATATATCAACTACAAAGTATAATATCATCACATTCCTTCCAAAAGCACTATTCGAGCAATTCCGTCGTGTAGCCAATGTGTATTTTCTCCTGACTGCGATTTTGTCGCTCACCCCAGTTACGCCATTCTCTCCTGTGAGTATGATTGCGCCACTAGCTTTTGTTGTGGGGTTAAGTATGGCCAAGGAAGCTTTAGAAGATTGGCGTAGATTTATTCAGGACATGAAAGTTAATAACCGAAAGGTTAATGTCCATCAAGGAGGAGTCTTCGGTTTCCAAACATGGCAGAAGCTTCGAGTGGGAGATATTGTGAAAGTGGAAAAGGATCAGTTTTTTCCTGCGGACTTGCTTCTCTTATCGTCAAGTTACGACGACGGGATTTGCTATGTGGAGACTATGAACTTAGATGGCGAGACAAATTTGAAGGTCAAGAGATCTTTGGAGGTAACAATGTCATTAAATGATGACATATCTTTCAGGGATTTCGCCGGAACAATCAGGTGTGAAGACCCAAACCCTAATCTTTATTCCTTCGTGGGTAATCTGGAGTATGACCATGAAGTCTATGCTCTTGATCCTAGTCAGGTTCTTCTCAGAGATTCTAAACTTAGGAACACGGCTTATATCTATGGCGTGGTAGTATTTACTGGACCTGATAGCAAGGTAATGCAAAACTCAACGCAATCCCCTTCCAAGAGGAGCACAATTGAAAAGAAAATGGACTATGTCATCTACTTCCTATTTAGCTTTCTTGTTCTGATCTCGTTGATCAGCTCCACTGGCTTTGCAGTTAAGATAAAGTATGGGATGCCCGAATGGTGGTACATGGAACCAAATGATACTTCGGATTTCTATAATCCATCAAAATCTGCTTTATCGGGCATATATCATTTGGTTACGGCTCTTATCCTGTATGGGTACTTGATACCTATCTCGTTATATGTCTCAATCGAAGTTGTGAAGGTCTTGCAAGCATCGTTTATTAACAAGGATCTACACATGTATGACGAGGAGACGGGGAATCCAGCACAGGCACGAACGTCGAATTTGAATGAGGAGCTTGGTCAAGTTGATACAATCCTCTCTGATAAGACGGGTACCCTTACATGCAATCAAATGGACTTTTTGAAGTGTTCTATTGCTGGTGTAGCCTATGGTGTGGGTTCCAGTGAAGTTGAAATTGCCGCGGCAGAACAGATGGCTTTTGATCTTTCAACCCCTTGCACACAAAATAATAGAATGCGTAATTCATGGGAGAATGGGGGAAGTGATTCTGAGGTATCAGAAATTGAAATGGAGACAATTGTCACTCCCAGGAACCAAAATGAGCAAAGACGGGACGAAAATGAACAAAGGCCTGTGATAAAAGGATTCAGTTTTGTGGACAGACGCCTCATGGAAGGTAATTGGTTAAAGGAGCCGAAAGCGGATACCATAATGCTATTTTTTCGGATACTTGCACTTTGTCAAACAGCTATTGCTGAGGTAAATGAGGAAACTGGCGGCTTTAACTATGAAGCAGAATCGCCGGATGAAGGAGCATTTGTAGTTGCAGCAAGGGAGTTCGGTTTTGAGTTCTATAAGAGGACGCAATCAAGTGTTTTTATACGAGAGCGATATTTGTCTTCTAGACAACCAATTGAAAGGTTTGGTTTTGAACAATTCTTCGTACTTTATCTCTGGTGCCTTTTATTTATTGTTTCAGCTATCCATATCTTATCTGTCTGTGTTTGCTCATGCCCCAATTTTATTTAAAAAAATGTGCAGGGAGTTCAAAATTCTTAATATATTGGAGTTCAGTAGCAAAAGGAAGCGAATGTCCGTAATAGTACGAGACGAGGAGGGGCAAGTTTTTCTTCTGTGCAAAGGTGCAGACAGGTCAGACCCACAATTTCTTCGCAGGTTTTTGTTTATGGTTTTAGTTCCGATGATCTGAAAGTTATTTATTGAATCATGCCATGACATCACTGATCACAACTATTTCTTATCTTCAGCTTTTTCTTTTCATGTTGACTATAGCCACCAGTCCGCACTAAATATGCAACTTATGCTACATTTTGTTTTGTTTGTTTAGCTTCAACCAATTCCATGGTCATTTATCTATAAATTCTGAAATAAATTTTGAACTCTTCAACTTCTAAATCGATTAAGACAACCAATCCAATATACAAGGCGTCCATTCAGCATGTCGACTTGGGCACACCTGTTTTGAATATAAAATGATAGACGCACATCTAGACATACAAATATCCAGACAAACAAACTACTGTGGCCTTAGCTTCTAAAATTTAAAGAAAAATATAAGTAAAAAGAAATGAGATATCTAAATTCGTGGAGCCTCCTTATATACATATTTGTTGGCTAGATTCTTGTAAGGTCATTTGGAAGTTTCCTAATTTAATAACACGGAACACAAATCTGTTTCTTCAATAATGCAGCATCGTATTTGAGCGGTTATCTAAAAATGGAAGAATTTATGAGGCGGTCACTACTAAGCATCTAAATGAATATGGAGAAGCGGGCTTGCGGACATTGGCCCTTGCATACAAGAAGCTTGAAGAGTCTGAGTATCTTGCTTGGAATAATGAGTTCCAAAAGGCAAAGACTACTATAGGTGCTGATAGAGATGGTATGCTAGAACGAGTAGCAGATATGATGGAAAAAGATTTGATTCTTGTGGGTGCAACTGCAGTGGAGGACAAACTACAAAAAGGGGTAAGAATTTTAATTACATTTTTGAAAAATAGTGTAACATCTCGAGAGACATATAAATATCAACATCTCATGTTTTGCCACCATCCATCATACTCAAGATATGAAAATAGTGTAACATCTCGAGAGACGTATAAACATTTACATAATGTGGTTTTATTATGTCTCAATGGCATTTCACCTGGCTTGCCTAAGAAACATTCATTCATAGTCAGGCCTTGAGAGATGTGCAAATGCCTTCCTTTCTTCACCAGTTAGCTTTGTTTTATTTCTCAGTTTTTTTTTTTTTACGTTCTTACAGGTCCCTCAGTGCATAGACAAATTAGCGCAAGCAGGCCTTAAGATTTGGGTGCTGACAGGAGACAAGATGGAAACTGCAATTAACATAGGGTTCGTCTCTTCCAAATTGCAAAAGCATCCACTTTAGAAGCTGTTAAAAATACCTTTATACAAGATAATATATTTTGTTGAAGTATTAACACCATAAGAAAGCTTTCTAGAATTGAAACATGTTTTTCTTTTATGGAGTGTAAATAATCCTAGGTAACAGCGACACGGATATGGGTGTCGGTGTCCGACACGGGTACGAGGTGTCGAAAACGGCAAGAAAATGTTAAGTACCTTGTAAATACTGTTGGACACGTGTGTTCGAGTGTCCAAGTGTCGAACACGTTTTATTTTTTAAAAGTGAAGTGTCGTTGTTACCTAGAAATAATCTAACCAATTTAATTTTGAGGCCGTTAGGTGGTGGCCGTTACGCGGTAGCCACAACCTCGAGATTCTTTTTTACAAGCTGTTGCTGTCAATGTAACATGTTGCCGATATATAATACTTTATGTTTATGTAATGCAGATATGCGTGCAGTTTACTTCGGCAAGGCATGAAGCGCATTTGCATAACGACAATGAATACTGATATGACACCGGCCCAAGATGTCAAAACGGTATGGACCGTCTCATCTTCTTATGCATGGAACAAATATCAGCCGATATTACCATATACTGGATCAATCTATCGAAAAACTGAAACTTCTAGATATATTGACAATGTCCAGTCGCTTTTCATTCATAGAAGTTATAGTTGAAATGCTCATAAATCGTTATTGAGTAGGATATACTGATGAGGAAATACATGTGTTTGTTTTTTTCTTGATAAACCTCATTCTAGGTTTTGTTGCTTATCAGGTTGTTATCGAAAACATTTTGATGCAACTCACGAATGCTTCGCAAATGATCAAGTTGGAAAAAGACCCCCATGCTGCTTTTGCATTAATTATAGATGGGAAAACTCTATCTCATGCTTTAGAGCCGGAAATGAAACATCAGTTTTTGAACTTAGCAGTTATTTGCTCATCTGTCATCTGCTGCCGGGTGTCTCCCAAGCAGAAGGCGATGGTACGTTTCCCTTTTCAATTGGTGAGGTTTGTTTTTTAAGCAGTTTTGTTAAATCTACGTTCTAACATTGTTGATTTGACATTAGGTGACGAGGTTAGTAAAGGAAGGAACTGGTAAAACAACTCTAGCAATTGGTGATGGTGCAAATGACGTAGGTATGATTCAAGAGGCGGACATCGGTGTCGGTATTAGTGGTGTAGAAGGGATGCAGGTACAATGCAACCCATTATGTTTTTCATTAAAATGATCTAACTTTATGTATGTGATTACTGAAGTTTTATTAGAAATAGTAGATTTTGTTTGTCTTGGGTGTTATACTGGTGCCGGTTTGTCTTATCGGTTTTCTCGATCACAGCCAATCTGGATTTGAAAAAACAAAAACAAATATCCTTTGCTGATTTGGTCCTTTCTTTTCAAATATGAAATGCTATGGAGGTAAAGAGGGCCATTTAACTTTGAGACAAGTTATGCAAATGTAAATTTTTTAGGCCACTTCAACCATTCAGCTGTCCGCTGTTATCCAAATTTACCTCTGCTTTACTTTTCTAGGGCATGCATTGCTTCTGAAAGTTACTCCCAAACTCATCAAATTTCTGTGTTTTTTTTGCAGGCTGTAATGGCTAGTGATTTCTCTATTTCCCAGTTTCAATTTCTAGAGAGACTTTTGGTTGTTCATGGGCATTGGTGCTATAAGAGGATATCTCAGATGGTACGTAAAACATAATCCTACTGAAAAATGACAATTTCCTTCAAACATGCCCCAACATCTAGCTAATCCTCGTTTGTTTCATGATATTGTATTTTTAGATCTGCTATTTCTTTTATAAGAACATAGCATTTGGCCTTACCCTTTTCTACTTCGAAGCATTCACTGGCTTTTCCGGGCAGTCTGTCTATGATGATTGGTACATGCTACTGTTCAACGTCATTCTCACTTCATTACCTGTAATTTCACTTGGAGTTTTTGAGCAAGATGTTTCTTCAGAGGTTTGCTTACAGGTTAGTCCGCACTAATAATCCTTTGGTATATTTTGCTTATAATACCCCCATGCTCCTCGCCAAATTAGTCATTGACACCCCAAGTTTGCAACTTTGACATATTCCATTTCCGGTGTTCCAGCATATTCTTTTAATGACTCCTCAATTGTTTGCATTTACACGTCTCTGCTATACTAAAAAGTGGTCCCCATAGCCATAATGTCGGCTTAGGTTGCCGTAAACAGTCGTGTAATGGGGTGGGGTCCATTTAGTCACATTGCCACAACTATGTTTGTCATTGCTGAAAAAAAGAAAAAAACGCACAACTTCATTATCTGACATCCGAGTTACAAGTCGAGCACAAATACATTCTCTTATATCTATCTACTTGAAGCATCAAATGAACCATCAGACCTTCGTTATTTAAATTACGTGTTATTTCATTCATCAACCTTATAGTACTCATAAGATAAATGTGCTGTTGCAGTTCCCGGCATTGTATCAACAAGGACCAACAAACGTGTTCTTTGACTGGTATAGAATACTTGGGTGGATGGGCAATGGTCTCTATTCATCTCTCATCATCTTCTTCCTCAACATAGGTATATTTTACGACCAGGCCTTCCGCAGAGGCGGCCAGACTGCTGACATGGCAGCTGTAGGGGCCACAATGTTCACATGTATCATATGGACTGTTAACTGTCAAATTGCACTTACAATGAGCCATTTCACATGGATTCAGCACGTCTTCGTATGGGGCAGCATTGCCACGTGGTATGTCTTCCTCCTCATCTATGGAATGTTTTCGAAATACTCTGGAAACGCTTACAAAATCCTTGTAGAAGCTCTTGCCCCTGCCCCCATTTATTGGTTGGCGACCCTCTTAGTGATGGTTGCCTGTAATCTCCCGTATTTGGCACACGTATCTTTCCAGAGAGCTATAAGCCCCATGGACCACCATGTCATCCAAGAGATCAAATACTATAAGAAGGACGTAGAGGATCAACATATGTGGACAAGAGAGAGTTCTAAAGCAAGACAAGAGACCAAGATAGGGTTCACGGCGAGGGTGGATGCCAAGATCAGGCATTTGAGAGCAAGATTACAAAAGAAACAGTCATCCTTTATTACACAACAAAATGTACAATCACCGGCTCGTTCACACTAGCCATTTTGTTAGGGTTTGGAGGTTTTTTTATAGTTTTCCTTTTGGGCGAGAGTTTAGGCCCTTACAGTGGTACATATCTTTGTAATTTTCCATTCAGTTACATGGGTTGGTTTTAGGCCCCATTGCCAACAGAGTATTGATGTTGTATGTACATTATATAGAAAGATTTTATGAGGTGCAGAGTGAAACATAGTTTGTATTTACCACATATATATATATATATATATTCGTCTATCTTCTTTTTTGTTTTCTATGTTTTATTTGGCTTGGGGTTACATTTTTTAATTATGGTGACATTCAGGTTCATAATTTATCAGCATTTGCATGAATAACATATTTGGATTCGAGTAATTTTAGTTCATGGAGCAATGAATTGTTAAGTGAGTGAAATATTTGTTTATTTTGGCAACCAGGTTGATCAAATTTCATAAGAAATCACCATTTGTGGGACTAGTCCTAGGGGCACATAAGAAGAGATCAAATGTGAAAACATCTCTAGTAGAGAGTTTAAATTTGGAAGTGTTGAGCACACAGTGGAGATTGTCGGTCCCCTCAAAATAAAATAAAAGATTTTCTTACAAAGTCAGTCCGTCCCCGCTTCCTAATCTTAACCCAACCCTAATAATATGAGACCCGATTTCTCTTCCTCCTCCTCCTCCCTCATCATCATCATCGATCACAAACCCTAGATCTCTCTCATTAGGGCGAATTGGTAGAAATTAGGGTTACCACTTGTTTGATTATTGGATGGAGCCGCGCGTTGGAAACAAGTTTAGGCTCGGTCGTAAAATCGGTAGCGGTTCTTTTGGTGAAATCTATTTAGGTAAATTTGTTCATTCGATTCGATTCAATTCAATTCGGTAATTAGTTTTGATTTTGATTTGAGATTTTTTTTTGTGCAGG
The DNA here is from genome assembly GCA_014058105.1 of Kingdonia uniflora. Lineage (NCBI taxonomy): Eukaryota > Viridiplantae > Streptophyta > Magnoliopsida > Ranunculales > Circaeasteraceae > Kingdonia > Kingdonia uniflora. Next base: position 6,443,345 of record JACGCM010001281.1, read on the forward strand.
AACTAATATTCAGACTAATGAAGAGGTCGCGATTAAGCTTGTAAGTTGTAAATGTTTGGTGCTTTAATTATGTTTAGTTTGTTATTGTTGATCTCATAAAGCTTTTATTTTTATCATGAATGAGTGTTTGGGTGGGAATGTACACAAAGCTGTTAATTACTCGAAAAATACATAGTGAAGGAGGGGAAAAAAATCAAGTATTAGACAAAATGAGAAGCTCCTTTAATGCAATGCCACTAAATAAGATCTTTGGGTATTTCTGTAGTCGACCCTATCCATACTTTTTCGGAGGAAAATAATACCAAACTGCAGTGAAAAGGTTTCTATTACATGATAATTGGGTTACTTGGACATCACTTTAACACCCTTATTAGAACTCATTGATAATGCGGAGAGGTGCCAATGTCAGAAGGAGGAAATAGACAAGCAATGATAATTGGCAATCATGACGATGGAAACATGTCAACTCTCCAATTTTCCTCGTGTCGCCCACTAACCCACATTGGATCTTTATTTGAAAGTGTCACCCATCTATGGATTAAGTTAGGAGTGCACCTGGTTTTCATTAATTCCATACAAATCAGTCGTCTATGTAGTTTTGAATCAGAGACAGGGTTCTCAGAGTTGACCAAAAGAAGATTAAGTTGTTGAAGTAGTAGAGGTACTAGATTTTCTTTGATCGTTATTTTTTGAGAAGTCAAATCATTATTAACTTATTGGGTTCAATAAAAATTGAAAAAAAAAAAGTACACGTGGAATTACGATTGCTTCAGCAATGAATCCCATCTTACAACAAGTTCTTCGAATATCACCTTTCATGCTAGGATAGCTAGAGGCTCAATATAATAGAAGTCCATAAAATCTCTAATTAAGCGTCTCCAGGTTTTGGTTTTGCTTAATTATAATTTGGGGTATGGGAATGAGGCGATGTAATTTCCGTCTTTCCTCAGGGCCGAATTACATATCTAAGTTTATTTCTGATCGGATAATCAAAAAACTTTCCTCCACAATGAGTGTGTTTCTATAAAGAAAGTAGTATTGTTGCTTCTGCTGCCAATTTCTGGTGTGGGTTTAAAATATCGAGTTAAAATAAATTTAATACTACAAAAAATATGCAAAATTGTTGGAAATGGGCGATTTTTTTTAGTTAAATAAGACTCATTAAAGTAGAGGATTTAGTTCGTAAAAAAATCATCATTTTGGAATAAAAGAAGCGAAAAATAAACTCAATCAAATTAACAGCAATAAAAAGCATTGGAAATTTATTCAAACAAAAAAAAATGGTAAAAATTTTGTTAAAATAGATTTTAGAGAACGTTTTCAGTTAAGAGTTTGTCAAGAAATTGAAGGTTAGTAAAGAAAATGGTGAAGCTTTTGTTCAAATTTCTGTAAAATGAGTCTATGGGATGTCTGGATGATTTGCTTTGTCAAGTGGTTGAAAGTGGTGTATCCCGTGAAAGGTTGGTGTCGTAGGGATTAGAACTTGGCACCGGACACTAGGGATGCCAATCAGTCGGTTCAGAATCAGTTCGTTGTCGACCCAAACCAAAGCCTTTGAGGGTGTTATGGAACCCAGACAGAACTGAAACCCATATGTTCACTACAAACCACATATGAGCTGTCAAGTTATTTTCAATCGAAACCCGATTCGAACCAAATCGTTTAGGTTATTTCTCAACAACATATTGTAATTAACAAAATTAAGATAAATACTAATTAGGGGTTTAATTAGGGGAATGCCTAGAGCTGGAAAACCTTACTAATAACGTTTAGAAATAAATATTACATATTTAATCTATCTAATAAATGCAATATACTAATGGTTCGGATCACTAATGATCCGTTAACATTTGCTCTAAATGGTTAAAGTACTTTACGATATTTGAAATTTGTGATCCAAACCCTATCACAACTGTTGTTTTGGTTTCGGATATCAGGTTTTATCTGATTTATTATTGCCAGCCCTAGGGGACGTGTGTAAGGATGTTTGGTTGGCTATGAATAATTCGGGTTAAGGGAGCATGATCTTTGGGAGAGGATTATTGTGTAGATTTGACATTAAGAATTTCAGGTGGAGCAGCAACGAATTGGTTGAAAGATTGTGGTGTGTGATATTAAATCTTGTTGATTATTGTTTTTGGGGTGTTCAGGGGATGGTATTAGGAAATTTGGTAAGATCCGCGGAGGACATGTGTCCAGAAAAGTTTGTAATAGTCACTAAATGTGGTATGCAGTTTCTTGTCAGATTTGGGGAGGATTCATGTTGTAAATAATGTTTGCTATGTCTCAAGATCGTTAAAGACGTAGACAACCAGCCTCTGATTTGATTGAGTATAACAACATACAGTAGTGCGTTTAATCACCTGAGCAAGATTGTTGTTGTTAATTACTATGACTTATTCATTTAGTGAACATTCTCATGCCCATTGTTATTAATTGAACGATTTGAATCAAAATTGAAGAAATGATTTGAATTAACCAATAAAAAATAAATCACTATTAACAAGGGAATCGGCGATTCAAATCGTAAATTGTGCAAATCATTGAATCATACGAGTTGGGAAGTCCAACCTTTTAAGAAGAAGAAAAAAAAAAAAAAAACCATCTAGCCTTTAGAAAATTTTGTGATTTTGGTATTTGGAGACATCTCTGCTAAATGCCTTCTCTGCTTCAAACTCTGATACCATTTATATTTGTCCAGGAAAATGTCAAGACAAAGCATCCTCAACTTCTATATGAATCAAAATTGTACAGAATCCTACAAGGAGGAAGTAATGATAAATCCTTATATGTTATTTTCCTTGATTGTTTCTATTTTCATTTTTTGTTAGTTTGATACAGTTTCAACTTTTCCAGCTGGAATACCAAATGTCAGATGGTTTGGCGTTGAAGGGGAATATAATGTCCTTGTGATGGATTTACTTGGACCTAGTCTTGAAGATCTCTTCAATTTTTGCAGTCGGAAACTGTCTCTGAAGTCTGTGCTTATGCTTGCGGATCAGATGGTTCGTATTTCATCGGCAAGAGACAGTTGCGTGTCTTTGTAGACCGCAAGAAACCAATGACTTGTATGTAATAATCTTATGTCATCATCAAGATACACGTAGTAAACACACTTTGGGTATCTTAGAGGACGATTGTGACGACAAAACATGAGTCATTGGTATCTTTACGTGTGAAGATGGTTGACTTTTCTTTTGATTTACTTGTATAAATGTTTATATACTTTATCCATCTTATTATCCCCAATGTTCCAACAGATCAACCGAGTTGAGTTTGTTCACAACAAATCGTTTCTACACAGGGATATAAAGCCAGACAACTTCCTCATGGGTCTAGGGAGGCGTGCAAATCAAGTTATGATTTTAACTTAACTCTCATCTATCTTTATTCTTGGGATCTCTTTCTGGATCTAATTTTGTCTGGCATATTACTTTTTTTGCACTTGTAGGTATATGTCATTGATTTCGGTCTGGCTAAGAAGTACAGAGATACTTCAACACATCAACATATTACTTATAGGTAACATAAGCAGAGTTATGTAAAGGTTTTTGGTTGCCTACACTAAAACGTTTTCGGCATTGCTTAGCCTTGAATGTATGTTATTGTATGACATTATGAATATTTCCTAAGGACGTCCACCTTGCCTAGAAAACGTGAAACAGGTGAACACGATTGTACCATAGAGATCCCTCATTGGTATTGTGAGGGTTTCTGTACCTTTGTGAAAGATGATGCAAATCTTTTCACGTCCTCCATCTTTAATCCCCGCTTTGGGTGAATTGCAGGGAAAATAAAAACTTGACTGGCACAGCGCGATATGCAAGCATGAACACACACCTCGGAATTGGTATGTAGTTAAATGTGACCCTTTTAATATTTCACCCTCATTATCTTGTTTATCTTGATCTCTTCCCTTTTAGTCGGTTATATATCTCTAATGTGGCTGGTCAAAAAAGAAATCTCTAATTTGTTGTTCCCGAATGGCAGAACAGAGCCGGAGGGATGACTTAGAATCTCTTGGGTTTGTTCTTATGTACTTTCTGCGAGGAAGGTATGCTTCACACAATTTTTTCTTTATCAAGTTTCACTTTACATTCTATCATATGTTTACCTGTGCTTTTTTTGTTTGTAGTCTTCCTTGGCAGGGACTAAAAGCTGGAACTAAGAAACAGAAGTATGAAAGAATCAGTGATAAAAAGGTTAATACCTCTATTGAGGTAAGTAATTTTCTTAAATTAGAACCTCTCTCTATGTCTTTCTATATTTTTTTTCACTACTGTTATGATTCTAAAGCCTATACTTTTGGTCAGGCCTTATGTCGTGGTTATCCTACCGAATTCGCGTCATACTTCCATTACTGCCGCTCCTTGCGGTTCGACGATAAGCCAGATTATGGTTATTTAAAAAGAATTTTCCGAGACCTTTTTATTCGCGAAGGTTTGAGTTTTTGCTCCTTCATTATTCTATTCTCTTTTTACTTATTCTACGTGTGTTATCTAATCTCTAAAGATCTTTCTTTCTGTAGGTTTTCAGTTTGATTATGTTTTTGACTGGACAATTCTAAAATACCAGCAATCTCAGATCGCGACTCCTCCTGGACGCACTCTTGTAAGTGATGTTGACCTAAGTCCAGCTTTTTTTCCCTCTCATTTCATTCACTAAATGATTGAAAAAGTGATGACATTAATATATTGAATCAGGCCATGCCTTCTGGTTCTGGTATTCCTCCTGCTGTTGCAAATGCAGAGAGACTGCCTGGTAATTATCTAACAGACTATTTTTTTTCTTAGTTGTGGTAGATGCAAACTATACTCTATTGGATATTAACATCTTTCTTAATCATGTTACAACATCAAAAGAGTACTGTAGCTGTTGTTTAAAACTAGATTCTGATGGTCTGTTTTTAATAAGGATGTTTCTATGGTGTGGCTGTCATCTTCACCAATAGCTAATCTCAACTCGTCTCCAATGGCTTATATGATTATTGAGTGGTTTGTTTATCAAAGTTATTTTTCCATGTACCTGACTGATCAATTTTTGTATTACTTTGTCCCAGTTGGTGAAGAAGGAAGACAGCCGGGTTGGTCTTCAGGCGATCCGTCTCGTAGGAGAGTCGCGGCGCCTGGTATAAGTGGTATAAGTGCAGGAAGCTTAGCTAAGCAAAAAAATCAAGTTCTAAATGATTCTGCTGTTACTAAAGATGCTATGGTGAGTCAGTTTGTTTGAATAATAGTTGAATTGATGTGGGTACAGTCCATGGTTCAAAAACTTGGACTTGAGACTGGAATCGCCCACGGCCAATCTTGAGTTGGACCGTCCGAGCCTGAGTTGGAATGGGCGATCCGGCCCGAGTTGGTCCGAGTTTGTATTTTTTTCAGCCTAAAATATGGTATATGTATATTAAGTTCTTTGTTATTTTTATAGCTTAAATGATCAATCCAATTGCAATATTAGAATGGGTCTTAGTACAATCCACACCAAAGATACAAAACACGAAAGATACAAATACAAAGATAGTTCGTATACTCACTCAAATGATACAAACACATTACACACCAAAATACTAGAAATACGAGCTTCATAATAAAACAACTAGATGATTGGATCACTCATTTGCTTAACCAAATCATTCTGGGACTCGATTATAAGGATACACTCCTCAATTGTTATTGTAAGATTCGGAATAGCCGTCTCAAGGAATCAAAGAGGAAGAAGTCACCCTGTTGATATGTAGATAAGTAGTACTAGTACCGTATTTCCTAGGCTGTATCTTGGACTGCGCGTAAGAGCCATAATATGGATCATATGGGGTTTGATAAGATCCATACCTAGTCCTCCTACGAGAATCAACAGACACCATATTTTTCGTACGTATCAGAAAATTCGTATTGCCCTGACAATAAGAAGACATTGAACCGTCTTGATTGACTCATAATCACCTCATCTGAAACCGATTCTGAGGCAACTCGCCCGAGTTGGTCCGAGTTTTCAAACCATGGGGTACACATAATGTTCACACCGCATATCTCGAGATAGCCCCCATCTCTCCCTCTCTTAGTCTGCTCTCATAGGGTGGCTTAGAATAATCACAACTTTGACGATGTTGCTTGAGAATAAACTCGGTGCTGCCAAAAAATGCTCCCTGTTTCATTTTGAACAAGTGCAGTATAATAGTTGTACACCTTCATGGGCCAAATTTTATGCTTGGCAAGCATGATCTGGTTTGATATATCGTCTACATTTATTAATACACATTTAGATATAGACAATCTCCATCCACGCAAAGCTGGAATTGAAGTACATACTCAAATCCTTGCATAGATGTTCTCAAGTTTGTATATCGCCTGGGGTCGTTATGCAGATATAGAAGGGCGATACAAATTTTCATTGGCAGGTTCAAGAATTCATTGTCATCTGTATTGGCAACATTAGTTATTCTATCATCCTGATGTTCTTGAATAACCCAACCTATCAACTGGTAATAGCCGTAGTAACCCGGGCATGGTGTCAAGTCGCAGAAGTGTCTTTTTGTGATGTCCAAGAGTTGGTAGGCATCTGTGGGCAAATTTTAGTTTTTCTTAGAATACAGCTCCTGTGTGTTCGTGAATACTTTAACCTCTCGACTTGTGATAGTACAAGTGACCAGGGTATGGTGTCAATTTATGAAGTACCTTTCTTTAATCTGGGATCTATCCCTCCATAGGTGCTTCGGTTTAGTTTTCTTTTCCATGAGACATGTAGAAATAGGGATGCAATTACGGTTGGTGTTGAGCACTCTTTTATGCATTTGGCGAAACATAGTTTCTCAGCCCTGTTTTGCTTTTCCTTTTTTCTCTTTCAAATTCTTGCATCATTTTGTGTGCGTATGTATCGGGGTTAAGGTAACACGTCAATCTCTACCTTCAGATTCCCCTGTGAGATCTCTGTACCTCTTCTACTTCCTCTCTTTTATCCTCTTCCTGGAGGGTGTTTCTACAAAAATAGATTTAAGCTTATGTAATTTGACTATATGAAAGATGACTATGATCTCCTATTTTAGTTTTTTCAATTATATTGGAATCATCAAAATTATGATGATGACTGCTAGTGGTGCCAGTCCTTTTAGTTGTTTTACTTATTATTAAGCTTTGATTTTTGGGCAACCCAAACTTAAACATATTATCATTTTTTTTTTTTTTTTTTATGCTTGCAGATATCTAGTTCTACTCTCTTAGGAAGGTCGGGTGGTTCATCATCAAGGCGTGCCGCTGTATCCAGTAGCCGTGATGCAATAATAGAGTCGGATCTTTCACGTTCTCGAACAACTGAGGCGAGCCCTGGAACATTCAGGAAGATTTCAAGTGGCCAGAGAAACATGCCTGCTGGCTCCTCAGAGCCCAAGCGCACATCTTCTGGGAGGCTCATTACGAACATGAAGAACTACGAGTCCACTTTGAAGGGCATTGAGTCCTTGACTTTCGACGGTGATGAGAGATTACCATATTAGGTGTCTTATCACACAAAACATCTGTTTATCTCTTTCTCTATCTCTAGTACACTCTCTCTCTCTCTCTCTCTCTCTCCTGTAAATTTAAACCAACTTGCTACGATTACAGTTAGAGGGTATATGTTTTTCTTGGGGGTGTTTTTGAGGTAAGGTTTGATATGGGAATACTGCCAGACTGGGAAGGCATTCTTTGGACGAAACAATAAAAGGATAGCGAGCCCGAGGAGGTGAAACCAATTGAAAAGTTTGCATCAGGTAAAAGGGCTCTGTTGGTTTCTTTTAACCTTACTTACGGTTCCTTTTATTTTGTAATGTTCCTTCCTTTATGGTTTCTGTTACGTCTTAAGATATGTTTATTGGGGATGAGATGTTCAGCACACTTTGAACATCATAATTTTTATTAATTTTCTTTATTTGGATCTCACTGTACCTCAGTTTGTAGCATTTATCCAATGCACTATCTTCTTCTCTTTAATAATTGTCTGGACTCTAGAATATGTAGTATCTGAAGAATCTTGACGAGATTCATCTGCCCTTTGGTTTAGTGTTGCATGTAAAAACATCTTCTTTGCCTATGCTCATTGTACTTTCTAAGCGTCTATTTATTACTTTTGGTAAATATTTAGGGCAAGTTTAGGCTAATATGACACTACGAGATGGATATGCGCTAGATGAGGTCTTGGTTTGCCATGTTGTTTGGTTCAGATTGGAGAGATTACTTGTTGAAACTAGTCTCAGTTTTACATTTGTAAGATTTAAGTTCCTGTTCATGGGTTAATTTTGGCATGAAAACACAGTTCCCTTAGTTTGTAAGAGGGACATGCTTTCTAGTTGAGAGCTCTTTGTTAACCATGTTGTTTGGCTCCGATGCCAGTTTTGCTCTTTTTCAAGATTGGAGCGCTTGGACCACCGCTGTATAGATCGGTTTGCAAAGAAATTGGATGAAACTAAGGTCTTGGTGATATTAGTTATTTCTTTCTTTCTCCCATTTGTTATCCAGTGTTAAGCATGACTTTTAAAATGATAATGAATCAACTAAGGTCTTGGTGATATTAGTTATTTCTTTCTTTCTCCCATTTGTTATCCAGTGTTAAGCATGACTTTTAAAATGATAATGAATCAACCGTAAATGCTATATTAAGAATGTCATCAAGAAATGGCGTTTTCCCTGTAAACAAATACAAAGCTTTGTATCATTGATATCTACATCACAAACGATTTTCATGGAATACAATACTGGCCAATCTATTTAGTTTCAATAATGCTTGAAAATGACAATTTACACATCGAGTCAAGTCCCTACAAGTCATGTCTGATTCCACGGTTTAATAGGGGCACATTGCCGTCCGTCCAGCCTACCCAAATGTTGCCCTACGATTCACTGGATACCGCTCTGTTGGTAAACTATGGACTATAATATAATTAATTAAGGGTGGGCTAAGCTAATTAAAAAGATACGGTCAAATGTAGTGATTATGGTTGAGCTAAGGGCCTCCTTTTTTTGATAATAAAAATATATCATCTTTAGGGCCGACAGTGAGACGTATTGATTAGATTTGTTATGATTAGACAAACAAGAATCTGGACTTCCACTGTTCCTCCTCACTTTCTGCTCTCCAAATCTCCAATCTTTTCTGTGTTTTTACCCATTTTGATCCATCAAGTAAAACTGTAAAACTCTCTTTCTCTTTTTTTTTTTTATGGAGTTATAAGAAGAGTATGTATGATTGTTTTGTAACCCCACTCACTATGATGGAGGAAGAAGAAGAAGGCAATACTACTGGAGAGGATAGAAGAAGAATATTGAAGAGAATCTGTGTGTTTTGTGGAAGTAACTCTGGGAATAAACAAGTGTTTAGTGATGCTGCTTTTCTTCTTGGGACTGCACTTGTGAGCTTATTCTAATCCCTTCCAGGTTTAATTTGGGGAACTGAATGTTGGGTTTTATCTGTTTTTGATTGTTTTTTTTTCAGTTTAATGATAAAGATGTATTGGGTGAAAAGGTGAGATATTTGTTTTGTGGTTAATGGGTGTCAATTATAAGTTTGTTTAAGTATGCAGTGTGGGTATATTGCTGTTTTTGATAGGGGTGTACTGTATATCCTACTTCTGCAGATATTGTTACTCACTTGTGTATGTTTTGATTGGTATTAGGAGTTTATAGTGGATCTTATACTGGTTTTGAAATTTAGTTGAATGGGTGTGAATTACAGGTGGAGAGGAAGATTGATTTGGTTTATGGAGGAGGAAGTGTTGGATTGATGGGCTTGATTTCTAAGACAGTTTATGATGGAGGTTGCCATGTTCTTGGGTGAGAACTCCATGCTACTTGGGTTTTTCTTGTTGATTTGTTTATGGAATCAAGATATATGTATATTTGGGGTCTCATTAATACTTTTTGTTGTCTGTTTTTTGGTATATATGCAGTGTCATTCCAAAAGCTCTTATGCCAATTGAGGTATGTTTGCTCTCAAGAAATTTTCCATTTGTCTCTTCTCTTATCTGTATGTCATTATTAAGATGGAGTTTTGGGGGCACCAAGGTTTTACCTTAGCCTATTAGTTAATTACTTAATAAAGGGTGTCTTGGTAGTGTAGAAAATTCATTTTATGTGTAAATTAACACACTATGTGAGGGCCATATCCTTGGTAATAGATCCTAGAAGATAAAGAGAAAAGGAGAGGAAATTGAAGTACACAAAAAACTACATTGGATTGAATTGGGTAGGTCACAGTTTAAGCAGCTTGACTACCTGTACTACCTGTAGGCTACAATAGAAAAAAGAAAATACTATACTATTCTTAGCATTATACTAATACTAAATCTATCTCTAACACCTCCCGTCAAACACTAGATGATATAGCAAGTAACATCGAGAGTTTGCAAGTAGAAATCAGAAGCACTAAACCATATCCAAAGTTCAATTCCGATGCAATGCCAGAGCTTGGATGCAAAGCATATGTTTATCCACTAATGCCCACCAGAACAGAACCAAAGTCCAAAAATTCTCGGATATTACCAACAACAAGATGCAGTAGAACTACACAGAAGCCAAAAATCAGATGCCACATCAATCGCCAAACCAAATGTTATCAAACCAAATCGGAACAACTCAGAGCAAACTAACCACCAAATCCTAATCAGATGCCAACTAATTACCAAATGCTAATCAGATACGATCTAACTGTCAAATACTAATCAGATGCGAACTAACTCCCAGATGCTTATTAGACGCGAACTATCCACCATAAGCTAAATAGATGCATATTAACGCCAGATCCAAAAACAGATGCAGATTAATGCCATATAATAACTTAATGCAAACTCTAACAACCAATTAGTAACCAAATGCGACGAACTAAACACCACTAAATATTAACCAGAAGCGTACTAACCGCCGAGCGCGCCAATAATTTCTTCAATTTTTAAATTGAAATATCCATATCATAAGTAACCTAACTCGATTCGTGACCTTCGCCAATTTTATCAACTACTATCAAAACTTTGAGACCTCAATCACAAGTTTGACATCAGATTCAAAATACAATCAAGGAGCTCAAAATTTCAAACACAAACCACAACACCACAGATTAGTTCCAATCGGTTAGAATCAAACAACCAAACCAGATTTCTACCTAAACAACAACATAAACACCAATTCAGGTCTGAAATAAGATAACAGCCACTACCCAATACAAGAACTCAAAGATAACTTGCAATCATAGGATAAAGACATCATACCCAATTGATTTTGAAATAAAAAACAAAAAACAAAATTAACCGAGGGATATCTAGAGAAGTTGTACCAAATGTGCATCCAAATCACAAAAACCCATATATCACATTAGAGTTGTTCAAAATCATTCCAGATTTCATACAAAAGCACCACCTCAATCTTTAAAGCAAATATAAACAAGCCCTTGGATTCAAAACGAAAATCTAATTGACTACATCAACGGTTGATTCTAAGTTAAAATTGCAGGAACCCAAAGAAAAATCAAGACCCAAATCAGTTGCATGCTTCAATAATCAGATCCAAATCCGAGTATTATCTTGAATGCAGAGGGAAATCATACCCAAATCAAAATTGCACCCAAATACATAAAAAACATATGAAACCTCTACATTGATTTCAAGCTTTGGTTTCAAACATGGAAGCCATGTAGGTGCATATGTGAATATAAAGAGAGAATCGACCTAGCTCTGATACCATAATAGATCTTAGAAGATAAAGAGAAATAAGAGAAAATTGAAGAATACAAAAGACTACATTGGATTGAATTGGGTAGGTTACAATCTAAGCAACTTGACTACTTGTAGGCTATAATAGAAAAGGAAAATATTATACTACCCTTAGCATTATACTAATACTAAATCTATCTCTAACACTTGGCTCATTTCAAAGTAATTAGAATTGATGTGCCGAAATCTAGAGATTTCTATGTGAATAGTGTCTATTTTCTGTAATTTGGTCATGGTTCTTATAGAAGCCATTCTTATAAGTGACTTTTTTGTTGGGGGTATTTGTGTGGAACTTGTAGAAACTGTGTAATTTGAGGATCAAACACCTACATATCTATAAACAAATTAGGAAGATTAACTTTAAATTAGAATACCCTGTTTTAATAAGAGAACAAGAACCAAGTAGAATTAATCAAATATAAAAGTTTTATGATTATAGAAAAGAATTACATGTAGGACCCTAAGTATGTCTGTTGCTCCTTATAAAGTACATTGCAACAAATTGAGGCCATGTGTGTACCAGGTACAATGCCATGTTAAACTAGAGAGCATAGCATCTATTATTGACTATCAAAATGAATTATTTTCTCAGATATCTGGCCCAACTGTTGGAGAAGTAAAAACAGTATCAGACATGCATGAGCGTAAAGCAGAGATGGCAAGACAATCTGATGCATTTATTGCTCTTCCTGGTATATTGCTAACATATTTGTTCCTGGACTTAAACTATCGATTTTACTCACTAAGTAGCTATGTAATACTTCTAAACCTTACTTGATATATTGAATAATTGTAGGAGGATATGGAACCATGGAAGAAACATTGGAGATGATTACCTGGTCTCAACTAGGAATTCATGACAAACCGGTAACTTTGTAGTGTTTATACTGAGAAAATTTTAAAGGAAGGGATGGAATAAATATAGTTAAGGTCTTATTTCTACACAGGTTGGTCTGCTAAATGTTGACGGATACTACAATTCATTGCTTGCACTGTTTGATAATGGTGTCAAAGAAGGTTTTATCAAGCCGGCTGCGCGTCATATAGTTATCTCTGCTCCAACTGCCGAAGAACTATTAAAAAAGATGGAGGTCATAACCAACATTTGAATGTGTTTTAAATTTCCTTTATGCAGACTAATGCAAAACACGGTCATGAGTGAACACACATTTTTTATCAGTTTTCTCCATCTTCTACTTGTTTGGTGTCTATTGTGTTCATGGTTTTGGTATTCTAGTGTTTTCGTAGACTAGATTATATGAATTCATATATTCCTATGGATCTCGTAATTCATATTTTCTATCTAGATTCTTTAGTCCAAAATTTCTCTTTGTACCCTCTCAATATATATTTCCTCACTCTAGATTCCCTTGGTCAAAATTTTCTTTCCTCTCTATCCAAAACTTATCTTTATACTTTCTTGCAGTACTAATTTTCTCCATCTAGAATCTCTTAATCCAAGTTCAATCTCTTTAGTTCAAATTTCCTTCCTATAGATTCTGTGAATCCAAATTTTCTTACCCTGGTTTGCCGTGAATTCATTTTCTCCCCTTCTGTTTTTCACAAAACAAACAGTCTTCTGGGTAAACCAATCAATTTTCAACAAAATTAAAAAAATTAAAAATTACACTTTCAGCTATAAATCTGAATGTTTGTAATTTTTGTTGAATAATTTGCAGCAATACAGCCCATTACATGAGCACATTGCTCCTCATAAAAGCTGGCGGATGTCTCAACTGGGAGGATATTCAGGGCCACCAAATTAGCCATGGCATTCCGTCTCGGTACCCACTTTTTCTACATTGTTATTCCTAGTATTATGTGGTCTTTCTTGCTCTATTTGTAAATGAAATTCGTCATTGGTGCAATTGTCAATTATTTTACGTGTATTTCCATTTTTGACAATTGAAGTATATAGAATACCCCAAGTTTGAAAGGTGGACATGCATTATTTGTGTAGGTTGTGTTGATTGGATTAGTTATTTTCTTTTGCACTGTCTTGTCCATATATGCATAGAAGACTTCAGAATCTTCTTTGGAAATTTTTGGGTTTTTTGAAATGAATTTTTCGGACTATATTTTTCATTGGTTCCGTATATTAAGAGAGAACGAATCTTAGAAGCTTAACTGAGAAGTCATTGCCTGTTTTATTTCTATGACTCCCAATTATTATTCTTTGTCTTGTAAGTAGAAGTAAACTTACCCGACATGTAGGTTTGAGAAGGTCTGTTAGTCCCAACAGAAACCCTACATCTAGGGAATAAGAAGTCATTCAGTCCCCTTCTTAAAAGCAAAGGGTGCATGAATATGTGAGTTGGAATGTCTCATACAGTGTAGGTCTCTTTGGTTGGCATTTCATGGACAACAAGAGTGCTGGGTACAGCTATTGGCCTGCCCCTTTCTCTTTATCCAATTTGGTTGTGATCTTTGCTTGTTTTCGTCATCTTATTTTTCATATGAAATAAACTACAAAATGTAAGGTTATGGTATTTGTGACTAAAGATTTCGCATAATTCTAAGGATTCTATGGCATTGAGGTAGACTATAATATCATAACAATGAATCTACAATGTTGCCTAGTATTTGAAATTCAAACTTGTAAGCATATTTGCATTTGCACTTACAGTAGCAAAATGTGAGAAGGATCAAATGCCAATATCCCAGGCAACTTTTCAGAAGTATCTGCCATTAGTTCAAGAATGTTACTTCATCCAACTTAAGAAGCAAGCAAATTTACAAATAGATTTGTCATAGTTAAAAGGGTTCACCAGCCTTGAAATAGGTTATAAATTCATGAAAACAAGCCTTCGATGTGTCCAAGCCTCTCTTCGATCTTCTGAGTATACTGTATATCTGCAGTTGCTAAAGCAATTCATAATTGCAGGTTTCTGAACTTCAATTCATTGGAGGTAGCCATCTAATTACTCTGACTTGAGTTTGGAAGAATTTAACTAATTAACAAAACCCTAAAAGAACCTAATCTTTCTTACATGTATATAAACAGTGATAAATCTGTCATGTTGACTTCTCCTTTTCATATTCCGGCAACCACGAGTTCATTACAATTTATAGAATCACTCACAGAGTATGTAATTAGTGAAAACTAAATTATATAGGGATCTCGTAAGTAAAATAAACAGCATTTATTCATGAAATTCAGTATGGTGGTGGCACTTTGTATAACTCCATAAATTCAAGAAATTAAGACAACCCTTCTAAATAGCTGTGGAGCGACCTCCACAACAGCTCCATGTGTTGGAAATGTCTGGGACAAAGACAGATGTCAAGCAGGCATAATCATTATTATTAACAGCACTTCAATACTATGACATAAGAAAAAGCCACAGGCTTATTGGGGCAAAATATTGAAATATCAACCGTCAAAAACTAGCTATATTGCAGTGTATCTGAAATCCAGGAATTTATCAACAATAGAGATCCCTAATTAAGAGCAATGCAGATTACTATGAAACTTCATGCAAGGATAAACTGATTCTAACAACTTTATGTTTTCCAATTTACAAGGTGGACTTCTGTACACACTGCAAAACAAAGCACAATCAAGCCATGAAATCGAGTAGATTCTGCAGGCAAGTTTCCAACTTTTTCAGGGCTTTTCTTTTGTAGGAGATGTTATCAAATGATGCAATGTGGTTGCATGAATAATAGTGCTTGGGTCTGAATCCCTAGGACGTACCGACCCAGATCGTCGAAGGCTGTTAGTCCTCTCAAGATTTCCGCGTGTCAAATGTCTAAATGGCCTTGGAAGGTACTTTGTCAACCTTGTTGAACTTACTAAGAGAATCACACCAACAATGATGAATAACCTACAGGTAAAGGTTTTCAAGTAACTCCTGGTTAGAGAAGAAAACAAGAGAAAAAAGTGGCCATTCTGAGAAAATCCATGTTACAAATTATCATGCAGGCGTGGATTAAGAATGTGCCTAAAATAGTATTAGTTACTATGCGGCCAATAATTGTCTTTGAGACCCGAAATTAATTATAATAGTGATTGCCGATTAGACCCCATGTGAGGGTAAAGTAATTTACCATCCAAGAAACAACCAAAGACGAGCAAATGGAGCTGAAGGCAATTGTTCACCAAGAGCAAGCATACCAGCAAGTACACCAGTTACTATTGAAGCAACAGCAGCACAAGTCGATACAACAATGGCCCTCCCGTGTTTTAGACCTCGTGTCTGGCACAAAAAATAAAATATATGAGCAAAAACCGAACTTGAATTAATCCATCTCTGAAAGAAAATCTATTTGATCATGTTTCTTAAAGGAACTTGGACTATCAACTGTCTCATAAATCGTTTAGAGATTAACTTTCACTTCAACTTGTTATCCAGCACGCTTATATTATTCTCTCTTTTTGTTCTTTTTTTTTATTTTTTTTATTTGGAGCTTTTATCATTAAAATCACTAGTAATAAAAGCAGAAACCAAACATATCCGGAGTCAACATTGAAATTTCTGGACTCATTTCCTATAGTAATTTACTAATAAAGGAAATTGATAAGCTCCGGGTTCCATCAACCACCAGCATAAAATAAAAACCAATCTTATCCTATTAAAATACCCAAAGATAGTCAAAGTCAAACACTGAGAGAAATGGTTTTGGTTGGCAGCATAAATAAATTATGATATAGTCCCACCGCCCATTCAGTTTCTTCGAACATGGCCACCAAGTAAATCTCTTTCTCTAGATTCCTTTTCTTTTTTCCCTTTTTGAAGTTGTGTGGTTTTTTTATAAGGTTTGTTGCATTCTTTGTAGTTGGATATATGAGGCTTTCTATAGCAAAAATTTGTGTTTTGCTTTGATATGCAATTGGTTGGTCAGTGTGGAAGGAAAGAACCACCTGGATTCTTTCAATAAAAGGTTTTCTCCTTTGACAGCTTGATTAGGATATGTGTATACTTGGTATTAGGTGTAGAAAAGTAACCTGGCCTTTGGGGTGTTTGATTAGACAATTTCATTGTCAAGTAGGGATCCTTATTGCAGATAGAATCCTCCCTTTTTACTACCTCATCATTCAGACATGCGATTTCTGCCCCTCAAAGATCTACCAACCCGTGAAAGCACAAAATCATGATACCCACACTTCTTTGTTTCCATTAAGACCATAAGATGTTAACTGAAGAAAATTCTCATACATCAAAAGTAAATCTGGGACAAAAGGAACACCAGGCAAGAAGACAGAAAAGACAGAAGAAAGCATGACATTTTATATCCCATAAGCATACACTTTAAATCCTCTTAGAGGAGGATTCACTACTAGAATGAGAGGCTCTTAAATTTTCTTTAACCAAAACATCATAAAATGAACTGATACCAGCATAAACCACTGTACATGTTTTATACCAGACC
The DNA here is from genome assembly GCA_014058105.1 of Kingdonia uniflora. Taxonomy (NCBI): domain Eukaryota; kingdom Viridiplantae; phylum Streptophyta; class Magnoliopsida; order Ranunculales; family Circaeasteraceae; genus Kingdonia; species Kingdonia uniflora. The sequence goes on from JACGCM010001281.1 coordinate 6,460,449, forward strand.
TCACAATCTAACAAGAGATCGTCCACTGTCTTTAGTCATACTGACTCTAAAACCCTCCCTTGGGAGTATCTGATGGTAATTTAATTTACCTCACTTGATAGTATCCAATGATAACTTATTTCACCTCTTACAAGCATCAGAGATTGAATGATATGATCGAAGCTGAAGCGGAAATGGTTAGCCACATTATTCAAACAATTTACTTTGATTGCATGGACTCATACCGGTAAAAGTATAGAGCTAAGATCATGCTTTTAGAGAAAGATGAACTACCCACATGTTACCAAATATTTCTTAAGTTCTGATGACTAAGTCTCTCGTCACTTTACTTATAAGTTAAAGCAGAAGATGTAGCAGCATAGTAAACTAAATTATAAGTTAGCCATTCAATGTCAACTAAAGGATCCACCATTCTTGAACCAAGTCAGCTCTATGCTTAATAAGGACAAGTGCATTCAAGTAAACAAAGAGAATGAGCTAAGACTCATGCCATTAGATACCTGATAAACAAATCCTGTGCCACTGCAGCATATACTGATTGAAATGCACAACGGAACCAACATCTGTGAGAAGCCTTGCTCTAAGAAGACAAAGCCCATCTTGGATATTACAGATGCCATCCTGCAATAACATATGGATATGTTAATATTTCTGAGAATTGATACCAAGTTTTGTTATATAAAAATAAGCGAATAGAAAAACATAAATATGACAATGCCTATCTCAACAACAGCATACTATTATTATTTGCTACCAAGTTTTGCTAATAATAATACTCATAGGTGAACAGACTCGGATTTAACTTCTTAAGCACCGATCAGATATTACTAGCCGAGGAAGAACATTAGTGTTCCCCTAGGATTAGAGGAGCTTTGATGTTATATGGAAGTGGCGAATAAAGGATAAAAACAAAATAGTTGAAGTATTATATATGGTCTACTTCTGCATTTATCAAAATCACTAAACATAAAGTACTCCAATGCATAAGAGCATCTCCAATGGCCAGGTGTGGGTGTGGGTGTGGGAGTGGGAATAGCGGGACACCTGGTTTAGAAACACCCTCCAAGGTATGGCTTCATATCCGGACTCCCACGCCGCTTCGAGAATCTAAATAGCCACACCGAGGAGGTGGTGTGGCCCACACCGACTACTTACCCATCCAAACGGCACCAATAAAGAAGCAACGCCGCTTCGAGAATTTAAATAGCCACACCAAGGGGGTGGTGTGGCCCACACCAACTATGTGCCCATCCAAACGGCACCAATAAAGAAGCATCTAAAAGACACCCGACACAGTGTAAGTCAACAAAAATAGGGCTAGGCCCTTTTGAAAAAGCACCTAAGTTAGGCGCTCTATAAAAAAGCGTTTAAGATCAACATGTTTACAAGTTTCTTCATGCACAATTGGTCCATTATTACCATATTCATCTTGTAACAACTAACAGAATATTACCTACATGTCCAACATTGAATTCATGCTCAAATACAAAATTACAAAAAAATTATGTTTACTCTCAAACAGCAATTAAAAGTCTCCCGTTTATCATAACATCACCTTAAGAATGAATCTAATCTAATGTGTTAAGTTAGAAACCATTGCTCTAATTAAAATCATTTTACGCAGTTTAAGGCTCATCTCCAATGAGCTCTCTTGCCTCATTCTTCAAGATGATAAAATCCTCTCGAGATAATTTATTTTAGACAACAACTCAAACGATGCCTTCCAAGATGGAAGGTAAAGTACAGCCTAAAGAGTAAAGGTATAAATCCGGGCATGAGACCAAAACTACGAATACATCACCCCATCACGATTTCCTTGAACCATATCCCCCTCAAGGTCTGAGAAGGGAAAGCCCAATATAGAAACGTAAATGTCACAGCAACGACTTGGCTCACTTCCTCTTGAAGTGCCAATCACCACAAAATTAAACTCCATATTTAACGTAATTAGATGGTTTATATGGGTATGATTTTTGTGAGTACATCATATGCAATAATAGAAGACAGTTCCTCAAAACTCTATGTGGTGTAATAGTAGGACAAATTGACAAAAGCACGTGAAAGAGAAATTAGGAAAGCAACATATCAGGTGATAAGTAAAGTGCATATCTTGGAAGCATAAAATGGATCAGGTAATACAAACCCTCAGAAACCTAATGTGATGTTTGCACTGGAGATATAGATGATAGATGACATTCATTAGAAAGAAAGGCATAAAATATTCAAGTAAAACAACAATCCAGAAGAAAGTCTTGCATTACCCAAATAAAATGCCGGATTCCAAGCCATATATAATTTCCTCAACAACTTCAGATTGCATCTGCAAGAAAAAAATACTTTACAACTTGAAAGGCAGAAAACACAACATAACTATAAATAAAAACATGACATAACAAGCAAACACATGGGACTGACCCAGTATCGAAATTGAACTATTTCATTTTTATTAATCAGAGTAGATAAGATAACTAACCAACTCTTGCTCTCTTCTCTGACGTCTGTAGACACGAATCCATCCATTAAGCAGGGCCTTCAAAAATAAGTATTCCATAAATAACCAAAAACAAATAATAAAACAAAATACATAAATATCTACATAATAATCCTCCTGAGGACTTCCACCTCAGAGTGAGGCCAAAATTCAGCTAAATATATAAATAACTGATTGAGGAACTTCTTTGTGCAAATACATACATATCAAAGAGCCTACAACTTCTCAGAAACAACTCGTATATACACATCAGCTGTGAGTACGGGCATCTTATAAAAACGCTTATAGCTCATAAGATTGAGGTTTATGCCTCAAGGTTAGAATAGCAGACGAAGCTATATCGTCAACTTCACAAATTGACCAGTCCTTGAAGAATTAGTGTTTCACCAGTTTTGTTTTTCAAAATAACCTTCTAATTTTATTTTGATCCAAACTTAGCCTTACGAAAGATATGTTCAAATAATTTTTGCTAACAATTTTGGTTCAAGATTGGACACCTTGGTTACTAAAGACTACATAACCTACTAAGAAAGAAAAAAGAACCTCCTAGATGTAAAGCAATATAAGAACTGGCCCATTGATGACATCCTACAATATCTGTCAAGCTATGTAACATGGACACTCCATATTTCAAAAAAAAATTGTGTCCAAACGTGTCGGACACTCGGACACACCGACACTCGTGTCGACACTCCAACGGACACTTCTTACTTAGATCATAACTTTTTTGACAAAGTTTTTAGAAAGTTTTCAATTCTTATACATGTTATTCAACCATACTAACTAGTATCATTGTTTTTTGTTTGTTATTAGTCGTAAATTAAGCCATAAGTTAATATAACCCATAAGTGTTGGGACTTGTTTGTTATTAGTGGTAAATTAATCCATAAGTGTGTTAGATAGGTTAAGTAGCCAACATAAGCATAGTAGAAAATAAGAAATAAAAATTTTACAGCCGTGTCCCCGTTTTTACATATTTTTGGGTCGCCGTGTCCGACACCTCGTACCTGTGTCCGACACCGACACCCGTATCCGTGTCGTTGTTACCTAACTGTCAAGGCTTACATCTCAACTTGGTGAAATGAAAATGCCTAGTTTTTGGCCATTGTTTATGTATTTATTTTGGATCAACGGTTTTGATTAATGATATCTCCTCTTTAATAAAGAGAAAAGCTACTACTAAATAATTTCACTTTTTTTTTTGTATAACTAGTATATTTATACTATTTTGAAGAAGCTCATTGATTCTAGAGCCATTTACTGAACTTGGACCCATGATGTCAACTTCCTTCTGCCTTTAATTTTAGATTATTTTAAAAGAAATAATCTTAATTACTTGTTTAATAAATTTAAAATATAACTCCTTGAAATAATACATGTTACTCTAAGCAAAAAAAAAAGTAAGTACCGAAATTAAATATAAGGGGGAGGTTTCAGAAAGTAATTACCATTATTATCTCCATGCCACATTACATTATCTTTATAACTCCCTTATTTCTATTTCCTCTCACCCTTATTTTTTTTCTAAAAGGAATTCCATTACCATACGTTCCATGGAGTTCGGTTTTACAATAACCCCCAAAAAACTCACAACTGAGATATGTTCCAAATAAACTCTTTTCCTCCTTTTTGATTTTTAAATACTTTTCATCATTAATTTTGTGCTGATATCAGTCATATTGTAGGGCAAATCGGCGAAAGCAACGACTTTGAAAATCGTAGGAAAAAACACTAAAAATTAATAAAACTATCTCTTTAATAATCTTAACCCATGAACTTAGTATTGCAGTACAACATGTTTGAACCTAGGGGCAAATTCTCTTCACCCCGAGGAACCAGTACGGATGTGTGTTTTTACCAGTTACAATATGTAAGAGTCTAATCTATATGTGTTTGTTATGGGTATTAATTTAAGAGCTATGGAGTCTTTAGTCACTTATGAATCCAAGGATCATTATGTTACCTATAAATGGCATTTTGTAATCAGAGTTAATCCGTTTATTTTAATTAATGAATAGAGGCTTAGATCAATTATCTCAAATATTCAATTGCTTGCTTCAATTTCTAGGAGTTGGGTGTAGGTTTTGAAGCCATTATGTGGTATTTTCCATTGGGAAATCAACATATAGTGTAGGTTGTTTTAGTATGGTTGTTATTTCAGTTCTTCCCTACACCACTTAGTTAAATAAAACCTCACAACTACAAAATATTAAACCTTAGAGCCTCCTTGTATATAACACAAATGAGCCATTTATTTAGTAACTTCCCACTTTCCAAATTCTACTCCTACTAAAGCACTAACCCTTAAATCATGCAAACAAATGGAATATTAAAATAAATCCAAGTTAGAGAGAGGGTGGGATTCGATAACCTTTAAGAAAAAAAAGTCGCGGGTTGGACTCATATGGTTAAAGATGACCCTTTACATCAACCCTCTCCAGCACGAACTTATATCTTGTAGTTGTTTTTCCCATAACAAAACTACCACTTCGACGAGCGGGCCCGTCCTCGAAACTTGTCGTAACTAACAAACCACATACCCATAGGTGATGTCACATCACCAACAAACTTACTTCACTTGCCAAAATTCACATCGAAATTGGCAATACACTGCTTCGGAGTCAAGAGTGCGCCACATCGAAGCATATAATCCTCCTAATGGGGAACAACATACTTTGAGAAATTTGTAACAATCTCGTTGTGCTGACCCGTGTCTAAAATTGGGGTATCAGATCCAAATTGGAGGTTTTTAAGACCTAAACAAATAACTTTGGGGTCTCAAACTAAGTTTGTGTTTTTTTTAATATGAATTTGATCTACTGATACCTCATTAGTAAACCTAGGTCAAAACTTGGGCTTGGAACTTCAATGGCATGCCTAATTGCATATACTGTCAACTGTTTCTTTTCTTCTTTCTCCTTTGGGAGTTTTGCTCTTGGTTTTTTTTTTTTTGAGAATGTTAAAATAATTTATGTGAGGACAGCTCTGACAATTGTCTTTCTCCAATTTCTCCGCGATCTTGGTTTGTCTCTTCATCTTCTCTTACAATCACTTTTGGTTTGAAGATTATGATCTCACCTTCAACTGAATATGTAATTGAAATACTGGTATGAAGACATGGTATTTGAGCTTTGATCGGAGCTTAAACTTGCATATTTGCAAAGGGAAAATGATCCATGAGAATTTTTTTAACTGGAAAATTTATTGGAAAATCAGAGGTTAAGGGAGTTGCAAATAGAAACTCTATAATTGGAGAATCACCATGAACTGCGGCAGGGATTACCTCAACTGGATTCGATACAATCAGAGTAGGTACGAGGGTTGATGTTGGAGCAAAATGGCTGTTCTATTGCTACTGCGTTGTTGGTGGTTGATGGCACATACATCGGGGTTTATAGGGCCTGTTCATAATAGTGGTTATAAAAGAGCAGTATATCATCGCGTGACTGATCATAATGGCACCCGTAGTGGAACAATGTAATCTCACGTTCATGACGATGGTCATAACGCGGCAGTGTATCATCACGGGGTTGTTCGCACTGGCGGTAGTAGCGAAGAGTAACATTACGAGGTTGCTCGCAGCGACGGTAGTAGCAATGTGACTTCATTATCACGCCGCCGCCTAGGAGGGGTTGATCATACTTATGATCGGTAAACCGTTATTGGCGATGGTAGTCTTCCCATATAGTTGTGCACTTGTATAGACCATGACTTGAAAAGGAAAAATATTTCTTTTACTCCTTGTCAATTTAAGGAATGTTCGACGACTCTAATACCAAATTTGGTAGGGTAAATTGGTAGAAGAAACAACATTGAAAACCCTAAGAATAAACACTCAAACTTGGCAAAACTTTCTTTTTACTAATCTTAATCCATGTTACAACAATTAAATAAAACCTCACAACTTAAAGAATAATAAAAACTAGGGTATCCTTTTATACACAAGGAACGCTTTATTTAGTAACTTCCCATCTTCCGAATTTCAATCCTACTAAAACACTAAACCCTTAAATCACACAAAAATAAAATAAAATTCCTAATTAGGGAAAGAGGGATTCAATAGCTTCTGGAGAGAGTGAGTCGCGGGTTGGACCCCAACAAGAATTGCATTACATCAATTGCATAAGCATACATGTTACACATGCACATGGTGATGCCATTGTAATCTTTAATAGATTACAAGTGTAACTACTAACTAGCTCAAATTTGGTATGTGTAATACAGTCAGCAATAAAGAGTTACTACGAAATAAACATGGAAAATTTACAACAATTTAATCAAACTGCATACAACAGGTTGTTCACATGCACACCATATACTAAATTACCAACTTAAGTAGCAAATGTCCTAAATACAAAGGTGTAGGGGAATCACAAAAACACGCTACTTATACTCTTCTAGTCAGATCCTTGACCACCCTAGTACAGAAGAGCATCATTGTGTCAACCATTGTTGAACACTGTCCAAATCTACTGGAATGGAGTATCTTAAGCTCATAGTAGTAGCTATCAGGTATGCCGTATTGACACTCATATCGAAACAGGCAGGCCAGAGTCTTAAATCGATATTAATAATTACCACGTCTGTAGTATTTCCACTGTCACAGGCTTGACTCTATGTTGTGTCATGTCGTAAGAGAAACCAAATTTTCAATGATTAATAATTTCATTTTTAATGTTAGGCTTTAAACATACTACCTTTCTTGAATTAAAACTAAGAAACTACTCCATGGATGTTAGTTTTTTCTTGGTTTTCGGTCCTACACCTTACTTGTTATAGAGGGTGATATTTTCAGGATATAGATTTTTCATTTTTTGTTGTTTCCCCCCTTGTATTTCGGTATAGTCCCTTCGGGAATTTAATGTTTTCTCTAATTATAACTATTACTTTCTCATAATTTTTTTTAATAAAAAAAAACCCTAGAACATGCAGAGTTGATATAACGCCTTAGATAAATACCTACAAAATCATATTATGATTTTTAGGTATAAAAGTAGCACTTAAGATCAGAATGTGCATAGGATATGATACCTACAAACAAGATGGCAACAATAAAAATCAGCCACGGTAGATGTGATATAGATATAGCAGAAGCCTTTTGTTCCTCTCCTCCAACACCAACACCTGCAAGATACGTCACATGCACTCAATATAACTTGTTTGGGTGTTGTATACATTATATTGGCTGAAGCTCCAAATAAATAAAATGTATAATTAGACTTTAGTTTCATTCGCAGATTCTAAGAACTCTAATTCTTGTCATCTACACTGGCTGAAGCTCCAAACAAACAAAATATAAGACTCGTATATAATTCCTTTATAAATACTAAAGGCTCAATCCACGTCCCTTTACTGAACATAATTATTTATTTTTCAATTTTCACCTTTATGCATTCTCAGAAAACACTTCAAGCCAATCCCCTTTCAATTTCTTTTAAGGAAATTGAATTGTTAACCTGCAGGAGACTAGATCTAGCTCATTAAATGGATTGGTCCAATAATGCAGTGAAAACCAGGAGAGAGCTTGATGGGGACATCAAATCGGATGTGTATCACGAGGCAACACAGATCTCCCCAAATCTAAAAAGTCGTTTTTATAAAATTTAGCTTATTTATATCTCTTTAGAATTTTTTGAATAAGGAAACTTCTTTAAAAGGGAGTTTTAGTAAAATTAGAAGCCTTCACAAATAAAAGTCTAGGTTAGGGATTTAATTTCTTAGGTGTTTAGAGTTAAGTTTCTTTTAGTAGAATCGAATTAATTTGATTTCCAATTTTGAAGTTTATTTATGAGAAAACTGGAAGTTACTTGTTGTGTTATTGATTTGATTGCATCCGCTGAACCTTGCACAACACAACTTCTCCCAGTTTCTCTTGTTGTTTTTACTTCTCTGTCAAACAAATTTAAATGGAAAATAATCTTTTTGGCATGGTTTTTGATAAAATGAAAATTGTTGATATGTCTCGGGTAGGAGGGTTCCCCGCCGAATCACGACTTTTGCTAGTCCCCTATCCCACGCATGTTGAACATGCTTCCCCTCTCCTTCTAGAGATTATTTTCTTAATTCTTGAAGTTTATTTAAATTAGTAACAATGTATAAAAGGAGATCTTCTCTAATGAGAAGTAATGGTTTATTTTTCTTCCTAGTTAGAGTAGTATTATAATTATGTAATAAGTCTCCTTCATTTATAAAGGATAGCCTAAGCTTGCTTTAGTTTTAGGTTAGTTTGAGCATAAAGATATTTGTTAGGACTTGGGAGTTATGTAAAGATTGGGAAAAAACTACAAACCCTAAATCTTTTAGATCTTTCACTTAAATAAAAAAGTGAGTTTTCGAGTTTCAATTGAGTGTTCTTGTTAAAACCTTTGGGTACGAAACGACCGCTTGCTTGGATCGTTCATATCAATTGCGATTCGACTAGAATAGGTAGCGACCAACATAGCATTTTATTTTTTAAAAGAGAGATGCAACTTGTTAAATAGGCAGAGCGTATTAGAGTTGAAGTGGGCTAGAGCTATCCTATTGGCGAGGTAGGTCTGTAATCCACAATACGATTGAGAAGCCTGTATTAGTAGAGAAATACGAAGAACACCAATCGGTTTGGAAAATAGAGAATTCAATTACTCAAGAACGAAGTAATTACAGGAAGAAAAATTCTCAAACCCTAGGTTCTCTCAGATCTAACATAAGAAAACAATGCCTAGCCTTGAACCTTTTTATAAGGGTTACAAGTTTTTAGTTCCAATAGGACTGGGTTACAAGTTCCTAGTCCCAATAGGACTTGCCTAGTCTTGCCCCTTTTATAAAGGTTACAAGTTCCTAGTTACAATAGGACTTGGTTACAAGGTCCTAGTCCCAATAGGACTAGCCTAGATCCTCCTGGATCATGGCTCCCCCCTTTAGGAGCCTGGAGCTCCTGCTCAAGCTGGAACTGGCGAGCTTGCTGTAGCTTGGACTGTGTAGTAAAAAACTGGAACGGTTTGTGATCAGTATGTACCACAACCTCCTCACGCAACTTCCCCAAATCGGCTTGTTGCTTAAAAAATGGTGGCATTGGAGATAACACTCTAGCCGACATACCCTCCTGAACCGGTCGCACCAATAACACAAACTTGCCGCTCGCATTAACCAACCGCTTCACCTGAGTCGCCGTTACCAAATTTGACGTAGTGATATGCTCCTTACAAGCATTAATATGGAACTCCTTTCCCTCCTTCACAAGATGATACTTGCGAGCTCTACGGTAATAAATCACATCTCGGTCCCAAAGATAAGGGCTACCCAAAATGACCTGACACACATCCAAAGGAACCACCTCAAACATCACCTCGTCAATAAACTTCTCAGAAATCGCAAACTTGAATGTACACTGTTTCGTGACCATCACATCTGCATCTTTTTGAAACCCCCCCAAACCATACGGCCTAGGATGAGTTGCAGTCGTCAAACCCATCTTCTTCACCAACGTCTCAGAAATCAAATTTTTCTGACTACCCGGATCCATAATGGCCTTGACTAAACTCTGCTTTACCTGAATACTGACATGAAAAAGCTCTTCCCGACTTTCCTCAGTCCGCTGAAACATAAGTGTAAGCTTAGGATTCGGTTTATCCAAATCCGGAAGGTTGACAACCTCTGCGGCTAGTGCATATTTCTCTTTAGTGCACTTCTCCTCCTTCGGCCTAAGCTCCGGGTGAAGTTTCCAACAATAATCGAAAAGATGCCCACTCGCCTTAAAATGATTGCAATAAAATTCCTTGGACGAAGACCCGTCTCCTTTGGCCTCTTCCTTATGCTCGTTTTTCCAGCTTGACTTGTACCCCGACTTGATCTTATCGTCTTCTTTGTCACTCTTCAAGTACTTGCCTTCAATGGCAATTACCTTCACGGTAGCGTCCTCGATATTGGCCACAGTAAAGAGCTTCAACTCTCTCCTAATTGACTCCGACAACCCCCCCCCCCCCTCCGTATACTTCATGAACACCTCATACTCGTTCACATCAATGTCCAAAACCAAAACTTGGTTATAAAACTCCGTAATGTACTCCTATACGGATTGCTCAAACTTTTGGTGCAAATTGTGCTATTTATACCATCTCTCTTGCTCATACCCAATCGGATAAAACTGCTTTCGCACTAAAACCTTAAATTCTTTTTAACCCAAACCTCTTACATCGTGGCGTTTTTGATAAGTTTCCACCACGCGAGTGCATGGCTTGCAAATTTTAATGTAGCAAAACATATTTGCTGAGCATTAAAGTATTTGTAAACATAAAAATGGGTCTCTAACCTATCCAACCAATTATCCAATATATCAGCATCGATCAAACCGTCGAATACCGGAATTTCAATCTTAAAACTAATACAAAGATTACGCAAAAGATTTGTGGACTTACCAATAACCGATCGCTCCTCGTCGGATTCGGCAACACTAGAATCATCGAAAACCGGAACGTTCTCGTCACCATCCACCTCCATAACCCCCTTCTTCTTCGAACAGCCTCGCCATTTTACCGAAGTGGAAGCCTTAGCGAGGTTCGTGAGACGCAACTGCTCCACTAACTCCCCTACAGTAGAAGTTAGGGCGGAAACTATCGTTTCTAAAACCCTGAGTCTCTCGTTGGGATCGCCCATCTCCAAATCGTCCTTCTTCGAATTAGGTTTGCGATGGATCTTCAACGGACTCACGAGCTTCTCCTTCGTTTGCTTGAGACGGTCACGTGTAGAAACCATAAACCACAATCAACCTCCCGAGAATCGAAATTGGAGTTCTGATACCACTTAATCCACAATACGATTGAGAAGCTCTAGTTAGTTGAAAATATGAAGAACACCAATTGATTGGGAAAACAAAGCTTCAATTGCTTAAAAAAACGAAGTAATTACAAGAAAATCACTCTAAAAACCCTAGGCCTCTTTCAGAACTCTTTCTAGATCAAATATCAAAAAACATATGCCTAGCCTTTCCCCTTTTTATAAGGGTTACAAGTTCTTAGTTCCAATAAGACTGGGTTACAAGTTCCTAGTCCCAATAGGACTTGCCTAGTCTTGCCCCTTTTATAAGGGTTACAAGTTCCCAGTTACAATAGGACTTGGTTACAAGTTCCTAGTTCCAATAGGACTTGCCTAGATCCTCCTGGATCATGGCTCCCCCCTTTAGGAGCCTTGAGCTCCTGCTCAAGCTAGAACTGGAGATGTGGGAATGCGGCGCTGCCCATTACCCTACTATACCACTTCGACGTACGAGGTAGCTTACCCTTCTTCCCAACTTAGAACGACTCAAAACCACCACATGTCTTGCCTGGCAGCAACTTTCGGCGAAACACACTACGCCCCATAGGATCACCATATCCTGCAACATAACCTTACGTAACAAAAGGTTGTATCTGCATAGAAACCAACATAGCGGAAATAGTTGGTAATGGGGGTCGAGATAACCTATCAGTCAATTTGTTGTCCACTTTCTTCTTAAACTGTATAATTAAGGGAAATTGTTGGAGATACGACAACCCCTTCATCTGGCGAGCTTGCTGTAGCTTAGACTGTGTAGCTAAAAACTAGAACTGTTTGTGATCAGTATGTAACACAACCTCCTCTTGCAACTTCCCAAAATCGGTTTGTTGCCTAAAAAACGTTGTCATTGGAGACAACACTCGAGCCGACGTACTCTCCTGAACCGGTCGCACCAATAACACAAACTTGCCGTTTGCATTAACCAACCACTTCACCTGAGTCGCCGTTACCAAATTTGACGTAGTGACATACTCCTTACAAGCATTGATATGGAACTCCTTTCCCTCCTTCACAAGACGATACTTGCGAGCTCTACGGTAATGAATCGCATCTCGGTCCCAAAGATAAGGCTACCCAAGATGACCTGACACACATCCAAAGGAACCACCTCACACATCACCTCGTCAATAAACTTCTCAGAAATTGCAAACTTGAATGTACACTGCCTCGTGGCCATCACATCCGCATCTTTCTGAAACCACCCCAAACCATACGGCCTAGGATGAGTTGTAGTCGTCAAACTCATCTTCTTCACCAACGTCTCAGAAATCAAATTTTTCTGACTACCCGGATCCATAATGGCCTTGACTAAACTTTGTTTTACCTGAATACTGACATGAAAAGGCTTTCCCAACTCTCATCCTCGGCAGCCAAAGTCCGCTGAAACATAAGTGTAAGCTTAGGATTTGGTTTATCTAAATCCAAAAGGTCAACAACCTCAGCGGCTAGTACATATTTCTCTTTATTGCGCTTCTCCTCCTTCGGCCTAAGCTCCGGGTGAAGTTTCCAACAATGATCGAAAAGATGCCCACTCGCCTTACAATGATTGCAATGAAATTCCTTGGACGAAGACCCCTCTCCTTTGGCCTCTCCCTTATGCCCGTTTTTTCAACTAGACTTGTACCCCGACTTGATCTTGTCATCTTTTTTGTCACTCTTCAAGTACTTGCCTTCAATGGCAATTACCTTCACGGTAGCGTCCTCAACATTGGCCACAATAAAGAGCTTCAACTATCTCCTAATGGACTCCAACAAACCCCACGTGTACTTCATGAACACCTCATACTCATCCACATCAATGTCCAAAACCAAAGCTTGGTTATGAAACGCCGTAGTGTACTCCTGTACGGATTGCTCAAACTGTTGGCGCAAATTGTGCCACTTATATCATCTCTCTTGCTCATACCCAATCGGATAAAACTATTTTCGCACTAAAACCTTGAACTCTTTCCAACTCAAACTTCCTACATCGTGGCGTTCCGATAAGATTTCCACCACGTGAGTGCATGGCTTCTGAATTTCAATGTAGCAAAACATATTTGTTGAGCATTAAAGTATTTGTAAACGGAAAAATAAGTTTTTAACCTATCTAACCAATTATCCAACTTCTCAGCATCGATCGAACCATCGAATACTGAAATTTCAATCTTAAAACCAATACAAAGATTACGCAGAAGATTCGTGGACTTACCAATAACCGATCGCTCCTCATCGGATTCGACAGCACTAGAATCATCAAAAACCGGAACGCCCTGGTCACCATCCACCTCCATAACCCCTTTCTTCTTCGAACGGCTTCGCCGTTTCACCAAAGTGGAGGCCTTAGCGAGGTTTGTGAGACACAACTACTCCACTAACTCCCTTACAGTAGAAGTTAGGGCGGAAACTGTCGTTTTCAAAATCGCGAGTCTTTCGTTGGGATCGCACATCTCTAAATCGTCTTTCTTCTTCGAATTAGGTTTACGATGAATCATCAACGGACTCACTAGCTTCTCCTTCGTTTTGCTTGAGACGGTCGCGGGTAGAGACCATAAACCACAATCAACCCCCGAAGATCGTAACTGAAAAAATGATACCACTTAATCCACAATACGATTGAGAAGCCTGTGTTAGTAGAGAAATACGAAGAACACCAATCGGTTTGAAAAATAGAAAATTCAATTACTCAAGAACGAAGTAATTACAGGAAGAAAAAATCTCAAACCCTAGGTTCTCTCAGAACTCTTTCAGATCTAACATAAGAAAACAATGCCTAGCCTTGCTTCTTTTTATAAGGGTTACAAGTTCTTAGTTCCAATAGGATTGGGTTACAAGTTCCTAGTCCCAATAGGACTTGGTTACAAGGTCCTAGTCCCAATAGGACTTGCCTAGATCCTCCTGGATCAGTCTGCAAGTTAGGTAATCAACACTCGTTTTCTTTAACTCTATCATGACACTTCCATAATTAAAATTAAAACTATTTATTCCTTATGAAATACTTTTCTTGCATAACTCCATTGTATCAAACATACAACTTTAATACGAACTTGCATTACCTATAGTGCCAACCCCCGCCAAGGCAATTCCCAACCAGTCAATCGCATTCATGACCTCCTTAAGATGAAAGTGCGAAAATATGCAGAGGATAGCAAGTCCACATCCAGAAACTGGTTGTATAACAGAGACCTGAATTAAGTATATTTTAAGTTAATAGATCACAATACAGGCAACCTTAGATAACATGACATAAAACATTTGCTTGGTCTTGATTAAACTCACCGGAGCTAGAGATAAAGCCCTCAACATCAACAGGGCTCCAAATATGTCCATTAAAAACCCTACAATCCAAGCTTTGTTGAAAGCATATGCTCTTAGCACCTAAAGAGAAAATAGAAGGACAAACAATGAAATTAATAAAGCGGTTTTTATGCTTTGCTTTCATAGACATCAATCATAGGTGTCCTCCTGGATCACAATATTGTCAATAGGATTTGCATGAATGCAGTAAAATGTAAAAATGCACTACGAGCCCGTAGAGATAGTAAAATGAAAGTGTTGTATTCATTGAGTTTTTGGTATACTGCAACCATAATGTGTGAGAACCAAATTATACCTTGAAAAGGAATCATTTAACTTGTTAATTACGGATTCATAGAAATACCGAAATCAAAAACATAAACAGCTAATGGGGTTTCCGAATACCTCCGAAGTCTAGTGTATAGTGATAGTAACAGCTAGAAACCATCAAATAATACATTTTGAATGATGATAGCATTGTAAATCCAAAAATTAAATAATGGGGTTGTAAGTTTTAAAATCTTCCCATGAATCTCAATGGAGCTATTTGAATCACTGAACTTTATAATCTAAGTAAAACATTTAGCTAAAATTAGAGAGAAGACATGCCTTGAGCTTGAAAGAGAGAGGAGGGAGAATCACAGTCCCTTTCTTTTGCAAGACTTTCCCAATATTGTTCCCTGCTGTTGCTGCCAACGTCAACAAAATCGATTCCCACATTTCAAATCAAACAAACCCTAATTATCAATTTCTCTCTCTCTCTCTCTCTCTCTCTCTCTGCTTATGGTGGCTTGATCCTTTCTTTTCTATATTTACCGAAATGGCACTAATACCCTTAGAGCAAGCAACTGCTGGAGATTATATCTCCTCAACTTTCAGTTGCTTGGGGAATAAGTTTATATTCCTCACTCAATTCCTCCTTGCGGAAACCTGATTGTGAGGTTTCTTTGAAAATTGATTTAGGCTGAGTTTAGATGATTTTCTTTCCAACTTCATTTACTTTATTTGTTTATATCACCCGTGCGCAATTTGGTTTTATATGTTATCCCCATAGCATATAAATAATCAACCAATAAACTAGAAACACAAACACAATATTTGTCTGAGTTGACCCTAAGGCTACTCCCCACCACCAAGTTAGAAAATCCATTATGTATCCAAGTTCAATTACAAGCCCTCAAAGGATTCCAACAAGCATAGAAATCCTTAATCTTGCAATAATCATCACATAGATTTACAAGAGATAAAATAAACATAAGAGATCCATCAAGAACCCGAAGATTACTTCAACAAAGATCATGTTGCATACCTTCTTCTTGAAACCCTTCAATATTCTATCTTTCTTGATTCCTATCTTAACAAACAAGTGGTCCTTCCCTTCTCATCATCAAATCTCCAAGAGAACACCCTCCACCTTCTTCCTTGTAAAAACCAACTCTTTACAAGATATATCAAAGAGACTACATCTCTTCTAGATTTCAAGTTTCTCGCACAGATGTTTTTTAACTCACAGTGTAGAGAGGCTTTGAACTCACACTCTATATTTATAGACTCTCTATTAGGTCATCAGTGAAGTACACATCACGAGACAAACCGTCGCCTTGGAATATCTATTTCAAAACAAACAACGCGGTTTTCGTTCGGACGACTTAAGTCTCGTTCGAACGACTTTTTGTCTCATTTGAACGACTTCCTCTGTTTTGAGCCGTAACCCAACAATCTCCACCTCAGTGAAAAACTTCAATTCATGTCTTCATTAACCATCCATAGCACGAACAAACCCATCAACAAAACTGTTGAACTTGTTTACTTCGTATCCGCTACCCACGATCAAAACATTTTTGTACCCAAAACCGGATACCTTCGTCAAAGCCAACGAACATCCATTAGCTTCTTTTCTCTCCATACTTCCGAGCTTGCTTCACTTGCAGCCATGAAACTATTAGCAAGACTATTTTATGTTATTTTAGTCTCACATTGGTTATTCATATAAGTAGTTTACTATTTCTCTCCTATATATAGAGGGTATGATGTAACCTAAATAATCAATTCAATAATAATATTTTTATCTTTCTAATCTATTTCTACATGGTGTTAGGGGCGGAGCTAGGATTTCATGTTGGGGGAGGCGAAGGTAGTATCATGAATTATATTAGGATATTCGAGGGTTTGGGGGCTCCGTGATCTAGGAGGATCTAGGAGAAACAGGAGTTTTTACCAAAGTTGTTCGAAAGAGGTTGAGAGTCGTTCGAACGACTTGAACCCTTGGGCCAAGGTTCTAGGAGAGGTGTTCGGTCGTTCAAATGACCTATGGGTTCGTTCGAACGACTATCGTAATTCCAGTTTTAGTTTAAGAGTTTTAAATACCTTTTAAAGTTGGATTAAAGTTGGATTTCGAGTTGGATTGTAACTAGGATTTGCAATCTCTATAAAAGGGCAAGCCTAAGCTAAAGTTAATTATCTAGAGTTTAAATCATTGTTTAGAGTTTCCTTTAGATCTGAGAGATTTGTAACTAGGGTTTGTAACCTTCGATGAAGGGCAATACTAGGCAAGGTTAGATATAGGTTAAACTCGTGTTTTTAAGCAATTGAAGCTTATTTTTCCCATCGAATTTGTGTTCTTCAGACTTTTCAGCTAACTAGAGCTTCTTCATCGTATTGGGGATTAAGTGGTATCAGAGTCTTGTTAAGATTCTCGAGTTTTGATTGTGGTTTATGGTCTCTATACGTGACCGTCTCAAGCAAACGAAGGGGAAGTTTTGTGGATTTCTGACGTCTGCTACAGTAATTTTGCGACTGCTATAGTGAATTCAGTGACTGCTACATTGAATTTGGCGACTGCTGCAGGGGTTTTTTTTTGCGTCTACTGCAGTGATTTTGCAGCTACTACAGTGATTTTGCAACTACTACAGTAATTTTCAGACCTACACAAATTTTGGGAATTTTTGTGAGTCCGTTGACGATCTATCATAGACCTAAATCGACGAATTAGGACGATTTGGAGATGAGCGATTTCAACGATAGACTTACAGTTTTAGAAACAAAAGTTTCCAAGTTATCTGCTACTGTAAAGCAGTTAACTGCACAATTTCGTTTCACAAACCTTGTATTGGGTTCTCTCTCGGCGAATCGGCGAAGCTGTTCGAAAAAGAAAGGGGTTTTGGAGGTGGATGACGACGAGGATGTTGTGAATTTAGTAACGGCGACTCCGGTGAAGAGGTTGGTTATTGCGAATAGCAAGCCTGTATTACCGATTCAAGAGGGTATGTCGTCTATAGCATTGTCTACGATGACAATGTCTCCTATACAATAAACCAAGATGGGGAAGTTGTAAGAGGAGGTTATGGTACCAACTATTTCCGCTATGTTAGTATTTTTTTTGAGTCAGCCTGTTGTTCCATTGGATGTTATAGGATTTGATGATCACCATGGGCTTAGTGTGGTTCGCCAGAAGTTACAGCAAAGCAAGGCCTGTGAGTATGTTTTCCAGGATGGGGTAGGTGACAAGAAGCTATTTGAACCATTTCTTTTGTTGTTTAGTACGTCAAAGTGGTACAGCAGGGAATTGCGCATCGCCGCGTTCTCACATCTACTGTTCTAGCTTGAGCAGGAGCTCAAGGTTCCTAAGTGGGGGAGCCATGATCTAGGAGGATCTAGGGAATTCCTACATTTCCAGTTCTGGCTTGAGCGGGAACTCAAGCCTCCTAAATGGGGGAGCCATGATCCAGGAGGATCTAGGAGAAACTGGAGTTTTTACTAAAGTTGTTATAACGAGGTTGAGAGTCATTCGAACGACTTGAACTCTTTGGCCAAAGTTCTAGGGGAGGTGTTCGGTCGTTCGAACGACCTATGGGTTTGTTCGAACGACTATCGTAATTCCAGTTCTAGTTTAAGAGTTTTAAATACCTTTTAGAGTTGGATTAGAAATGGATTTCGAGTTGGACTGTAACTAGACTTGTAACCTCTATAAAAGGGAAAGCCTAGGCTAAAGTTAATTATCTAAAGTTTAGATCATTGTTTAGAGTTTCCTTTAGATCTGAGAGATTTGTAACTAGGGTTTGTAACCTTCGATGAAGGGCAAGACTAGACAAGGTTAGATCTAGGTTAAACTCGTGTTTTTAAGCAATTGAAGCTTATTTTTCCCATCGAATTTGTGTTCTTTAGACTTTTCAGCTAACTAGAGCTTCTTCATCGTATTGTGGATTACTCCGCCCCCCAAAATTTTTTTTTGGCTATTTAACGGTATTTTAAGCTTAAAAATTAATCAAATATAGCATTATATTTGACTAACAAATTATACAGATTCACTTCTCCTCTCATAAAAAAAATCAAAGTTTTTTTATGACAATGACATGATCAGCTTAAGGTGAAAAAATTATCAAAATAAGATTCTTATTTGATGAGATCAGCTTAAATGACATGATCAACTTAAGGTGAAAAAATTATCAAAATAAGATTCTTATTTGATGACATCAAGAATTAAACATTAAACTCTTGGATTAGAAGCTCCTCACTTTACCAGCTGAGCTAACCTTCCTTGTTGTCATTAGAACAAAAAAAATTATACATATTTAAAAATAAATAAATTTATATACCTATATAGGTATTTTTAACAAAATTCTTGGGGGGGCGATCGCCCCCCCCCCCCCCTAAATCTGCCCCTGGGTGTCAGAGCGAGTTATCGTTCAACACCTTCGCTGATCGATCTCGGCGGTGAGTTCGTTGGGAGGTAGTAAAAAAAAATAAAAATTTAGGCTTGCAATTTTTGTTCATGTTGGTCTGATTCACACCGCCGCTCTCTCTCTCTCTCCTTTGTTTTAAAGAACGACGATTATCAATGTCTCTCTGGTAGCGTTGTTCTGATCGCAACCTAAGCTTCCGCAATTATTATTTTTAGTTTTTTAGATCCAGTCGCGAGATACGATAGATTTTGATATGAAATTCAGATCTATTTAGTTTATTTGAGGTAATCGATCACGATGGCTATCGATGACAAGTCGAGTTCGAGTTCGATCGTTTCTTTGATTGGAACGAGTAAAGATGTCAAGTCCTTCAACTCTGTTCATGACAATGCAAATCTGAAGATTACCTCACAGCTATTATATGGCTTGAATTATGTTCGATGGGCACTACCGTCAGTTCCTTCACAAACTTTACATACATCATCACCTAGCCTTTCTCCGTTACCAATGACTTTCGGTAACTCTTGCCTCTCGAGAAAAAGTGTAATTATTATGGTATGTGGGGACATTTAAAAACAACTTGTCATGTTTTGCAAGGTCTTCCTACTGGTTATCAACCCCGCCCATCTCAGTCCTCAGTACACTTATCTACAAATAGTGTTTCTGCATCTCCAACTTACCCTTGGATTGTTGACTCGGGTGCAACCGATAATATGACTGCTATGTCTTCTATTTTCCGGTCTTATGCTTCTAGTTCATGGCGACGGACTGTTAGTCTTGCCAATGGAACTGAGACTCATATTATAGGAAAGGGTTGTATGCCGATTACAGATTCTCTTTCTTTAGCTGATGTCCTTCATGCCCCTCAGTTGGATACTAATCTTCTTTCTGTTAGTAAAATTACGAGAAATAAAAACTGTAGTATAACCTTTTTTCTTGATTATGTTATTTTTTAGGATCTGGTATCACAGAAGATGATTGGCACTGGACGTGAAGAGGGTGGTCTTTATTTTCTGGATGGACATGTCTCTTATATTTATCCTCAAGCTCTCCAGTTAAAATTTATGTCTAATAGTGAAAATATAAAACGAGTGCTACGCTGGCATCACCGCTTAGGTCATATTTCCTTTGAGTATCTACGTTATTTGTTTCCGTCTTTCTATTCTAAAGTATCCATGTCTGACTTATCTTGTGAGACGTGTGAACTAGCTAAACATCATTGTAACACGTATCTGTTGAGTATTAATAAAACTTCTTCTTGTTTTGAAATTGTGCATTCGGATGTTTGGGGTCCTGCCCCAGTTACATCTAGTTTAGGATTTCGTTATTTTGTATTGTTCATTGATGATTTTTTAAGGTGTAGCTGGGTTTATTTGATGAAATCTAAAGATGAGGTCTCCTTTATTTTCCAAACATTCACCGCAATGGTTCGTACTCAGTTTGGGAAAACTATTAAAGTTTTTCGGTTCGATCAAGGTAGGGAATTTATGTCTCAAAGTCTTCGTAAATTCTGTAATGTCAATGGCATTGAGCATCAAACCTCTAATACGAAAACTCTGCAGCAAAATGGTAAATCGAAAAGGAAAAATCATCATATTCTTGATCTTGCTCGTGCAATATCAATTGGCATGAATGTCCCCCGTATTTTTGGTCTGATGCTGTTCTTACGGCGGTGTTTCTTATCAACCGGTCTCCGTATCGAGTTCTTGATTTTCACACCCTGTATTCTATTCTTTATCCTAATCGTTCTGCTTTTCAGATTCCACCTCGTGTTTTTGGGTGTGTGTGTTTCGTCCAAGTCACTGGGTCAGCCTCTAAACTAGATCTGTGTGCCTTGAAATATGTATTCCTGGGTTACTCTCATGCTTAGAAGGGTTATAGGTGCTTCAATCCCTCATCCCATCGTTATTTCACCTCTATGGACGTTACTTTCTTTGAGCATGTTCTGTTCTTTACGGGCGGTTTTCTCTTTCAGGGGAGTGTTTTCCAGTTTGTCATCTTCCTTTAGAAGATTTATCTTCTCCTAATTCAGTTCTACTTTCGTTGAGTGTTTCGTGTGAGTCTGTAATCCCACCTTTAGTTTCACCTTCAGTTTTACGTCCTTTACATGTTTATTCTCGACGACATCCAAGACGTCAGCCTCCTACACCAGACTACCAAGCATCCTCTGTAGCTCCAGGTCTGCCACCTGCCATCGATTCACCTTTATCAGGTATTGAGCCTTCTCCTACCGCTTCTATACCAGTTACTACTGATGATGATTCACTTGTTTCTTATAGTGATGATGATAGACCGATTGCTATTCAGAAAGGGAAGCATAATGCAGGGAAGCCTGATAGATATTTAGATGTAGCGGTTTATTCTATCGTTGATTATACTTCAGATAATCGTTTATCTCCTACTTATATAGCTTTTCTAGCTTCTCTCTCTTTGGTTGATATACCACGTATAGTGGCAGATGCGTTAGCCAAACCTCATTAGAAGGCTGTGATGTTGGAAGAATTACATGCATTGGAGATTAATAATACCTGGTCATTGGTTACCCTCCCGCCTGGACGTACATCAGTCGGATGCAAATGGGTGTTTACTGTTAAAGAAAATCTAGATGAAACGGTAAGCAGGTACAAAGCTTGGTTAGTTGCCAAGGGGTATGCACAGATATATGGTGTTGATTATCAGGAGACGTTTACTCCCGTGGCCAAGATGAATACTATTCGAATAATCTTTTCTATTGCAGCGTCGAAATCTTAGCCCCTTTTCCAGATGGATGTGAAGAATGCATTTCTGAATGAAATATTGCAGGAAGAGGTTTATATGTCTCCACCTCCAGGTTTTTGTCCTGCTTCTGCTTCTACTTGGTATGTAAGCTAAAAATATCTATTTATGGGCTTAAGCAGTCTCCTCGTACTTGGGCTGATACATTTGGTACCGCTATGATTGACTTTGGTTATGTTCCGAGTAGTGCTGACCATACTTTATTTCTTCGACATTATGGTAGGAAGATTGTTGCATTGCTTGTTTATGTTGATGATATTATTATTACAAAAAATGATATTCAGGGTATTAGTGACCTAAAATCTTACCTCTGTACCCACTTTCAGGTGAAGGATCTCGGTCCCCTTGCGTTATTTCCTTGGGATTGAAGTTGCACGTTCTAGATTTGGTATTTTCATCTTTCAGAGAAAGTACATTCTTGATCTTCTTTCTGCTTTAGGACAGCTTGCGTGTCGTCCTGCTGATACACCTTTAGAACTGAATCATCGTCTGACAGACTTTGAGGGGGAGTTATTGGGGGACATTGGGCAGTACCAGCGGCTTCTTGGGAAGCTCCTTTATCTTTCTCTTACCCGTCCTGATATTGCATATGCGGTTGGAGTTCTTAGTCAGTTTATGCACAAACCGCGTCATCCCCATCTCTAGGAAATTATTCGTGTTCTTCGATATCTCAAGAGGTGTCATGGTCGTGGCATTTTATTTCGAGATCATGGTCATTCTCGAGTCGAGGCTTGGACTGATGCTGACTATGCAGGTTCATTATCCGATCGTCGCTCCACTTCTGGGTATTGTACCACTATTGGTAGTAATTTAGTTACATGGCGGAGTAAGAAACAATATGTTATTTCCAGGTCCAGTGCAAAAGCCGAGTATAGGGCCATGGCTCAAGGTGTTTGTGAGTTAATATGGCTTAAGCATCTTCTACAACAGCTTCGGATATCGGTCTCTCTTCTATGACGCTCTATTGTGGCAACAAATCTGCTATTAACATTTTGGCTAATCCGGTGCAACATGATTATACCAGGCATATTGAGGTTGATCGGTACTTTCTGCACGAGAAGCTTAAATATGCGCAAATTCGGACTCTCTATGTTTCTACTTGCAGCAGCTTGCAGATTTTCTCACAAAGGCCGTTAGTAGCATATTATTATTAGATGTTTTATCCAAGCTGGGCATGTGCGATATTCATGCTCCATCTTGAGGGGGAGTATTAGCAAGGCTATTTTATGTTATTTTAGTCCCACATTGGTTATTCATAGAAGTAGTTTACTATCTCTCTTCTATATATAGAGGGTATGATGTAACCTAAATAATCAATTCAATAATAATATTTTTCTCTCTCTAATCTATTTTTACAGAAACTATACCGCTCCAACTTTCGCTTTGAACACAACTCCATAAGCATCATCAAGTCTACCCCTGAACTTCATCACCGAAAAGAGCCTCTAAAACAGTAATTTCATCATACCAATGAAATCACACAATTTTGCCTACACCGGCAAAATCAAAACCAATGTATGTTTAATCTAGAAAGGAAAAAAATTAAACACTACACTATAACCCGGCCATGTCGAACAAACCTGCAAAATCTGACTCAATGTCGCAAACCTAGAGTCTCCGCACATCGGCACACTTTGTCACCATACGAACCATACTTGTGACTATGATTCATAAAATTATGACCCACCAATTTAGTAATCAACGACGGTGAATAACTTGAGGTGCCACCACGATTACCAAATTTAACGAACATCGGTCCTAGAGAAAAACCACCCCCCTTACCAAACTTTTGAAGCTTTTGCCAGAACTGCTCCACTTGAACAAAGTACTATGTTCAAGCCTTTCTCACAACATAAACCATGCTGCCATGCTTATGTACAATATCGTTTTCATCAAATCTTTTCTTCCCAAACTCCACCGCTTGAGAAAATCTTGTAGCCAAAATAACCGAAACCAAATCCATCTTGAAAAAATCAAATATCCGACTTAACCATCGAACCTAAAAAATCCCAAGGTCTTAACCTCGCTCTGATACCAATTGTTGGGGTGAGCGTGCGGAATACATCACCATACGCAATTTGGCTTTATCTGTTATCCTTATGACATACAAATAATCAACCAAGAAACTAGAAACACAATTAACATGCACACAAAGCATAATATTTGTCGGAGGTTCACCCTAAGGATACTGGTATCAGAGCCTTTTAAATTGTACCGATGCCTTTTAAGAATAAAACCCCATACCTAGCCCATACTATGTGGTAAAAGTGGGGATAATATCAGTACAATGGGGGCTCGGGCTCTAACAAATGGTGTTAGAGCTGACACTTCGGATGGGAACATAGTTCACTATAATTGGCGAGTGCTCAGGGTAGAATATGGATGTGCGGAGAAAATACGGTGCTTGGGTATAGCAGATAAGTTGTTGCACATGGATCTCATGTGAGATGGTGTACTACGGGAGCTCAAACTAAGGTGGAGATTGTTGGTGGGTGTATCAAAGTTAGTCTCACATTGGTTAAAGATGTGGTCTAACACAGGGATATAAGAAGATACAGACTATTAAATTGTACTGAGGCCTTTTAAGAATAAAACCCCATACCTAACCCATACTAGGTGGTAAAGGTGGGGACAATATCGGTATAATGGGGGCTCGGGCCCTAACAAAATTTAGTTAAGCTCAATCAGTAGTTAGCAATTTGTATTAGTGTGTGATATTGGTGCCAAGTATTATAAACAGATCAAAAGAATACTCATTTGTTAGACGTTTGTAAATTCTAATGTTCAAAAATTCTAACACATATAATATGGGTGTTTGTGTTACACTAGATTAAGGCAAAGTCGGAAATTGATAAACGTAAATCGCTGAATTGTGAACAGAAATTCAACCAAAGTAATTAAGTGTGTTGGTTCATATAAACACGTTCATATCCATGAGCATGTGGCAAAGATTGATATATACTTGTTTATAAGCTTGGCTGATATTAAGCACACTCAGTTACGACAAAAAGGGAAGCCTAGTGTATGCTAACAATTTGGCCAAATCGTTCAATCACAGTAAACGAAAGATGTAAAACTTTAGCATATTGTGAAAAGTCCATCTTTCCTCTAATCCTTTGCAATCAAGAAGTACTGTATAAATGCAATACATTTAAATCATAGACTTTGAGACGCACATATCAACGTGTGTCTTTATAAACATGTATATCTACATATATGAATATACTATACCAATACATATCTATGTGTCTGTGCACAACCACTTTTTACTCCCCTCTCCCCTCTCTTCCCTGCTTCACTCTCCCCTATCTTACCTTTCTTCCTTCAACTGCCCTTTCTCTCCCCTCTTTATCCCTTTCTCTCATCCCTCTCTCAAACCCCACTACCAACTACCATCTTTACTCATCACACTCTAAACCACCAATCATTCGAACCCCACAAACTCATCCTCTCCCCCTCTTTTAACTTCTTCTTTCCTTGTTGGAGGTAGTAGTTCTGAGTGTTTATTCCAAGTTGGATGCAAGTGTTACTGTTTGTTTTTTGTTTGCTTGCTGTTGGCGCTTTCAAGCAATCTCCTTAGGGTTTATGCTCCCCGCTCTGCCCAAAACCAAACAGTATGGACAATTCAGATGAAGAGAACAGCAGCAGTGAACTGGAAGAGTTGATGTTCAGATGTACAACCAAAGAACCCATACCGGCGCTATCTCTGAACCCTTCTAAATGGCATTGTTTGCAACAGAAGTGGCAGTTTGCCTTGGCATTTAAATCTATCTCACCTCACCTTGGGGAACATATCATATCAGAAGGCATCAAAAGGGAATGGTTAAAAGTGATTCAGAGTATTCCGCCGCTGTCCTACGAGCAAACCTCCAAGGTTTTCATTGCAAACTTCAAGAACGAAGATGACTTGCGAGCCAATATGCAAACACCACCGGTGAATATCCACGGGTTTTCGATTTTACAACAACAATACGACCCTCTGCTGCATTAATCGGAGATCAGCTTCCCAAAACATTTGTGTTGGGTACAAGTGTCAGGGCTACCAGGATGTATGTTTGACAGGGAAACAATCACCTCTATAGGTAACGCCATTGGTGAGTTTGTTAGAGCTGACATGCAGCATGCGGATAACGAGACCAGGAAATCTACCTTTGTTAGGATTCAGGTACTCATACCCACTGATAAGCCGCTGATTACAACCATTTCGGTTACGCGACCAGGGAGCTATGGTGAGGTCTCACTCTCGGTGAGGTTTGAAAGGCTGGAGGGGTTTTTCCCCCTGTGTGGAATCCTTACTCACACTCTCAAGCTTTGTCAAAGCTACAAGACGATCCTCCAAGAACGTAACCGACGAAATTTAACCGAAAAATTATCTTTTCCCTATCGGCAACACATACAAGTTAATCCCCCCAAACTCACGACGTCGTTAACCCCGATCAACAACATTCGGATTATAGGAGGCATACACCGGCCTACTCTAAAACTCACGGCCTTTCCCTGAATACTCGCAACAACGAAGTGGGGGGCATTATCCAAAGAGCTTTACAGCAACTCCAAAGCTGGGATTGTGATGACCGGGAAACCAACCAACTGAAACATTATTCTGATGGAAAGAGAAGCTTTACCGGACTCTCCCCGTCAAGGTGGACTGAACCTTTCTCTCTTTCAAACCTAGCAGTTATTAAAAACTGCAACACGTCAAAAAAAATAAACTGCATTCAGAGCGTATCGTTCCTTGGAAACAACAAAGAGAAGCTTCTCTCTGACGCAACCAAGACGTTTGGTAAAAATAGCATTTATGAAGCACTATTGGCGGGACCCCCTTTCAATCAGCTGTCCAGCAGTCAATAAGAGCCGTTGAGAACTGAGTTTACAGCTGGGCCGAGTGCTATCAACAATTACAATCGAGAAGGCCTAAAGCCGAGTTCCAGGCACAAGCCTAACCCTCGTGCTAATCCAGCCATAACTGGGCCCAGCTCACCAAAGCTGAATCAAGCCTTTATAGCTGGGCCTAGCTCGAATACAAACCCAACTCTTCTGCCCCAAATCCTGCTGCACGATTTTAACTCAGATGCAAGCCCGTCCACCCGGCCCAAGCTCATTTGGACACAAACACAAACCCATTCGCCAAACAACTATATACCTAACGGCCTAAAGTCTAAGATGATCATCCGTCCCATACCTCGCCCTCCAGGACCCCGACTACGTTCGGCAAACACCCAATGCCTCTTCACGTCTAAACCGGAACCCCTCCTTCTCACCGACCCTTGCTCAGATTCAGGTGGAGAGTCGGAGGCACTAGAGCTTGGTATCATTTCACCGGCGAGTACTGGGTGGCGAACCCCGACTCACCATGACTTTTTCATGCCCGAAGACAGAACTGAACATAGCTGCAACCTTTCTCATGATCACGGTAAGAACATTTGAAAACGTAGTAGGACCCCACCCACGGATGACGCCGAATCCGGGGATTCAGCAATCCCCGCTAAGGTATGGGTAATCTCACGAATCACACGCACTCACCTTATAAATTCCTATACTTTGCATGCATATAAAATTGTTGCACCTTGCTTTGAATTTTAATATTTTGATAGAGGTAGAGCTTTTTATAATACGGTAGTCTCGTCACGGCCCCTCTCCCACACATGGCCTTTTAGTGAACAACACACACATACCCCAGGCCCCCATAAAAAACACGTCTATCTTAGGGTTTCGATCGGCGAGGCTCAATCTCACTGGGAGTATCATACCTGGCTTAGACAGCTTTGGGCTTCTGTTAAGATGGGCAAGAAACGTCAAGGTAGTTACTACTCTTACAGACCGCCTAAGGCTAAATATAGAGATGTACCAAGCCTGAAACGTTGGTTCATTCGAAAGGCCAGTACCATCTTTAGCAACTCGAGCAGGCTTGCAGCGTTTATGAAAAACAGGCCCCACCTTGTCGCCAAGCGTCGGAAGCCCGATAAAACCCTGAATCCCTTTGTCCAGCAGTACCGCCCTTTTAGACAATACTTTACTCCCTCACAGATCTAATATTCGGAAGTGGGCCTGACACCGATCCTTAGTTATCCATGATCATTCTCTCTTGGAATTTCAGGGGGACAAACAAAGTGTCCACCCTTAGAGAGCTGCGGGCTCACAACAACAAATTTCAACCCGACATTATTTTTCTTACTGAAATGAAAGCCTCTAACCCTGAACCCCTCAACAAGTTTAAATGCCTCGGCCCGACCCAATCCCACACGGTTGATGCTACCTCAACTCAAGGAGGGGAGAGCTCCAACATCAACCTATCCATCCTATCCTCCTCCGTTAATAGCATTGACGCTCTTATCCTCTCTCATACCCCAACCCAAATTCTTAACATTGCGCCCATCCTGTGGCTTTTCTCGTTCACTTACGGGCCGCCTGACAAACAACACAAACGAGATTACTGGGCCTCCATCACCAGTATGGCTCCGCGTATTGTGATCCCCTGGATGATCATTGGGGACCTGAGCAGCATCGCCTGCAAGAGGAAAAACTTGGGAAGATTACTTTTGACCCGTCTGCCCCCAACCCCCTGGAGGACTTCATCTTCGAAGCCTCCATGATTGACCTGGGATCCACTGGTGTCCCTTACACTTGGTCAAATAAAATGAAAAGTATAGAGCTCATCAAGCAACGTCTTGACCGGGCCCTTGTCTCCACTCCTTGGGGCACCGCCTTCCCTGACGCCTCGATTTATAACATCCCCATCATAGGATCGGACCATGGCCCCATTGTGCTAACCACCGAAACCACTTGTCACAATCTGCCGAAGTAGTTCCACTTCCAATCCATTTGGACCAATCACAACCACTACAAGGATATTGTCGACCAAGCCTGGGTCGTCGATCAAGCAGGATCTAAACCGCTGAGACTTTGCAAAAAGCTTAAGACATACCAAGAGGGAGCTCACAGATTGGAATAAGAGAGAATTCAACTTCAACCCTATCAGCATCCAACTAGTTAGAAACCAGGTCACCAATATTCAAAAAAGGAACCCGTCGGACACAAACGAAGCTATCGAGACTGATCTCCAAAGCCGCCTCTCTCGCCTCCTCGATCTCGAAGAATCTCTATGGAGGGACAAATCTAGGGAGACCTGACTTCGGGACGGAGACAGGAACACGAAGTTCTTCCACCTCTCCACTATTAGTCGGAGAAGGCGTAATATGATATGGAGAATCAGGAGGCCTGACGGCTCTTGGTACAATGATCGAAAGGACATAGGAAAAGCCTTCGTCAACTTCTACGAGGACCTCATCACAACCTCTTGTCCCCCCATAAAGCTTGGCGACCTGGACATTATAGAAAAACTTATTACTGACGAGGACAACGTCTCGCTCACTCGCGACCCCACCTTGGAAGAGATCAAAGAAGCCCTGTTCTCGATGAACCCCCACAAATTTTTGGTCCCTGACAGATTTATGCCGCTCTTTTACCAAAAATCTTGGGATACGGTGAAGCAGGACCTGAGTAATGCAATCCTCGCCTTCTTCCAATCAGGGAACCTGCTAGCAGAATTTAACCACACCAACATCACCCTTATCCCGAAAAACAAAAACCTGGAGAAACCTGAATACTTCAGACCCATCAGCTTATGTAACGTTAAATACAAGATCATCTCTAAAATCCTGGCCACCAGGCTCAGGCCTCTTCTCAACAAGATCATTTCCCCCTCTCAGAATGCTATCATCCCGGGTCGCCAAATCTTCGACAATATCATCATGGCTCAGGAGATACTTATCGCCATCAAGAAGAAAAAAGGCAGATCTGGCTGCATGGCTGTCAAATTATACCTCAGCAAAGCCTTTGACAGAGTTGAATGGAGTTTCTTGATTGATACCCTACAGGCTATGGGTTTCTCCGACAAATGGTGTGGATGGATCCACCAGTGCATCACCTCTACCGCTCTCTCCTTTAACATTAATGGTACCTCCTATGGGTTCATCAAGCCTGGAAGGAGCATTAGGCAAGGTGATCCTCTTTCGCCCTCTCTCTTCCTCATCTGTTCTGAGGTGCTCTCCAGGATTATCCTTAAAAAAGAGACGACAAGGGACTTTCACGGTATTAAAATAGTGCGTGGCAGTATCCCGGTGCCCCATCCTTTTTTTTGCAGATGACAGCTTCATTTTCTGTAATGCAAATCTCAGCGAAGCTGGCGCTCTAAATGACGCCCTGGCCACCTTCTGCAAGGTCTCGGGCCAAGAGATTAACCAAGACAAATCCTGAATTATGTTAAGCAAAAACTGCCATCATCGCCATTACAAGCTTATTCAAAGGATGCTCCGCATAAAAAAAGATGTCACAGGCGACAAGTACCTGGGAGCCCCCCTGACCATCGATCGGTCCAAAAGACTCAATTTTTAGGACATCATTTACATGGTAACCAGCCGTATTGAGGGATGGAAAACAAAATTTCTCTCTCAAGCGGGCAGAATCACCCTCATTAAAGCTATTAACTCGGCTATTCCTTCCTTCCTCATGTCCGTCTTCCCCTTCCCTAGAAAGATCTGTACTAAACTCGTCTCCATTAACGCTAGATTCCTTTGGGGGTCTAACAAAGAAGGTAAATCTAAAGCCCACCTTATAAAGTGGAGGTTTATATGCCAGCCAAAGCAAGCTGGGGGTTTGGGTATCCGTACGGCCCTTCACCACAACCAAGCCTTAATGGCCAAACTGTTCTAGCGCATTATAAAAGAACCAGATAAGTTGTGGGCTCATAATATGAAAGCAAAGTACACACCTAAGACCTCCCCGATGCTCTTCAAGGCCCAGCCTGCTAACTCTTGGATTTGGAAAGGCATTATCCAAGCCCGCAACAGAATATGGCCAGAGCTGTGCCGGCACATAGGTAACGGTGAAAGCGTTGACCTTTGGCTTGAACCTTGGATCCCTAGTATCCGTTTTGGGCATCCTGCGGGCCTGAGCCGCTCACCAGACTTACTACCAGAGTGGCGGACCTTATTCATCCTGACAGCCGTACTTGGAACGCCGAGCTTATCTTGATCATCTTCCACCCGGATATCGCCGAGATTATTACCTCTATTCCGTTTAGCGCCCATCCGGCCAAGGACGTCCTTCGATGGAAGCAGGAGAAGAACGACATCCTCACGGTAAAGTCCGTCCATACGTTCTCTACCAGGGAACACTCCCGACACCAAGCCGACATCAACCCTGCTGGGCCTAACCATCTCTCCTGGAACGACATTTGGCAGCTACACATGCCCCTTCGCATCCAACTTTTCCTTTGGAAAACGGTCGAGGAAGGGATCCCCACAAAGTTCAACCTTTGGCACGGCACCTCGGACTGGGAGACAAACTGCCCGCGATGCGGCTCTGAGACTGAATCGACTACTCACGCCCTTTTCTTCTGCACTAAGATTCACAACATTTGGGTGGAGTCTGAACTGGCGCTAAACTTCAGTTCCTGGAGCTACTCCGACTGCATCTATTCGATCATCCAACGATGCTTTCTTCTCTTTCAAGGAGCTTCGAACATGCAATCTTTCTGCAGTACCTTAAGCACAATTATGTATGCCATTTGTAATAGCAGAAATGAGCTGGTCTTCGAGGGGAAGATTCAGACGACAAGAGAGACGCTGACTAAGGCGAAGAGGCTTTTTATTGATAATACCAGAAAAGCCGTACCCCATCCGACCTCCAGGCCCCCCCAACACCAGGCAGAGACCCCAGTTGGCTGGCACGTCATCAACGTCGACGCCTCCTGGTCTGCCCGGGACAGATCGGGAGGGACTAGTTTCATTATTAAATCTCACCAGAATGTGATTGTTTGTGCAGGTTGCGGGTCCACCAGGGCAGCCGACCCTGAAGAAGCGGAGGCAGTTGCAGTAGTCCAAGGGATGGAGGCGGCTCTGAGTATCGGGCTACACAGGGTCCTCCTTTTGACGGATTGCCAGAGGCTGGTTACGGCTTTCAGAGATCGGCCTGAGGACCTTTCCTGGGAAGCTCTTACTTTGACTCTAGATACCCGTGCGCTCGCCACCCGTTTTGAGGATTTTTGTTTTGAGTTTGTTCATAGATCATGTAATTACGCAGCACATTACCTGGCTGCTAGGGGTGCATGTACCCCCGATTTTGAGTTTAAGGAGGGCCTTGAGGCCTCCGCTTTTGTTGACTCTTTTGTGCCTGACCGATAGGTCGGGTTCTCTATTTATTGATTGTGTTCCTTTGCTTAAAATTTTTTGTGTCTGTGCACTTATTTATGTTGGTGAAGTTGGATGACTTTGAATTAAATGGATGAAAATGGGGATATATTGGTATAAAATGTCACCATATTCTACTGCGTGACACCTGGTGTTGCAACCATGCTTTGAAAGCTCACACATAAAGTCACTAACTGTAATTATGAGCACAACTTATGCAATAAAATACCTTGGCCTTTTACTTTTATTTGAATTCATTTTCTTGGTTGTAGAAGCACTTGCAAATCAGTGTATGATTTAATCTTAGCTGAGATGCACTCATATATCCATCTAAGTTTAATATCATGTAAGTTCTGAAATAGTTCCTTTTCCTCTTGTCACAAATAAGGGAGTTATGAAGGCGATAAATGTGAACAAACTGACAGATGCTGGATGCAGAGTAAAAATTCTGGTTGTTGATAAGTTCGCCGAGATGAACAATAAAATGGGAGGTGACATGGAAAAAATCCAAACAGTTGGTAAATATTTCATTGAGATTTGGAAAGTTGTTGGGTTGAGAAATCTTGACAAGGTGGAGTTTTTATGGTCTTCCAAAGAAATTAAATCATGGGCAGATGAATATGGGATCTTGTGCGGGATATTGCTGCAAAGAACACGGTCGCGAAGTTAAAGAGGTACAGGCACCGCGAGTTACTCTCAATAACATCTCTAAAGACATGAAAACACATGCATGTATTGTTTTAGGGTCATAAAAGTTTATTATGATACACGTAAAGACAAAATATAATATTTAGAGGACGATGGATGGCGGCAATAAACCAGATGCTTGGGTTTTCACGTCTAAGGGCCATTTTCTTCCCACATAGTTTAGGTGTATCAAGTGATCTTTACATGTTAAATTATAGCCTGAATATATTTCTCTAATTTTCAGGTGTTGTCAGATTATGGGTCACAGTGATTCAGATGAGTTGTCAGGTGCACAGTTGGTTTTATACCCTTGCATGCAGTGTGTTGTGCTGATATATTTTTCCTGAAGGTACACTTTTTTTATTCCTGAAATATTTTTTTTTGCTAGGCAAACAGCTGTTGGGCAGACCCCTGAACCAAAGAACCATGTATATATAAAATGAAAGAATTACATCCTAATAAACTGCTTGCCACTAACATTTTCATCAAGTTTGACACGCAGGTCACTAGGGAAGTTGCTAGGGGAAAGAACTATTTCACCAAAGGAGATCCCAACAAAATCAAGATAATCAGAGGCTAGATAGTCTGAGCACTGATTTGCTTCCCTAAAGCTATGACTAATACATAAGTTATGAATTTTTTCAATCATCTCCCTTATAGACAGAATTAAGAACTGACAGCTCCACGGTGGCTCTTTATGGTCTCTAATATAGGCTATTAGAGCTATAGAGTCAGTCTTTATATGCACATTCTGAATCACTTTCTTCACTGCAACCCGAAGACCAAATTTGATCCCTTTCTAACTAGTTTAGACCTGCCTGCAAATGTCACACAACAATCCCCAGAATAGTTGTGAAATACTCCACCATATCCACGCTTCTCATCAGTGTATGACCAATCCGTATTGATTGTCCAGGTGCCTTGTGGGACTGGATTTCATTTGCAGAGAATGTATCCTTTTTTGATGCATCACAGAGTGGATGTCCCAAGCATCACAAATAGTTCTTTTGGAGGGAGTGTCTTCTGCTTTGTCAATAAGATGAGTCAAACATGAAATCTGAAGATTCTGGAGTTTCTCTCCTGCCAAACATGAAACATGAAAGCACAAAATACAGTGTATATAGTGTTGGTTCTGAGGTTACTTTGGTTCAAGCTTGCCATCCACTCAAATTTATCATAGAAGCTAATTGAACCTCTGGTCACATTGCACCTTAATAGTATGCCCCCCCCCCCCCCCCCCCCCACACACACACACACACAAATGTGCAAGGCAAAGTAATTCTATGAAAAGATGTTTAATGTGCTCCGCGGAGCTCCTACAAAAGATGCACTCAGACTCAGATTGAGATAGGATGTGTCGTTGGGCCAAGTAGTCCTGAGTTGCAAGCATTCCTGAGATAACCTGCCAAGTTGTAAAGCAATGTCTTGAAATAACATTTTTTCACCAACATATTTCCCCCCATTGCACCTTGGTTCTTCTCCTCCTTAGGTGTTCATAAGTATCCTTCACATTATATTTATCATCAGCTGCATCAGTTCACACAATTATGTCTTCAATAACAAATTCTTTTGTTTCTGAAAACTATAGAATGCATATAAAGCATCAAGCTATTTTATATAATTTTGGACTGCATCTTGGTTCTTTTCTCCTTAGGTGTTCATAAGTATCCTTCACATTATATTTACCATCAGCTGCATCAGTCCACACAATTCTATCTTCAATAACAATTTTTTTTGTTTCTGAAAACTAGATAATGCATATAAAGCGTCAAGCTATTTTGTATAATTTTGGATTCTTTAATTATTTTAGATATTATGTCTTATCTGTTCTTTAACTTTTTCCTTTATAATTTATGCAGTTTTTATGTACTACTTGGCATTTGAAAAAGGAGTAAATATTTCTATAATTGAATGGATAGATTTGGAATTTATATGTGCAAGCACAATGTAAACCATTTTGTGTACATTTGTTCTTACAGGCGAACATCTGCCAACTGGGAATGGATCAACGTAAAATTAATGTACTTGCAAGAGAGTACTGGTTGTACTGCGATGTTATAAAGAGGAAGAATAAGCCTATTATCTTATCGCATCGTAATTTCCTAACTGTACATTTTTTCTATTTCTTATCGTATTCAGAATTGTGATATGCATTTGTTCTCGAGATATTCGACATGTAAATTTATATGCATATCAATGACACTTGCAACCATTATCTGCCAGACAGTGGTGTTTTCACGTCTAGAGAGGTGCAAACATTGCCCTACACTTTTGAGGGTTTAATCTAATGTTCTCATATTTCTGTTTCTCTCCATGCTACCTGGTTTACAAAAAGGGTAGGAAAAGATGTCAAAAAGTGACCCCACGTCGTCTATCTTTATGGAGGATGAGGAGGTAGGTCTTATGCTTAAGGGGAAATGAAAATTTTACTTTTGATTGAGTTTTTTTATAATTAAATTAAGATATTTCTTGTATTTGACTAATGGTCATATTTGAAATTCTGATATCTTTTGTCCTGGACCTATAGGAAGAAGTGAATGTCAAGATTAAAAAGGATTTCTGTCCTCCCAAGATTGTGAAAGAAAATCCATGTTTGGAGTACATCGAATACATTGTCTTCCCATGGTTTGGAACTTTTGAAGTAGAGCGAAGTGAGAAGAATGGCGGAAACAAGTGAGTATCTGTCAATCTATATCCTATGGACATATTTATAATTTTGACTTGTATTAGTTAAGGTTTTTTACCTTCCCTCCCTTGATCAAGATTGACAAGTTCTTCTATACCATCTATTGAAACTTGACTTTTTACGCAAGCCCCATTTTTAAACTAATTGTGGTGTTTTTTCTTTAGAAACCCTGAAATAATCAAATTTGAATCTTTGGTTCTTTGTTGTCTCTTCTTTACCACGACCTTCTGAAGTTTTGAAGGAGAGGAATTACATTCTGCGGACCTCAAATCAGCCCTATCAAAAGCAATAAACAAGATACTTAAGGTAAATGCTAAGTTTTCATTCTCTTTTGCTTTCGAGCATTTGACCGTTCTAAAGTACTTGAAGTATTTGACACTATTTTGCGTATTGTGAACATAATCAAGCCCGATTTGATTTTATAGAACTTGAAGCATGCTTTGTTATCTGTTGACTTGAATGGAGATCATTCCTGATTCATCCTTTTTTCTTTTTTGTTCTTTGAATAACAATTAATATACTTATCACGCCTTATTCACTCGTACTCGTACACGCACACGCACACTGTGGTAGCCTACTCGCAGCCTTCAAACTCCTCACTCGAAGTCTACTTCGTATCCTACTCGAACATATCGAAGACTATTTCGTCTCAGAATCAAGCCCCTCAAGGAACTCTTGTAGTCGAAGCCTCGACAACAGATAAACCTTCGAGAACGGATCAACACATAATAGCAGATACCCTTTGACTGAACGTTCGAATAGCAGAAGTGTGATGAGACTAGCAGTCAACTCAAACGGATTGAACGACGCATTAATTAGTCTCTCAGCTACAGTAACAGGGATGTCCGTAATAAATGCCACCGCCGGAAAACCCAGATAGTAATCATGTAGCCTGGCCCACTCTTGGTGACTCAGCCTCTTATGTCTCTATAAATAAGAGAGAGGGGAAACCAAGAAGGGGTTAGAAAAATCCTCTCCAAACCCTATGCTTTTTACCTTCGACCACTTACAAACTGTATTCGATCTTTATTATTACTCATCAGTAATAGAATTACAGTTAAAAAATCCTCATCAGAGGTTGTAGAGAGTCATATTCGGGCCTCTACACAAGTATTTGTCTCTAATTAGTTTCTTTTTAGGCCATATACTTGTACATCTTTGATGAGAGGTTGACCTCCATGTTGTAAGAGCCATCTTCGCTTCTTAACGAAGATCAGGCCCCTACAATTGGCACCGTCTGTGCTTCCCACACTATCAGTTACCTCGTCTTTGTTACCTTACTTTCTTTCCTACCATTTACCGCTCTTTTTCAATGGCCCCTTCCCGCCGTGCCAACTCAACTCAGGCAGACAACTCCATTGACAGAGTCGCCGCTCAAGTCGCTTTACTATCTTAGCAAATTGCTCAAGCAGAAGAGCGCCATCAGCATCAACTCACACGGGAACGAGAAAACCACCGCCAGGCGTTGGAAACCGAACGGAATCCCCGAGTAGACGACGAAAATAGACAGAATCGAGCAATCGATGAGCTACGCAACACAGCCCGAGAACTTCAAAGGTTAGAGCCCTTAGAACCCTCCCGTCAGTTCCATGTACCAGATCAATCGTGCGTATCTGCCCGCGCCCGCCTTGGACCCTCAACAAACCTTGAGTTACCCCCAGCTCCCATCGGTGCCGAAGGTATTCCCCGTACTATTCCCCCCACTGGCTCTATCCACCTCAGAATCCACCCCACAAAAGACTCTTCTGACTCCACCCTCCATTCATCAAGACACCCTCAGCCCGTCAAAGACCGACTCAGCGAGCGTCGTCCAGCTCGAGACCAAATCAGGGAGCGCAGTGCTGAATATATACTACACATTTGACCCTGCAACCATCGACATCACCAATCTCCCCCTCCTGCATATGTCACGCAACAAGACTTCGACCACAAGATACAACCCGCTATTCGCGTCAGCGCAAGCCCAGCCTTAAACTCATGGAGCCACCTCAACAATCCCATTTGTGCCACTCTACTTGCCATTGACATACCCCCCAATTTCTGTGCCCCCAAGCTCAGTAAATATCACAACACAGACCCCAAAACCCACATTTTTGAATTTCAAAACTCACTAAGCCTTTACTCTACTGCCGACTACCTGTTATGTCGACTTTTCCCAACTAGCCTCACTGAAAAACCACTTCGATGGTATCACAATCTCCCAAATGGCTCGATACGAAGCTTCAAGCAACTCATGCAACTCTTCATCGCCCAGTTTGCCTTCAACAAATACAGAGAAGTCAGAGTTGACGCATTATTTAATTTCAAAAAGTCAAGCACAAAGACCCTCGAAGCCTTCACAAAGCGATTCCTCGACGAGTCACAGAAAATAGAGAACCTCGACTGTGCAAATGTTATCCTCGCATATTCAAATGCTCTGCCTGATCATAGTCGAGTAAAAGAGTACCTCGTCCTCCACAAACCCCAAACACTCGAAGAGATGCTCTCGAAGGTCAACGACTATATCGACCTTGAAAGACTCCAAAAATCCCGCAAACATACCAAACCTTCAAACACTACCCACTTCAACAAACCGCGACAGCATTCACATCCCACTCCACTACCCTTGATCGCTCCCGTCTCACAGGAGACTGAGAGCCGCAAACGTCCTTATACCGACAGTAGTGCTGAAGCTCGCAAGAAGCGATCGAAGCCTATCTTGCCTACATTCACCGTCCCCCTCAGTACCCTCTTACCGCACATTCAGGCATACCCCATATGGTGCATCCCTCTTCCAATCGAAGTCAGACCTGGGGAGCCTTATTGAGCCAATCACAAATACAATTGTCACCATACGAAAAAATGCTTCGCCCTCCAACGTTCTCTCGAACTTATCCTCCGAGCAGGACGTCTGCACCAGTACATTACCGACCTTCCCAGTTATCTCGATGGGTCTTACCTCCAATCCCTCTCTACCCCTACTGCTGACCCAGCCGTGGTACATATCTACCGATCATATTTCATCGAAGTCAACAATATAGACAGTGGTCGTTCGCATAGCAAACGAAAGCGCATCGGCAAATGTTACAAATTTTCTTACCAGGAAAAATTCCCTACCCTAGTGCCAGAATACAGCCGTCACCCTCGTCTCGACGACATTTCTTTCATCAATTGTGATACGTCACACGTCCGTTTCCCTCATTTCGATTCTCTGCTCATTATGATTAAGATTGAGAACATTATCTTTCACACAATGCTCATCGACATAGGAAGTGCAGCTGACGTCCTATTTCAACCCACCGTCGAAAAAAATACAGAAAACTGAACTCATTACCCCAGCCAACGTCGAGTTAAAAGGATTCAATGGGACTACCGAAGTCGCCGTCGGTCGTATCAGCCTACCTGTCACCACAGGGCCCCTCACCCTTCAAACCAGCTTCCTTGTCATCAGCAAGAAATTCAAATACCTCGGTATACTCGGCCGGGACTGGCTTCATGCTATGCGAGCTATACCCTCGACCTATCACCTAACCCTTAATTTTGTAACTCCCGAGGGTACGTAGAACCTCAAAAGGATCTCAACGTCTCGCCCGCTCATACGAGCACCCAGAAATTGACCATACCAGAAAACTTGTCAGACGCCCATAGCAATCACTGTACCTTTCTATCCTATCGACTTCAACAGATACCACCCCCCATATCGAACCTACCGTTTATATCGAACTCGACGGCCCTGGTCGAGGAACATTCATTGGAACTTTTCTCAGCAAGGCCGAACACCTCGAGCTTACAGATTTCCTTCGAGCAAACACGGACATCTTTGCTTGGACATTTCAGGAGATGCCTGGTGTCGACCCCAACCTGGCATGCCATCACTTCAATCTCATTCCCAATTCCATGGCAGTCAAACAAAAGAAGCGTACCCTGGCACTACGACTCCGAAAAGTGGTTAACCTCGAAGTAGACAAGCTTATAGCCGCGGGATTTATCAGAGAAGTCAAGTACGCTGATTGGATATCAAACATTATGGCAGTTCCTAAAAAGAACGGAAAGATCCAAATCTGCGTCGACTTCACCGACCTCAATAAATACACACCGAAGGACAGTTTCCCACTGCCGACCATTTCAGCACTCCTCGATGCCACTGCTGGACACGAGCGCCTATCCATGATAGACACAGCTTTGGGTTACAATCAGGTACCCCTCTTCCCAGAAGATCAACTTAAAACTTCCTTCATAACTGAACAAGGCATTTATTGTTTTAATGTCATGCCCTTCGGCCTTAAAAATGTGGGTGCCACTTACCAGCGCCTCGTCACAACTATGTTTAAACCCATGCTTGGCAAGTCAGTCAAAGTCTACATCGACGACATGTTATGCAAGAGTATACAAAAACAGACCCACATCCACGACCTGACCGACATCTTCTCAATACTTTGCACCTATAAAATGAAACTCAACCCAGAGAAGTGCCAGTTTGGCGTCTCATCCGAAAAATTCTTGGGCCACCTTATCAGTAAATGTGGCATCGAAATTGACCCCACCCATATTCGAGCCCTCATTGACATTCCCTCACCCACAACAAAGAGAGACGTCCAAAAGGTGGCTGGCAGGATAGCAGCCCTTAACTGATTTATTTCCAAGTCCTCCGATAGATGTGCTTGGCTCTTCTCCCTCTTACGCAGTCAGGGCGCCCATAAAATAAGTAAGAAAAATAACCATGAGATCAATTGGACCCTTGAGTGCGAAGACACCTTTCTCGAACTCAAAACTTATCTTGGCCGCCCACCCATCATCAGTACCCTCATCGAAGATAAAACACTCTCCTTATATCTTACTGTCACAGAAACTTCAATTAGTTTCATACTCATTCGCCTTGATTCCAAAATTGAAAAACCTGTGTATTTCATAAGCAAAACTCTAACCCCTGCCGAAACCCGTTATTCTAAACTTGAGCGATTGCTCCTGACACTTGTTTATTTAGCCTGCAAGCTCAAACTATATTTTCAGGCCCACCCCATTCGTGTCATCACGAGTTACCCTCTCTGTAAAGTACTTAGTAAAAAAGAAAAATCTAGACGAGTACAACAATCGTCTGTATACCTTGGCGAGCACGACATAACCTTCGAGAAGCAAATATCTCAGAAAGGCCAAGCAGTAGCAGATTTCCTCGCCGACTTCCCGGTCGAAGATTGCGACTGGGAAGAACATGAAGATGATCTACCAGAAGATCAACCTGAAGTCATAGATCCATGGGACCCCCTTATCGGTTGGCACTTATTCACAGATGGCTCTGCAGGACCAATAGTTCAGGAATAGAGAATAATCTAAAATATTGTCATTCGGATGTGCAGGTCAGGGAATCCAAAGACTCACCCCACAAATAACCTTGCTAATAGGAAATAGCTCTGTCATTCACTATAGCAGTATTATCAGAGTCAAAAGAAAAATAAGCGGAAGCGAAAGTGAAAGATATATAAATATCAACTGAGAATATACAACAACCCTAAAATGTACAACGACAAGAGCTAATACTGAACAAAGAAGACTAAAACCAGATCAAAATCTGCAATGGTAGATCTGCTCCAACCCAGCTAAAGCCCTCAGCCAAACCACCAACTATCCTACCTCTGAAGGGGGGGGGGGGAATGCGGGAGTGAGCAAAACCACGGCTCACTGAATAACCCAACACGCTAAACAACATAATAATATAACTGGTGCAGAGAAAAGAAGAGATGAATGTGATATAAGAAGCTATAAAAAGGGCAGTAATGTATAAGTGCTAAAAAGGGAAGGGATAGGAGTATGCTGAAGAGATATAAGAAAAGTGCCACGATGATGTAATATGATATGATATGATATGACATGGCGTGACTCTAGAATTGTCCAAAAATGAATGCTTATGATGCCATGAAATCAAGAACTAGGCCCTATAAATCAATGTAGTAGGCTGATCAGTCGCTAATGCATAATAACCTTAAGGAGATCTCAATTGGATACAATGGGCACGATTTTTGTCAAGCTCGGCCAAGCTAAGGATTTATCACTTGATCAGAGTGTTCTGGGATTTGCAACCCACGGAGCTAACGTCTAAACTTTATTTCACTTATTCCAAGGAATTTCAACCTCACGAAGGATAAGACGGGGACCAAAAAAAATTGTCTCACACCATTCTGCACTCCCAAAGGGTAATATATATGATAGTGTCCAGCCCGAACTTCACCTACTATTTTAACCCAATGTAGGAATCCTAAGTCCTATCGAGGGTCAGCCGATGTAGAGCTCTGTTATGTATCCGATCCCATTAAGTTAAAAGAATATAATAACCCACACTGAAAACAGATCCCAAGGATCAAAACACAACGGCCGCCAAACCCAGCCAACACACATATAAGATACCCATCTGCTCAGAGAATGGTAAATAATCCTATCACAGGTACAAACAGTGACCAACAGTCACAATAATAAACCACAGATGAACAGTGACAAATAACCAGTCACAACATCAAAACACATCAGTCTCTGAAAGACTGGAACCCAAATCGAGGACAATGCCACAAGAATATCACACTAATGCACAACCTCCTAATAGTCAATAAGAGACATACACCACATACTATACAAGGAAATCAAGCACATAAGGAAACAACATAGGCCACAATTATATCACAAACACTCAAAATGCCAAATGCATAACTCTCTATCTAGCACAAATCAAACTAGTAAAGGAATTTAGCATGAAGGGAAAACTCGCCTGATAAAAGGATAAGCTGCATAGCCGACAAACGACAGGATAACCCAGGCCTCAACACCACAGCTCACGACAACCAGCCCATCACAGCAGGCAACATAATCACGCCAACACCAACAACAACAACAACCCAACCCTGCCAGAAAATCACAACTCCAACCTCAATAAAAGCCCCAAACACCAAAACCCTAGAATCACAAGGGGTCCACCGAAGCCACAATCACATAAATCAAAAGAGAGGAAAGAGGGAAGACACTCACCGGAGAAGTGACGAGATCAATCCCACAATGAATCGTAGCGAGGAACGAGAGAGAGGAAAATTCAAATTTGGAAAAAGAGTGTATGAGAGTGAGAGTAACAGTGAGAGTG
Source organism: Kingdonia uniflora (assembly GCA_014058105.1). Lineage (NCBI taxonomy): Eukaryota > Viridiplantae > Streptophyta > Magnoliopsida > Ranunculales > Circaeasteraceae > Kingdonia > Kingdonia uniflora. Next base: position 6,503,128 of record JACGCM010001281.1, read on the forward strand.
AGAGAGTGTAAGTGAGGGGAGAAATGAAATGGAATGGGTAAATAAAGTCCCCAAAGACACAATACTCATCTCGAGGCAATCTAACAGCCGAGAATCGCGTGAGAAGACCCAACTTGGTCGTCCAAACGCGCCTAAGATCGAATTGAATACATTACTAGTCTAACAAGACAAGACAAGTCGAAGCCTAATCGAATAGGAAATGGTTTGTTCGATCAGAACGAAACAAAAGGAAGTCAATTGAACAGACATCTATTCGGGAAGAAGATATTTCTATCCAAACAGAAAGAGACGGGAAGGAATGCATTCGAACAAAAGGTAGGTCATTCGAACAAAATGAAACAGGTAGACATCGATTAAAGCAGAAATAAATCTGATCGAATGAAACAAAGCAGGTGCTGGAATAACTCAGAAGATTGAAAAGACTCTGACCTTTAAGGAAAATTGGAGATCCCAAGAATCCTAATACAGAACCTCTCTGGATCACACCCCATGACCACCACAACTGCAACAACGACAACAACACCCAAACACAGGCTCACAAAACCACAACGCGACCTCCTCCGCCAAACGACTACCGAACAACCAAAAGAAGAAAGAACTCAAAGCCCTAAAGATAGGAATGAGATGCAGATGCACAATGTATGCAGTGAAAGTGGAGCATGACGTATAATGTATGAATAATAAATAAATAATAATAAAAAATAAAAAATAAATTTGGGACACTACACCACGTCCTTTAAGAAGATTAGTTGGTGCTTTGTGCTTGTATTCTCTTATGTATGTAGGACTTCCTGAAGGGTTGAAGCGAGTCTTACCCCACCATCCTTTGGCGTACATGAAGCCTGCACTTAGAATGGGTACACTTTCATCACCATCAACAAAGTACACGCCACTCCTCAAGCACCCGCCATCATTTCCATCTACGGAGTGATCTATTTGGAAAGGAATGTTGTTGCACCCATATGATGGTGAGAGCTTGTATACATAAGATCTTTCAGTGGGAAGACCCACTCCGTACAAGCAATGAATCTCCATGTTTGGGGTATTGGGTAACCTGTGATCATTATACATGTTAACTCAGAATAAGGTTATTGGAATAAGGTAACAAAAAGAAAGAAGTAACACCAAAAAATATGTTATGTCATGATCCCTTTCATTTGAAATAAGGAAGATTGCTCCTGACCTGAAATCTCATAGTTTTACTAAATTTATAATAAAATTGAAGTTAAAGAGGTAACAGATAGACCAATTGGATGATCGTAACAGTTAGATTCAGAGACTCTTAACTCTTTAGGAGCTGGGTCCAGATTCTACCGTACAATACAAATTATAAGTGGTTAACAGGTAGTTAAGATCATCAAATTGGGCTGATTCACAGTGCAGATTCAGGACCATCAAGTGGTGGAAATAGAACCAAGGATCTAAAGCAAACCCTAAATTGTAATTTTGAGAGGAGATTAGAGAGATCCAAATCAACACCTTTTAAATCGAAAATTGACCTTAAAACCCTTTAATCCAAACATTTCACACTGCAGGGATCGAGAACTCGAAGGAGGTTAGAGAGATAGAGAAAGATAAGTACCTTACTTTACTTTGCAGAGAGAGAGAGAGAGATTGGAGAGATGAAGAGTTGTTCGTTGGAGAGAGAGACAAATTGAGAGAAGGGAGTCGGGAGAAAGGTAGGTATTGGTAAGCCTAAACTACCATTTTCGGTGTTTTGTCCAAAATACCCATAAGCACGAGAGTTAAACAAATCTAGGCCGTCCATCTCCCTCTTCCCCACAAATCCCAGCCCCTTTTTATCCCTGAGGCAATGGCAGATATGTATATACGAAAAACACTGCTGCCTAATGTATAATAGACTAGTTGTGCCGGTGGCACACCATGGTTGCACTTGTTTCATAGAACTTGACACAACATACCAAACTATATACCTGTAGTGACACTTCAAAAAACAACCGTTGTTTGTTAAATACCATGTATTCGTTATTACCCTTTCTAAGACTTATCAATCTCATTTATGGTGTTTTCTTTTACTACAAAAAATGTCTACACTATGTTAATTAACCAAATATATGTCCCCGTAATTTTGAATACCCTTTTCATGCTTGCTTTTCATGAATCCTGAATACCAGTAATTAATATATGCTCAAATCGGTGTTACTCCACCATTAGCTTCTCCTCCAACCCATGTTAAAGGTTAAAACTATCACTGTCCACAAATAGTGTAACACATTCCCTTTCGTGATATGTGATCTTTAATATTACTTTTTCTATTATATATACACTAATTCATAACATAAATGATTGGATCTTGGGGATTTAAACCGCCATCACTTGAGATAATTGGAATCTTATTTCCAACCCCAAGCACTCTACCATTTGAGCTAAAGATCAAATATTGTTATGTTCCCAAATAAATGCAAAAGGACTGATAAATCTAATGTACAACAATTATCTTAAAAGAATTATTGATAGAGAATCTATAAAGAGATTTCATCAGTGCTAAAACAAATTCTAGGATCATTAACAGGTCCATAGATACTTAGTAAATGAAATCAAACTAACATAAGTCAGAGAAAGTGTCTAAATTGAAGAAAAATTAAACCATAAGCTTGTTTGAATAAAACTAACATCTTATTATTTAATAAAAATACTATCAAATGGGAATTTTGAGCAAGCCTATCAAGGTCCTAAACTCTTTAGCACAACTACTTCCAAGCTTAAATTTTTGCTCTATTCATACCTCAAACTTTGGTTGAACTTGTGAAACCCTTTGCTCAACATCATCTTGAACACCATTGCTACCCTAAAAAGTAAATAAACAATGCTTGTATAAAAAATAAAAAATAAATATTAAATTTGATGATAGTATCATTCCATGCTGCTGTAACTAAAATAATAAAATCATGGAAGCATGTTATGACGGTATATGAAGAAAATGAGTACGGGAAAGCTGTGGACCCTAAAAATAGACATCACATTAATGAGATAACACCTGCTATTCTCCTCATGGTCAATTTGGATGGGTGTTACAGGCTCGAGTCAAAAATGTAGAATAGCGATCCTTCAGATATGATACAACACACCCAAGTTTCACTGCTCAAAGATGTTTTCGTTCCCCACACTCATCTCATCCCCAGACTACACTTACCTAAGAATCAACATCGCCAGACTCTTCTTTACTTTAAAGGGGCTAAGCATTGTTATTAGGGTAATATTGTTCTAAAATAAGTTTTGAGTAAATTTCATAGATTTGCATCAAACACACATGCAAATTCTAGATAAACCAAATAAGAGTGCTCTTATTCTAACTCTCATATCCATGCTTTGCTGCTAATTTTTTTTAAACTCCTTGCAAGTATTTGATTGATTACTTCCATACTTTCATACTCGATTTTTTTGACCTATCATGTTCCAGGAAAACCTGGTGTGGGAGAAATTATGAGACATCTTAGTTAATGAACCTGACATTATCATGAAAGAAGGTTTTCCTGATGCCACTGGAATGGAGCAGTAAATGAATGGAATGAGGTGCTCGGAAATCTGTTTATACCCTGCTGGAGATACACCCACTTTAGTTGACTCCTTGATGTTATCTTAAGTCTCTATATACCAGTGATTGTTAGTGACAACATTGAGCTACCATTTGAAGACATGGTTGATTACTCAGTTTTGGTGCCAGTTAGTGCTGCCTTGCAACCCAACTGGCTACTAAAACACTTAAAAAAATTCTCAGGGGGGAAGAAGGAACTACTTCAATAGAATATGGCTAGTACTCAATCCATTTTCGAGTATGACAATGGTCGTGCAGGTGGTATCGGTTTAGTACTCAGTAAAAGATTAATCCATGGAGATCAATACTAAATGGAGATGTTTTGATAGGTATATCAACTTAAAAGGTTTGGAGATCAATACTAAATGGAGAAGTTTTATATTCAACATTTTTTTACATAATCATAGCTATTAAAGAATGCAAAGATTTTATTAGGAATAGAATGACGACTTAAGTTGACAACATTAGAAGGTGACCTGTACATCTCATTTGGAATGATATAGGGACACGAGTTCTAAATTTGCAATATCACTTTAAGACCTATAGGTTTTTAGGTCTTCCTGCCAATTCATGAGAAAGAATGATGGCTAAGTTGGAAACATCATAAAGTTTAATGGGTTTCTCAATATCTCCTAAACCAATTCCTACTACTTTCAAACATATATATTTTGAAAAGTGAAAGCCAAAAACAAAAAACCCATTTTCCCCAAACACATTAATCCAATGTTGCTACCATCATAGCTCTTAATTCAACCAAAAGCAATTGAGTTATGCTCTCAAACAATTACCCATTAGGCTATTACTGTTAGCATCTTATTTTCAATTCAACCAGATGTTAACTAAGTGATGCTTAACTTCTCAAAAAAATTCTATCATATCTCTAATTCAACAAAATATTAAATGGTATTCTCATCTTCGCAAATACAATAACCCATTTCACCCAAATCCCATTACAGTGTTATACTATCATAGCCTCATCTTCTCAAGTCAAACTGCCCATTTCATCTAAAATCATAGAGAGAGAAAAAAAAAGGAAGGTCGATTTGAACTTGAAGATCAGAGGTAGAATCTAGAGATAGAGATGAAGCATACCTGTGTTGTGCGTAAATGAAAGGAAGCTCGATCAAGACCTTATAATGGGAGATAACTCGCATGTTTCTTTTTTAGTTTTTCTTTTGGGAGGAGAGTGAAATTTTGAGTCGGGGAGGAGTGAAGTTTTGAGTCGAGATGAGGATCTTTAGCTTTTTCTCTTAAAACATAAAGTACCAAAATAGCCCCTCTCATTCTCAATCTCGAGGCACCAGCAGCCTATCGCAGCCCCTCTTTGAACATAAGGTAGACTTGTCCAAAGCGGCAAAAACACCGCCCCGAATTAATAAAGAGATAGATAATAATTATTATTTGCGATCACAAAATATCGTCATATATATAGTATAAGACGTCACAATATATGAACAAAAATAATATTCGCCTGCAATGTGTACTGTATAGTTCCGTTGTGTACCCCACTACATCACATTTCTCTTAACAGTGTTAAGAATATAACATTTGTAACCACACGATCAGCTCCAACAATGGCTTCATCAACGCTTCCATTTTTCATTAATGCAGCTGCTGTAGAGTCCGCTATTAAAGTGGCAGGAATCTTATCATGAACCAACTCAAAGGCTGGAAGCCTGTATCCCTAAATTAAAGACATGGAAAAATGTTGTAAAAGGAAGTACCAGAAAGTGGACCATTGCATTTGAGGAAACCCTCAACCCATTCGTAAAAAAAAGAATATAGCATGTAGATGAAATTAGTTATTATGGCAATTATATTTGATTCCAGGATCTAGAAATTAGTTCTAGATTAGAATTACGTGGTATCCTAGTTTGAAAAATAAATTGGCATTTTCAAATGTTGATAAAAGTGAAGCAGTTAAGTATATCTACTGCCAAAGTGATAGAAATTTGTGGAAGCTTGACTATTCACCTGGTTAAACGGCCGTGTTTCAGTGCAGAAGGCTCTTTCTAAAAATCCTTCAGTATGAACTGCACGTATGACACCGAAGGCAATACCATATCCAGCGGTTGCAAGACTAAAAAACAGCACGCATAAGAATTAAATCGAAAGATAAATGCTACAAAATTTACTACAAGGAAAGGATATGTCAGCATAAAATATAATCAAAGAACTTAGAGAGACCTACCAGTGTTGCAATGTGTAAGGATTGATAGGTTTTTAGAACCCTTCAGTTGGCGCCGACGAAAGCTTGCTCCATGAGAGCCAATTGCTTTGTTAGAAGCAACATCATCCTTTAACATGATTTCAACAGATTCTATGTAGGCCTGTAATAAAATAAAATAAGACATTCCTCGTCATTATTGTGACTGTTTTGATACATTTAATTAAAATCGGGAGGTCAAAAAAATTCGAATCTATGGAAAATCATAGATGTAAGGTTTGAAGATCTCAATAAAAACATGAAAATGGCGTTCTCAATTGAAAGGAACATCACCGTTTCAGTGTAAAAATATATATAAAAAGTGTCATCTCGTTTCTTAGTTCATGAAAAGAACTGATAGGATGTCATGAACAAATGGCTCTCCAAAAATAAGCAAAATCTGGTGTCCTCAAAAATGTCCAGCACACGGCAGAAAACTTAACGGAAAACAAATACACAGAAATAGCGAAACAAATACACTTGTATTGGAAATAGTTTGATGGTTATTTGTAGTTATTAAGCATAAGAAAAACAAATTCGGAGAATGCTAAAACTTGGGACATAATTTGCGCTCCAATGGTGGATAGCCTATGTACTCATCAGTACCATCATCCGACTAAGTAAAACATCAAAAATAACTCATTGGGAAAAATCAGAAAGTCAAATTGCGGACTTGACAAAAATAACTTATATGTGTGGTTGACATATACTACCTCAAATTAGGATAAAACAGGGTAAAAGAAGAATAAATTATCTAAAAAACAACATGGAAAGAGGGAGATGGGTGAAAACTTACTTGATTCGCCAAAGATTATGAGGAAATCGATTATTGGACGGAAGAAAATGAAAATTGTTGCTCTGAATGCTTCTCTCTCCTCCAAGAAATGAAAATTCCTTATTCAAAACTCGTGGCTTGCTACAAATGCACTCCGTGTATGATGACATGTTGTGTATGTGCGTGGCTCACCACATATTAACGTTCTTCTAAATCATACGATACGTGCCTTTCAGCACTACAACGCTAGAAAAGCATGCCTTTGGCACTACCTATGCCTCCTGAATGCGCTCATAAATGTTTCCATACTTGGGTTGTTTTAACCAATATATCTTTAACTACTCTCTTCATTAAATTGTTAACTCCTTCACCCAACCCTTAAATTGACAAAAGTACGAATGTGAACCACTATAGAAATACAACAAAAATCTGAGAGTCTGATTGAAATAGTAAATTATGCTCAGGAGTATAAAATCGAATGACACACCACGGCAACACTTGTCCTTTGATAACACTTTACGTGCCGATGCAACTCTAACAAAGTATACCAAGTGTATATACCCATAGTTCGCCACACATTGAAGTTTTCCTAGATCGCACTCGATATGCCATCAGTACCATAAACACATTTTGATGCCTAAGTAAAGAAGATAAATAAGAGTTTTGGTGTCCCTTACCCTACTAAAAATATACATATTTTGATGGGAGATAGACATTTTCATTTTTTAAATTTATCTTGTGAATTTCATTTTTTTTACGTAACAAACAAATCATAGTTAGATCTCATTGATTTCTCTATTTTAATGTAGTAATGTTCTTTCAAAGTATGTATGCACTTCTTCGTCAATCAAGTACATTAATTTTCTTCATCCATTCTATAATGGGTATGATATCAAAGCTCTATGTATAATATATCAATATAAGCTAAAGAGATTGTTTACTCTTTTAAGAAGCTGAAGCTGAATACTATTCTAAATTCTAGGTGTTATAACCAATGTTGAATGCTAAACAATGAATCTAAAAACCTAATAGATAATGAAAAGTCTAAACTATAACTCTCGATCTCTAATGCCTGACATAAAGTGGCGGATTTTGGAGGGTTTGAACCGCCATTACTTGAGATATTTGGAACTTTAATTCCATTCCCCAAGTGCTCTACCATGTGAGCTAAATATCCATAACATTATTTTGATAACAAATAAAATCTAAATATCCAATATGCAAAAAATTGAAAATTATGACTATCTTTCATCGGGGCCCTCAAAATAATCAAAATCATCACAACGACTACTAGCCAATGAAAGATAAAACTTCCTTCAGAACATATGAAGTTGGGAAGTTGGGGAATAGAATATGAAAATGAAAAGGCTAAAAAATATAAAGAGTTGGGAACTCGTTGATGTGATCTTAGTCAAGGAATTTTTGACATTTACTTCACTCCATGAAGTTTCTTAGGAAATTTTAGAATAATAGAATTCAATTCCTAAGAAATTAAAACATATGGTGTAGTAGAATATAGTTAGTAATAGGAAGACATACCATTCAAGGAATCCGGTTTCTTATCACTTAATATTGTATAAGCTATGGAAAGACCAATGATTGCGAAATGATGTCGATAAAACCTGAAATAACAATTCAAAGTAACATATTAATGCTTAAGGCTATGATAAATAAGAACTTAAACACCATTGTAAATATTTAACCTGCACCATGCTTAAGAAAGTCCACATATTTACTTATGTGGAGATGCTAATGCTTACATATAGTTTAAGTGTCCCATAATAGATAGAAGAAAAAAAGGCCAAGATCTTGATACGGAGTTCCAATCTTTGGTTGAAGAAACTTTATAAAGACGGAGCAATGGAAAATTGAATATTTTTTTTACCAAAGTATGAGCAAAAACTCAAAAGTTTTGCAAACCTCATTTATGAACTTAATGAAATTGCCCGCAACAAAACATCCAACATTCTTCAAATGCTACAATAATACATTAAGTAAAATTCCCATTTCCATTACTGAAAAGGCAATAAAAAAACTTATATTTGTATTAAAAACTACATGATATACTTAAGTGCAAAATTGGTTATACGGGTGGTGGTGAAACCACGTTAGGCCCGTACTACTTATAGAAAGTGATATATGTATGGTTAGCTACTGTTTATATCATATAAAGGTGAAATAGGTTAGGTACTAATACAAAGTCTTAAATAAAAAAGGTAAATAATAAATAAATCTTGATGAAATTCTTACAAAAACAAAGGCTTCTTTTTAGGGACCTAACCTTACCCATTGCAAGTAAATATAACGTCAAATAGAAAAAGTAAAAAAAAAAGTATCTCATATTTGATTTGTATTAGCAAAAACAACTTTAATAGATTTCATTCGAAAGTAGACAAAGATTTTGAAACAATTTTCTTAACTAAAGTTAAAGGCTAGAAAAAGTTTTTAAAAAAAATGTAAAAATAAAGTGTGCCTCATATTTGATTTGTATTGGCAAAAGCAACCTTAATAGAATTCATTCGAAAGTAGACAAAGGTTTCAAAACAACTTTCTTAACTAAAGGTAAAGGCTAGAAGAAGAAAAATGTAAAAATAAAGTGTGCCTCATATTTGATTTGTATTGGCAAAAACAATCTTAATAGAGTTCATTCGAAAGTAGACAAAGGTTTCGAAAAAACTTTCTTAACTAAAGGTAAAGGCGGAGACCAAATAGGATCAAGCAATCTCATGTTCTTCTCTATCCACTTCTCAAGTTAAAGAATAATATTCTTCTTGAAAGAGAGAAATGATGGTTAGGCTTACAATGCTTGATATAAGGTCCAATACATAAGGATACAAACTAACTTCTATATATTCAAGAGCATGCGAAGTATAACCTGTAGTAGTTGGGCTTTTCTTCCCGAGGATATGGGATTTTATTTATATATGTATCACATCATGAATGGTATGCACCGGCAACGGGTTCAAGAAGAAACATATGCATATGCGAGAATGAAGCATTCTTTTGCAAACATTTACTTAATGCTCTTTTGATGCATTCGAGTCCAACTAATGGGTGGATTGAAATGGGCAGAGCTCGAGGGAGTAGTATCGAATAAGTTAGGCTATTAATAATGAAGTATACATATTTTTTAGAATCAAGAGTTGTAATGTAGGATTTGTAAATTCTTTAAAAGAATCAGTCTTAAGATCCCAGTTAGTTCTGAGATCACAATCAGCCTAACTTAACAATGATATTATACTCCCACAAAGTTACAAAGACCATTAAAACAAATGGTGTTAGAAGCCAAAAACTGGAACTGATCCATGGGAGCATACAAAGATCGAACAGACAGTAGTAGATTCAGTACTTAAGTTCAGAAAAGTAGTAATCTTTATACTAACCGCAATAAAAAAAAAAGGAGAAAAAAAGAGAGAACAAACAACTATTACAATCACAAAACAAATTACACAAAGATTCACTTGAACTTGAAGAAAAAGATAGTGAGTGAGAGATTCACCATGAAAGCAATGACCAGTAAGTGCTATTTCCACTTGAATTCTAATCCCCACCCCCAAAACCACCAACATTCCCCATTACCACCATCGAAAACTGCAAAAACCCTAGAACAATCAATCCTCAATTTTTTGAATCCAATTTCAGAATGACCTAAATCCTTGAAACTCAGTTTAAAACCAAAATTCAAAGTACATATGTGATAATTCCATGAAGAACAAAACAACACTCTACTTTGTGGATTACAAAAAGGGAGTTTGGATTTGAAAGAGTGAGAGAGCTCGGAGAGAATTACTGTACTGAGTTTTTTCGAAGGTTAGAGTGAAACAAAGACCTACGCTTGGAGAGAAAGAGATAGATTGTATGGTGATTTTTTTTTTCTTTATGGAGAAGACGCTTAGTTTGTTTTTTTGTTTTGTTTTGTTTTTTTTTTGAGGAGAGGTGAAATTTGTAATCGGGGAGGAGAAGTTTAAATCTTTTTGTCGGGATTAGTGTTTTTGGTTTTTTGCCTTAAAACTTTAACTTCCAAAACAGCCCCTGCATGTGCGATTCTCGAGGCACCCATAGCGAATCACAACCCCTCTTTATCTTTGGACATAAGAACAGACTTGTCCAAAGTGGTAAAAACACCGCCCCGTTATTATAAAGAGATATTATTATATCTGGCTCGAAAAATAAATACTATCTTCTATGTCAAAATATTACAAAGATGTTGGGAATGCTGCACTATCACAACACGTTAATCAGAGATAGAAAATCATACAGAACCATACAACATACAAATTTACATAGAGGTTTCATGCCGAGTTTCGTTCTGTTTTTGTGCTTTACAGCCTGTGCGAGATCACTTAATGACAGATCCTAATCTGAAAGACCTATTGGAAACGGTTAAGGTAAAATCCACTTCTTCAGATATCTTTGTGCATAGGAAATTTTATTACTTCTGATCTTTCGCAAAAAGAATTAATGAAATTCTTGCAACTTTTCAGGATTTCATTGTTACCAGATAATTTAGTACTCTTCAAAGACGTAAAGTTGTTCCATTGATTACAAGCCTAATGATGATACCATTTTTGTTGGCGAATAAATTTTGTTTCATGATACATTTATCGGCATTTTGTTTAAGAATACATTTATCTGGTATTTATTTGTTTGATCAAGTCGAGTTGTTGGCAAGAAATTTCATGCAAAAATTCAATGCACATCGAGCTGCTGTTTAACAAAACTTGGATCCTTCTTGGACATACGTAAAACAAGTGCAATGAGGGTTTGTAGATGCTGGTTAAGCATTCCAAAGCCTGAGTAAAGGTCAGACTAGTTCCTGCTTTGTTTACCTCTCAAGATCTTTGTAATGTAAATTGTTAATCTGGATTCAAAGAAAACAACAGCCTTTCAAATTTGATTATGGTGCAGTTGTTACAGTCAAACAATACCGAAGCTATCAAATTTGGTAAACGCTCCCTCTATTTACAAAGGAGCTCACCAATTTTGGTAAACGATCTTGAGCTAAGATTTATCTTCATGGAGACAACAATATTGTACTTGCAGGCAATACTGGAACTCCCCAAGTTCTAATGCATTGACCCTTCTACCAAGGCTGACTACTAGGAGTTTGGGTGCCCAAAACAAACCCCCAAATTGGTACCATTTTATACATTGCAGAGGGAAAACTTGTCGCCTCGAAGTACCTGAAGGAGTACCCGCTACTATTAAGTAAAGGACCAACAAGAAATGTGGATTATGAGGCGGATGCGTAGGTAAATAATGTGTGAAAAGCTAACATATAGTTAAGTTGAAATAATAACGCAGAAAAGAAACAAATAAAAGCGTAAGACTAACACACATACATTGCTGGGTTATTTTCATGGTTATGATAATGCCTCACAAACCTGAGCAATTTGCTTTCTAGGTCGACATATAACCAATAAATAACTGTAATTAGTAATACACAACCAGTATACATACCAAATTATGCGATTCATGCCAACTTCTGTAGTTCACATCAACCCACTTAACAAATATCCAATATGGTCACCATGAGAGCATCACGATGATATTACACAATGAGCTTGCAGTGAGAGCGCCACTGGTACATTAAAAATAATAGTCATGCCTAACTATATATAGACCTTGTAGGTGAAACTCCTGCGATCTGTAAAAAGATTTTAATTCGAAATAAGGAAAGTTAATGGATTGCTTATACGGTTTTAGCTCGAGCGGTTGCTACGAGCTCGGGGAGTAGATTGCCGATATATTCTGCCCTGTGAGTTGCCACTAATGTCATAAGAAATCTTGCCAGGCTGGTTGGTCTGAAAATTTTACTTAATTTCAGCCAAACTTCATTTATCTATTCTCCGCTTTTGGGTAGGTTATCCCGAGTTAAAGGACAGTGGTAACTTGAATGCTACTAAGGAGAATTGGTCATTTATCACTGTTCACAACTCCTATACCTTAACAGCTAATATTGCCCCTATTTGTTCATTCATCTCTCATTTATCACTAAACTATCTATAAATATAACAAAAAACACATCTATGAGACATGTACCAGATTGATGATGCAAAAACAAACAAACAAAACTATTATTGTTGTTTTAATGTATTAAGTTGTCCATAATGGAGAGCAAGATACGGCAACAAGGGATAATGAAGAGCTAAAAATGCAGTTATGTGAGAGGTACACTGTCCAGAGCTGTTGCATGTCTGGGTATGTAATACACATCCTAAGAAAACAGCAGATGTCAGTGACGGGTGCCCTGGAAGCTGGAACATAACAATGAATTTGCAATCTAATATGAGCTCTGACTGTAGATTTTAATTAGATTTTGATTAGACTTGTAGACCCAGGGAAGACGTAAAACTATTCGAGCTTGTAAGTGGCTTTCACAAAAAGACAAGATTAAAATATGTTCGGATCGGGGTGGCATAGGCAAGGTGCAGCTGGCCTGGGAGCTGTGTATAGAAATGTGGAGGTGAGGTTTTTGCAACCTTGAGTAGAGGCCTCGATATCAAGACTGATTACATAGCTGAATTTGGGTTATCTTGGTTAAGGTGCAGAAAGCTATTGAAATGGGATAGCTCAAAAGTGTGGGCGGTTTCCTACACAACAGCTATAGTAAAAGACTTTGATCAGAAAAACATCCCCGTCATAATGGATTTTTTGTGTTCAATGGTATCTCACAAAGTGCAAACTTAAGGACTTTCGAGTAACTTTAATTGTTAGAGAAACTAACATTCCTGCTAATTCTAGAGGTGAAAAGGGGTCTATATTATATACTCCTCATCAACATTGACGAGTGAAGCAAAGAAAGACCTACTGACTTGACTAAGATCGAGGATCTTATTAACCCTTATTACAGGTTTTGAGTTATGAATATGTTCCTTTGTGTTTGTGTATTTGTTTTATGGAAGCTGGATAGCTTGCTGTCCAGTTACATCTATCCTTATTTTCTCTCATTTAATTTCCTAACCTCTTGCAAGGAAATTTTTTCTATCACAAACATTAGAGATATCTGTGAGTTCTAGGAGTGAAGACTGATGCCCTAAGTGCAAGTGCTTTGGAAGCTAGCTGAGACATCAATAAGAGATTAGGGACAGGCTTAGGGAAGGGAACTGACACCTAGTAGATAGAAAAACTAACCTAATAAGATGGGTATGTCTTTTGTCTATGATTCTTCTTTGTAGCAAGATATAGTTGAAACCTATTGGTCTATCTGATTTGATAAGCAACTACACAAATCATTCCGGTGTTGCTTATTATTGAGAACAGAGATATGACGCGTTAAGATTCAGGTTTACATAGTCAACCGGAATGGTAGTCCAGGCGACCAGACAAAGTTGGAAGCTAAAACCTTTTGGCAGGAAAGAGGGGGCAGGTCAAACGGGGAAAATACTATACATGAAGAGATATTAGCAGACCAAGGTATAGAGCAATTGGTAGTTTAGGAAACTAACTTGATCTACACCAAAGACTTCAAAATTTATCCTTGCACAATCCTATCACGTCCGAACTAGGTAATCTTTCCACTACAAACTTTGAGTGTTTCCAATATAGCTTCAAAGCATTTATCACACAGAGCCATACTCCTGCATAACTTCAAGCTCTCCCCCTAAAATTATATGCGTAGGCTTCATGTAAACTAATCCAAAGAAACTTCTTTCCTATCTCTCCCCCCAACTGTACTAATCAATCTCCCCACTGTCGGCCTAACCCAGGCTGAATGTAGGAAGGAACTAGACATCAGAGGCAGCTCCACAACCATCTCCAACATTCATACTATGTAACTATTAATTGTGTATAACTCATAAAGATGGCAAAACCCAACTAAAACTCTATAAAGGGGCAATCCTAGTATCAAGAAACAACAAATTCAATCATTAAGAAACCATTTTTCAATATCAAATTTAACAAATAATCTGATCACAAAGTGTATCTCATAACCAGAAGAATGAAAAACATCTATACTACTAAAAGGCATCAAAGATCACAACTAAGGGAAAACTAAATCCACAAACATAGGAATCAGCCAAAAGATATTAAATAAGATCAAACCCCATAAAGATGCAACCTCGAAACCCAAAATTCATAAGGCAAATTACTCCATTTAACAGAATACCCATATCACCAAATTCACAAACACAGATAAAAATTCATTCTTTTATGATATCAGATTTATGCTTTTTTTTTTCTTCTCAAACATACATAATAATAACTTACACAAACCCATAAATAAGATATAACATAATAACATGATATTACCCATTAAAACTTAAAAGAGCAAAGTTAAAGATACCCATTAAAACATCACCAGCCATAGACAACTTGAGTGTATCTGTCCTTGAGCCACCTGAAACTCTTCCTAAAAGACCCTTTCATCTTCCCTTCAACAGCATAAACCTTGTAACTAGCAACCCTTTTCTTCCTCTGCAACTCAGGATCATTAAAGCTCCAGTTCTTAACAGATGATGATGATGATCCAACATTACTCTTTCCCTTCTTAAACTTCCCCTCTTTATTATTAATATTAGTATTGGTGGCACCACTGAAATGATGGGGTGGTGCATAAGAAGTACTATAACTTCTTAGATCTTGCATACCAGAATAAGATGGTCTATCTCCATAATAAGCCTCAATCTGCATCCTTCCATCTCCACATGACTTAGATCTGAAATCTTCCATGGTGAACTGGGAAAGCTTGAACAAAGTTTTGAGAGAGATTGACTTTTCTTCTTTGGAAATAGCTAATAGGTGGTGGTGGGGATGTATTTTTCTTTATTTTCACACTTGGCACTTGCATTGTGCTTGTATATGTCACAGGATGCCAACAAAATTTATTGGTAAATACCATTTTTTACTTGCCAAATTTAAGCAATCCAAAATATATACCTATCACCCTAGAGGATGAAGAGCTCCAATGAGATATTAGACAGGGAGGGAAAAAATAGAGATGGGGAGAACAAGTGTGACGGACAAATAAACATTTTACTGCACTTCTCCTATAAAGCTTAAAATTCTAAATATTAGATAACAACCATTCATTCAAAACGGTCACCAGTTTCTACTTCTCCTAAAAGCTTAAAATTCTAAACATTAGATAACACTCATTCATTCAAAACTTCCACACCAAATTCACTCAAAAAACTTCATCACTCCACATCACTCAAATGATAAATTCGGGCACCAGGCAATAATCAATCAACACTGTCGACCCCATCATCCCAGAACTTACTTTCAACACCATTCTCTCAATACCTATTATCACAATTCACTCCCTACTTCTACCACAACCAATCTCAATTCCAATCACAAACCCCAATTCAGTTTGCCATGTCGCAAGGGGATGTTGAGAATCGAGGTAACTACTCTCTCCTCTCTGACAAGAATAATACACGAAAATCGTCAACTCAAGTAGTAAATCAATAAAGAACAATATAAATGACACACAGATTTTCCCGGATGAGGGAAGTGAAAAACCTTTGCGGATGAAAAACCACTCCCCATGAACAATTCACTATGATATCAAATAGGTTACAATGATCTCTCAAGCTTCTCAAACTTTTAATGGAGTCTCTTCAAACCCTAGCCTCTCTAAGATTAAACTTACACAAGATATGCTAACAAAATAACCCAAGTCCCATTTATATAGTAGGGAACTTAAAATACAAGTATAAGGGATCTCGAGGCAAACCCAACGACTCAGAATAACATCTAAAGCAAACCTACGCCAATCTCGTTTGAACGGCATCTAATCCCGTTCGAACGACTTTGGCTCCTGAGCCAAAATTCCAGGAAGTTGTAAAAGGGTCGTTCGAACGAGTCTCAACCTCGTTCGATCGACTTTACGATAATTGGTCTTCAGCCCTAGAAACATGACAACTCGTTCGAATGACATCCAAGCTCGTTCGAACAACTTCGACAATATCAGTCTTCAACAATTCCATTCTTCACATTCGAGTTCACACCCAACAATCTCCCACTTGAAATCAAATCCCGTAACCCATCTCCAGATCTCCAAATGAATTGCACGCTCTACCCGAACCTTTAATCTTGAAGACCCACAGAAGTTGCACATGTCGTCAACTTCTAAAAAGTCACTACCTTCGTAAATATATCGACCGGATTCACATCAGTGTGAATCTTCACAAGCTTTAATACACCGTCCTCGAGAAGCAATCAAATATAGTGGTATCGAATATCAATGTGCTTGGTCATAGAATGAAAAGCTGAATTCTTCGCTAAGTGTATAGCGCTTTGACTATCACTATACAACTTAGGAAAAAAATGTTCTCTACCAAGCTCTTTCATCAACCTTTTCAGCCAAACCATATCCTTGCACGCTTTAGTAGCTGCAACATATTCCGCCTCCTTCGTAGACAGAGCTACAATCTTCTGTAGCCTAGAAATTCATGTAACTGCACCGTTTCCCAATGTAAAAACAAAACCACTAGTGCTCTTCCGCCTATCCATGTCACCCGCCATATCAGAATTAACGAAACCCTGTAAGCATATCTGAGAACCCCAATAACATAATATCATATGTTGAGTCCCCTTTAGATACCTCAGTATCTATTTCACAACTCTCAAATGTTCCTGGCCTGGATTACTTATATATCTACTAACAACTCCCACCGCTTGGGAAATATCTGGTTTCATACAAATCATAGCGTACATTAGGCTACCAACCGCGGATTGATAATGAACCTTTCGCATCTCATCACGATCCTTCTGCGTCTTCGGACAACAATCCTTTGATAATTTGAAGTGACCTCCCAATGGTGTACTAACAACCTTAACACCATCCATGTTAAACCGCTTCAGTACTTTGCCGATGTACTCAGCTTGAGACAACTTCAATTCTCGCTTCTTTCTGTCCCTTGTAACACGCATACCAAGAACTTATTTTACCACACCCAAGTTCTTCATAGAAAACTCCCGGGATAATTTTTCCTTCAACTTAACAATTTCTCCCATGTCAGCACTTGCTACCAACATATCATCTACATACAGAAGTAGAATAATATACGAGTTCCCTGTATTCTTGATAAAACAACAGTAATCTGCATTGCTCTTCAAATAACTATTTATGGACATGAATTGTTCGAACTTCAAATACTACAGTCTCGACGCTTGTTTCAAACCGTATAAACTCTTCGTGAGCCTACACACAAGATATTTTTTCCCTTTAACCGAATACCCTTCTGGCTGCTTTATACAAATTTCTTCATCAAGGTTACCGTGAAGAAAAGTTGTCTTGACATCTAGTTGCTCAAGATGCAAATCTTCAACTGCAACTATATTTATCACAACCCGAATAGTAGACATCTTTACAACAGGAGCAAAAATCTCATCGAAATTAACGCCTTCTTTCTGTTGAAGGCCCTTCACCACAAGTTTATCCTTGAATCTCCTTGAACCGTCAGATTCCTGCTTTAGTCTGTATACCCACTTGTTGTGCAATACACTCTTCCCCATCGATAACTGAACTAAATCCCAAGTTTGATTAACTGATAATGACTATATCTCATCATCCATAGCAAGCTCCCACTTACTCTTGGCTTCCACATCTAAAGCCTCCTTGTAAGTTTTAGGTTCACCACCATCTGTAAGTAACAAATGATTTAAGGAATTAACGTACCCTGTCGGAATTCTTGTAACTCTCAGCTCCTTTCAAAGTGTTATTATAATGTCTAGATCATTAGGTTCCTCGATTTGATCCGGTGCATCGAACTCAATAACGAATTCTTCATCATCCTCTCGAGAGGGTTCATCATCTTCAATGTCGACACTTTCCACTACTTCACCTCAAATCTTTTTCACAGGTACTTTGAAATCTTTATACAAGACTTCCTCATTGAATGTAACATTACGGCTCTGGATAACTTTTCGATTCTTCACATTCCAAAGCTAGTACCCAAACTCATCACCACCGTATCCAATGAATATGCACTTCGTCGAATTTGCATCTAGTTTTGTCTTTGTATCTGAATTATCAAGCACATATGAGGTACAACCAAAAATACGCAAGTGATTTAGGTTTTCCTCTTTACTGGTCCATGCTTCTTCAGGAAGTCCAAAATCTAAAGCCGTTGAAGGTCCTCTGTTAATCAAGTACACCGCCGTACTTACCGCATCTGCCCAAAAACACTTTGGCAATCCAGCGTTGAGTCTCATACTTCTCGCTCTTTCGTTTATTGTTGGTTCATGCGTTCTACAATACCATTTTGTTGCAGTGTTCCAGGAATAGTCTTTTGTTTACTAATCTTGTTTGATGCGCAAAAGTCTTCAAACTCGTTACTACAGTATTCGCCCCCGTTATCTGACCTGAGACACTTCAGTTTTAAACGGGTTTCATTTTTAACTAGAGCCCTTCCACCTCTTGAATTTATCGAACACATCTGACTTGTTCTTCACGAAGTAGACCCACAGTTTACAAGTAGCATCATCGATAAAAGTAATGTAATAATGAGAACCACCAAGAGAAGATACCTTGGTTGGCCTCCAAACATCCGTGTGTACAAGATCCAGCTTTTCGGGTTCTTTGATCTTCCACATAATTTGAAACTGACATTCTTCTATTTTGCAAGAATACACTCTTCACAAAACTTGAGATTAACCTCAGCAACTCCCTTTAGCTTTCCCTTTGTTACCATTATCTTCATCCCCTTCTCACTCATGTGAGTGAGCCGTTTGTGCGACGTACTTGTATCAATCCTCGGAGTGGCCGCACAAATAGTGAAAATTATGTTTTGCGTTGTATACAATGTTCCTTGTCGCAAGCCTCGAGCTACCAACATAGCTCTCTTTGTAACTTTCCAGAAGGTCACACCAAAGGTACTCACATAACCGCCATCATCCGCCAATTTGCTAACCGATATAAGGTTATGCCCCAATTTAGATACAAGTCACACACTCTGTAAAACCAATGTTCCCCCTGAAGGCAACAACAACCTAGCATTTTCCTTTCCAATAATATTACGTGCACTCTTACTTGCAAGAAAGACCGTACCGAAGTCGCCTTTAACAATATTAGTTAGAAAACCTACGTTCGCAATAGCATGGAAAGAGGCGCTCGAATCAACAATCCAAGATTCGTTAACATCGTCACACGATAGTAGTAGAACCTCGTCAGAACTAACCTCCTCAGTAAGGTTTATTGTATCTTTCTCTTCATCATCAATTTTCTTAGAAGAAGAAGAGTTATAATCTCGCCTGAAGTGACCCTTCTTTCCACAAGTCCAACACGCACCGGGCGGCTTAGACTTTCATCTTGACTGTGATTGACCCCTTCCAAATTTTGACCCCTTTCTGTAGGACCTCCCTCTTTCCTCGACGTTCAACATACTGTCATTTGAACTCGAAGAAGGCTCAGTTGTTTTATATCTATTATCTTCACTCATAATCAACGAGACTATAGTATCAAATTTGATGTCTTCCTTCCCCGATGAGTTGCTCACAGCTATAATGAATCCTTCCCTGCTCAGGCATCTGCCCTAAAAGAGCCCACGCTCTCACCTCCTGGGTAAAAGTAATTTTAATAGATTCCAGTTGAGCATGTATGGTATTAAACTCACTGATATGAGTTTGCACACTACCATTATCCTTCATCTTCAAAGTTAACAAGCACCGTAAAAGGTGTACCTTATTTGCCCCAGATGGTTTAGAGTACATAGCCGATAACGTCTCCATCAAACCCTTTGTAGTCGTAACTTTGGAGATCATTTGTAGAATCTGAGATGACAGCGCTAACCTAACGGTTCCAAGTGCCTTATGATCCAATCGTGCCCACTTAGCAGCATCGTATTCTGTTGGCATCATCTCAACTCCACCCAGTGGTAAATCAAGATCCTTCTGATAGAAGTAATCTTCTATCTACATCTTTCACATTCCAAAATTAGATCCATTGAATTTGGTGATCTTCAACTTCTCCTGATTGGCCATCGCTCTTCACCACACAATCCCTAACACTCATTTTGACACCAATTTTTAATAATCGAGGTAGTTACTCTCTCTTCTCTGACAAGAACGATACACAAAAATTGTCAACTCAAGTAGTAAATCAATAAAGAACAATATAAAGGACACAAAGATTTTCCCGGAGGAGGGAAGTAGAAAACCCTTGCGGATGAAAAGCTACTCCCCACGAACAATTCACTATGATATCAAATAGGTTACAATGATCTCTCAAGTTTTTAATGGAGTCTCTTCAAACCCTAGCCTCTCTAAGATTAAACTCACACAAGATAAGCTAACAAAATAACCTAAGTCCCCTTTATATAGTAGGGAACTTAAAATACAAGTAGAACGAATCTCGAGGCAAACCCAACGACTCAGAATAATATATAAAGTAAACCTACGAAAATCTCGCTCGAACGGCATCCAAGCCCGTTCGAACGACTTAGGCTCCTGGGCCAAAATTCCAGGGAGTTGTAAAAGGGTTGTTCGAACGACTCTCAACCTCGTTCGAACGACTTTACGATAATTGGTCTTCAGCCCTATAAACATAATAACTCGTTCAAACAGCATCCAAGCTCGTTCGAACGACTTCGGCAATATCAGTCTTCGTCAATTACATTCTTCACATTTGAGTTCACACCCAACATGGATACCTCTTCTCAATTATAAAATCACTTTACACTCTCTCAATCACAACCGCAGGCGTTTAACCTGTTCTATCAACACTATCCTAGCACTCAACCTCAAGGTTTTCGACTTTCAAATTACTTTTAGAACTACCTAATCAATGGTGACGCTATGGAGTTAAATATGGATTCTGCAAATGCTCCATTAATTACCCGTTGAAGTTACGGCGGCCGGGAAAAAAAAGGAAAAGGGAGAAAGAAAAGATTACCAACTAAACCAAGAAAAAAGTGCAAGTGCCGGAGGATGCCGAGTTTTAGATGAGATAGACGATAATCGACTATATTGGTCAGATGCATATTCTACGTGTCTCGCAAGGGATTGGGTAACGGCTTCTATCCATACCATAGGGCACAAAAAAGGTTTCACTTTCTATCAAAATGTTAGTATCGTGTTTAACAAAGACCCTGATTGCCCCAACCGACGATTATGTGAGTCGACCAATTCGCAGTAGTGTATTCATAATGCACAATGTGTGAGCTACAAGGGGATAGTTGCTCAAGTACAATTTTGGCACGAGAGCGGGAAAAATGTGGAGGATCGAGTATGTTCTAATATTCTTTAACTCAATTTTGATTTTTTTTTCTTGGATATACACGTTATTTGTTTGTATTTGGTGATTTTAGGAATTGTAGGAAAATGATGCACATAAGATTTATCAAGGTTTGAATGGCGGCAATGACTTCAAACATCGTGAAACCTATTAGATTTTAGAAAGAGAATCGCGATGGGCCAACCTAAATGATGATGGTTTGAACCATGGAGGAATCCCTTCTTGGTTTGATTGTGTGATTGGCCTTGAATTTCTTCAAATTTTACCCGTTTATTTTTTCTTCCAAATTTCGACCGAATTATAACTTCATTTGAATTTTTTGTCTCCCTATAATTACTGAAATAACTTAGGTGTGAGTCTCCCTGTAGAACTTCCATTTATTGGAATTGTAGATAGTTTTTTTTTCTTTTTAGATATTTAGTTGGGAGGGAACGATGAAAAGAATTTGGGGAGGAAACGAAGTGTTATGTATTTGGGGAGGGAACGAAGAGTTATCTAAACAGAAGAAGCGGTGGAGTTTTGATTACCGCACGGTGTTCAAAAGTTTGTTAAATTATAAATAAATAAAATACATCAACTGTTGGAAGAGTAAAGTTTAAGTTGGGTTTTTTTTCTCTGATGTGTAGGATAGGAAAACCCACACCCATACCCACACCCAACTGCTGGAGATGCTCTAAGAAAGTTTTAAATTTAGAGTGAAAGTTGTTGGGATATGATCAATCTAGAGCATAATAATACTAAAGCATGAACAAGAGAGAAATAGATAAAGAGATTTATTGATTATCATAACCGTGTTCTCTGTACATAGTACAGTGATATATATAGACAACCCAAAAAGATTCCCTATTCTACTTTAACTCTTCCCATAACCCTATTGGGCCTATGGGTTTGTTAGGAGTCTATATAGAACACCCCAACCCTGTTGGGTTCTTAGCTTGGGCTTGGACCCAACTCCTAATACTCCCCCTTGGGGTGTTCCATACTAGGACAACTTGCCTTATTAAAACCTCTGCCTAACAAAACCTCTTAGGCAAAAAGCTATGCAGGGAAAGAGTACAATCATATTCCCTGTATAGGTTGTGAATGCGTATACGTTGCCTCATCAAAACCTGCAGCCAGTAAAACCTCCAAGGATAAAAACTGTGCTATCAGGAGAAAGAGTACAACACGCACGTGTCCACGTCAGGTTGGGACTACTCCCTCTGACGTCGATCTCCCTGAGATAATAAATCTTGTAAACTGCGCATGCCGATTCTATGAACTAATCTCTTGAATGCAGGATATGAAAGAACCTTCATAAATAGATCTGCCAGGTTGTCTTCTGAATGGACTTGAACAACGTCGATCTCATTCGTCTTCTGCAACTCGTGTATGTGGAAAAACTTTGGTAAAATAAGCTTCATTTTGTCATCTTTAATAAATTCGCCTTTGATTTGAACGATACAAGCTGCATTATCTTCATAAAGTGTCGTCGGTTTATCTTGGATAGAATTTAGACCGCAACTTTCGTTGATATGGTTGATCATAGACCGTAACCAAAAGCATTCTCTGTCGGCTTCATGTAGTATAAGAATCTCCGCGTGGTTTGAGGATGTAGTGACTATCGTCTGCTTTACTGATCTTCATAAAATCGCAGTATCTCTATACAATAATACATAACCCGATTATGATTGGCCTTTATGTGGATCTGACAAATATCTTACATCGGCGTATCCTATAATGTCCCGTTTGCCTAAGTTATGGATAGAACAGACCCCAGTCTTTCATGCCGATAAGATATCTCAGAATGTGCTTGATCTCAATCCAGTGCCTTTAGGTAGGAACAAAACTATGGCAAGCCAAACAGTTCACTGCGAGTGAGTCATTGGGTCCAGTATACCCAGCTAACTATAGCAAAGTACCTCCTAGCTATGGCACCATGGCCCTAGGAGTTTCTCCCCCCATTAAGATGGTGAAAGATGTCGTTGTCCACAACCAAGTATTGGACGCGCAATAAACAACTTAGTACCATGTGCTACATCCATATCGAAGTGTTTGATAACTCTATCGATATATATTGCTTGGTGTACGAGTGCCACTATCAAGATGTTCGATCTGTAAATCGAGATACTCTTGATTTCCCAAGGTCTTGTATTTCGAATTCCTTCCCAAGGTATTCGGCGGCTCTCGTGGTCTCCCCCGGAGGTCTAATGATATCCAAATCATTTAGTATACTATTATGATGATATTGAAGCTAATTTTTGTATAAGAATGCATTGACACAAAGATATTTGTAAAGTCCTTGACCTTCAAATACTTAGTCAACTATGTCACATGGGCCCATTGCTTCAAGTCAACAATAACTTTTCCAGTTTTATTACGTACACACCTCGTGTGTCGAGCTTAGTTGCTTCCGGAAGCTTATACCTTCCCAAGTAGCTTCATGTATATATCCGTATCTAGTTTCCCATATAGATATGCGGTATGAACATCAGACGCATGTCTATCTTGTCCCCGACAACTTGACAGACTGATAAGTACTGAAATGTTATAGCGTCTATAACCGGGTAATAGGTCATACTGTAATCGATGCCAGATCTCTTAAAGATTTTCTGGGCAACTAGTCTTGCTTTGGCCATATTATCTCTCTGAGTTAATTGTGTTTCTGTATCTTTCCCATTTATAATTGATAGGCTTAATGGTATCACTTCGCATTATGCGCAAGCAGACCTCCTCTAGGATTCCAGACACCTACTTTTGCTAATGTATAACAACACACAGTCGTTTACAATAATTGGTTCTAAATCCTCTTCCTTGATGGCGAATACAACAACGAATATGAATACCTTGTAAATGGGTAGTTCCATCCTTGATAAACCGACTACACCATTAGTCATATTTGTCCCTTATTCTGTAGCTCCCCGGCTCAGAATACTTTCTTCCAACTGTGCTTCGCACTAAGCGCGAGCCTTAGATTCGTTTGCGGTACTAATTCCCCTGGAACGTTCTGCTGCGGTACTAGTTCACCCAGAATGTTCTGCTATGTAGGTGTATTACTTACAGGTACATACACTTACGATACTTCAATAGTACCTATGAATGCGTCTAGCAAATCATTTGCGATCAATTGAAGGTTTGAAATCTGTTGAACCTTATTGTTACCTATCTTATGTATAGGGATCTAGATGAGATAACGATGGTGTTTTCTAAGACCTCTTGGTAACATCCTCAGTATTGACTGTCATTTCTCCCCCTAATGCTGGGAATATCGTCTCATCAAAGTGGCAATTATCTGTCCTGCAGTATATACGTCGCCAGTGGGTCCAAATATCTAGTGATAAACGTGAATCATAGCCCACATAATACAAGGCCGGCGTTGCAGGTCCCATCTTCATACATGGTGGTGCGATTGGCACCAGTACGGAACATCCAAATGTTCATCGATGGGCGACACTGGGCTCCGACCCAATTACTAGTCGCTTTTGGGAAAAAATAATTTGATGATTTGCTAAGGAACGAACCTTAATAGGTGTTGCGGGAGTAAAAATGCATATCCCACATATTAGCTGAAAGCTGTAATCGTAATAACAGTGGCTTAACAATTATCCAAAATTG
Source organism: Kingdonia uniflora (assembly GCA_014058105.1). Classification (NCBI taxonomy): domain Eukaryota; kingdom Viridiplantae; phylum Streptophyta; class Magnoliopsida; order Ranunculales; family Circaeasteraceae; genus Kingdonia; species Kingdonia uniflora. The sequence continues at coordinate 6,528,443 of JACGCM010001281.1, forward strand.
TTGGATTAGGTTCTCCTTCAATCCTGAGTTGGGTATGGTATGGGGTACTCACGATGCTCAATCATCTATCTCATTTAGCGGCAAAATAATCATCAAAATCCTGTGAGTCTAACTCCCAAGTCCCCGTCAAGTCGCATCGATCGACGTGTGCCACTATGTGCAAATGTGCCACTATGTGGATGGAAAGGTCCACATGGGTCTCCATGGATGGGATTGGAGCAAAGGCTGGAGATCTTACTCCACCTTGGTCATAATAGACTTTCCGTGTAAACAAACGTTACACGTACACTCTCTGGATCATCTCTCCTTTCAAGGAAAGTTAAGATATAATCCTGATAATCCTCCTCGGTATCCTAGCCGGAGGAGTGTATTGGAAACTGTTCTAATAACGTCTTTTAACCTTTAAACATAGAGTGAATGCACATAACCTTGTCTGTTATTTTCTTCGATAGTCATTACGTGATAAACATCATCATGTATCTCCCTAAACTAAGTAAAATTCGATGGATGTACTAGTTTATTAAATGGTCTAGATACCCTGTATCGTACCGTGAAAGAGTAATAGCATAACGCACTCGGTGCGTTCTATCATGTTGGTCGTGCCAATGATATTTGTGTCATCCCTGATGCATAAGGTTAGACAAGAAATATATGCATAACTCAAAAGGATCGAGTGCGTGGTACTAAATGTCTCTGAGACATATGCCGCCACTCATCCGATTATCAGTCATGCTCAATGAGCAAAGAGAGCCATAGGCAGATTGTATGTAGCAGATCAACTATCATACATAAAATTTAACTACTTCCCAAGCAATAAATTCGAGTAATCATAATTAAGAACAAATGGAGAATCTCATGTATATCACGAGCACTTTATTGAAATATAAATGATATGTTCCCAACAAAATCAAAAATACTGACAACAAAAAGTAAATCAAGTCTGTGAGACAAGAAACTACTAGTGCTCTTTCTAATGTGACATCACATGTCTACTGAGATATCATTACAGATTACTCCGTATGTCGATCCATGATGATATCAGTGTCGTTGAAGAAGTATGATGCTACGAATTCCAGAGGGGCAGAGTTAGTGTCAACAACTGCCTGGTGGGTTTGGACTCTATCATCGGTAGCCATCTGTGGTGCATGGCATTCCCGTGCTCAGTGTCCTATTTCACCGCAGTTAAAGCAAGTAGATCCCTGATCAGTCTGATGTTCCTTCTTCACATTGCCTAGTGTCCAGGATTTCTTAAATCCTTTACCTCTCCTAGGGCCAAAGGGTTTCTTGTTCCCACCCTTCCTGTATCCCTAATAGCCTCCCTGCCTCTTTCATATCTTCGTCCCCGACGTGCTAAGTTGTTTCCCCGAAACTGAACATTGTTTGACGCAGGCAACGACGCACTCCTAGAGAGCCGCATAACATGATTCTTCATTAGAAATTCGTCGTTCTGCTCAGAGAGGAGCAGTGTCTGAATCAAAACTTCATGAGTCTTCATGTTCTCTCGCCGATATTGCCTTTGAATCACAATATTGCTAGCATGGAAGGTTGATAGAGTCTTCTCTATCATTTCAGCATCAGTGACTTTCTTCTCACACAGCTCAAGTGTAGAAGTGATTTTAGGGACTGTTGAGTTACAATCAACGACCGTCCTAAAATCTTGGAACCTAAGGATGTTTCATTGGTATATCGCTTTTGGGAGCATAATGGTCTCATGAACCATAATGCCCCGGTAAGCGTGCCCATAAGTCAGCTGGCTCAACCTTGTTGAGGTATTCAGTCTTCAGGTCATCCTGAATATGATGACGGAGGATAAATAAAGCCCTTGTTTTGTCCATGGGATCTTCCTTGTTGCCAATGACGATGGTCTTCTGCAGACCAAATGACTTCAAGAATAAGTCATCGTCAATGCACCAAGTGAGGTAATTGGCTCTAGTGAGCAGCAATGGTGGAAATTCAACATTGTTGAGTATCGCAGACATCTATAATGCAAGATATAGATTATAATAAGAGACAATCTTTGATAAATATATCAATTGCATGAAAGAAAAATCATAGTACTTAGAATAAAGCTATAAAAAATGATTTCTAATCATCTTATAGTTAAACCTTGTTCATATCCTAAAACTCATGAAATTCTTGTCGAATAATTAAATCACAAATTTTACCCAGTAAAAATGACGATCTTAATCTTAAGTGTGCGTCTTAATAGAATCTCCGCCAAGATTGTTATTCAAAACCACCAGATGTGTGCGTTCCTTATGAAATCCTTTGGAAGTACATGATTGCCAATCATTACTAAAAGTAATTCATAGTATAGAAGTCAGTGATTCTCAATCATTATCTATAGGTGAACCCTGTTCATATCCTATAAAATGTTAAATCACAAATTTACCCTGTAAAATAGTAATCTTAACCTTTAAAATGCATTTTAATAGAGTCTTAGCCAAGACAGCTAGTCAAAACCACTAAATGTGTGTAGTCCTTATTATGAGAACTAGGGTGTTCTAAGCCCTCAAGTTCTAAAAAGGTAGGTATATCCTAGCCAAATGATCCATTTGCTACGAATATGAGGGGTAGATGTTTAGCTGACAAGTGGTTCCATCCCGAAGTCAGCTGGGTTCACAAGATAGGTTGATAAGGCCTGCTTTTGAACTAACAGTCTAGGGTATTATAGGTTGCTATTAATGCATATATACCTCTAAATGTTATGCTTGCAACATCTAATTGTACCTAGATACGAAAAATTGGCTCCTCAGACACCAAATTTATAGAAATAAGACTAAGTCAATTTCCAATTGAGCTCTAGTTATTTGTCCTGGACAATTAACTATGATTTAGATATGACTCACAGTCGTATGTTAAATTAGTCTTGGTTTCGTATTATCAGTGATCCATGATCATGATAATTAGTATCCTAGGGGCATACCAGTAATATCATATTAGCTATTGTAAAGATACTTAAATAGGTATTACTCTATGTACTTATATTACATATAAGTGAGCCTATGTTCTTATACGAGGCACATCTTCCCAAAAATTTTAAAAAATATTTTGCATAAAAAAAGGCAAAAAGGGTCCCCCACGGGGTAGGTCTAGTCAATAGGAATTTTTCGAAAAAAATTGAGCTCAATTTGACCAAAAATAGTGCGATTTAAAGCCGTTTTAGTGTCTGGACCGGTTCTGAACCGGTTTGAGTCGGTCTGGGTCAAGGCCTGGACCGGGTTGACATGGTCTAACTCGGTCACACGTGCCCCGCACATGCACTACATACACGTGTGTGTCAAACACACACGTGTCACATACACTTGCCACACACATGTATTGCCACGTGTCACACACGTACACTGATCCAAAACGGCAAGGAATATTCAGGTTACCGGGAAGAATATTTCGGGGAACGTCCGGCTAATTTTTTTGACAAAAATTCTGGCAAAAGTCCGGTGTCCGCGCGGTAGCTAGTCTCCGTTGATAGTCCGGTGACTGTCACGTGCCATACGTGTCACGACGTGCCTCACGTATCATGCACGTGCCATGTCACGTCAGCGTGCCACATGTCCTCGACACGTGCCACGGCTGATGTCGTTATGATAAGGATGACGTCATAAAGAGAAAACAAATTTGAATAAAAAAAATTAATTTTTTTTGATGACGTCAGCGACCAAAATGACCGTGAAACTGCCTAGTTTCAGCGAGCGATTCCCGGCGATTGGAGCATCTCCCAGAGACGTGCCATATATCGTTGGAAAGCTCTCAGAGCAGGCTATCCAACCGAAGTAGTCTCGCCTCAATCCGATCTCCACAGTGAAAGATATTCATGATCGAAAATAGCCTTTTATCAAGGGTAAAAAACACTAAAAACCCTAGTTTTTAATCCGAAAAAAATAGAGAAAAAATAGATTTTCGAAACATGCTGATCTATGATATATTATAGATCTGAATTTAGGTATATAAAAAAGCGTAAAATACCTCTTTTCCTGATCGCTTTGTTTCCGTGAAATCTTTGATTATACGGAAAGATCTGCTCTTCTCGTTCCTAGAGCTGGCGTGCTGATAACGTGCTGGGATATGATCAATCTAGAGTAGAATAAGACTAAAACATGAACAAGAGAGAAATAGAGAAATAGAGAAAGAGATTTATTGATTATCATAACCGTGTTCTCTGTATATAGTACAGTGATATATATAGACAACCCAGGATTCCTTATTCTACTCTAACTCTTCCCATAACCCTATTGAGCCTATGGGTTTGTTAGGAGTCTATATAGGACACCCCAACCCTGTTGGGTCCAAGCTTTGGGCTTGGACCCAACTCCTAACAAAAGTTACATTTTCATAGCAAAGCACAGAAGTCGTGTTTACTTGGATTGGACTGGACTGAAAATTGAAAAATTGAAACTTTGACTAAGCAGCAAGAGTGTGCCTTGGTCCCCAAGTCTCCCAGTACATACTCAAAACCAACTCATTCCGGCAAAGTATGACAAACAAAAAGCAAACCACACAGGAAACAACATAGAAGTTTCAATCCAACTACCTTGTGCTTAGTGGAGATGGTGCGAAAACCACCATCGGAGGTCACGCCCGACACTAGAGCTTAGTCTTTTGCTGTGGAAATTTTCAGCCAAACTGTGAAAAACCTTGAATGAAATACTAATTTTGCTTTGCTACTCAAACCCAGTGCAAATGGGTAAACTTTTTTAAGAACATCACAACCTCGTTCTTTGGAAAGTTTACAAGACTTTTGTTATTATTCAAGTGCAGTCTGTTCTGTCTATCAAGTGCAAGTGTAAGTGCAATCGCAATCGCAATCGTCATTCGTTGCACACTATTTCTAGATTGCATGAAACCATAAACAAATTTATTGCCTTTACAAATCATCATTCTGTTCTCAAGGAATTTTTAGTGTGGCTCTTCCTGGAAGAAGGAATAGTATTATCCTCCAAGCACTTCAATTCCGTAGAGATGTAGCATACACAAGGGGGGATATCGGATAAAATACCCAAGGCCTGAAGGATTCCACCTTGGTATCAGACATATATAACAAACAAGCCAGGCTTCTAAATTCCGTAAAAATTAGAACGCCAGCCAACAAGGCTAAAGATCTAGGTCATTTCTGCTCCAATAAAACAGTGACGATTAACAGCATATAGTACTGCTAATATACAATATCATCATTGTGTTTGACTGCTTACTAGCTTCTTTAGGACAACATGAAGCAGCAATATCACCCTAAAAACAAAATACTGTGTTCAATAGCTAGCTTTCTAGTTCATTTTCTAGGCTGACCCTGCTTGATACAATGTAAACTCCAGCTAATCATATATAGTTAATTTACTTGCATACTTGAAGGTTCCGAGTGCACAAGGTTCCTAAGAGAACAAACCATCTTCCACCAATAAAGACACCAACAACAAACAATGAACAATGCAAACAAAAAGAAGAAAGAAACTCACCAAATAAATTTAACATGTAGCGGACATACATAACAAATTATGTTCTCATTCTACATAGTATTCTCCCTCAGCATAGAATAAATAAAAGCAAACTCAAAATAGAAGATAATTAAATCCATGCTACCTCACTTACTGGGTAGTGAAGAACATAAAGAACAAAACCTCTACCCTGCAACAACATAAGCAAAAAATGCGAGACCCTTATCACTAGATGGCCACTTGAGTTCGGAGAAAATAACAAAATTTAATAGTAACCTAGCAGGGTTAAAAGAAACATACCTCAATAGGCCAAGACAAAAAGCTTTTCAGAGAAGATCAGCAACATTCGATGGCAGTTCCTCGATAACTACATTATAAAACCTCTGGATGTCAAAAAGCATCCTCTCGTCATCTTTGGTGACAAAGTTGATGGCAACACCTTTCCTACCAAACCGTCCACTACGTCCGATACGATGGAGATAGTTCTCCGGTTGAGTCGGCAAATCATAATTAATAACAAGTGAGACTTGCTGAACATCAATACCACGAGCCAAAAGGTCAGTGGTGATCAGAACACGTGATGACCCAGATCGGAATTCACGCATGATGATGTCCCTGGTGTTCTGATCCATATCTCCGTGAGTAGCAGATACTGTGTGGTCACGGCTCCTCATCTTGTCAGTCAACCAATCAACCTTGCGTCTGGTATTCACAAAAATTACACTCTGAGTGATAGCTAGTGTCTCATAGAGATCACATAGTGTCTCCAACTTCCATTCTTCCTTCTCAACATTGACATGGAACTGCTTGATACCCTCAAGGGTGAGCTCGTCGCGCTTCACAAGGATCCTCACTGGCTTGTTCATGAACTTCCGAGTAATTTCAAGGGCTTCCGGGGGCATTGTAGCAGAGAAAACTCCAACTTGAACCTTTGATGGAAGGAGTTGGAATATATCGTAGATCTAGAAAGGAAAATATATACATTGTAAAATAATATCGCTGAACTTCATTGCTCTCAAACCAGAACTGAACATACAAAGAAACAATAGGACATAGAAAAGGAAGAACCTGATCTTTAAAACCCCGTGAAAGCATTTCATCAGCCTCGTCGAGTACAAACATTTTGATGTAATCAGGGCGAAGGGACTGCCTTCGCAACATGTCAAACACACGTCCAGGAGTTCCCACAACAACGTGAACACCACTGGAAAGAATACGTTGATCCTCACGGACAATTGTTCCACCGACACAGGCATGAACCTTCACTCCTAGATAGTCTCCAAGTGCACGCATAACCTTTTCAATTTGTTGTGCAAGTTCTCGCGTTGGTGCAAGAACCAAAGCTTGGGTTTCAACTAGAGCATAATCTAGCTGCTGCAAAATTCCAGAACAGAAAGTTGCAGTTTTTCCAGTCCCAGACTGCGCCTGCTGAATAACATCGTGCCCCTTGGTGAAGGGAACAATTCCCCTTTGTTGAATCGCAGAGGGTTTTTCAAAACCTTCAAAGAGAGAAAAAAATTAACTCAGCAATTCATAATCACAGAAAACAACACAGTTGTGTTGCAAAAACCAAAGTCATAAATAACATTCTTTCAATAATTTAAGCAAAATTGAAAAGCATCCCAAAGTTAAAAATGAGAGTTTTCAAACAGAAAGCTCAAATTGTTTCTGCAGCTACAACAGTAACATTCGAGGCAGATTCCAACCTCAAATGGAAATGCATCCACAGCATAAAAAGAAAGGTAAGAAAAAATCTACACCTATTCATCTGTCTTCACAGTTTCTTTGCCTACCATATGCAGGAAAACTACTTAACCCCGCATTTCTTTTGAACTTTATGCCCCATTTTTGACTGAGTGGATACATGCGAAAGAGATACGTGCATAATTTGGTAATATTATTAAACAAAGTTTGCATATCAACATAAAAAAAGTTTGCATATCAACATAAACAAAGTTTGCATATCAACATAAACAAAGTTTGCATATAAAAAGGTACACATAATTGACATACCGTACGCATAAATGCCTCTCAAAAGGTTCTCTTTCAATCCCATTGCATCAAAGCTGTCATGAACCTCTTCAGATGTTGTAAAGAACTCCTGTCCTCCATCAGTTTCAAGTCTGCTCCAATAAATTCATTAAATCAAGCATTAGAGGAAAGGAGTAAATTCTGATACAGAGCACAAATTAATGTAAGGTTGATAAGACCAAAAGAAATATCAGGAAGAACATACAATTCGTTCATTTTGGAATCATACTGACGAGCATCAAATTGTGAACCTTCAGGAGCCAAACCCGCCATGACTGCATATATAGTAAGTAAACCAAAAATTAGAGAGAATGTGTGCTCATAAAATTTAACTGAGTGAATAAAGAGCTAACCAATAAATATAGATCCCTACAAATGTCAAGGTTAAAACTAATGAAATCTAATCTACATACAAGGATGTACAATAGACTAATACAATATCCATAGTGTACATGAAAGACGCCTATTAGACTAGTGCATACTCATAAGTAAAGTGTAGATCGACGGCTAGTTGTCCAGAGGGGAATGTTGAACACAAAGAGAATGAATTACCTTGGGCACACCTTATATCAAATATAATTTGAAAAGAAGAGTCATGGACAAGTGTCACTTCAAGTCTTAGAAGATAGTTGGAAAGAAAAATGTGTAAAGTAGTTGGGAGAAGCTTGTTTCACAAAAAACTAATTAAGTGACAATAACTACATGAAACTCGCATAAACTTTCAATACACTCCATCGAACTTTGTAGTCTTTCAATATGAACAACTCGAGAAGCATATACACATAAACAGACACCAATGGCAATCATAAATGTGTTCACATGTACCAAACAAGTTATGTAAGACCCCACCAACTCTACATGCATCGTCTCCATTGCAGTTTGTTGGATATGCCTAAGTTTATGCTCCAAATATTCTATAATAATACTGTTGTATTTATGTTTTGGTCTTCCAACTTATAACTCAAATGATTCTGATTGGTAGTTTTTCATAGTGAATTGGGAAAAGTAAATTGATTATCCTGTTCCATTCGATCCTTCCAAATTTTCTTCTACAACAAGTATAAACAGGAGCAGGGGAAACTCCTAGTCAGCTTAAACCCACCATAGGATTAACACTTATTGTGTATCACGCAACCAGTATGCCACTCCACTCCAATACAAGCATCTAAGATGCCACTTATACGACTAAAAACCTACATCTTCCCATCCGTAGGATTGACTCCACCAATCAAAAATATAGTTTTTATTAAGATTACGGAGTGATTTCATCAAACAAACAAATCCAATCTCATAAAAAACACAAGTCACTACAAAACTAGATCTCTATCACCAATTCTCATCAAACAGCTCAACAACAATATCCCCAGACTTCTCTAACTAATACCTACAAATTAATCAAGCTAACCTCCTCCAAATCCTCCATCAAACTCCAGATCTCGTCAAATTATCAACAAACGCAATTTAAATTATCATACCCAATAAAATTCACATCTGATGTACGGTGAAATCATCCAAGATAGAATATTTACATCAAAACAACATAAAATTGAACCAAAACAAGACGGATTTAAGCAGAAACAGCAACATAATAGATGAGATTCAAAGGAAATTAGATAATAAGGAGAGATTGATTACCTGATGTTGATCTTTGTTGAGAGAGAGAGAGAGAGAGATAGATTTGGTTTTGGTGGTGGTCTTTTAGAGTTAGGGTTTCCCAACTCCTAGGATCTCCGCCGTGGGCTTAAAAGAAACGCAATACTGTAGATTTATAGACCTTTGTGGGTACCCGGATTATTCAGATCCCAATATGGTTATCTGGGTATGGGTATAGGAAGTTTTTGGTTCAACCCGCCCCTATCGGTTCAACAAGGGGCGTGTTGTCTGCTTTGACCCTCCACAAAGAGGAGTTGTGGGTTTGAAATCGCATGGGGTTGGAAGCTCAAGTTACAAATCCATATATTAAAACTGGCTTGCCTAGCAGAAGAAAAAACACTGAATTCTTAAAAATTGGTATGTTTTGTTCGTTGTGGTTCAGATTGATTTCTTGGGTTAAACAGGGTTTTTTGCTCACCCTAGGTTTAACTTTGTCGACATCAATCGAGAAGCATTTAGGCATGTCATCTGGTATATAGATTGATTCGAAGGCATAATGTATCACGCCCTTGGGATAAAACAATATAAATACTACTGGCTACAAGTAATTTAAATTTCTACAATATTAAGGCTTTACCGATCTTATGAGATTTACAAAACTTCACCACCTAAAACAAAACAATAGAAATAGTGTGACACAATGCAGATATGCAAATAACATATGATTAAATCCATCCCTAGTATGCATGGCTTTACCATCCACACAACACTATCTCTTTGTTCTATCAGTCATTTTTTAGCAAATTTGATCTTGCCCCCCATTATCATAGACGAATTCGCAATTGCCCCCCCCCCCCCCCCCAACATTGGCACTTATTGGCCTATGACCCCCATTTTTGGTTTGACTGGCCTGATTTTGGTGAACTTCCAAAAACACCCTCGTGTGCAAAGCACGTGAACGGTTGCAGAAGATTTAAAAAATAAAAATTAAAAAAAATAAAAATTCTCGATCTACTCATCAAGATCTGAGGATCTAGATTGAAATAAAATTTGACCGTTATTCTCAAGCTTAAACCAGGCGTAGGCGTACCTCTGTTTCTCTTTGCTCAACAACTTACCTCAAAACCTCTGTGTTTCATTTTTTGGGCAATGGGGGGAGGTTCAAAGTCTGAGGTAACATTTTTATATCTCAATTTCATATGCTTTTGTGCTTGTGTTTAAATTTTAAATTTTTTTGCCATTAAAGTTTGTTTAAGGTTTGGGGGGTAAAGACGAAGTACATAAACTAATATGGGGGGTATAATCTAACTAACAAACATAAATTCATGAAACAGGCTAAAATTTGTGTGATTTGTGGTGATGGTGGTCATGAAACAAGATTGGGTTGTCCATGGATTTATGGCAAATGTAAGAGAGAGGGTTGTATGGGAATTATGATGCTAAAGAAACCTAACACTGAAAAAAACTATAATAAAAAGTTCTTTAGTTGCCAAGTTAGTGATTGCAATGTTTTCAAGTGGTTGGATGTTGCAATTAAGAAGTCCAAATGTGAGACTGAGACCTCTTTTAGTGGTGGTTGTTTTGGGTGTGGGTCTTCAAAGCATTGGTGGAAGCTATGCCTATGGAGGTTCACCAATTGTTATCTTTGTGGTGCTCCAAGGAGGTTACTTACTTCTATAGTTGATAAATCCAAGGGGCAAAAATTTCTCAAGTGTGTCAATAGTCACTATGGGAACTTTGATTGGCTTAAGGTGTTTCTTGCATGATGAAAAGATGAAGAAGAAAGAAGGAAATGAGAGGAACAAGGATGTAGACCTCAAAGTCCAAATGTCAATTACAATGGACTTGAATGAATTTTGTAGGGAATTTAAAGGGAAGGCTAAACTTGTGTGATAAGTTTTATGTATAAGATTTTTTTTATTATTATCTATTTGTAAGGGTTTTCTCTGTATGTTGTAAGAGATTTTAAGATTATGTTGTAATGGATTTTCTTTTTTATGTTGTAATGGTACTTCAAATGTATTTGTGTAATGGATTTTTTTTTAATCCCCAAAGCCCCACTCTTTTATGCCATGCAACACTGTTTTATGGGAATTATCCTTGATTTAACCCCCCCCCCCCCCCCCCCCAACTCCTAACCACTTACCCATTTTGACTAGTTTATAGGAATTCATCAGTCATTAATTGTACCAAGTAACCCCCCCAATGTGAATGTTTGTCATCTTTAAAAGGTGTAAGTTTTTACTTCTTATTTCTCATCTCTTACTCTCTCTCAAAGGCCCTTCATTACCATCTTGTATTTTTTTCTCCCTTTTACAAAAACTAAAAGTCATGGATTATGACAGTGAGAATGAATGGATGTATGGGGATGTAACTGATTCTCCCAAGGCAACCAGGTTCTTCTTAAGTGATGAAGATGAAGATGAGGAGAAGGAGACTAATGTTGTCTCAGACTCAGACTTTCATGGTTTATCTGTAAAGTCTGAGAATGAGTGGGATGATGGCATGGCTGACCCTGATTTTGATGAAATAGAGATTGAATATGCAAAAGAGAAGAAGAAGAAGAAGAAAAAGAAGAAGAAGAAAAGAAGAAGAAGAAGATGGTGAAGATGATGCAGAAGATGGCATTGAGGATGGTACAGATGGCAAAAAGAAAAAGAAGAAGAAGAAATATGGTGGTGAGGAGAAAGGAGATGGTGGGGAGAAGAAAGGAGATGTTGGGGAGAAGAAAGGAGATAGAGTTTAGATTATTGTCCATATTGTGTGTGTTTTTTCTTTTAGTTTGTGCTTTCAGTAAATGTGTTATTGTGTGTGTGTGTGTGTTTTATATTTTATTTTTCCTTCTAGTTTGTATTTTTAGTAAATGTGTTATTATTATTATTTTTTTCTTTCTTCTAGTTTGTGTTTTCAGTAAATGTGATTGTGTTTTTTTTTTCTTTTGTGTTATTGTTTAATATGGACAAAACATAGAGTATTATGATAGTTAGGTCTTCCCCATGTTGTGATACCTAGAGTATTGTTGACTGAAATTTATTGACTGAAAGATGTAAATGGACAAAACCCCTACTGATGGTACTGTGATGTAAGACTGTAGTAGCAAGGAGGATGTAGTAGTAGCTGTAGTAGCAGGGAGGACTAGAGCTAAATCTAAATTTGGTATGGTCTAAATTTGGGAAGGTGTACCAGTAGCTATAGTAGCAGGGAGGACTAGAGCTCAATCTAGATTTGGTATGGTCTAAGCCTTGTACAAGATGTACCAGGCACTTGGTACTTAAGCCTTGTACATAATATAATTCAATAAGAACTCATGCAGGCACTTTGTATTCAATAAGAACTCCTGCAGGCACCTTGTACAAACTGGTGGACTCCAAGAAGATGCTTCAGGCACTTTGTAATGTAATGTGATACTAACCTGTGAACTACTGCAGCACTCAATAAGAACACCACAACACACTCCAACCTGCAAAAAATACACAATCTATATTATAAATATTAGTTTTGTCCTGCGTGGCATCGTTTGTCCCGCGTGGCGACGACGATTGTCTCGCATGGCTATGTTTGTTTTACATGGCGCTTATACATTAATGTAACGAATGTTTCTCTTCTCCTAATCTTTTCCCCTTCTGAAACTCCCATCTTCATGAAACAACAATAATTCTCTTCTTTTAAACCCCTGTTCTCTTTCCCTTCTATTCCCCTTACAACTCTTTCTCTTCCTCTGCAACTTTTTGGGTTGCTCCCTAATCGGCTATAATATATATAAACCGAGAGATTCTTTCTAAACCTCAGCGATTGCTCCTCAAATTGCTCACTCAAATCGATCTTGACTACTAATCGTAAATTCTGCTCTCCCTCTCTTTATCTCTTTCTTATGCAATTGATCTCTCATTTGGTTTGATTTGATTTGATTGAGCAGGTGTTGTTGAGTGATCTAATGGTGACAACTAGATGAGTGCTGATTGAGCAGTTGTTGTTGACTGTTGGTGATCTGAGAGAATATGATCTAAAGGGGAAGAATGTTTTTGTTAGGGCTGATTTGAATGTTCGTTTGGACGGCAATTTGAAGATTACAGATGATATTAAGGGTTGTTGTTCCTTCTATCAAGTATTTGATGGGTGATGGAAGTCATTCTATCAAGTCATTTGGTAAGCTTGATTTGTCCATCTTAGTAGTTTATGTGAGTTTGTTAAGATGCCCTTTTGTTTGTATCAATTTTTATCAATTGGGTCTGAGAAAGATTGTTTGGTCATAAAAACATACCCGAATGATGATCCATTAGTATATCAATGAATAAAGGATCACTTGCGATGTAAAATAGTTATAACACCCAATATAAGTTAATATAAGATGGCCGATACCGAGATTATTTAAAATGGTGACCTATAGTATATAACCCAATATAAGTTTAAGTATGATCTCTTATGTCAGTAATAAAGTTTGAGTTTGATCTCTTAGCTTGGGTTTTTAGCATTATTTGGAATGATTTGGGATTGTTTTTCTTCATAAGTTTTGAGGTTTAGAGATTGGAGTTTGTTTTATTAGCTCATAGATTGTTGGGTTCTTTATAAAATTGAATTTAAAAAGTAATTATTTAGGGTTCTTCAATAATGTGGGGATGAAACAAATGGGGTTTTAGGATACTTTTTTTTATCAAGATACCAAATGGGGGAAAATAGACATTTTTAGCTGATAGTTGATGTCAACATCGGATATCTTTGGTAGCAGGGTAGCTTTTTGCTTCCCTTTACAAATAATTGTTAAAGGATATCTTAATATCCAAGCTTAGAGAGGTCAGATCCTACATGTTAGGCTTGCTGCTGTATATATACTCAGATGCTTAACCTCTTGCAAATTCAAAAAATGTAGATCACGTCTGAGCTGGGTTGCTAAAGATATAACTTTTATTTAATTGTTGAGGAAGTTTCATTCATGATAATCAGATCTCAAACTTATAGCTCATAGCTATTGTAAATTGTTCTGAGCATCTTAGAATGGATAATGTTTCTTTATCATATGGTTTTGATTTATCTATATATTCTTATTTATCTCCCGATTGACATTGTATTTCTTTTTTCATATAGATAAAACACATATTGCCTGCCTATGGGGCACTCATTATTTAAGGTACACATCCACATATATTAATTAAGAAACATTGAGCGAGAATTTATTTAAACAGTTGAGTGTGAAACGCATTGATGTTGTTAATTAGATCCCCTTGAACATCTACTCTTTTATTCCTAGGCAATTCGCTCATCCATCTTAACTCTAGTGACCCTACAACATTCATTCTATGAACATTTTCTAGTTCCCCAAGTATCTCTTAAAAAGACAATAATCCCCCTTTAAAAGTAATATCGTGGGAAGATGATACATAATCATGACCAAACATTGCCCCCAATCATAGCCCCACAGCGGCCATCAATGATTAGATAAAAAATGTCTACATCGGTAATATAAAGGCTTTCAATGACCATTTGGCATTTTGGGGAAAGTTAGAAAATTTTCTACATTACTTGGTTAGTGTAGTTAATACGAACTTTGTGTGTTCCTTATAATTTTGTATACATGTCGTTCTAGATAATGTTATATAGTACATATTTATTGATTTAAGGTATTTATATAAATGGATTTAAAGAGTTTGTGGGACAAAAGGTGTAAGATTACTGCAACTGTTGGTGCTTTATACATTATTAATTCTACGAGATATGTACCGAGGGAGCCGTATGTAAACCAAGATGACAAAAGGGAATAGTACTTGGGATGTATCATTTATGGGTCGGATTCCCAAGTATTATTGGAGTTGACCCACCTGAGGAGATGCTTTTGGAGGATGAACTAGCTGCAAACACAAGCTTCTACATCAAGATCAGTTAGTTCACAAAGAAAACAACGATAAGAAAATAAAGAAAGGAATGAATTTAGACTAAAGATAACTAATGATATGTGGAGTACTTACCAACAATGTTGGAACAACAAAGATTTGCAATGTAATATCGAGGTTTATTTCTAAATCACATATCTTTCATCAATGCTTTAGTTATATATTATGTGTTTGTAATACATCTCTTGCATATTTAGTAGCAATCAGCAGTTATACATCTATTGTTTTGACATGTAGTTCACTGTCTTTAACTTTTTTGCAATGCTACCAAAGCTTATGTTTTAGATACTAACAATAATTGCATGAATGAGTTGTTATTGAGAAATGGAATCCTTATTGTTTGTAGAGTTAAGTAGTTGTATCGAGTTGATCAAACATGCGCATTTGTCCTACAAGGCAAAGATTGTCCCATGTGGCGATGTTTGTCCTATGTGGTAGTATAAAATTTGACGTGGCATCAACAAAGAAGATGCCACATCCCAGATGATTGACCAATTAAGTATCTCTTTAGAATCTTAAGGGCAATTTTGTCCAGAAAAATAGTTAAACACTTACTTTCCTTGATTACTTACGTTTCTCCAACTCCTTTCTCTTCCTTTTCCGTTTTTAAATCCATTGTTTCATCTTCTTCCCCCAACAAAGCTATGAAACCTCAGAAATCCACAAACCCAAATTATATATTATGTAATCCTTCAAATCAATACCACCTCTATTATTATTTGCTTCTTAGCTGCTGCTAATGGTAGTAGTTGTCCTACTTTTGTAGGTACAAGGTAATAAGGATCAGAAGATGAATCAGGGAGATCGAGTAAAGTGTCAACAAATGCTTACTTCCCTAACAAAGTCTTTTTATTTGATCGGCCACCAATTTTAGTCTGCCAACTATAAACAAATCACAAATCACAAAGGAGGAGCTGTTACACAAAATGATCTTAGATAATTTCGAACTTGATTCAATGAGTATGTACTACTATTGATTTACGATTGTCAAGGTTCTGAAATTTTGTACCTTCTAAGTTGTATTATGTTTAATTTACTATTATGTAGGAGAAGCTGAGGAACAACTTGAGCTATTGGAGGATTTCTTTCGAATTGGATTTCCAGAAAGCTATCAAGTAGTAGCCATATATTATATGAGTAAGTAAATATGCACAGATATTATATGCATGTCTATCAATCTCTCTATGTATCTATTTTTATTTTATATGATGCAATTGGTCCTCTTTCACTTCTTTTATTGGTTGGTTGTGTGTTCATTTGCATAATTTTGATGTCTTCATCTACCGATAATATGAATAGGAAGCAACACTAATCAGTTTTGGACATTCAATCTAAAGATTTCTCATTCTTAAAGAAGATATAATGACCTAAAATCTTCTAACAGAAAGAAAAATCCTATTTGTTATGTATCATCTTCCTTTAAACAACCAGTAGTTTAATCTTATGAAATTGTTATTTGTGGATTTATTATCTGATTAAGTTTTTTTTCTGGATACGTCCTGGTCATGTGTAGTATTGAAAAAGTATCAGATCATGACTCAATGCTTTCCGAGAAGCTAAAGGAAGCCATATAAGGTATTAAATCTCATAAGTTTGCTTTTCTTTGCCTTGAACATAAGTAAGCATTAAAGAACAAATTTCCAGAAAAAATTATGTTTCGATTATATATATATTGCATAATTTGATAATCTAATGGATCAATTTTATTTGAATACGTGACTTTCACAATATTGGTTTACATTTATGATTGAATAAAGAGTTAAGTTCGGTGTAACATATATCAAATTTAGATAATCGGAAACTACTATTTACATTCCTATGGACAAATATTATGTCTACACATTTATAAGTGGCTAAGAACACCCCATTTTGGATTTACTCACACTACTTCTAAGGCGAATATACAAGATGTAAAAAATAGTTCTATGGTATCTCTATGGATAATTGCAAGTTTGTTGATTCTATCTTCTTCTTCTTTTTTCTTCAGGATTCTGGGCGTGTGTGATGAAGAAAATCAAGGGCAATATATTTGCAGCAGCATATCATAGATACTACTAACTCTTTCTCCTTCTCTTCTATGTTCTCAAGTTCCAGGGACTCCTAAGGCAGATGTACTTACAAGTTGAAACTGTCAAAGCTATAGGTATATCCTAATCCATTTCTTTCAAATAAGCCAAATGTACTATATGTTGTTGTTGTTCCACTTCCATTTCCACATAGTTAATTTGTTTCATAACAAAAATGCTAAGATATATAAGATTAGGTGGTCTAGACATTCCATGTGCTTTTGTGAGAGGAGCACAAGAGGCTCCGCTCTATCAATTGATGATGGTACTGATACACAGATGGAGAGGACCCAAGCTCCCCATAATTAAGGTCTAAGATAACCTAGAGTAAGCCTCTTAATGAAACAAACTCCTCTCAATTAAACAAACTATCCTGGGATTGTTAGGAAGATCAAATATAATATTAAATAGTTAAGACACTTTAGGGTTTCCTATCTTAGAGAACATAATAACAGGGTAATCTCTCTATTATTGTAGATGTCCTTCGTTATAATGGGAAAAGAGGTACCATGCTTTATTATTTCTAACCGAGAATCCATATTGCAATACCATCCCAATAATACTTGAGAGTCAATTTTAACTTCAATATAAGGCCCATCTTGCTATTCTTGGTTGTAAATGGTGATATCACATGTTTAAAAGGAGATTGATACTATAGTTTCGGCTTACATTAGCATGAATCCAAAGTGGGTTTTAACTTTAAATAGATTGCAAGAGAAGAGTTTCAGTAACTATGCAAAATTGTTGTTAAGTCAAGGTGAGCTACATATAGATTCCTTATTCTTAGAAGATAGTCATTACAACAGTATATGATAAGTCATGGGTGACTAAATTACTGGATTATGCAACATAGAAATACCATTCTAATAAAATCCAAGGTAAAATTTGTGTACTTGGAATACAATGCAAATATTGTCCCAACAAGATTAAAACCAAGAATCCAATTATCAGTAAAATTTAAATAGATAAATGTCAAAGTGAATATAGAAAAATAAAGCAAAAACTTTGCGTAAAGCAAAATAAGTACAAAATTAGGTGTATTTCACAATAAATTAAATTTATTGATTTAGTCTTGAGCAGTACAACATCAAAGGTTACCTTGTTTTATACTCCTGAGCATAATTTACTGTTTCAATCAAACTATCAGATTTTCATCGTATTTCTATAGTGGTTCACATTTGTACTTTTGACAATACAAAGGTTGGATGAAGGAGTTGACTGGTGGAAAAAATTAATTTGCACACGTGTTAATGAAGAGAGTAGTTAAAGATATATTGGTTAAAACAACCCAAGTATGGAAACATTTATGAGCGCATTCACGAAGCATAGGTAGTGCCAAAGGAATGCTTTTGTAGCGTTGTAGTGCTGAAAGGCGCGTATCGTATGATTCAGAAGAACATTAATCTGTGGCAAGCCACACACATACGCAACTTGTCATCATACACCGAGTGCATTTGTGACAAGCTACGAGTTTTGAATCAGGAGCTTTAATTTCTTGTAGGAGAGAGGAACACTCAGAGTAACAATTTTCAGTTTTCACCCATCTCCCTCATTCCATGTTGTTTTTTAGATAATTTAATCTTCTTTAACCTGTTTTATCCTAATTTGATGCAAAAATTGGTTCCTTATGTTTGGTTTTTCTATTTTTGAGTAACTTAATTGATGAATTTCCTTTCATGGTTTACAAGTTATTGGATACGTAAATGTTGCTGGAATTTTTTGGAAGATAGTGGCTTAGATATAATTTTTAATCCTAATATAATCAGAATTCACAATTTATGATTTTCATGTAAGGATTCTTATGTCGAATGTTTCTTTGTTATTTTAATTAATGATTCTACGCCTTTTTGTTGCTTCAAATGTATATCCAAATTCTGGAGTGATCTCCGCTTGAAATCTTTGAATGTAAAATTGTTATTGGTAAGTATTCAAAGATATTCTTCTATAAATTGTTGTTATTCTACAATCCTTGCCTATGTCTAGATGACTTTAAAGGTTTAGTAATAGGATTTTATATAGTGTTCTTTTCATTTCTCTTAGATATGATCTGAAAACTATGATTTGAAATTAATTTTAATTATTCTGATATTGTTGCAGAAAAGAAAAAAACAAAAAGATGATAATCAATTTGTACGAGGCATCTATTGCAGGTGTGAAGAAACTTGACCAGGGTTTTGAGTTTCTCCTAGATGAAATTGTGCAAGTCTCCACATATAGGTAACCTGTCTATTTCGTTTTTAAAATTTAGTCGGTCCATAAGACCTTTTAGTTTTTGTTATTTATTTTGTGATCCGTATTGATTTGTTGCAATTAAAAGTACTCTTTTTATTTTAATAAATAGTATTTAGTTTATAATTTATAAAAACATGAAGAAGCAAACCTGAAGAATCACATGTGGCCAAAGAAATATTGACTAGGATATAAAAACTCATAATAAATAAGCAATGAGAACCATTATATTTAGTGCTCCAAGATTGATAATGAAACCTATAGACATTGAGCTTTTTCTTTTCAGTAGAAAGTTCTCGCAAATAATTATTTGTGCTAAACATTTTATGTGTTTAATTTGGTAATTTATAGAGGAAAAAAGGCACACATTCTTGGAAATTCTTAGTAAAGATGCATCGTATATATCACAATTTGTTTTTTGTTTTTCTATTTGATTACTAAACTAGCTCTTAGTCCTTTGTTTATTACTTTTTAAGGCTGCAAAGGATCTTCTAACAATTTTTGTATCTCAATTTGTAATTTCTAAAATCCAAAAGCCTAAAGAGTTTTCCGGTAAGAGCCTGAATTTGTTCTTTAGCTTTTGAGGTTTCTAACGTTGAGCTACAAGAATCTTTTAGGGAATGGTCAGGTACCATTTTACTTTTTCTCCTCTTTTTTATTTTGTTCTTATTTAGCATATACACATTTTTGCTATACTTGCAGTAAAAGAATTTTGTAGTATATGTTTTCTATGATTTGCTCCATTTTATATATGCTCTTAGAAAAGTTTCATATAATTGTCCCGAAATGATGCCATGTTCCTTATTGTTAGGCTTTTCTCTTAATTACATAATTTTTATGTATCTAGGGTCGTAATGACTTGAAAAAATGTAGTTGTTTATTCATTTATCATATTTATTTTCTTATAAACCAAACTTAGTAGCTATGGAGTTTACGACCTAGGTCTTTCCAAGAAGATTTGTGAAAATGATTTAACGAAATGAGATTTTTGTATGTCACTAAAATTATGAAGTCCCACCATTAACTATAAACTAATCAATTTTCCACAAAAATCCAAATCCAGAACCCTAAGTTTTCAGTAATGTAATGATCTTAACAAAATACTAAAATTTGCTAAGAAATAAAAAACAAAATGAAACTCTAAAGTTTCCAGTTTTTTTTTTAAGGTCCAAGTTAAATCTTTGTTGATATGACGGAATAAAGCAAACACATTTTATCCAGGCATATGCTTTTGACAGTAAGCTCTAATTCGCAACTACAATACTAATTTGCTTGTCTTTTTCAAATAGTAATTGGCCTTGGTCTTTTTTAAGTTTTTAGTGATCATGGCAAGTGTTCCGAAATTTCTACTGGATGATATATTTGAGCAAAAGAATGAAATTACAAAGACTGTGGAAAGCAAACTTAAAAAGGTAAGTTTTCTGGTTGCATAAATATTTGTGGTATTTTGGAACCTTATACTAATATGGCTAACTTAGGTTGCCTTCATAATTATCTCTATAGCCATTGGCAATGTCTGCTTATGGGTATCTGATTGTTCAGATGCTTATAACTGATATTGGAGCAGATGAACATGTGAAGTGGGTAATAAATGAAATTAACCCTGGTAAGTCAATTAAATTCCTCAATTATACCTAAGTGCATGCTCATTAGTTTATATGTATTTTCATTTGTAATCTATTAATTATGGATATATTAGAAAACAAGACCGCTTTTATGGTATAAAATCAGCTCTGCTCGAGTCCAAGAATGAAAGTTGATCTAATTGGACAGTCTCTGGGCGAGTCCAACCGAAGGACATTTTTGTAGAAGATACAGCTGAGATGTGGCTACCATATCTAGACGTTCATTGATATAATAATAATAATAATAAAAAGTTATGGCTGCCCATATAAATGTGCTTTCATAATAGTAGTGATCATATTAGTCTTAATGGTCATTTGCCCATATACTTATATACTAGCATCTCTTCCTTTTCCTGAAATTGTTTCCTTTCTTTCATTCAGCTGCTAGAATGAGGGTGGCGGCTAACGAGAAGACGGAGGCTGAGAAGGCTCTTATACTATAAGACTGATAGAGATATATTTCCATATAATTATCTTAAAGAACAAATGTCACACACATTGTTCACATGTTATAAATAATTCATTACGGTGTTGTCTGTTATGAGCTATGCCTATGTGTGAATGTTATTGTCATATTTCCTCAATAAGGGTGGTAGGGTTCTTTGTAATTACTCACAAACGCAATTCATTATCATAAATGAATTACAAATCTAAGTTTTTTTGAATTGATTTTATTGGTTTTCCGACTTGGCAATTAACTCTTAAAATTTTCATCATTCGAGTACTGATATCTCATGCCTAAAGCATACCTGGTTCTAAAAATGCTAAAAGAAAATCATAATGAGAAGGCGAAGGTGTTCCAATGTTACTATCCCTAAGGAGGTTTATACTAAATGTTTTATTTTCCAGCACATGCATGATTTTGTCTTTATATTTCTTTTTGTAATTTAAAATAAACCAGGATGGTTTCTTATCTGTGTAGTGCTTCATATTCAGGGAATCTTTGAAAATTTAGTGCTCTGTAGTATCTATCAAGTCAATCCGATGAAAAAAGGGTAACACGATGGTTGTACTCTTTATTATTGCTCACATGTTCATGGCATGCACAAAATTAAAGGCAAATGGGAGAACTTAATAATGATGAGAGAAACTGATGGAATGGTTTGATGATTCATACCAATTAGGAATTTCTTAACTCTATCTAGAGATACTATTTCAACGCTAAGACGTAGGTGATAACTAAGATGAATTATTGAAAGTTATGTTTGGGTTACTTCAAGCCGTAGGTGATAACTGGAGGGAAATCAACTTTATGGGTGCTGAATTTGGCTACTATTTTCATGCTCCTGGAATTAGTGATGACCCGTTCCTGATAAAAGTGCACCAACTAATATTGGACCTTTAGAACTATGATTAAGATTTATTCATGCTTATAAACCGGCCTGCAGAGAAGACTTTATATGGATGAACATTATATCTTTTGACATACTAATAAGAAAAAATGCATGGCTATGTAATGAACCAGATCTAAAAGGATGAATGAAATCTTATAATGATACTTGATACAGCTGAAATACTGCTCTAAATCCCCAATTTTCTCTTGGGCTAAAGAAAGTCTAAATAGAGTTTTTTTGTTCCAAAAGTTTACACAATAAAATGCTAATGGATTAGAGTCTCAAGATGTGATAAATTTCAACTACTTTTTAACTAAATTTTCCCCCCCACTCAGGGGTGGATTTAGGCCCCCCCCCCCCCCAAGAATTTTGTCAAAAAAAGACTAGGTAGGTTTAATTAAAATTAAAAATTAAAAACCCCTTTATGTTTACTTATTATTATCGAGATAGGCTTTTGTAAATAAGCTAAAAACTCAAATTCAAGTAAATTATATAAACCCATCTCTTTCTGAGTTCTGACTTTCTGTGTTCTGCCTTTCTCCTTCTTGACTCCTCTCCTCTGCGTGGTGTCTACTGCCTTGGTCCACCGACCACCACCACAATGAAAATAATAAGAGTATAAGACATCTCTCTAGAAAACCGAGTCTCGCTAAATCGCTAAATTTTGGACAATTTCGAGAGGGGAATAAAGTTCAGAATTTCGTAAAAGAGGTTTGTTTTCGATTCTTCGCGACCCTTTCTAATTTTATATAAATTATTTAATTCCGTAATGTTGTTTTGAAAATTTGAGATGATGAATTGGTTAATTGCAAATTTAATTTTGTAATGTTTGCTTTTTGTTTGTTTTTCTTTGGATGTGTGCAATGTATTATTATTATTTTTTCCCCAAAAAATATAGCTTTGTTCATCAATCATCATGGGAAAACCTAAGCCTACGCCTGATATCCTAATTATGGTGTTTCTCTCAAAGAAAGTTTCTCAAACTCTATTCCAAACTTTATAGCTTCTACTTCAAATGATGCATCTCTAACTTCTAACGTTGTAGCTTCTACTTCAAAAGAGGCACATCCAACTTCAAATATCATAGAATCTATTTCGAATGTCGCGCCTACTACTAATATTGTGATTGATGACGATGGACGTTCTACCAAAATTTTAAGAATTGATACTAAAGAATTTGATATTAATTCATTGAAGTGGGATCCTGCTAAGTGTCAACAAATCTATGAGTATCACGTAGATCGGCGTGATGAAGTTCGACAGACATATCTTCTCCATAGACCATTTCAATACAAGATGGATCAGGAGAAATATCCATGGATTGAAGAAGGAAAATATCATCATCGTTTTCAGTTAAAGTGGTTTGAATAATTTCTGACATGGTTAGAGTACTTACCTACTACCAACAAGGCATATTGTTTATTTTGTTTTGTTTTTAATATAAACCGTAGTAATCGATCGGGATCAGATGTTTTCAGTAGCGAAGGATTTTAAAGCTAGAAGAAGGTTTATGGAGCCAAATGTACATTTTTATGTCACGTCGGAAAGGATCAAAATTCCTCACACAACAAAGCTGAGCAAACTTCTGGGGATCTACTTAATCGGGTACAACACATTGACACTCTCGTTGATAAAAGATCTCAAGTTGAGAAATTAAAGAGTCGACTACGTTTGAAGACTTCAATCGACTCTATTCGGTGGTTAACCTTTCAAGCTTATCCACTTAAAGGCCACAATGAAACAGATGTTTCCAACAATCGTGGTAATTTTCTCGAAATGGTTAAGTTATTGGGTTCTTATAAAGAAGATGTCGCCGAAGCTATAAAAAAAGCTCAAAAAAATGCAAAATATACATCACCAATGATTCAAAAAGATATTTTAGATGTAATTGCAAATAAGACACGAGATGCAATTCGTAGTGAAATTAAAGATGCAAAGTTTTATATTATGATTGACGAAGCAAGGGATGAATCTAAAAGAGAACAAATGGGTATTGTTTTACGATTTGTGGATAAATATGGAATTTTGCGTGAACGTTACTTCAGTCTTATTCATGTTGAAGACACTACAGCATTGACTTTAAAGAATAAGTTAACATATTTTCTTGTTAAGAATAGCCTAAGTATAACAAATATTCGAGGGCAAGGTTATGATGGAGCTAGTAACATGCGAGGTGAATGGAAAAGCTTGCAAGCTTTGATTCTCAATGAGTGCCCATATGCCTATTTTGTTCATTGTTTTGCACATCGTCTCCAATTAACACTAGTTGCTGCATCAAAAGAAGTAACTCTTGTCCATCAATTTTTTTTCAAATTTAAGCTTTGTGATTAGTATTGTGTATGCTTCAAGTAAGCGCAATGACGAATTACATATTGCCCAAGCAAAAATTGTAAAAGATCTAATTGTTTGTGGTAAACTTATATCGGGAACGGGGCTAAATCAATTGGGATCTTTGCAAAGAGTTGGGGACACACGTTGGGGATCACACTACATATCTATTTCAAGTTTAATGAAGATGTTTACTGTAGCAAAGATGGTTCTTAGAAAAGTCACAGATAATAGAACAAATTATGGTCAACGTGTAGACGCAGAGACTGCATTAATGCATTTAGCTTCTTATGAGTTTGTTTTTGTTATGCATGTTATGAAAGAACTTATGCTTATCACTCAAAGGTTGTGTAAACTCCTGCAAAGTAAGACTCAAGATATTTTGAATACAATGGGATTAGTCGAGACCACTAAAGAACTTATCCAAGATTTCAATGACAATGGTTGGAATGCGCTCATTGACAAGATAAATATATTCTGCACTAAAAAATGATATTGATAGTCCTGACATGGATAGTCTTTATGTTGTGGGTAAAGGTCGCTTTCGCCATCAAATACATGATGTTACGACTAGACATCATTATTGCTTTGACATTTTTCATGAAGTGGTGGACAAACAACTACAGGAGATGAATTACAAGTTTAGTAAGAATGTTATGGACTTGTTGATACTTAGTTCAGCTTTGGACCCTAGAGAAAATTTTAAGTTCTTCAAAGTTGATGAAATTTGCAAGTTAATTGATAAGTTTTACCCCAAAAACTTTACATTTTTTGAAAAAGAACAACTACCATATGAGTTACGACTTTTTGAATTTGGGGTGATTAAGAATCATGAGTTTGAAGACTTGTCAACTTTATCTGAACTGTGTCACAAAATGGTGAAGAAAGGAAAAGTAGTCACATACCCTTTTAAGCATCGGGTAATTTGTCTTTTGGTTACCCTTCCAGTTTCGACAACTACGAATGAAAGAACATTTTCAGCAATAAAATTAATTAAAACTAAGCTTCGCACCACGATGGAGAATGAATATCTTAAAGATAGCATGATTATTTATATTGAGAAGGATATCGCGAGCAATTTTAGTACAGACTCAATCATTGAGGATTTTACTACCGCAAAACCACGTCGTTCAGATTTTAAGATAGATATCTCCACTGTTTAAGCCTAAAATGATGATCAAGGTGAAATGTTAGATTTTAATTTACTCTTTTGTAATCATCTATGTCATACTTGACTAGATGTAGTATTGCAATCTTATTACTTAATTTTCAAAAAATATGAGTTCATTACCTCCTTTTTAATTTTTAACGATATATGCTTTATTATCTTCTTTTGAGTATGTACTTCTGGTTGTTTGATAACACATAAAACTATATATTTTTAATGAAATGACTAAAATAACCCTATAATGCTAGGGTTTTTTTTGGGGGGCGCTGCCCCCAAACCTCCTTTTTAGCTTCGCCCCCCAACACTCAAATCCTGGCTCCGCCCCCTGCTCTACTTATCAGAACATTACGAGGATAATATATTTTCCAAAAGGCATCTTGTGCTGACCTTCGGGAATGAATTGATGGTTTGTATTGTAGAAATATGTTGTGATTAAAATGAAAGCGAAACGATATAAAAATATTATGCTGAATTTTTTCAGGCCAAAAAATGTTGCCACTGTTGTGGCGGATATAGAGGTTGCTCACAAAGAGTATGATCTGATATCACATATCTCATAAGTCATAATTGTTCCAGCAAAATGAAGATATCTGGTGGAGTATCACTTGATAATTCATTGGGAAATGGAAGTGGCAATCAAGGACTTAATGACCTAATTTAAATTTTACTTGAAAGTACATGTAATGGATATTCAAGACCTACTGTACAAGAATGCAAATACACTGATATGTATTTAACTGTAATACTTTTTATGTTGACTATAAAGTTTTCTCCTACGATTTTCATGATCATTCTTGCTCCTATTTGTTTTCTTACTTTAATGTTAAGCTATTAACATATCAATGGAAAAAAATCCCTCATCATGTTATGCTTTCGAGGTATTATATGAAAATACAAAAGAACTATAAACCTCATACTTCTTAACTTGATGTTTTTACATGTAAATCTCTTCAACATACATACAAGTCTTAGCTTTTATTGATTGTTACCTCTAATATTTGGTTAAGAGACTCTAAAGAACTTATTAACGTCATCAATTTTGTAGCTCACATTGTCACCATTACAAAATAATAACCACTGCATATTACTGTCACAAGAAAATAGTGAATAACCAAAAAAGTAGAAAATGGCCTACAACAAGCTATTTATGGCTTCTAAGTCCTATTTGGTGGTTAAAAGTTCTTCTTGTAAGGGATGAAGTTGATGGTTGAGACTGTGCTGGAACTTGTCTTGGTGGATTGAAGTTTGGCCTTGCACCACTACTACTTTCCCCACTACCTCTTGTACCACCAACATTCCTTCCAGCTTTACCACCCCTTACCCCCCCTCTCACTGCAACACCACCACCACTTACCCCGCCTCTCACTATAGCACCACCACCACTTGCCCCACAACCTCTTGTACCACCAACATTCCTTCCAGTTCTACCACCACTTGCCCTACCTCTCATTGCAATACAATCTCTAAAAAGGTCAATGCCAATCCCAATGGCACATCCATAATTGTTATAGTGAATACCAGCTCCATTTCTACCCCCTACTCTATTTGCACTCCTTTCAACACTTCCACCCCTCCCACTTATATTAGGTGTTATAGGTGGATGAATTGTGTTCATCCAAAGCTTAGCCCTGCTAGAGTGTGTATCAAATCTTAGCCTCTGTCTTGGTATACTTGGCCTTGGTAGAGCAGGAACACCTTTGCAAGTCTTCTTATTGTGTCCAAATCCTCCATACTTACCACATTTTTTTTGTGCACCTTGTGCCTCATCTGGATCCATTAGCTTCACTTTCCTTGGTCTTCCCGACCCCCTCACCAATGGTGGGGGTAACCAATCATCATTTGGCTGCAAAAAATAAAGAACACCTTGCATATGTACAAAATAGTAAACCTTGTTCTAATAAGATGAATCACCCATTGGATAAATAGATTTTCTATATGTGACAACATATGAAAATACTTTATGATATGGACTACAATACTTGCATTAACATCAAAACATGGAACTAATGTAAACAAATACAACAAATTTAATTAAATATGTGATACTTACTCAACCCAAGATTCTCTAAATGGTAACAATATACTCACTGCATACACACATAGCAGGCCAATAAGTTGCCACTCATTGCAATCACACTCATAATTCTTAGTATTAACCCTCCATATTTGCCCATTTACATCAATAGCAACAAAACATCCATCAGCAGCAACTTCAGGATGGGCCCATAGAATGTCTCCATTTTTACAATGTGTTTTACAACTCTTGGCACTAACCCTGAAAAGAAAGTTCAAGCATTAGCAAGTTATAACCTAAATAAAACCTTTACAAACAATGATCAATTTTATAAGTTATAGTATCATATTATCTTGGTCTCATTCCCTTGCTTTTAATCTTCTATCATACATTAGCTTCATCAACATCAAATTCAATTTTTCTAAGGCTTTGTGAACTATCTTATCTCTAATCTTCAATATCCAATTGTTGAAAGATTCTGAGAAGTTGTTTGTTATGTGCTCATATTTGGATGTGAAATCAAAATGTGACCTTGCCCAATGCTCATATGGTTCCTTCACCAACCAATCATATGCTGCAGGGTTATCAACTTTGAGTTTGTCCATCTTCTCATCTTTCTCATTTTTTTTACAACTTTTTGTTGCCCCCCAAACAAGACTCTCCAAATGTGTGCCCCTGTGGTACTTCTTCATATTCTTGTACATATGTCTTAAACAAAACCTATGGTTTGCATTAAGGAATACATCTGCAACAGCCTGTATAAGACCTTTCTGCATGTCATTGATGAAGGTTAACTTTCTTTTGTGCTGATTTAAATAAGGCTTCAGTTTTTGCAAAAAATTAAACCAAGTTTCAAAACATTCAGACCTGCACAAGTACATTGCTATTGGGAATAACCCATTATTTCTATCTAATCCAATGATAGACAGACACACTCTACCATATTTTTCCTTGAGGAAGCATCCATCCAAACCAAGTATAGGTCTGGATCCATCCATAAATCCATCAAAAGATGCTTTGTAAGCAACACAAGTCCCAGTCCACTGATTAGTGTCAATGTCCTTGCTAGTCCTAGTTATACTTCCAGGGTTAGAACTTAATATATGTCTACATAACTCAGGCTGCAACACATACGTACCCCTCATCATATGAACCCACAATCCTCTCCATACAAATAGTCCATACATTCCATGCAATGTAGTAAGAAATGTCAATCCCATAATTTACTCTAATCAACTCTATCACATCATAAGGCTTAGTGGACCTAATTGTTCTCATTGTATTCTCAGCTTCATTTGCCACCCATGGAGCATGAGCCAACTTATTTTTGGATTTACCCTTCCCTTTGCAAGTATGGATCAACACACTACTTTTTTTTAGTTTGAAGGTGGCCATCAGGTGTTACCTTGGCATAAAAGGGCCATTTACAACCTCTTTCAATTCATTCAAGTCTAATCCTATAGCTCTCATTCTTTATCTGGTGATAGAGTACCTTATTCACTATACTTCTCCTAATATAAGCTCTTGCAGCATGCACTGTAGGCCACTCCATCTCAGGTACCAAGTCACAAACATTTTGAAATGGATCATCAACAACTGTGGTATTTTCTTCCACTCCAAAGATGTTCTCAGTTTCTTCAGCAAAATTTTATAACTCCTCATCACACTTATCTATGTCTTCTTGAGTAAGCCCTTCATTACCATCCAAAGAAGTGTGAGTAGAGTAATATCCTTCTTTAGGAACTAAGCTATTAGGGTCTATTTCAGCAGGATAATCATTAAAAGTGGACTCAATTGGTATATCATCACCAAGTCCATCACCAATTGGTATATCATCACCAAGTTCATCACCAACACCCCCATCTAATATGATCACATCATCATCACTGTCACACATAATTGGTATATCATCTAAGGTTTCTTCTGGTAATTCACTTTCTCTAACCTTTTTGGGTTTGGGTACAACACTTGAAGTACACTTTTCTTTTCTCTTAGCTCTTGTTTTCTTAGCTTCAACTGTGGGTTTTTTCTTTGATTCAGTTGTAGTTTTTTTCATTGGTTCAATTGGGTTTTTGGTCATAGATATAGTTGGAGTTTTGTCCTTACTCTTGGGTTCAATGGTTGGAACATTTGTACTTCTCTTAACATTACCCGCATTAGGTACAGGAGGATCAACATCAATAATAGGTGAAGCCACCTCAGGCTGGGTTGGGAGAACATGACCCTCATCAATGTCAAGAGTTATTACTTCAGGGTATTTTTAGCTTTGGTTGGTTTGTGATAGAGGTAGAGCAGGTCTATTATTATCTAAATAGAAATGTATATCACCCAGCACCTCCAAATCAGCATGATCCCAATAAAACAATAAGTCATTATCACCCTTTACTAGAATAATTTTACCAAGGTGGATAATACTCAAATTAAACACAGTCCCAGGTGGCATAAGATTGCTCACTTCAATCAAGGTAGAAAACACATAATCCATCAAGCATATGTAAGAAAACCTATCCCATCCACCTTATCATATCTTTCTACCTTTCCTCCCACATACAAGTCATGAGTGTACCCAATACCCGAACTAGGTTTTATCCAAGTACCCCCCCTCCCCAATGAAGTATTACATTTCTCATAATTTCATCCCTGTAGCAAAAGTACAAAAACAAATTCTATAAAAAATCACATTTCTCATAGTTACATAAAAAAAAAAACCCCAATACATATATTACAGAATCATTAACTTCCAAACTCCTTATTATTCAAAATCCCTAATTTTATATTTAACAAACCCTAATTTAATCAAAACCATAATTTTATATTCGAAAACCTCAATCCCCAAACATTTATATATAGTAATTGGGTTATAGTAAACTAGGATTTGCACTTTAAACAACAAGATCAAATAGTACTTACATTGATAAGAGAGAGAGAGAGAGGGAGATAGGGTTTCCTCTGGTATTAAACTCGAGTTAGGGTTTCCTCTGGTACAATAGTTTCTTTTGGTACAATGGCTTCCTTTACTTACTATAATGGTTTTGGCTTCCTTTCCTCTGGTATTGAACTTGAGAGAGATGGTGTAATAACAGTAGAGGGAGAGAAAGAGAGAAAGAGTTATTGGGTAAATAGAGAAATCTCCTACTCAAATAAATGACACGTGTCGTGATCGTAGCGGCGGCGTGGGAAAATATCTAAGCCGTTAATTCAAGAACTTATGACAACCGGTTACTTAAGTCCACATGCTTGGCACACGAGGGTGTTTTTGGAAGTTCACAAAAATCTGACTAGTCAAAGGCTAGTCAACCCAAAAATAGGGGTCATAGGCCAATAAGTGTCAACACTGGGGGGAATTATGAATTCGTCTATGATAATGGGGGGCAAGAGCAAATATGCTCATC
Source organism: Kingdonia uniflora (assembly GCA_014058105.1). Classification (NCBI taxonomy): domain Eukaryota; kingdom Viridiplantae; phylum Streptophyta; class Magnoliopsida; order Ranunculales; family Circaeasteraceae; genus Kingdonia; species Kingdonia uniflora. The sequence goes on from JACGCM010001281.1 coordinate 6,559,537, forward strand.
ATTTTTCACCATTTCAAGTTCATCATCTACATAGTATGTGTGAGAGCTTATTTCTAATCCTCATACGAAGTCCGATATTCGAGCTCATATAGTCCGAAGTTAGCACATTGGTAACTAGCCAAGGGTTGAAGGCAAGCAGTTCACAATACAGACTTCCTCATCTACAGTTCGGGAATGTCGAAGCATCCAATAACATCGCACTGCAAAAAATACTCAGATGTCTATCAACAGTTCGAATGCATGCGAACACTATTAAATATCGTATCTTCATCAACAGTTCGGAGATATCAAAGCATCCTGTGACTTCGCACTGCAGAAGATACTCCTCCACTTATCAACAGGTTGTATATATGCGAACATCACAAAAGATCGTATCTTTTCAAGCGGTCAGAAGCTACAACTAAGAATATTATTAGATCTGTTACAGATCAACAAGTATCAAGACGTTACAAAAGACCATTATGAAGACTCATCAAAACTTGATATTATAACATTCCTCATCAATGTAACCAGCGGTCATATTATAAGACCTATAAAAAGAAACCTGGAAATGAGGATCCATGACGACTATTATCACTTAGAGAACTCTTAGAGAAAGTCGTCATTACCAAAACTTAGATATTCAATCTCTTTCTCTTTGTAATAGCTAGTATCTATATAAAGACCATTCTTTCAGAAATTCTCAGGAGAGGTCGTGGTTTTTTACCCATTCAAGGGTTTTCCATGCTAAAACTCGTGTCAATTATTTTCAGTTCTCAACCATTATTCTATATTTTAAAGGTGTAAAACACTGTTTTTGGTCTCTACAAAAATAAGCTATTATAGTATGTATAGTCAGGGGCGAAGCTAGGGGGGACCAGTGGGGTCAAATGACCCCACTGGATTTGCCAGAAATCACTTACCAGATAGCTAAAAAGTATACATATATGTATAATTTGTATATATTTTACCCCACTCAGTTACAATTATATAATTGTTCTTGGTCCAGTGGACAAATATGTTGGCTTTGACTACCTAATCAAGGGTTCAAGTCCCCACAGTCCCATTTTTATGATTATCAAGTCCCCGTAGCCTCATTTTTATATTTTATGATTATCAAGTCCTACTTCTCCATTTAACATTTTACATGATTCAGAATTAACTTTTAGATTGGAGACTCTCTTCTAAGACTTTTTTTTTAACTTGGCATGAGTTCTAATATAAGCGATACTAAAATACCCTAATATGTTCCTTCTTTTTTTTCCCTCATTTTGTTGTTTGACCCCAGTGGACTCAAGTCCTGGCGTCGCCCCTGTGTATAGTAATCATGTATTTGAAGTAATACCTCCCTAAGATGCAAAATATACAGAGGAAGTAAAATTAATTAACTGGAACTTCATTTGAATCTATACACCTAAGAGAATAACTCATCAACCATTTTTCGATCTCAGTCGTTCGTTACCCATCTCTCGTGGGTTGAGGATTATTTAAGCCGCTAGGATCTTTCCTATGCTTTAAAATTAAGTCTTAGCCGTCGGATCTCATAAGAAATTTCAGACTTAGTTCAAACTTGAAAACTGCCAAATTATCTGTCGATTTAGCCTATATTTTCAGTCAACCAACATTAGTTTTAAGATTTTGTGTTTTGCTTATATTTATATTGTGTTTTAAAATTAGCCTATATTTATATTGTGTTTTGTTTGTGAAATATTGTGATTTTGTGCTTTAATTTCATGGGTTTAGTTCTTTGTGTTTGATGCTTGATGATGGTTTGTTTAATTTGTTTTGGGTGTTTAAAAAAAAATAGGTTTTTGTTGTTTTGTATTCTTAGGGGTTTATTTTGACACAAACAAAGTTTTTGGGGTGCAACCCATAGTGAGGTAGTACTTGTGTTTATCTAGGGAAACAAGTACCCAAGGAGATTATCAACTTTCAGATGGAGGTGCCATGCATATGGGTACTGATGATGGTTCTAGATCTATCAGTGCACAAACTTGCTCTGCCTTGCATACTAACCCGCGTAGCACAGTAACTATTCCTATTTCCATTCCCAAGTACTGAACATCAATTGCTTTCTACTTGCATTACTGTACAGTAATAATTGTTTAGTACTGTATACATACTCAACAGTTACTTGTGTGATTTTTCTTTTTCTAGGAAAACAAGTACTAAAGAAAATTGTCATGTTTCAAATGGAAATTCCATGCGCTAAGGTATTTGTGATGTTTCTAGAATCATCAATGGGCAAACTGGCTCCGGAGTTCATACTAACTCGTATATCGCATTAGTGATTCCCAGGTACCCTAATTGTTTTCTACGTGTATTGATTGAATAAGTAAATTATGTAGTAGTCTATACATTCCTAATGATACTTTTGTCTTTCTAGGGAAACGAATACTCAAGCAGATGATGGAGGTGTTATGCATCTGGCTATTGATAATGTTTTTAGAACCATCGATGAGATAACTAGCTCTGGAGTTCATACTAACCTGCTTAGCAAATTTACGAATCCCAGGTAGATTAGTTGTTTTCTACTTCATCATTTAAATAAATACAATTATGTATCACATCATTCCTACTGATACTTATATCTTTCTAGGGATATTAGTACTTTGAGCAGATGATTATATCTCAAATAGGGTGCTGCACTACTAGATACTAATGATGCTTATAGAACCACCAATGCTAAAACTGACATAGAATCTGATAGTCAATCATCTGCTACACCTCAACTGTTATCCAACAAACCCCACATAAAGATTATAACCAGTAATATATCATCATGGCACACTTTTTAGACATATATATACACATGTATGAGTTACTATTACGATCAGAACTTGGATTTGTCGTACAACTAGTCTTTCTCCCTTCTTGTTTTTTTTGACTTTGTATCACAATAACATGTACTTACATCACTTGATGAGTTCTTTCAAGGAGGAGAAAGGGTTGGACGTAGAAGAAATGGGTACTGAGGGGAAGAGTTCGATAGCTGTCATTTTCAGATATATTGATTGGATTGATATTTTGCTAATGTCATTTGGTACTGTTGGAGCAATCGGAGATGGAATGTCTACAAACTGGTTATTAGTTTTTGCTAGCCGTCTTATGAATAGTTTAGGTTATGGTAGTACTAAACAAAATCATGGGAATTTCATGGACGAGGTTGAAAAGGTCAGAATTTAGAAGCCGTGTTTCTTTCTTTCTCTCTTCTTCCCTTCGCTTACAAATACTTCACTTTGTAAATGTTGCTAATGTTGATGTTTGTCTTCTCTGTGTGTTTTTTTTTTACCGGTGTTTATAGGGCAGTTTGTACTTTGTGTATTTGGGGTTAGCAGTCATAGTGATGGCTTTTATGGGTAAGTTGTAAATATTTGATTTTGATTTTGAATTTTGTGAGCTATGAGATATGTTGTTTGACTCTTTTGTGTTGATGTTGTTGAAAATATTTGCAGAAGGTTGTTGTTGGAGTCGAATAAGCGAAAGGCAAGTTCTACGGATCAGATACAAATATTTGTAAGCTATTCTTAGGCAGGAAGTTGGGTTCTTTGATTCACAAGAAGCAACTACTTCAGAGATTATCAATAGTATATCCAAGGATACTTCACTCATACAAGAGGTTCTAAGTGAGAAGGTACTAATCAAACTCATAGCCTATCAAACTTTTTTTTTTTTTTTTTTTGTATTTTGTATACATAAAATCATCTTCCTTATTTTTATTGGCAGGTACCCATATTTGTTATGCACACATCTGTTTTCACGTCAGGACTCGCATTTTCTGTTTACTTTTCATGGAGACTCTCGTTAGTAGCTTTGCCCTTACTGATTTTGCTAATAATCCCTGGAATGATCTATGACAAATATCTTTTGTATCTTTCTAAGAAGTCATACGCTGAATACGGTAAAGCAAACACAATTGTAGAGCAGGCTTTAAGCTCCATCAAAACGGTATATTCGTTCACTGCAGAGAGAACGATCGTGGGGAAATATTCTGCAATACTGGATACAACTGTGAAACTGGGAATTAAGCAAGGCATTGCGAAAGGGCTAGCTGTAGGAAGTACAGGACTCTCATTTGCAATTTGGGCTTTCATTGCTTGGTATGGAAGTCGGTTAGTTATGTATAAAGGAGAGAGCGGAGGAAGGATTTATGCAGCAGGAATTTCCTACATATTGAGTGGACTGTAACTAATCATTTCTAAAAAATATACTTCAATTTTGTGATTTTTGCACTTGAGCTGGAGTACTTGTGAGAGAGAGAGTTGGTTCTTCGTGTGAATTTACCTAGTAATTTGCGTGAATTCATATATTCTCTTGGTAGGTCTTTCGATATTTTTCGCGTGAAAATACATGTTGCGACCTGTTTTCCTTTCTCTTTACTCTCGTATCAATGGTTATATCGTTGTAAGTGTTTCAGTAAAATTAATATCCATACTGTTGGGAAACCGAGGGGGCAAATCGCATGCGGAAGCACAATACGATCAACAAGAACTCGAAGAACTAACCTAACCAAAAAAAGAGAATTCAATCCAAAGTAATAAAAACACTACACGAGGTTTAATTAGGTGAAACCCTAAACAGGATCAAAACCACCCCCGACAAACACAACAAATATATTATTACACTAAGGGCTACAAGAAGTTACAGAGATCACTTAAACCCTTAGCAAGAAATCCTAGAAAGAAAAACCCAAGAAACCTCTCCAGAGCTAAACCCTCTCTAACTCTTTCTCACAGTACAAATGCCTTTAACATACACTCTCTATTTATAGACTTTCAATTAGGTCATCTCCGAAATACGCATCACGAATCGCTTTGGATCAAATCCCCTTTAAAAATGAATTTAAAAACAAACAAACAGAGCCAAAGTCGTTGGAACGAGTCATGAAGAATTTTGGCTTCGTTCGAACGAGTTTGAGCCGTATTCGTAACACATACACCTTATTTCGCAGGTCTCTTGGAATGGCTCTTCCAGATATTAAGTATTTCACAGAAGCTTCAGTCGCTGCAACCAGAATCTTCAAGAGGATAGACCACATTCCTTAAATTGATGGGGAAGACAGAAAGAAAGGTCTGGTGTTAGACCAAGTTAGCGGGGAACTTGAGTTTGATCATGTCAACTTCACCTACCCGTCTAGACCTGACACTGTTGTCCTCAAAGATTTTAGTCTTAAAATTCAAGCAGGAAAAACCGTAGCACTTGTGGGTGCAAGTGGGAGTGGAAAGTCGACTGTTATAGCACTGTTGCAGCGGTTTTATGATGCAGAAACCGGAAAAACATGCCACAGGAAGCGTAGAGGATTTTGATCTCAAACTATCATTTCTATCCTTGTCAAATGATGGGGTTGAGGTAAATCTACTTCTACACTCTCTAAATGGTATTTTGATCTGTCTTCTTTTGTTTTCATCTGATGTTGTTTATGTATTTGTGATTTTGATTTTTGAAGCTCAGGAGTTTGTGAGAAAGCAATTTTTTTTTGAGTTTTTCAGTTCTAGCTTCTGATTCTGGAGTTCTTACAGGCTTACAGCTAAAGGGTATGTTTATCTCTCTTTACAAGTTTAAAGTTATCTTTTTTAAGTGTTTAATCTGCATTTTGTGACGATTTTATGAAGTGGGGTTGTCTTAAGATCTCTCTAAAAGCCACTAATTCGGTTTTGTGATTTTGCAGCTACAAGTTTAGCATGAAAGCTAAAAACTTTTAGTGTTTTCCATCTCTAACTTCTAATCTGAGCCCCTGGTTAATTGAAGCGTCTCAAAACATCCTCTACATTTGATCTGTGTTGCTGATTTCATAGTTATTTGCTTCTAGTATGAGTTCTTGGTGCTAATGGGTAAGTTCCATACTTCTCATTTCTTTATCAATCAAAAAAACAAATAGGCCAGCACCCTTATTATGCGTTTATTCTGCGTCAATAACTATATTTGATTAAATGGGGGGCAGTAGTCTTAATTCTCTAAAATTGGCCACCCCCAAATTGGGGTAATCTTCTTTACATGACCATAACTTGTACCAATCTATGGATACCGAAGTTTGAGTTGCGTCTTTTCTGTAATAGATGCAACTGTGAAAATGCAAGGTGAGAAATGATGTAGGGAAGTATTTGCCTATGAGTAGTGCTCTTTCGCCAAGTTCGTTCAGGTTTCAACTTGGGGAAAGCTATATCACAGGTTCCTTTAATTATTTTCTACAGTACTAGATGTTTATTCTTATTTTCTTATGATCATCAGATTTATGAGTGGTATTTTTTCCTCGCTAAGCGAGGAAAATTGACCAGAATTTGTTTATAATAGAAAGAATTACATCCTAGTGTTGGGAGTTTGCTCTTGTCTGCAGAGTTATAATTCTATTTACCAGTTTCATTTCGTGTCTTTATGCAATTCGGTTTCCTCTACTTCATTTGTGGTTCAGTCTGGAATCTTCTGTGCACCCTTTATGTTTTTTCACAATTAGTTTGTGTAAGTTAATTAATAACGTGACGATAAAACATGAGCATCTGTACCTCAAACACAAACACAGAATGGTAGTCTGGGCCTCTGGGGGTTAGCATGTATGTATACCCGGTGACTTAAATGGTGAAGGATCCAGGCGTTGTTATTAGTGACTACCGCCATGCAAGTGACGGATTATCATGTAATAATCTTCAAGACGATCGTATATATTACTTCAAGAGTCGACCAACCAACAGACGGAAAAATGGAAAAAGTACCAATCTAAGTGTGCGGTGTGTCCATTCTCTAATATGGAAAGAAGAAATTGGCCAACCTGCATCAACTCTGAAAACATTGGTTCGTTCCATACGAGATCGTTGGCCCATTGTCGATTGAACAATAAGTTCATATAACGTTAACATTTATAGATATTTTCTTCCTGTCACATACAACAGTTTGCACCCTCCACCATCCATAGCCGTTTATACTGCATACCATTGCACAGTAATTTCCTGGTACAAAAAGCTTTCGGGTCGGGTGTGCCCGTTTTATTTATCTAATCCTCAATTGACGTGCACAAGTGGCAACTAATTCCAACGATGGTTTAGCTCATCTGCATGCTCATGCCCTTGACAAATTTGTATCTTTAAAAAAACAAAGAAAATTTAAGTGAAGAAAATAAACCACAACTCTCCTAACCCCTAATCCAAAGCTTCTTTTAATGTCTTCTATCAATTCTCTGTTTTCAGCATACTTGTTATTGTTGTTGTTGTTCCGCTTTTCTTCAATACAATGGATAAACTCAAAGAGTTCACATACACCCTACTTTACAACCCTCAAAGCTATCCGGTAATTTCTTCTCTTTGCCTTCTACTTTGCATACCCTCACTTATACATAACAATTCATTGTTGCTCTAAATAAGTAGCATATTATTATTGTTGGTTTCAGATTGAGATCTTGAAGCGCTTACAGCCAGAAGCTTTCTCAGATACTATGAAACTCAGAGATCGCCTTGATAAACATGACCGATTGTTATCTTCTTTCTATAAATCAACCCCTTTCAATCACTCTACTACCCATTTGAGTGGAGAGGTGGATGTGAGGGGAGCTCTTTTTTTGCTTGTCGACAACGTCGCGCTTAATGAAGCATGAATTACAACCGGAATTCATTCAAGGTTCACTTTTCAAACAAATATTACAAACAACGATGAGTTTGCAGCCGAGTTTGTCTCAGCTCAAAACGACAAGGCCAATTCCGATGATGTTCTTGGTAGCCCGCTTTCTCAACAAATTTCAACAACTGTGTTTCTGCTGTTGTCATCCCATGGGGTGCTCGATGCAAAGATGTTGCAGTTGCTTCAAATCCATTACCTCTACCTTTTATTTATTGTTTAAACCCAGATTTCGTATGTGAAAAGTATCTCTTTCAAGTATTCCAATGGTTATCGGCTAGCACAACATTAATATTTGGTATGTGGATGAGTCAAGGGCCAGGTCTATGCATGTGTAGCACCACACCCGCTAGTTCTTCTAAAACAGTATCTGGGTTATTTTTTTCACATGATGCTCATGTGGTCTAATTAGTGCTTCTGTAGGAGGTCTCTTCATCCAAAACTGAACTGGAGAGATGAATCTCATGATTTGGTTATCATATATGTATTTGTTTTCGAGAGTTGTAGATATTGGATAAGGATCATCTGTTCTGATTGTCTTTTGCATTGGACAACCTGTTGGTCGGTCTGATTAAGTTGTACGGACTGAAGGAATGACCTAAGCAACACTTTAATAGTAGAGACTTTATTCCCCCCCATTCGCATATTCTTGAGCTATTTGAGATACCCCTTATGTTTTGGTTCGGTTTGCTTTATTTTCTTGCATGTTCAGTAACTAGAGAATTAGATAGCCTTCTTCTCCGGTCAATGACGAAATAACTAGGTAACTTATTATTGCTTTAATTGTTAATAGCAGAGAGGGCAATCTGTTATTATTTTACGCGCAGGGTGAATAAAAAATGACCTTACGGCATAAGAGGTTTGAAATATATATTTTAGGCATCATCTTCACTCAAACTATATTCCAGCTGATTATTTTTGCTTTCATTCTTTGGTCATGAACGAACCCTTACGGACTTCACTTCCTTCGGGCCTCCGATATTTGGGCAATATCATGATGTTGCTGCAGCACTAATGGTGAAAAGATCAAATTTTGCAGCTTCCTTGTCTGAGCTTGTCTCTACGGTAAGAAGAGATCCCGATTCTGCTGGAACAGCTGTTGCTTCAGCACATTCGGGCAGATTACCTATGGGGTATCAAAGGGAACAAAACTCTCTCTGCTCGGTCTTCACAAAAAAACTGATTGCACAGTCTCAAGAGATACAGTTATGCAAATTTGCAATACCCATTGGCAATCTGAGGGCTCATAGGGTTCCGGATGCATATGCAGAATGTCCCGATACATCTGTTGCTCTGATGCTAGAATCAGAACTTGATGATAGTACAAGACTGAAAGGCTGGATTGAAATGCAGAATTCCACTCCCAGATGTTTGCAGTGGGCGGTTACTATGTCGGACACCCCAGAAGATTAGCTTGGATGGGGTTTAAGCTTGGGCGGAATGAGTCAGGGCTCCTCAACTTGGGACCGTTTTCAAGTAGAAGCTTTCTTAAAGCTCAATATTGGTGGGAGATGTAACTTGCAGCCTGGTATTATGTATGTTACGGATAATTCAGGTAGAATTCCCGCCTTAATGTTTAGGTCAAGTTGGGCTCTCTGATCATACTCTTACAATAGTATAAGATTATTTGGAATCATCATAAGAGGAAACCATTCTTAGAAGGTTAGGCTTCAAACTATCTTTTGTTTTTATCTTGAAAACTCAGATTTTTTTCGTGTCATTAGATCAATAGCAAAAGAAATTTGAGATTGTTTGCTCACATTGCATTATACTCGCTCTTTAGTTTTCAATCGGAAAAGAAGAATCGTTTTGTCAACGTTATTGTTTGTACTCTTACAAAAACGTTTAGGTTTTACCCTTTTATGGCAGAGCTGAAAATTTTACTAGACCCTATGGTCTTCTCATTTTTGCATTTACCATTGTTTTGGCTTTTAAGGCTTTTTGGCAAGATCTGAAAAGACCTTGCAATCCAAGAACATTATGCCTTTAGGAGGATATTGTTTGTCCATGGTATTTCTGAAAGTTCTCTTAAGGCTTTTCTACCTTCACAAGAGAAACGGCAGTTTTTTTTTAAGGGTTTTCATACCTTGACAAACCTCAAAGCCTAAAATTGAAGGTTGCTTGTCTCTGAATCGGTGCTATTCTTCTCGTTAGGGGCCTAGTAGGTCTGCTTAGGCCTAGAATCAAACTGCATGGCAGTCAAACTTCCCAGCTTGATACTATTGTATATCCAGGAGATTCTATAGAGAATTGCTGGAAATTTAGAGAAGAGGATCTTGGGAGAAAATGGTAGGAGATGGAATGAGAAATACTAGAAGGAATACCAAAAGGAGAATATTTGGAGATAGAGAAATCTTTAAGAAAGAGAACACATGGAGAGGGAAAATCAAAGGGAATTCTAGAAATGAAGAAAAATTGAGAGAATGAGTTTCTAGAGAGATCACTCGGGTTCTTTTGGGCTGCATCCAGTTATAAATTCATTAAGAGGATTGGAGCGCATTGCATTCATTTGCAACGCATGCATTAAAAGGTTGTTGGTTCAAAATTGCCAGAGGATGTTGACGAGATGTGGAGAGATACAGAGATTGTCGTCAATACAGCTGCCACTATCAAATTTGATGAGAAGTAACCATCAACATTAAATACTCTGCAACTGATTTAGTTATACTATTTGAACACTAACATAATCTTCATTTTTTTGGGTAGGTACGATATTGCGTTTAGTACTAATACTTTGGGAGCTAAGAATGTTTTGGAGTTTGCAAAGAAATGTGTAAAGCTACATAATCTTGTTCATGTTTCTACTGGTGAGTTTATTTGCCTTTTGTGCAAGTTTTATATTTCTTTCAGTCTAATAGTGATTTTTTTGTCATTGTTCTTTACTTTTCAGCTTATGTTTGTGGAGAAAAGTTGGGGCTGGTGTTAGAAAAGGCGTTCGAAATGGGTGAAACACTAAATGGTGAAATTCTATATGCTCGTAATTAATGTATTTCGAGAAAATAGGTCAGAACAATTCTTATCAATCAATAGTCTAAGGTTAAACAGAAACAATCAAAAGTAAAGACAAGGAATTAAAGGACACAAGAAAATGTTCACCCTGTGGAAACTCCTTACTCAGGAGAAAAGCCACAGGTCGTTGTCGAGGATCACGACAACCAAAAGTTTCACTAGTCAAAAAGAGTTATACTGAATTACACTTACAGATTTAATAACCTAGTCACAAGATTATCGCTCTTCTAACTAACGCTTTACGCTCCACCTTCTTCTTGTTCTCACAACAACTCTCCTTGATCTCTCACAAAGAAACTTCTTCTATTCTCGCAATAACCCTTCTTGATGTTTCACCAAGAAACTTCTTCTAGAATCGCTCTTGAACAAAATAATTGGGAAATCTTTGAAACCCTAACTCAACATCAATCTTGTGATCAAAAGATGATTGATTGATCTTAAGTTCTTCACGCTCTCTGATAAAATCTTTTGGAGCCTTTAGAAAGAAAAACGTTTTGGCCAAAAAAAGAAGAGGAGAGAAAAAGAAACTAGGGTTTCTTTAAATAGTAGTTTTATTTCTCTCGATATTCGTTCGAACAAGACCGAAAGTCGTTCGAACGAATCACGTCTAATTTGGTCTAAAACCCTAGAAAGTTTACAACTCGTTCGAACGAAAAGAAGTATCGTTCGAACGACAATTGTATATGGGCCAAATTCCAGGGGACTTGACACTTCGTTCAAACGACAAGAAAACTCGTTTGAACGACAATTGCATATGGGCCAAATTCCAGGGGACTTCACACTTCGTTCGAACGACAATAAAACTCGTTCAAACGTCAAAATTGTTTATGGACCAAATTTTCAGGGGACTTGACACTTCGTTCAAACGACAAGAAAATTCGTTCGAACGTCAAAATTGAGAAAAGCTCCTTCCTTTTATCAGAGAGTAATATTTATCTTTTGTCCAGTGATTTGTGTCTTCGACTGAGACAACTAGAAACTCCATAACCACGACATGAGACAAATAAAATCTTTCAAATGGTACCTTGGATTTAGACATTGAGTATGAGCACAAGGTAGTGAGGGATACACTCGATGGTCTCAGAGCCCAGGGAGTTACAAAAGAATTAGAAAGAGCTGCCATGAAAGAGTTGGGGCTAAAAAAGTTTAATTACGAAATATTCTGACTCATACCAATTTATTTAGCTTATAAAAAATTGTTAAATTTTATTGCTTTATTTTATTAACAGGGCAAGACAATATGCCTGGCTAAACACGTACGTCTTCACAAAGGCAATGGGAGAGATGCTAATTGGCCAACTGAGAGATCTTCCAGTCTCTATTATATGCCTTTCCATCATCACTAGCACTATTAGAGAGCCATTTCCCGGTTCGATCGAAGGCATTAGGTAAATCCAAAGAAACAAACTTTTTTCAACTCAGCGTATCACGGTCATGGAAGTTTTAAGACCCTGAGAGTAAAAAAGGACTCACTGAAGAATCTGAAATACAATATAAACCTGAGGACTGGACAACATCACACTTATGACTCCTTTTAAGTTTTGGGGTCGTGTAGGTCTAAATAATACGTGGCAGGCTTGAGTTATTTATGTCTTTACTAGATCGATAGACTTACGGTAGTTAATTTGCTTCATTAATTATGTGACTATTGTAATAATACTTCTTCTTTTCTCCTATCTCCATGTAGTCGCATTGATAGGTTGACAATTGGGTATGGAAAAGGCAAAATCCCTTGCTTCGTCGGGGATCCAGAGTTAGTTATCGATTAGTTATCGATCTGGTAAGCACATAAGTCCTACTTTTCCTTCTCTTTAAGTTTTTACTGTTTAAAAATTATGGTGTAACCACAATAAATTTGTGATGTAATTTCTTTTACAGATACCAGTAGACATGGTAGCGAATACAATGGTTGTAGCAGCAATCTTTAATGCAAATCTGCCCTCTCAGTACATCTGCCATGTGAGTAAGTCATTGAGAAAACCTTTGAAATCTATAATTAGAGACTACGGTCGCAAGAACTTTTCTAGGAATCCATGGATCAATGAGCACGAAAGCCTGTGAAAGTGACTATGCCTATTATCTTCTCCACAATGGAAAGCTTCCGCGGATATATCTCTATACGTTACTACACACTTTCATTACTTTGTGAAGCCGTAGAGACCCAGGAAAAGTAATTAGTGTAGTGATAAATAACTAAGAAAAATTAGCAAAAAAATGGTCCCTTAAAACTAATATGAAAACATCTCCCTTATTCTCTGACTTCTATAGGGATTTGATATTAGGTTCTTGGTATCACGAAAATCTCCCTTATAAATTTATGGACAAATTTAGCATTGAGGATTTCAACATTGATGATAAATTGACTGTCAACTATCTTAACCCAATTTAAGATGTGCATTACACAACATACCACTATATCCAAACCATAATTTGACTTTATTGTGTATATTTTGGTTTAAAGTAATTTGCCCCGCTCATCACCTATTGGGAGCGGGTTTATTTAGTTTCTCAATTTTGATGACCATGTTTTTACAGGCAGAAGAAACTAGAGCTCAAATGAATAGATGGGCTGAAAAGGATACTCATGGGCTCATCAAGGTGATGGCTATTACTGAAGGTTCTCTTGATTCATGCTCACTTATTGTACTGGCAAACGCACTCTACTTCAAGGGAATGTGGAAGAGACCATTCGACAAAAGCAGAACCAAGGGCTCTAATTTCTATCTCATTAATGAAAGCATGGTTAACACACCGTTCATGACTAACACCAAAGCCCAATTTATCTACTTTTCTGGCAGTTGTAAAGTTCTTCGGCTCCCTTATGCTCAAGGGAAGTATGGTAAAGATATTGGGTTCTCAATGTGCATATTTTTTCCCCGTGAAAGAGATAGGCTTTGATGTGGATCAACTGGAACCTGCAACCTATCTTCTTCTTTAGACCGCCTAAAATTATATTTGTGCTCTTGGAAGCTTCTAGACCAAGGAATTTGCATGCTAAATACATATAGTTCATTTACAGAAGATAAAGGGGGTTATGGGGTGGATTGGTTGGAAATTATCTAGCAGAAACCAAGTTATTTTATATTGGCAGATCCTCCCCATTTCTGCTGCATACAGTGAGATGATTGCTATAGAAAGCGAGCTGAATAAGTGCATCCAATTTGGGATCCTCAGGATTATTGTTGCTACTGATTCCAAGCATATGATATCCTATATCAAGCATAAAACTAAGATTGCTTCAGCATATTTTTGCATTTTGTTGAGAGAGAGTTCGTAGTTTTTTTAGTACGGAATGCAACATTGTATAGTATGCATTGAAATCTTATCCTACACTACCCAAAATTAATTGAGGATAAAAACTGAAGAATTTTTTTTTTCACTAAGGTTACCTCCTGCCTATAAGCTTAAGTTCATTTTTAATTAGAATTTCAAATTCTAGTGACCGTTATGGTTGACCTTGCTCCCTGAACATTTGGAAGATACCCAGGATTCAAACTTGAGAAAAATATCAGTTTGATTTACTTTGTAAAGGATTGATTTAATCTAAAAATCATTCAGACATTATGTTCCTCGGAGGTGAGGACAACCTGCATAAAACTTGATCTGCATAAAAGAACAAACCCCACCACCTCATCTTCTAAGGAGAAGGAAAGAAAAAGACTTATCAAATGGTTACCGCGGTCACCGCTAGTAAGTGCGTAAGGACTACCAAGTAAAAAGAGATTATGAGGTTCACCCACCATCTTATCTTCTTTTTTCTGGCTGACCAGGGTGATCCAGGTTCATAATTTTTCACCATTTGCCTGATTAATCCATGGGGCAGGTGAGATCCCCGCAAACACATATGGCAGGTAAGTCAGGATGAATCCTAGCGAGTGGCCCTGTTGGTGGTTAGTAGCCGCAAATAATAAACTAAAAAGTCATTGAAACTTGATAATGAACAGGATAGATAATTTCCTTAATAAATATGTTAAACACAGTTACAGGTGCTTACAGCCTGCATAGAGTAAAGATAGCTAGACGATAATATATGTTTGGGGAAAGCTGGACTAAAGTATATGTAGTGAGGCTATGTTCTCCATGTGGAAGTGTTTCATTCACAAAACCTGAATCAAATAAAACATCAAGTCGGCATGGGATGGCCCTCGGAACATGCTAATAAGACAGCCTGAATGATGTCGACAAAGATATCATACCTGCAAGGCTGCAACCTATTTTCAGGCGCAACGTTATAATAAATGTTCAGGTTATTTATATTAAAATAAATGTTCTAGTTGAAAGTGTGGACCATTGTTCCTGAATTGGGCATCGCGAATGCTCTTGTTACAACCCCTGTATAAATTTTTGATGCACAATATTTCCAGAGATTCTGGCAATGACTAACTATTAGATAAGCTAACCTTTCTTATTGTCCACTAGAGAAATTTCTGGTTTACCAGGAGGAGCCTTGAGTTTTTTTCCCTGCAAAGTCTTTTGGTGTATGAGTTTATCACAAGAATGTCTAGTCAAATTGCTCATGGGGATGGTCCTCGGAACATGCAGATTCTGTGAACTTCAGGTAAACCATATGTTATAGTCATCAATAAGGGGGGGATTGCGAATGGCTATGGTCTGAGACTGCTTCTTATTAGCATGCTTTTTCTAGTCTTGGTCTGAGACTTGCCTCAAGGATTAGATTAAGAATGCTTCTTCTTGTCTTGGTGACTGAATATATCCACAGGATTGCCATGGCATTATAGTATCAAAATGGTTAACCCTCTTCATGTCTTGCAAACCCCCTATGTGCATTATTTGCTTACATGTTCAATCATATGTTTAACTATATGATTTGGTTCAGAGTCAAACTGATTTGAAGTTAAGGGAAAGACATGTTGCAAGTCTGAGTGTAGGTCTATAATATAATTTTTGTTATCTTCTTATCTAAAATTGCTTTGTTGGAAAGCCATGTTGCCCATTATAATTTTCATCTCTCCCATAGGGTATAAATCATATTTTCAATTACTGATTCTATGCACCATTAATGTCTCATTAGTAATTGAACATAACGGTCTAGCATGCGCGTTAGCGCGTGCCTCAGTGCTTGTTACTACTGAAAATGTCGCAAGGCATCACCAATAACAAGTATTTTAAGTCTAACCCCAAAATAAAATGAGCGACCAACATGAAACTCAATAGATGAAAGTAAAACACATTATTCACTGACAAAAGCTCCTTGAACAAATTTTCTAGGGCCATCTCCTTTTCTTTCTCCGGAGTGTGGTACTTCTGCCTACTTCTTTGTCCAAGAGTAGTTCTTCACCAATGAGTTGTTTTTGTACATTCTCGGGAACATTTCATTGGCAAACTTCCCTTCCACGAGCAGCACCATGAGCATCAGGAAATATGTGAGGTAAACCTTCATTTGCAGTTTCTGAAATCTGGTCCAAGCGGGTCACCCTTGTTCCATCTACACTAGCATGAACCTTCACTCCTGGATAGTCCCCAAGCGCATGCATAACCTATTTGATTTGTTGTGCAAGTTCTCGAATTGGTACAAGATCCAAAGCTTAGGTTTCAACTTGAGCATAATCAAGCTGCTGTAGAATTCCAGAAGAGGAAGGAAGTTGCAGTCTTTCAAGTCTCAGGCTGCGCCTGCTGAATAACATCGTGCCCCTTGATGAAGGAAACAATTCCCCTTTGTTGAATTGCCGAGGGTTTCTCAAAACCTTCAAAGAGAGAAAAAATTAACTCAACAATTTACAATCACAGAGAGCGTCACAGTTGTGTTACAAAAACCTAAATCATGAATACAATTCTTCCAATAAGTTAAGCAAATATGAAAACCGGTCCAAAAGGTTAAAAACGAGAGTTTTCACACAAAAAGCTCAAATTGTTTCCAAAGCAACAATAGTAACATTCGAGGCAGATTCCAACCTCAAATAGAAATGCTTCCACAGCATAAAAAGAAAGGTAAGAAAAAATCTACACCTATTTATCTGTCTTAAATGTTTCTTTGCCTACCATATGCAGGAAAACTACTTTACCCCGCATTTCTTTTGCACTTTATGCCCTATTTTAAACTCGGGATAGAGCACAATTCAAACTTCAATGAAATGAGCAGTAAAATCCCATTGACATACCGTACGCATAAATGCCCCTCAAAAGGCTCTCTTTCAATCCCATTGCATCAAAACTTTCATAAACCAGTTCTTCAGCTTTAAGTCTGTTCCAATAAATTAATTAAATCAAGCATTAGATAAATTTGTAGAAAGGAAAGGAGTAAAGTCTGATACCAAGCAGCCAGAAATTAATGGATGGTTGATAAGTCTAAAGAAAAATAAAGGAAGAACATATAATTCGTTCATTTTGGAATCATACTGACGAGCATCAAACTGTGAACCTTCAGGAGCCCATCCCGCCATGACTGTATATATAGTGTAGAAACTAATACAAAGAATAAGAGATTCGAGAATGACTAACTTTATTATTATTCGATGATTACAATGGAAGAAGATCTTCTCCTTATATAGTTACAATTACTTGGGCGCTGAGTAAGAATATCTTATATTTAGAGAATTCTATATTTAGTATATATCCTATATTATGTATATTCTATATTCAACACTCCCCCTCAAGATGGAGCATAAATGTCAATCATGCCCAGCTTGTCAATCATGTCGTTAAATATTCGTCCACAAACTCCTTTCGTAAGAATATCTGCAAGTTGATCTTCCGACTTCACGAATGGAAAAAATATACACCCTTTGTCAATATTTTCTCTGATAAAGAACCGATCCACTTCAACATGTTTCATACGGTCATGTTGAATTGGATTGTGTGCAATCATAATCGTTGTTTTATTGTCACAGTGTAGATCTATTGCTTTCACGAGTTTAAATCCACGATCCTTCAATATATTTCGTATCCATAGTAGTTCACATACTCCATGAGCCATACCCCGAAATTCAGATTCTGCACTTGATCTAGCAACAACCTTTTGCTTCTTAGCTCTAAATGTTACCAAATTCCCACATACAAACGTGAAATAGCCTGTGGTTGACCTTCTGGTTGTCATATCTCCTTCCCAATCTGAATCGGTGTATCCCATTACTTCCATATCACCACTTCCAGAATAAGAGACCTTTTCCCGGAGATTTCTTCAAGTATCTTAGTATTCGAAAGACCGCCTTCATATATTCTTCACTTGGATTATGCATGAATTGACTTACGACGCTAATGGCATATACAATATCCGGTCGAGTATAGGAGAGATAAATTAATCTTCCCACTAAGCGTTGGTACCTTCCTTTGTCACATGGAACTTGGTCGGAAAATATTCTCAAGTGATGATTCGCTTCAATCGGTGTATCTACCAGTTTGCAATCAAGCATCCCAGTTTTTGCAAGAAGGTCTAATATATACTTTCGTTGAGACATGAAAATACCTTGACTTGATCTTGCAACTTCAATGCCTAAGAAGTATTTTAACTGTCCCAAATCCTTCATCTCAAATTCCCGTGACAAATAGTTCTTCAGTGCCTCCATTTCTACTGAGTCATTTCCAGTAACAACCATATCATCAACATAAACAATAAGAGCGGTAAGCTTTCCTGACTTCCGTTTTATAAACAAGGTATGATCAAAATTACTTTGTCTATATCCAAATGCCTTCATGCTCTTCGAAAATCGTCCAAACCAAGCTCGTGGAGACTGTTTTAACCCGTACAATGCCTTCTTTAATTTGCAAGTAATGATTCGCTTCAATCGGTGTATCTACCGGTTTGCAATCAAGCATCCCAGTTTTTGCAAGAAGGTCTAATATATACTTTCGTTGAAACATGAAAATACCTTGACTTGATCTTGCAACTTCAATGCCTAAGAAGTATTTTAACTGTCCCAAATCCTTAATCTCAAATTCCCATGACAAATAGTTCTTCAGTGCCTCCATTTCTACTGAGTCATTTCCAGTAACAACCATATCATCAACATAAACAATAAGAGCGGTAAGCTTTCCTGACTTCCGTTTTATAAACAAGGTATGATCAAAATTACTTTGTCTATATCCAAATGCCTTCATGCTCTTCGAAAACCGTCCAAACCAAGCTCGTGGAGACTGTTTTAACCCGTACAATGCCTTCTTTAATTTGCATATTTTTCCTCCTTCAGAATTTGTGACTCCAGGTGGTAACTCCATGTATACTTCTTCTTCTAAATCTCCATTGAAAAATGCATTCTTCACCTCAAACTGTTGTAATGGCCAACCTTGACTGGCTAGAAGAGAAATGAGTACACAAATAGTATTTATCTTTACCACTGGGGCGAATGTCTCCTCGTAATCCACACCATATGTCTGCGTATACCCTTTGGCAACTAGTCTGGCTTTATACCTATCAATTCTTCCATCAGAATTCATCTTTACAGTAAAGATCCAACGACACCCAACAATATGATATCCGTGGGGTTTATCAACAAGTTCCCAAGTGGAATTCTTCTGTAATGTATTCATCTCTTCGTTCATGGCTTTCTTCCATCGTGGATCTGATAGTACTTCCTGCAAAATTACTAGGAATAGATACAAGGGATAATTGATTCATAGTGCATGTAAACGACTTAACCAACCTATGAGTAGACACATAATCAGAAATTAGGTATTTGGCTTTAGAACTGATATCTGGTTCATAAGTAGATTTTGGAATACCTTTAATAGGCTTTTCTGAACGTCTAGGTATCATTAACAGTGTTAGGATTAGGTAATATTTGAGGTTCGACATTCTGCGGTAGTGCTTTGGTAGATGGTGTGAGAATGTTGGAGTCACAGGAAACTTCTACTATTTCAGCTTGATCTTCCCTGTCGTCTGCTCTGCTTTACTTTCCTTTTCATCACCAGTTAGGTTACTACGCCTGTTCAAATTACTCATCAAATCCTCTAGTTCCTGAAACATATCCCCAATAATAGAGAACTTTCCTTCACCATCATTATGTTTCTCCCTCTGAAGGGAAGATCCTACAAAATACGCCTCCAATTCTCGAAATGAAACATTCAAAGAGATATACACCTTCCCCTCTACAGGATCATAACAACGATAACCCTTTTTAAAATCAGTATATCCAAGAAGCACACACTTTCAAGCATAATAATCCAATTTTCCTTGATGATGTTTAAGTATATGAACAAAGACAGCACATCTAAAAACACGTGGTTCTAGGTTTGGCATTGCAGGGATGGTGATAAGATCATGAAGTTTTTGGAAGGGGGTCTAAAATTCAATGACCCTAGATGGTGTGCGGTTTATCAAGTAAATAACAAATTTTAATGCTTCTCCCCAATAATTCAATAGAATATTCATTCCAAATAGAGATGCATTAACAACTTCTAACAGTTGTCTATTCATTCGTTCAGCTAACCTATTTTGCTGTGGGGTATAAACATTAGAGGTTTGATGTCGAATGCCGTTATTTATCAAGAACTCTGACATGTTATTACTAGTAAATTCTCCTCCATTATCAGATTGATACACTTGTATCCTCCTTTGGAATTGGGTCAAAACCATCTGATAATTTTTTTAAAATACTTCAAAGACTTCACTTATATGGGTAATTAGGGATACCCACATCATACGAGTACACTCATCAATTAAAGTCACAAAATAACGAGCTCCAGACAATGAAGGAATACGTGCAGGACCCCATACATCAGAGTGAATAATATTAAAAGGTTTTGAACTTTTATTAAAACTTGGAGAGTATGTAATACGATGACTCTTATCGAGTTCACAAATATCATACTTAAACTCTGAAATACTGCAATTCAAAAATAACGACAAATTTAATTTCTGAAGATACCCGAAGGAGAGATGATCCAGTTGTCGATGCCATAACCACACATTAGCTTTTGCTTCTTCAATTCTTCTGACTATATTCACCTGATGAATTCTCTGTTCTCCACTATTAGTCAGGTCCAAATAGTAGAGATTGCCTTTTCTAGCACCTCTATCAAGAACCTGTCGAGTCACTATGTCTTGAAAAATACATAATTTAGGCCAAAACGTCATGGTACATGTAAGTGCAATAGTGATACTACTGGCAGACAAGATATTGTACTCTAAAGCATGAGCAATAAAGACAGAGTTTAATGTCAGGGATTCATATATGTCAGTGGAACCTTCTCCAATTACAGGAGAGGAACCACCATTTGTTGTGTATATAGAGGTTTGGGTTGAAGGTGTAATGAATGATAATATGCTAGAGTCGCTTACCATGTGATCTGATGCACCAATATCAATTAACCAAGTACTATTCAAAGAATTTACAACTAAAATACTACCTTTAGTTTTCATACCTGACTGGGTAACATTCACTGAAGGAGGATTAAGGTTTGAGTTTGATGATACCATTGTTGTATCTTCATTGGAACCCATTGGTCGAACTGCTACAGTGATTTTCTGGTATCTGCTGCAGTAACTTCAAATTGCTATAGTGATTTTCTGGTATCTACTACAGTAACTTCGAACTGTTACAGTAATTTCTAATACTACTGCTACAATGATTTTCTGGTATCTGCTGCAGTACTTCAGACTGCTACAACTACAGTAACTTCGGACTGCTACAGTACCTCGAACTGCTGCAGCTACAGTAACTTCGAACTTTGCAACAGAATTAAGCTTTGTGATAGCAATTCGCAGCAGAATTCAATTCAATTCGAAAGAACCAGGTTCAATTATCAAACCCTCTCTGATGCCATGTGTGGTGACTTATTTCTAATACTCGACCTAAACCCAGATATCGACCTTTAGCTCGATTGGATGAAAATGCCAGTTCTGAAACTCAAGCTCAGGCCTCAGCATACGACCATCACATATTTACTCAACCTTGTCAAGGTACACGTGGCGCATTTATGATACATCATGGATCGGTTACAAGGAAGAAGAGTTACTCAAGCCGTTACTTGGCCATTATGAAGACCATTATATGTAAATGCTAGTTCTGAAACTCAAGCTCAGGCCTCAGCATACGACCATCACACATTTACTCGACCTCGTTAAGGTACACGTGGCGCATTTATGATACATCATGGACCGGTTACAAGGAAGAAGAGTTACTCGAGCCGTTACTCGACCATTATGAAGACCATTATAAAGACTCATCAAAATCTGATAGTGTAACGTTCCTCATTAAAACAATAACGGTCATGTTATGAGACCTATAATTAGGACCAGAGAGCTACAGAGAAAATGGAGCTTCTCTTAGACCTTCTAAGAGACCTTTTCTACATCTCTCTCTATGTAATAACTAGCAATCATAAACAAAGATCTCTCTCTTTCTAAAATCCTTTGGAGAGGTCATGGTTTTTAACCCATTCAAGGGTTTTCTACGCTAAATCTCGTGTTAGTTATTTTTTGGTTCTTAGCTAATCTCTTATATTTCAAGGGTGTAAGGCACTATCTTCGTCCAATACGAAAATAGGCTATTACATTTGGCACCGTCTATGGGAACCAAAGTTCTCAAACCCATTGTCTCAGAAACTGCTGACTATCTCTCTACGCAATGCCGAGCTTAAACATGCACAACGTCGTTTGTGTTCGTCGGAAATATGTAATCATTACAGATCGAAGTTTTTTTTTATCTTGTAGAGTTATCCAAGGAATTGCTACAAGTGTACATAAGGATGGCGTCTTTGCTGAAATCGGTCTTCAAGCTCGGCCGTCAGACCATGACATTGCGACTTTACAAGCTTCGAATAAGGCAGTCCTGGCGTTCTCAAGAGAAAGCAAAGATGCAGACCTAATTGAGAGAATAGTTTATATTGTCTCCTCTTCTTTCACCATCACCGTTAAGTCCACCTACCATCTTCTCCTTCACAACAAGTCATTATATTCAGACAATCATAGCCTTGCGGCAACAGATCTGACATTATCGGGTAATCTTCATTTAATTTCGGGATCGTGATCTTCGTTGTCGTCTTCATTGTGGAATTCGGTTTCGCAACCCCATTAAAACTCAGCTACGTGTAAACCCATCATTTCCTTATCTCTGGTATTGATGGACAGGTCGTGCTCAAGCTCACACTACCTCCGCACCAATAACCGAGCTTTAGTTCTGTATCATGCTTGAGTTCGTTGGAAAACAGTTCAAGCTTGAGTGGGAATACAAACCGCAAGTTCAAATTAAGAGGCCCACAAAACAACATTTCATGCTCAAGTTCACAAAATAGTTCGTGCCCATGTTCCCAAGCTCGAATGTGAGCTCTAGTTATTTGCTCACTCAAGCTCAACAACAAACCTCGTTACAAGAGGCCAAGGCTCGTCACGAAGTCGTTGATTATTATGGTACACACAACATAATAGCGTACTCAATTTTTGGATCTGTCAAAGCCATATTGTCATCTCCGGTTGGTAATGGTGTACACAATCTAAAGAGCTATTTTCGTAATGGTATAGAACTGACTCAAGTTCATCCTCATGGTTCCTTGACAGAGATTGCGATGCATCCATCCTCGTTACCTCCAAAACCTTCAACAAAGTCGAGCGCGACGCCGACATCAATTAGATGTCATCAGCGCCAAGACCACTCTCGAGCTCGAGAGTCCCAACATCGTCTCGTGTTTTGGATTAACAATATGGCTCATACAGCAACTGAACTAAGCTCTTCAATCAAGCAGTCCCTGAATAATTCTAAAAGAAACTATGGTCGAGCGTAGACTGAGAAATGACATATACTTCTGCTTCCAATTTGAACTCGAGCTACTTAAAGAACAACGGCGACAGCCATGGAATACGAACAGACTGTTGCTTCTGCTATCGATAATTGCGTTGACGCTGTTATTTGTCAAGAGGGGCGTTGGATATGATCAATATGGGTAGGACATTACGTAAAGATGGGCAGGATATTACTTCTATTTTTTGTCCCAGTTTATCATCACAACAGATTCAAAATCTCCAAATGAGGTCGAGGTACTCGAGGCAATTGCAACTTATTCAAGCTATACTCGGGGCAAGCCCGATGACAACTTATTTAAACTTAATGATAGCAGAACGCAATTGCAGCGACGCGACTTCAAAGAATTCTCTATAGTTCGTAACAGCTCGTAAAAATCCAATGAAATTTACAGGTCGAATTCGACAGTTCGTAAAGCCAACACGATCTCAGTAGTTCGACTTCAACAGTTCGTAAATCACTCTCTGTGAATCGAGCTTTGCTTCAACAACACGATCGACAACAATGTTCCTGTTTTTCAGCAATAACAATACCAAATTGATTCATCAGTTCGCAAGTAAAATCTTGTCGTAAAATCTCAATTGCTAACATGAAGTATGATCACCATCAGCATCGTCGAGGCGATTTTAGAGAAATTGGAGTAGGTTCGATTAGATAGAACAATTTACAGATCTTCGATCGAACTCAACATTACGGCATCTCCCGAACTTGAAATCGAGCACCGAGCTCTCTAATGCAATCAACATCATCTGTGATTACAAAGAAAAAGAGGATATCATAAATTGAAATGGGTTCGATTAGATGAGGTCGAACAACTTGCAGGTCTTCGATCATACAACCCCTCTCTCTTTAAATCGAATCTAGAATCTCAACAAATGGCAGATCTTTCAGCGCGATTCATTATCCTCACAAAACATCTCAATAGACAGAAGATATATCCATGTTATAACAGAGCTTATCTTTCTATTAAACTAGCACATCAACAAGCAACGAACCTGGTGTTAGTCAGCCCAAACAGCTACACATGTATTTTTGCTAAGAGACATGACAACACATGGGAAAAGAGCTGCTCAAATCGTCTATGTTATCTGGGTGACGCAGATCCAAGTTCAGGACTCAAGAAAGCAATGGAAAATACTCCAAAGTACAGAAGATGTCTTAACATCACTTACAAAATCACAATGTTATTAAGGCGCTTGAGGTCGAGGTACTCGAGGCTATTACAACTTATTCAAGCTTATACTTGAGGCGAGCCCGATCTCAGATTCAGACTCTCCGAGGAACCGAAGTTCAAACACAATGTTCAAACTCAACTTCAAGACTCGAGATCAAACAACTTAACTCATACTCGGGGCGAGCTCGACCAACATCTTACAGGTCGAGTATTGGTACGTCCAATTTAATCAAATAGAACACATTCTACAAGCTGGTTATTGGTTCAACCAGTCCAACCTACATTCAATATTCAAGATATCTCACTACGGTCGCTTATTGATACGCTCAATTCGACCTGTGAATGAGACCTATAACATAGTTGTTCAAATATACACGCTCTCCGAGGGTCGCTTATTGAGTCAATCAATTCAATCTGGCAGAGATGCACCATACAGCTCTTCAATATTCAAAGATATCTCATTACGGTCGCTTATTGATACGCTCAATTCGACCTGTGAATGAGGCCTACAACATAGTTGTTCAAATATACACATTCTCTGAGGGTTGCTTATTGACTCAATCAATTCGATCTGGCAAAGATGTACCATACAACTCTTCCATATTCAAAGATGTCTCATTACGGTCGCTTATTGATACGCTCAATTCGACCTGTGAATAACATAGCTGTTTAAATATACACGCTCTCCGAGGGTCGCTTATTGAGTCAATCAATTCAATCTGGCAGAGATGTACCATACAGCTCTTCAATATTCAAATATATCTCATTACGGTCGCTTATTGATACGCTCAATTCGACCTGTGAATGAGGCCTACAACATAGTTGTTCAAATATACACATTCTCTGAGGGTTGCTTATTGACTCAATCAATTCGATCTGGCAGAGATGTACCATACAACTCTTCAATATTCAAAGATGTCTCATTACGGTCGCTTATTGATACGCTCAATTCGACCTGTGAATAACATAGCTGTTCAAATATACACACTCTCCGAGGGTCGCTTATTGATACGCTCAATTCGACCTGTGAATAACATAGCTGTTCAAATATACACACTCTCCGAGGGTCGCTTATTGAGTCAATCAATTCGATCTGGCAGAGATGCACCATACAGCTCTTCAATATTCAAAGATGTCTCATTACGGTCGCTTATTGATATGCTCAATTCGACCTGTCAGTAAGATCTACAACATAGCTCGTCGAATATACTCGCTCTCCGAGGGTCGCTTATTGAGTCAATCAATTCGATCTGGCAGAGATACACCTGACAACTATTCAACATTCAATATATCTCATTATGGTCATTTATTGATACGCTTAATTTGACCTGTCACTGAGATCTACAACATAGCTCTTCCAGTATACACGCTCTTCCGAGGGTCGCTTATTACTTTGCTTAATTCGACATGGCCGAGACTTGTCATGCAACTATTCAACATTCAACATATCTCATTACGGTCGCTTATTGATACGCTCAATTTGACTTGTGCTTGAAACATACTATCATACATACATACTATCATTATCATCCATTATCATACATTCTACTACATTATCATATATTCTATATTACCATACATTCTACTACATCATCATACATTATAATACACTACCATACATTATCTTGCATTCGAACAGTTGGTTATTGGTTCAACCAATCCAGCCATACAGTTTACATATTCAAAGATTAAAGATGTGTCTCAACCAACACCACTCGCTTATGATGCTTCTCGTGCTATTGGCTGAGACGGGGCGAATGTGGTGACTTATTTTCAATACTTGACCTAAACCCAGATATTGACCTTCAACTCGATTGGATGTAAAGGCCAGTTCTAAAACTCAAGCTCAGGCCTCACCATACGACCACTACACATTTACTCGACCTCGTCAATGTACACGTGGCGCATTTATAATATAGCATTGATCGGTTACAAGGAAGAAGAGTTACTCAAGCCGTTACTCGACCATTATGAAGACTCATCAATACCTGATATTGTAATATTCCTCATTAAAGCAATAACGGTCATGTTATGAGACCTATAATTAGGACCAGAGAGCTACATAGAAAATAGAGCTTCTCTGAGACCTTCTAAGAGACTTTTTTTACATCTCTCTCTATGTAATAACTAGCAATCATAAACAAAGATTTCTTTCTTTCTAAAATCCTTAGGAAAGGTCGTGGTTTTTAACCCATTCAAGGGTTTTCCACGCTAAATCTTGTGTTAGTTATTTTTCGGTTCTTAGCTAATCTCCTATATTTCAAGGGTGTAAGGCACTATCTTCATCCAATACGAAAATAAGCTATTACACCATGTAGAAGAATAAGAGATTCGAGAAGGACTAACTTTATTATCAATCGATGATTACAATGGAAGAAGACCTTCTCCTTATATAGTTACAATTACTTGGGTGCAAAGTAAGAATATCATATATTTAGAGAATTTTATATTTAGTATATATCCTATATTAGGTATCTATATTATAAATCTCAACGATTGTCCTACGTGGCGTGCCAGAGCTGACTGGGACAAGATGACGTGTCAATGATAAAAAAAAGTAAAACTTATAAAACTTAAAAACCGACGTGGCACTAATAATTAGAATGAAATACCTTAATATCCAATTTAATATTATTTATAACTCTTTGAAATGGCTATTCAACATAATTTATTATTTTATTCTATTACCTCCCACATTTATTCAATAAAAGAATTTTCTATTAGAACTATAACTTCAAGGGGTGACTGCCCATCTTTGACTATTTTTCTTTTGCCCCTCATCATGTATATATATGTAATCCATGAAGGAGCTAATCATTTCATGGAGCTACTCATTTCTTTCAGGCAATCGGCATCCTAGAATTACCTCTGGTAGGAATTTTAATTGATGAATTCTTTTTTGTTCTTCATTATGTTTATGATTTATGTATCTTAAGTACTTTTTGAGCATTATAATAGAACTCAGGCCTTAGCAAAAGTGATGCATCAACCTTCTCTGTCGAGAAACGAATAGGGTGGATACATGTTTGCTCATTGTTTATGCATATTTAGGCTAAAAAAAGCATACAAATTGGGTTTCGAGTTCCAACCAGTTATCTTTATAAGCATGAATGGCTTATGGATCTAGAACTGTTTTTCGTTAAAGAGGACTTGATCTCGCACTGAAGATGGTGTTGGTACAATATATGGTGGCATCTCTCATACCTTCAATGATTTTGACACCAATAATACTAACAACCTTTTGTTAAAGAAACAAAACACTTTCATGTTCGGAATATAATTGTTAAGAAAGGAAGAACATGGGAAAATGGGCTATTAGAATGAGTGAACAAATGGAAGATGGGAAGCATAAGCACATAGTAACCAAAGGCCCGTTTTCAAATGAATTGAGTATTATTTCAAAGAATTTTGAAGCAGGTGGATCCCGACACATGAAATTATTAACAGATATTAAATGAGTCATTTTTCTCCTGTCAACGGAAATTGTTTTTCATCCTTCGCCTTTGCACCATAAGTGTTGCACATGACCTAGAAAACGTTTGCACAGTTTGGAGCGGAGATCGATGGATCTGAGAATGTCTTTGTGAAGACAAATTATCAAAATCATAAGGACCATATTGAGCAATGACCGCATCAAAATCATGAATATGATATTAATTTTTTTGGAAGGTTAGGATGTCGAATTTCTATATGATTTTTTTGTTGTTAAGGAACACTGAGGAACTTTAAAAAATCTTCGGTTTGAATGGTGAAAAGAAAAACATATGGGTAATTACAAATAAGTAAAATCTTTATCTTATCTATCTTGCATACTTTATTTTGTAATTCTTTTACTTAACTTATGTTGTCGTGCGGAGCACGGGTCTTTTTTGAATTTTAGATTGTAATTTACTATTATTTTGCAAGATTTAATGTATATAGATTACATTTGTAGATTATTCTTGCTATATCATACAAGATTTAATAAATTCCACTATTAGTTTCTAATAGTTCACAAATATTTTTATGGATCCCATGTAACTTTCCCATCTATTTCTCCTCCTATCACGAATCTATCTCTAGAATTTCAGTCTTGAAACATGATCTATAACTATAACAATTAGGTAAGCTCCTTCATACATATCTTATTGTTATTTCATCTATGTGTTTGGTCGTTCCTTTTGTAATCAGTTTGGATTTGTGTTTACTCTTACAAGTAAAACATATATTTCATATTTTAGAGTTAGTATTTAGTTTTGGTAATTCATTGATCTCAACGATTGTCCTTCGTGGTGTACCAAAGTTGACTGAGACAAGATGACATGGCATTAAACATAAAAGAGTATGTTTAAAAGAAACTCAAGAGCTTAGACATCCGTGCGTAGCACGGGCTCATAAGCTAGTATTCTATATTTAACATATATTCTATATTCAACATATAATAAATCATAAAAAAGAAGAAGAAAAAGGGTTGCATTATGAAGTAAGCAATAAATACATATCTTTCCTCCTATAAAGGGCAATAACTAATAAAATCTGATGCACGTACAAGAATACACCAAATAGACATTAAATCAAAAGGCTGAAATAAAAAAAATAATAACAATATTTACATTAATTTGTAATTGTAAGTAAATTTAGCCAGATAGGGTACGTTCATAAGTAAAACTTAGGTAGAAGGCATGTGTCAAAAGAGGACTATCAAAGACAAAATTGGAGATGTAATCTACAAAAATAGACAATCAATGAAATACTAAAAGCATGCAAATAATAGATTTTGGATGAGAGACAGGAAATATTACAAGGCTCTGAAGGCATAACTTTACATGTATCCGTTTGATGATGAATACAAAATGGGAAAAGATGTCAAATTTCCCACAATATATCCACAAAATAGGTCTCCAATTTTTTATTTTTTTTTGCAAGACAGTGACGAACCAAAACACATAAAAAAATCGCGGTAAAACAACGCTTCAATGCTTTTTCATGATTGGGGACTGATAATTTTTTTTTCCTTCTACAAGTTCTTGAATAACCTAGCTCTAACAAATAAGAAATTGGTATTGTCCACCGAAATTTTATATTGTGGTGTTTGTTTTGCTTCTTTTAAGTGCTGAAAAAAATTTTAGCAGTTGGGAACTTAAAAACAAACACCACCAGATAACTTTTGAAGACGTGACCATAGTGCCACCATAAATACATTCAGTAAAATTCCCTACTATCTCCATGCGCATCGCCTCCATCCCAGGTAATGGGAGGTAGGGATAATTACTTTTTACTAAGACCTTTCTCTAGAGAAATGATACTTTCTCTTCGCCAATGAGATAAAAAAAAACATGTTTGATAGTTGAAAGAGATATAGATGATTTTCTCACCTTTTTATTTGGCCAATTGCTGTAGTGGCATACTTTTAACTATTGGAGAGATAAAATAATAATGCTTAAATATTCCTTACATTAGTCTAAATCCCTTTCCCTACTATTAAAGTAACCCTTTTGCACCGTTGACAGGATGATATCAAGGAGCAGGAAGTGCTTTAAGCATCTACAAAATGTGATATTTCCGTTAATATGCTAGAAGCGACACTGCGTGGAAGTGATAAGATGCTAGATGGCTCCTATTAAATGAGAGCATTTCTTCACGAGAAGTAGAATTTATGTAGAAGGCGTCTTTTCCAAAGGAAGCACCAAAGGAAAATAGAGTGGGATGTGTTTCGTATCCCTGCAGCAAGTATAGATTGACAAGGAATGTCGTGGATAAGGGTCACCATTAGTTTTAAAACAAAATTAGGAAGGAAAACATGAAAAGTGGTTGGATGAAGTTTGATTCACAAAAAATTTGTTAAGATAAGCATAACTATGTTAAAATAAGCATAACTACAAGAAAATATCTGGACTTCCAATAATCTCTAGCAAAATTTGCAGCCGTTCAATAATAAAATTTCAAGAAGCGTATCCACATAAACAGAATGTTAGGATCATGAGGGTTAGACCATTAAATATCGCACCACTAATACCTAGGTTTTATGTGGTACAGTGGTATTGGGGTCTTAAGAATTGGTATGAGAACCAACTACCACGTCAAGGGTTTGAATCCCGACGTGGGCAAATTATAGAAAAAAGGGGTACGGCTAAAAAAAATAGTTGGGGGTCGCCATTAGGAAAAAAAAGGTACCGACCGAAAGTTGGGAGCTCGATATTAGAGGAAAAAAGGGGTACCAGAAGAAGAAGAAGAAAATGTCAGGGGTTCGCCAATGTGTATGGGCATAGAAAAAGTTGGCATCCGAGGACGTTCGGCCTGGTAACGGGGTAGAATGTTAGGATGCTTAGGGTTAAGATTATTAAATATTGCATTACTAACATCTAGGTTTTATGTGGTGCAGTGTTATTGGGGTCTTAATATAGAACCAATATTGAAAAATATATAGACTAAATTTTACTATAATAACACATGCATATAAAGAGACAAAAACACACAAAGTTTAGATAACAATAAATTTACAAGTATCTAATAACCAGTGATAAATAAAAACGAGAAAATATGTCAAATCTCCCACACTATATCCATATATAGTGTGCAACTAGGGCATAAAATGGGGCAGGAACAACCCGAAACCCGATCCATATCCTAATCCATTTTGCAGGGTTTGGAATGACTTTTAGGGTTCGCTTGTTTGCCAAGTCTAAACTATGCTTTAAGAGTTGAATGTCTCAAGACTTACATTCCTGAGACATGCAATTCCAAATAATGTGTTTGGTTTTCCAATGAGAGTTGGACTTTAAACTCCCAACAAATCTCATTCTTACCATTTGGCTGACCATGAGATTTATAAATCTAGGATCCTCTGTACATACTTTTTGATAGAGACATTAGACCTCTGTGATAATAGGAATACAATTTTCATCCTACGAATATATCACATAAGAAAGCAAGATTCACCCGACATCCATTTTGACCAAACTAAAAATAACAAAGAAAAGTAAGCATCATATGAAGTCTGTGGTATTATATGCTCGCGTCTATCCTTGCGCCAAATTAAAGAGGCCTAAAAAAAGAACCAATACATAATGCAGAATTTGATAAAGATGCATAAAGACCAAGTTAGAAAATGTAAGTACCTGAAAACAGGCAGCGAGTTCCAAATTTAAGAGACATAGTTATAGCGAGAGATAAATTCTAGATATAACATTTTGGATAAGGAGGTTTGTAGCTCGTGTCTATAACATCTGATAACATCTGATAATTTGTAAAGATCTTGTAAATAGCTTTCCCAAAACGTAAATTGTAATTAGAGGAAGTTGTCGCAGCAGTAGTAGTAGCAAGCCTGAATGCATAAATCATTTTGGAGTAAGGCAGCTCTACTTGGTAGAGGGGCTAATCAGTACAGAGTAACGGAGATAGGTAGAAGACATGGGATTTTGCAATTATTCAAAATCGCATCTTTGTCTGATTTTCAGCATTATACTATACTGGTAAACAAGGCCTTCAGTCAGTTGACGTCGTACTTGAGCTCTGTATATTTCCCCAGCAATACTCATCATCATAACAACCATTGCATTCAGGCTTGTAATAAACTGAAAGCTCTACCCTGTAAAAAGAGAACCGAAACTATTTTGAGCACAATGACAGTCTATAATTATAATTGTAGGACAAGCATAATTGTATTACTCAGATTCAAACAACAGTAACAAGCAGTTTAAATATGCAGTAATAGCAAAAATACCCCTGATTTCGTAACAACTGAAACAAGCAGCAGTTTAAGAGTGATAGGTACTGCTGTTATATACCCTTGTTATGGGTTTACATGTGCAGTAACAGCAACACAAAGTGAAGTACAGCAAAAACAGTTTAAGAGCAACAAACAGTAACAACTAAAGAAGGGCAGCAACAATTAAAACTTAATTATAGCAGCAACTAAAACTCGATTACAACAACAACTGAAACTCGATTACAGCAGTAACATAAACAGATGAAATAACAGCAACTACTTTGGCAAAGAGATGAAACAACAACAGGAGATAAAATAACAATAACTTCTTTAACTCCACTTGTACAAGAGCAAATGATCATTATAAGATGAACAAGTCCATACCAAAACAACATAAATAAAGTAGTCAAAATATTCCCTCCCAAATCCTTCATCAACGATTAATAATAAGAAAATGGGTCTTTAGCCAAAACTCCTTTGCATCATCTTTCATTGCAAGAAACATCCTTGCCATACCTGTGTTAGTGGCAAACATTTCCATTGCTTTCACTTTTGCTTCGAGATCTAACGTTTCCAACTTTTCAAGCTCTTCGGTGACCTTCTCCATAAGGGCATCTTGATCACGGCTTTTGAACATCATTGCATCTACAATCTTAGAAACGCATTCTTGAAGCCCTTTCAGTTGCTTAGACACCAACTCACCTGATGATCTATTTCTCTGTCTCTTAGGGGCAATATTAGATGTTGATGGATTTGGAGAGGTGACAACTTCTGGAAATGGTGATTCAACTTGGGGTGGTTGGTTCTCTATTTTAGGAGCATAGTTGAGATCATGTTCTTCCCCGATATCAACATTCGTATTTCAAATAGTTGTCGCATGTGAGCTATTAGCTTAATCATTGCCAAGTATCTCTGCAATCCCTTCATAGTTAGACAAAGGCTTTCCTTTGAATTTCTTCAAGTGTTTCCTCGTCTATTTAGAAACAAGTAAAGCGGTATATTAATCATCATAGTACAATACTTTATAGAGGTAAATGGTTTCAATGGAAAAAAAGTACTTTGTTTGAAAGTAAAATACAGGTGTATGTCTTGTGAACTTTCTTTCAAGGATGTGATGCTTTAAGATAGAATGTTATGCAATACTTTTTTTCCAAAAAATAATATAAGTGTGTTCCTTCAGAACTTCTTTCCATATGGCCTCGTCGGCGACTACTATTTTCCTTTCTTCATCCCACCCAAAGCGGATAATATTCTTCATCTCCTTCACAACATTATGATGTAACCGCCAAGTCTTTAACCAACTTCAAATATTGGTCGTAGTAATCGCCATATTCAATCCCTTGTTTACATTAAATACTACGACATTGTAAGCTGACAATTTCCACCCATTGTCACTCTTACTGCCTTTAGCCAATTGCTCATGCAATGTGTCTAGGAGAATACAATCCATCATATCATCCCAAATAACCTTACTTTTTCCTCCATCGCCCTCGACATCTTCATTTATAAAGACATGTGCCTCTGAATCCATACCTATCACCACGATGAAAGGAAATTTAAATATGCAGCATAAGAATATAACATTTACATCTCTAGCTACATGTAAACCCATATTTTTTTCACCTCAGACATGTAGTTTCACAAGAAAAATAAAGCACAATAAAGTTTAACGCCAATTATCACATCTATTAAAGTTGATACCGTCTTCATTAAAACATAACACAAATACTTCCAAATATATATGCAAAATATACTTGCTAAATATGCTAAACTATGGATGATGGTTATATTCATTCCACATAGTCTTAGCTAAATGATCCCTAAATCCCGTCCATGTTGCAGATTAGTTGAAGTGCAGCTATGTCCTCTCGCTCTCCAAAATCCTCATGTGGTTCTTCCTCAGGTGTAACCCATTCATCACCCATATCATATGGGTCCACTTCTAATATAAAGCTGTGAATAATATAACATGCCATTACGATCATTGTTTGGGTCTCAATGTTATAAAAAGGATACAATCTGAGACGAGCAAAACGTTTCTTCAACAGGCCAAATGCTCTTTTAATCACAATTTGCAAAGATGAATGACGATAGTTGAAGAGTTCTTTTTCATTAGTAGGGGCTCTTCCATCATGTTCCTTAAGGTGATACCTTACACCACGATATGGTACTAGAAAACCAAGAACATTAGCAAACCCGACATCACCCAAGTAGAATTTTCCTAATAAAATGAAAGATAGTAAATACAATGTAAAAAAAATATTAAGATCATGCCATAAGCGATTATTAAAAATACCTGCAGGGATAGTGAAAGGGTCTCTTGGATCATTTACCGCCGCTCTAAGCATCCTACTATCGTGAGCCGAACCTTCCCACCCAACCAATATATATGTGATTCTCATGTTAAATCCACATGAAATCAACACATTCTGCCTTATGTCTCATTTTTATTTCTATACCTTGGTCGATCTTTCGCCGGTACACTGGCATGTATAAAGGTTCCATCTATTTCCCCTACACAATCCTTAAAATAATGGTTTGCCCATGGCCTATTATCGTTACCCATTGCCGGATAAAACTCGGCAGTTGCAAGCTTAATAAGATCGACTCCTAACTTAAGAATTGCTCGCAAAACTCTGTGAAAGTATCGAGAGATCGTGTGACCTGATCGGATCAAGTCAAACTTAACTTGAGAGTTTTGTGTATCATGCCCAATTACTAGAAGACACATAACAACTTGTTCCTTAACATCTACAAATCGTAATTTCTTTAACCCTTTGGTCTCTAGTCTAGCGCAAAGATGATTGAATACCATTCGATTCATACGAAGCATTTTGTGACATTTTGTATCACTTTCTTCATATAATCTTCTCAAATAAAGATGTCTCTCATCAGCTCTATTGATAGTCGGCAACCTATCTACATAATTCTTTGATTTGACTAATGCAATTGCCGTGCATACCACAATTAGTATAGTGCACGCAACAACAACATTATCATCATCGTCAGAGTCCATCTATAAAAGAAAATTATAGTGATTAAAACATGGGGATAAGATCAAACAAATCTCCTAAATCATCGCACCCACTTCCTAATTTGTCAAAAGAAGAAGAAAAAACTTTCAAATCAACAAACTCCATTTTTAGTTTGCCATATAAACATAAAAAATCCAAAATCCAGCAATCTCACATTTTAATTTTGCAGAAAGAAGATGAGAGAGGAGAAAATAGCAAACAACTGACACTGAATTATAGCAAACAGTTTACGAGCAACAAGCAGTAGCAACTAAAGAAGAGTAGCAGCAATTGAAACTTAATTATAGCAACAACTAAAACTTGATTACAGCAACAACTGAAACTCGATTGCAACAACAACAGAAAGAACAAATGATCATTATTATTTTGCAGAAATAAGATGTGAGAGAGAGCAGAAAAGAACTTGAATCACAGCATTGAGAGAGGAAATCACAACTTTGAGATAGGAGATTCGTAGATGAGAGCAAATGATAGTTTGCGTAAAAGCTTCATAGAGTTGGAAAGAAATTATCGGGGTCTATCTCCTTTTCTTACTCCTACGAACTCCTATGAAGAGAAAGATTTCTAAATCTCACCTATTATGGTGGGAACTGAACATAAAACAAAGTGGTTTTCGGATTTCCCGCGGAGGCTTCAATGTTATGAGATTTGGTCAAACAAACACGAGTAGGAGTTGCAACTACCGCAACTTGCCATGTCTCACACGGGAGACTTGGCAAACAAACGGACCCTTAGTATCCATTTCTAAAATGGAGCGGTTATGAATCTTAAAGTCATGACCCGACATGGATATGGGTCGAGTATGGATCAACCCTTGGCTATATATTCATTCGAGCCGAATATATTTTGAGTATTATATATTAACTAGTACTACCTCTGGCGAGCCACGGTGAATAGGTCGACGCGCCTTTGGCGCTATATTTGATGCGTAGACATGTGTTCGTTCAACAACGCAGCAAGTATGTTGACACGCCTTCGGTGCAATGATTAAACAACTAATGTTTATCGTACTTTCAGCGCTTCAGTTAAAGGTTTAAAGAGTATGCACCATTGACCCTATATTTGCAGAGTTTTATAGCATCTTTAATATCAATTGCTCCACCCCTTATTGCTCTTTTTAGAGAAAAACTATCTTAAAGTCTTTTTATTCATCAAAGGTTTCATAACTGGTAACACATATCTCTAAATGACTTCATCATTCAATCAAAACGCCATATAAAATTATGACTTCCATGAGTTCTCTTCCAAAGATAACATAAAGAAACAAACAATTATGTGTGAACCTGTTAACATATTTTTAATATCAAAATACACCAAGAGACATGTTAAATTTCCACAAATCACATAAACCTATGCAAGCCCTCATTACTATCATTACAAATTTTACACCTCCTCTATGG
The DNA here is from genome assembly GCA_014058105.1 of Kingdonia uniflora. Taxonomy (NCBI): domain Eukaryota; kingdom Viridiplantae; phylum Streptophyta; class Magnoliopsida; order Ranunculales; family Circaeasteraceae; genus Kingdonia; species Kingdonia uniflora. The sequence continues at coordinate 6,596,115 of JACGCM010001281.1, forward strand.
TTAAAAAAACCTAATGATCCACCAATGGTATTTTATTAAAGGAAATCCTAGCAATGCCCTATTACAACGTTGACTCCCTTAACGCCATTATAAACCCCAGTCTCCTTTCATTATATTCGGAGTCTTTCTATCTGTAAAAAAAATAAAATAACGTAAAGGAATAAAAGGGTGAAGGACTCTAGATTGTTATATCATCATACACAAAACTTACTAATTATAAATCCAAAAACCAAATAAATACCAACTTTCATATCTACACCTATATTTGAGAAACTGCATGAGGCACTACAAAGATACAAAAATATATGATGTAACTGTTAAAACCAAAATGTGACTTATCCTGGGATAAAAAACACCATTCTCAATCAAAAAATATACAACTGAAAAATCACATGAAAAAATCGAAAATGCTTCCAAGAAAGAAAAAAACATGACTACATATAAAAAATATATATATATTAAGTTGTTGAAAAGTCCTATAGCTTCCTCTTGTGGAAACCTTTTTGAACATGGCTACAGAGTGTAGAAGTCAATGAAACCATGTCTATGACCCTGATTAGAGATCATCCTAGTCTTCGCATCTTCTATTTTACAAGATTTAGAATGCATGTCAGTTAACAGAATTAGCGGATGTTGTGATTGTTTGGACATGGATTTGATTACCGTTTCCCAGAACAGGAAGAGTTTCATAAAGCATAAGGGAATTGCTTTGCATCAAACCGAGTAAAATGCAATTTACACCAAGTTTTATGGATGATTATGTTGTCTATTGAAATATCAGGTATACGCATTGTAGGCTAGGACCCCTATTCTCTCAAGGAAATAAATCATTCTCCTGCCATGCCATAGATATAAGATAATACTAATAGTAAATGGACATTTCAGAGAAGTATAACAAATAAGTGGAAAGTAGAATCAAGATTTTTTAATAACTTTTTCTCTGTACTGGATGCGGTGTTTCTTTCATTGGCATTAAATGTAAACAGCGTAAATCTTTTTTTTGTACATTCTAGCTGCTCAACAGATTCTTGTAAAGCTATACAGGTGTTACAGAATCACAAAATACCCTATTGTCTTAACTATTCATTTTTGGTCTCATCCTTTGATCTTTTTATATTGTCTTAAACTAATATTCATAAATGGAATATGAATTAGACATTATGTAGATTGAGTAGAAGCTTGAGGAAGAGTACTTCTTAAACATGGATAATTATATTTCTGAAAATTGCACCCTTTAATGCAAGCAATGAGATAAAGATCGGCCTATTAGTATTACATTCACACATTTCATCCTATATGCTTCAGGAATTTTCTCGGTAAATAGCTAAATGCTTCTGAAAATTTATAAACTCAGAAAATAACTTTTGATACTCCATAATTTAACAGATAAGTGTAGTAAGTAACAATAAGAAATTCATACCAACTATCCAAGACTTAACCAGAATAAGAGGTTCATAATATATGTTGACTTGCAGATTTATACCAAACAAAAAAAAAATTCCTAAACCTGCTACAGACGGAGTAAATAGCAAGATCATCAATCGCACTCAGTGCGACTTCGCCAGTGACACTAAGCAGTACAAAGGGTACCACCTTTCGAGTCCATTTGTTGCTCTTTTCTTCTTCTATAGGCTTAGCAGTACTGCAAGGAATAAATGTTCTCTTTTTAATTAAACAAATGGGTACTCACAAATCATCAAGCGGATAAATAGGATTGATTAACTTGAGAGAAGCTGCAAAAACCATTTTTTTTCAAATAAAAAATCATTGAAATCATCTAATGATGTATATATATCTTTTGATGGGTTAAGAAAATCTTCAAAACTACCCTTATCTACAACCTTTGCACACTAATTATTAGCAACACACAAAAAATTAATGCAGAATTCACACATTAATTAACAAAAACAATCAAAAAAAGGCATAATCATGTTATAAATTTGGGATTAAATAAGAACGTACCTATAGCCAATGCCAAGACACCATGCCCCAATGTATTTAGTGAGAACAACTGAAAACATACTAATTAAAGAGACAAGAAACCACCTGAAGCGGTGAATACCGAGCGGCCAATTAGTGCAAATTTGAACCGAAGTAGGCTTGGGAATAGACTGAGTCCCATGTCTGTCGTACATGTGGGTACCTAACAAGACTTTATCCCGATAAACATTCAGGCATGTCGGTACCTCACAAATGAACTGAAGCTTCCAATGTTTTATCCCATTATGACGGATGATGTTATCCATACCTTCATAGCAATACAAGCAATGGAACCTGCAGAATAAGCAGTACATATGATATTAATGGACTTGCAATACAAAATTCAATAGTGAAAGATTACAAATCATACTTTGGAAATAGTAAGAATAATGGTCCCAAGAAATAAATGATAACCAAGAGTAGCAAGTAAATGAATCTGGCCCAAATTCACACACACTTCATTCAAAATTTCCCTCTTAAACCAATACTATTTGTTGATCCCTTTCTCTCTTCTCACTCTCCCTCACATCATCTCTCTGGAACACTTAACTAAATCATCTCTCTCTCCCTCCAATTTTATTGTATTCTAATTCAATTTTCATTCCTCTTTTTGCACCAAAACTCCTAGTTTTCCCTGAACCAGTTTCCTCTTCAATTTTATTCCTTCTCCAATTCTCACCAACCCCAATTTCCTTTTCCAGAAAATCTAATTTAAAACAGAATTAAGAATGGTAGAGGATGCAGTTTAAAGCATCTCAATACCTTGGCTTCTTATTTAATGGCTTGTGAGCCGCAGTGTTTAGGTGCGAGAAGATGTTGTCGGGCTTGCATAAATTTGATGTTAGTGAAGCTCCACTGCTGCTTTCATCACTCAAGTGAACACCTTCCAGTATATCTCTTACCCTATCCACATCACTGTCTTTTGCAGCCTGACTTACTTGTATTAGCAAACCTTGAATCCCATTGCACTTAATTAACCATTTACATGCATTTTGATGATGTAATGACAATTAGCTGAACGATTTTTTTTTTCATTTGCAGTTGGCATAATAGCGTGAAAATTTAGCAGTCTTCGGTCTTTCATGGAAAACATGTACACATAGTATTTTAAGCTACTGCAAGACTATCGTGTACATGTTTCAGCCATAAAATGCAGAAAATTAAAGTGAAAATCAAAACTAACGTAATACCAAAATTACATAAAGTCACTTGATCAGAGGCCCCCGCTACTTTGGCAAATGTAAATAACAAAACAATAATAAGTCTAAAGAACCATTTTTTAATATATTTTTACTGAAATTAAAGAATATATAGGTGCAAATTATCACCAAAACCCCATTAATTGAAACATTCATACCCTCTCTACCTCCAAACCCCTTTAATTGAAAAACCCCATTTATTAAAAATACAAATCTCTAACCCCCATTAACTAAAAAACTCAGTTCTCCAAATCCCTTTATTTCAAATGCTCATATCACTAAACCAATTAAATCTCAATGAAAAAAAATCCATAATTGAAGATTTGAAGTTACCTGCACCAGTACCAATCAAGATCAAAGTGAACCACTGCACATTCCAAGATATGAGTCAAAGGAATCCAAATCAATGTAACAAAACAAACATAAATTATACGCCATTGTTGCTAGATACGATGAGCTCCGACGGTTTTGAGGTAAAAGAACTTTGAACGAATAGAAGTCTTTTCTTTATGAAATCAAAAATTAAAAACGACCCAGATGATGAAATTTCTTCAATCTAAAAGCCCGAGATGGAGAGACGGCTTTGGGAGAGAGAGACGTGATGGGAGAAAGAAGAGTCGCGCTTAGTTGTTGAGATTAAAAAGATGCAGTAAGATTAAACTACCCATTTCTGTGTTTTGTCCAAAGTACTCCTAAACATGAGAGTAAAATGAATCTAGGCCGTCCATCTCTCTCCTTCCCACAAATCCCAGCCCCTCTATATCTTTGAGACAATGGCAAACTTGTCTATACGAAAAATACCATTGTGTAATGTAATATAGATTAAATAATGAATTCTTATAAACTACTAAGTATGAGGCACCAAGAGTAATTTAGTGTGATTAGAAGTTCTAAAATCCAAATAAACCCCATAAAAACACAATAAGTATATCAAATATTATTTTGAGGAGTAGTGTATCCTTATCAAGTGGATTTAACCCATGACCCGACCCGAACCAAATTAATATGGGTCGACCCATATTAATTATGGGTTTAGATAATCTTATGTGGAGTAGATATGGAACTACGAAAAAGGACACGAGTGGATATGGATATGTGTATGGATCTCGAAAAAAATATGGATATGGATATGGATACACCTTGATCCGCGCCAAACTGGACCCATTTTATGCCCTATGTACAGCAAGGTTGATTTTTTTTCGAAGATGAAATTTCATGCCCTTAAATTTGGCGAAATTGAACACTTCACTTTTCCCTAATATAAGCAAATTTTTGGAAACTTCGTCCGAATTTTGGGGGAAAATAACACTGAAAATAAAAAATTGTTAAGGGGGGGGGGGGGGGGGGGGGGGATTTTCGTTAATTCTGGCTAAATATAAGTTCGAACAAAAAAATACATTGCGATTTTGGATATATTTTGGTAAAATATCATTTTAGTCACCCTTAAAATAGAGGTGACGAATAAGACTCGTAGACCCGAGCCCAAGTCGAAACCGGAAGCAATTATTTCTGGTTTGGGTCTTGCTTTTGAAGATCAGTTTAGATCCGGGCTTTTTGGAACCGAACCCGATAGACCCGAAACCTTCAGGGTCCAACTCGACGGGGTCCGCGGGTCCAATGGGAATTAAATTTAGATGGGTCACTATTAGTAATAGTAAGGTAATAACATAAATTCTAAATTTCACTATCAATCCCATTAACTAAACATAGGAATTATTGATCATTTTTAACATAATTCGTATACATACCTTACTATGTATTGAATCTAATGGATAATACTTAAGCTATTTAGATGTGTTAGTTAGATCAAAGAGTTTAACAAAATTATAAGTGTTTAATATTATAGTGTGCTTACACCATGTAATGATTAGGCAACTCTTCAATAGTTAATATAAGATGATAAGTGCTACTCATTATAATTACCAATTTTTTCTTCTTTAAGTATAGAATTACTATTTTACCTGGTCAGGGGATATTTTTTTCAGATTAAAGTGAAGGTATATATATCATCTCCATGCAGTTATGGTATCACCAAACTGTACTTTATGTGTTCCTTCAAAATTTGTTCGACAAGCCTAGCAGTAACTCTACTACAACGTCATATTATAATAGGTAGCTTCTATAGTTAAAAAGCAGAAACACATTGTAAATGGGTGATTCGGCGGATACACAAAATGAAAATATATCATAACAAGTATAAATTTCCAAACAAATTCACTGTAATGGGATACTATTATTGCGCCATATAGAATACATATCAGAAGCGGTTATGTGTTCACTAGAAATAGAACACGAGTACTAAGCTATGCTGTCCGAACAGGTTTCGTATCCTATGCTACCACTCGTAAAATGAAATCAAGGAGCACAGTGTCGAAAGCATATTTAATGATTAAATCTCAATACTTTACAAAAAATTTCAATACCATCCAGAAACGAAGAGCTAGCAAATTCTTAAAACCGGAATAACACATAAACATCAAAATGTGATTCTTCAGAAGACTCATAAATGATAAGATCACAGTCTACAGTGAGTAAAATCCCCCAAAACTACAAAAATCACAAAAGCTAAAAGTGAGTATTCATGATTTTGCAAGTTACACAAAATGTAGAACTATCAAAACCCTAAAACTACATTAGAGCACCCAAATATTAACATGCAGATCTAACAGCAACCTATTGTTATGATTTGAAGCAAATTAAATGGAGAAATCAAGAAACAAGAGAACAAGTAAGTGAGATTACCTGAAAGAGATCACTGGAGAGGAGAGAGTTTGGGGGTATATTTAGGGTTTCAAATTTTCGTGTCAGATAAGCTTTTGCTTAATAGTGAGAGCAAATGAGAATTAGCCAAATCAAATGGCTTTTGTAGGCCGGTAATGAGGCTTAGCCGGGCATGTTCTATTTGTATTGTTAAAGCCAACGTATGTATATTTTCTCAGAATTCACGCCAATGTACATTTGCTTGCAACAACATCTACAAGTTTCCTAGTGAAATCATGATTGTAAGAATGAGATAGTCTCACTTGATTTGGAGTATATTTGAATGTTTAATCCGTTACGAAGGTTATATAAGTTGTATTAATACTACTTGTACTTAGATGAATTTAAGGTGGACATACATACATGATGAAATTGGGAGAACTCTAGTGGATAACTTTAAAACTCTTAGCTTTCGCTCTAGAGTATTATAACTACTTTCTGTGTTTTGAGGCTTCACAAGTTTATGAGACTGACAAAACACAAATCTAAACAAAACAACGGAAATAACCAACTATACACAGAGATGGAGTAATTAGCAAGTTATCATCATCTATCCAACACTTCCGCATTCTAATCTGTTCAAATAGATCATACTGTGTGCGCCATAAACATACATTTAGAAGTACACCCAAAGATGCAAAATATAGGAGGGAAGTAAAATTAACTAATTGAAATCCGATATTGATTTCTGAAGGCATCACCATTCACCATTAACAAGTACTTTAAGGCTACCTCAAAAAGAAAAATAAGCCATCGACATAACACTTTGTACGTGAAAGGTAAAACACATTGTTTACTGACTAAAGCTTCCCAAGCAAAGTTGTTATGGCCATTTCCTTTTCTCCCGAGTGTAGTACTTCTGCCTACTTCCTGTTCCAAGAGAAGTTCTTCCCAAATGAGCTGCTCTCCTACTTCTCGGGTACACTTCTTAGGAATCGATCCCCTTCCACGAGTACCAGAAGAAATGTGATGTAAACCTTTCCCTGAATCCAGAAAGAACAGTTCATCTTTAATTTTCTGCCCATCTGATTTCGGAAACAGCTCCTGTGCAGTTGCCAATGGCTCAAAACCTTTAAATAAAAAGGTGAAAAAACGATTTTTTTAGCAATTTAGCATACAACACTATCACATAAAATAGAGCAATCTTAACATCATTTGATATACCATAACTGAAAAGCCACTCAGAAGGTTATCTACAATATTTAGTAAAAACTACTATCTCTAAGCGTATTTCACTCATTCACTCATGGTGTTGCAAAAACCCGAATGCGTTTTTGCTTCTTCTTATCTTTGCTCTTTTTGCGTCTGCCCTTATAGAAGAATGACCATAACATTTTAGTGAAACCAAAACCAGTATTCCCCAAAATAAAAACCATTCTTCCAAAACTCTAAATTGCCGATCCCAACCCTTTCGCTACAATCTCTATATGCCTCTTATTATTACCATAGATCATCTAATCCCATATCGGCTCTAATCTTCCTTGACAGATTTGACAAACCGAGTCACACATCCAGGCGAGTTGAGTCATTCTTCAGCTGACAGAGTTTTGAATTGCTGAAGTGGTGAACAAGTTCATGAACAATACATAAATTGGAAGAAAGAGAAGCACCAATGGGGTTTCAGTGAAAGATCAAAATAACATCCAATTCCGAATTGTGACCAGATCGATGAAGAGTTCTAAGAAGCAAACAAAACTGTTCTTTAGTATCCTCTGTTACATGAGCAACAACAAGATCACTCATTACCTTTGTTCCTCTCCTATTTAAACTACCCACACCTAGTAAAGCAAGTGTATCAACTCCATTTCTGTAACTTTAGATTTTTTTTGTAGTACTATAGTTGTAACAACCACCCCTGTTTTGATCTCTTATGCAAACTTTTTTGGGATAACAATGGGAGAGGTAGAATTGGGGTGTTGGAATAGTGGTTTCCGTTTTCCCTGGAATGCCAAGTGTCATTCTACTTTAGGGGCAGACACAAAAATAGCAAAGATGGGAAGGAGCAAAAATGCATGCTGCAAAACCCTGAAAGTCTTAAATAAAAAAATTAATAATAAAAATAAGAACTATCAGATAAAACTGCAATAAACTGAAAAACAACTCAAACAAGATTTCCCAATTTAAATGCTTCTACCAAGCTGCAGAAGTATGAAATTCTATATGCTCGTAATTAATGTATTTCGAGAAAATATGTCAGAACAATTCCTATCAATCAATAGTCTAAGGTTAAACATAAACAATCAAAAGTAGAGACAAAGAATTAAATGACACAAGCAAATGTTCACCCTGTGGAAACTCCTTACTCAGGAGAAAAACCACAGGTCGTTGTCGAGGATCACGACAACCAAAAGTTTCACTAGTCAAAAAGAGTTATACTGAATTACACTTACAGATTTAATAACCTAGTCACAAGATTATCACTCTTTTAACTAACGCTTCACGCTCCACCTTCTTCTTGTTCTCACAACAACTCTCATTGATCTCTCACCAAGAAACTTCTTCTATTCTCGCAATAACCCTTCTTGATGTCTCACCAAGAAACTTCTTATAGAATCGTTCTTGAACAAAATAATTGGGAAGTCTTTGAACTAACTCAACATCAATCTTGTGATCAAAAGATGATTGATTGATCTTGAGTTCTTCACACTCTCTGATAAAGTCTTTTGGAGCCTTTAGAAAGAAAAATGTTTTGGCCAAAAAAAGAATAGAGAAAAAGAAACTAGGGTTTCTTTAAATAGTAGTTCTATTTCTCTCGATATTCGTTCGAACAAGACCGAAAGTCGTTCGAACGAATCACATCTAATTTGGTCTAAAACCCTAGAAAGTTTACAACTCGTTCGAACGAAAAGAAGTATCGTTTGAACGACAATTGTATATGGGCCAAATTTCAGGGGACTTGACACTTCGTTCAAACGACAAGAAAACTCGTTCGAACGACAATTGCATATAGGCCAAATTCCAGGGGACTTGACACTTCGTTCGAACGACAATAAAACTCGTTCGAACGTCAAAATTGTCTATGGTCCAAATTTCAAGGGGACTTAACACTTGGCTCAAACGACAAGAAAATTCGTTCGAACGTCAAAAATTGAGAAAGGCTCCTTCCTTTTATCAGAGAGTAATACTTACCTTCTGTCCAGTGATCTATGTCTTCGACTGAGACAACTAGAAACTCCATAACCACGACATGAGACAAATAAAATCTTTCAAAGTAGATTTAGAGGCGCAAGTCGTTTGCCAAAATAATTGTTTCCCTAATAGGGGCAGTAAAATCCCAGAAAAGGAGATGTGGGCCTTTTGGTAATATATACACACCACATATTCACAGTAAACAAAGAATTTAAAAAGGTCAAAATAAAATTGACATACCGTTAGCATAAATGCCCCTCAAAAAATTCTCTTTCAATTCCATTGCATCAAAGCAGTCATGAACCTCTTCAAATGTTGTAAAGAACTCCTGTCCATCAACTTCAAGTTTGCTCCAATAAATTCATTAAATCAAGCATTAGATAAATTTGTATGGAGGAAAGGAGTAAATTTAAATACAAAGCAGAAATTAATAAAAGGTTGATAAGACAGAAAGAAATATAAGGAAAAACATACAATTCGTTCATTTTGGAATAATACAGATCCCTATAAAAATCAAGACAAAAACTAATGAAATCTGATCTCCATACAAGGATGTACAATAGACTAATACAATATCCATAGTGTACATGAAAGACGCTTATTAGACAAATGTATACTCACAAGTAAATTTTAGAAGATAGTATTCAAGAAGGGAATGTCGAAGCCAAAGAGAATGAATTACCTTGCAACCCCTCATAGCAAATATAATTTGACAAGGAGAGTCATGGACAAGCGTCAATTCAAGTCTTAGAAGATAGTTGGAAAGAAAAATGTGTACAACATTGAATCTACAGTCTAGTACAACATTTAAAAAGAAAATGATTTAAAATAAAAACAAGTTATGAGGGGTAACAGCTATCTTTAGTAAGGACCGTCGAAGCCAAAGAAGTGTTTGACAAGAAAAATCATGGCTAGGGGTCTTTAAAGAAAATTGGGAAGGAAACCTTTTAACTATTGTACGTAGTGGCACTTTAAGTACGACCACTCACCTTTTAACTATTATAGAGGAAAAATGCTGCTGAACTAGGGGTGCAATTTTTGTCTGAATTTTCGATTTTTTCTGATTTCCGATCTGATTTTTCCGATTTTGGAATACTATTTTACAGTTCCGATTTCCGAATATTTCCGAAAAAATTCGGATCGGAATCGGAACAGATTTTACAGTTCTGAAATTCCGAATTTTTCGATCCGATTATTCCGAATATATTCGGATCCGATTTAATCCGAATATATTCCGATCTGTTTATATTTTTAAATCAAACAAACAAATCTCTCCTTATTAATTCATCTCAAAACCAGAGCTCTCCAAACCCTAACTCTAGTGATCATCACTCGGTAAGCATTGGTTAATCCTTCTCTAATTTTGTTTCTTAACCGTTAGATTCAAGCTCACTAAGCTAGCAGTCTTGTTTGTACGGTCGAGATTCACTCAGATCGTTATAGATCTGAGCTTAAACTTAAGCTTAGTGTTTGATATGTGTGGTAGTTGATTTTGATTTGTTAGGGTTATGAGTTTGGTGTGAACATGGAAGGAAAACGGATCTCGATGCAATTAATTTTGCTCTTAATCGCTTGCTTTACGTTCCAGCTATGCTTTTCGGATTCGGTACAAATCTATCTATATGTTAATTTTGATGAGATTTTTGTGTTGTGTTTGATCTCTGATTTGTGCAAATTTGGTTGTTTTGATAGACGTTTTATGAATCTTTTGATGAGCCGTTTGAAGGACGACAGAGAAAGATGAATATCAAGGTTTGAATCTTTTTCAGATCTATGAAATATTAAATTTTGAGATCTACTTATAAGTCTGCTTAGAAGGATTAAATCTCGTTAATTTACGATTGATTTGTAACTGTAGAAGATAATGTGAGACGACGATAATTGGTTTATTAGATGACGTTAAACATTAGGTCATATTATGGTGCATCTTTCCTCTTTATATGAATATGCAGTTGTGTAGATTTCTACTTTATAAGGGAATGCTTGCAAATTCTTTGCTTTAGGAAAACTTAATTAGATGGGGTCGATCTTTTTATTGTTTAATTATTTATTGATGTCTTTTCTGTTCCAAAGGTGCTAGATGCATATATTACTATAATTCCGGTTTGCATTTTGAGGAGTTTTACTTGCATAATATGAATTCAACTGTTCTATTTTCAGGTTCATGGAAACACTCAAAAAGTGAGGGGCATGATGATTATGATGGTCTTCTTGTGAGTGAGCCACATCAAGATGTTTACGATAGAGCAACAGCAGCAGGGAGCAGTGGACCAAGGAGCTTTGGTTCTCCTTATGATGACCCGTCCTACTTCACACTGTACTTCTTCCTCGAAAAGCTTTCCTGTATAGTTTTTTTGTATCAAGTTTTGTAAGTGGTGGAGGCAATAATGAAGAATCTAACTAGATATGCAGTGTAATAGTTGTATCATGCTCTTGTTGTGTACATACCGGTGTTTTTCGTCCCAGACGTCTATCTCACTCACTCTTATATTGCTTTCATCTGAAAAGTTTTTTATTATTATTAAATTTACACCACTAAGCAACTAAAAGTTTTTTCTGAATTTTGGATTTTCGGAAATTTCCGAATTCGGATGTATTTTAGCAGTTCCGAAAAAAATCGGGAAAATTCCGACTACCCTCATTTCCGATCCGATCCGATCAGAAAACAGGCCTATACTGAACTATCTCCTCCATTTCTCTAAATCCACTTCCCAACTATTAGAGTTGCTCCTTTGCACTCAATAGCATGATAAAATCAAGGATAAGTGTTAACGCGTTAGGTATATAAGACACCAATTAAATGAAAGTAAATTCACCATAAGTAGAGGGTATGTAAAGGACATGCCTATATTACAATTTAGGAGGGTTGTCCTACATGAAGGTGTTTGTCATGTAAAAATCCAAGTCACAAATCCACTCAACAATGTTTCATCAAGGAAACCATATCTCCTTTTCCATCTCTACATCGTAAATCCCTCCAACTTCTACTTAAATTTCTCCACATCTCTCTCTTCTTTCACCAGGCTCTACATGAAGAATAGTATTGCCAAATACACGTCGACCAATATAATAGTAACAAAAGTGTGCCATAAGTATTAAATACAGATAGTGCCGACCATAATTTACTTGTAGAAATATTTGGTATATATGTAACAAAATGTTTTCATTGATTATATAAGAGACCTGTTTTGGTAGTAACTATTTTCCACTTCTTTGCATCATGGAGTTGGATATACTTGGAAAGTCTCTGGTATTCTTCCAATGTCCAGGCACCTTTGACAGTGTTGTAGTAACAAACTTAGTAGTCTTTAGTAAAACACACAAATAACTGAGTAATCGAGTCAAGGTTGTATTTTTCTTCCATATACTACATTTTTCTTACAAGTAATGTCACTTCAACTAGAGACTCAAGATCTACTTGACTTTTCTTATAATTATACTATGTAGTTTGTAAGGGTAATATTATATTTTTTGATCAAATAAATGGCATGTAATAGTTCTGTCAATATAAACTAAAAAAAGGATCATACTAGCTCATTGACAAAAACAAAATCATAAACCCCCAAACAACAACTAATAACTAATAGAGTCTATAGAGAACACAAAGAGTAAAATTTAGAGAATCCCCAAATCAATAACAAAATAATAATTATCAGCAAAAAAAAAAAAAAAAAAAAACCTCGAATTCGATTAGCAAGTTGCAGTCTACAATTAAGTTTCCAATTACTTGAATAAACCATGTGAGAGAAGAATTGGAACCTAATATGAGAGAGTAGTCAAGGGTTTGGTTACATAACAGCTTCTTCCCCTTATTTTGAAGATATGTGAGAGAGCGTAGGGTTATAGTTATTTACAGTTACTGAAGATCGAGAGCAAGGATTCGGGATTCAGAGTTTGGGAGGGAGGAGTTTGGAGTTCAATTTTAAAACTAATGTTGTTTCACTGAATTTTAACCTATTTCTGCACATCATTTTGGCAGTGTATAGTAAGTCTAAATTTGTGTAGGATCCCTAGGACTTAATTTTAAAGCCTAGGATAGATCCGAGCATTCTAAATAATTATCGACTCACGAGAGATAGGAAACGAAGGGCTTGGATCGAAAATTGACTGATGAGTGATTGATTCCTTAGGTGATTGTATGCCTACAATTATTTGTAAAATTATGACTTATGTTTTCAAATAGTTTAATATTTAATGTGTTATGCAAAATGTTAAGAATAAAGCCGATATCTTAGCATCGATCACACGTTCAACATTAATTAACTTCAGTTCAAGGTAGAATGGAGTTTGGTATTATGCGTTAAATCATTTTGTTGCAAGTCTGGGGTTTGAATTATTATTTCCTGTATTCAATATTAGGAAACCGGAAAAACAAGTCTTCAAGTTATACTTGTAGGAATCTTTACAGGGCGCTTGATCACGGTACTTGAGCACATCATCGCATTAAAAGTTTTGTCTAAGACTTGAAGGAATGCTGAAACCGATTCTTTGCTTAATATATACGTGCTTATGGATTATTTGCAAATTAGGTATAGTCTTGTTTTTATTGTTTCCCCTCTATTTAGTTTCCTACAATTATGTTACCTTGAAGAGAACGAAAAACAAGAAGTGTAGGTTCATACAATTGTTTGTATCCAGCTTAAATAAGCAGCAATACCGGCATTTGGAGCAACAATGAGATAAGAGGAAGAATCCTGCCATAGAACAAAATTCAAGAGAAGTTGTAGTTAAAAAGCACATTAGTAGGAGGGATTAAGAGGGAAGACCTTATTAGTTGAGATAATCATGCCATGAATAGTGTACAATTCCTCTTTACATTACGGATTCCCTAATTTTCACCATGGTAAAAAAAAATTGTCAACCAAGTAAATAGGTAAGTCATGTGTTTTAGCCTTAAAGTTGAATAACACGTTTACGAAGTTTTTTTCTTGAGATAAATCAAAGCTTATTGCTACAGGACGTTTTTCCTGCTTAACTTGTGTATTATACGATATGCTGAATGCATATGTTAAAGAATGGTGATAATCAAGATGGTGATAGTCAATCCTTGCAATTTTTGGACTCCTCTAGGGCGACAGACCCCGAAGAGGCGGAGGCGATCTCTGTGATCCGAGCCATGGAGGCAGCGTATGGGAGATGCATAGAGAGAGTGATGGTTCTCACATATTGCAGACGTTTATTTAGTACTTACGCGGCGAGTTCAGCTGACCTTTCTTGGGGCGCCCTCACCCTTACACCCGAGATGCTTGCGCTTGCCTCCCATTTTTCTGAGTTCAATTTTCAGTTTATTAGCCGTTTGTATAATTTTGAGGCACATACTTTAGCCACTTTAGAAGCTTACTCCCCCGCTTTATCCCTTTTTGAGCCCGCACAGGCGGAGGAACTTGTTAACTCTGTTGTATCATTGTTGCCCATTGGGGCTTTTCTATATTAAGTAACTTCCTTGACCCAAAAAAAAATCCTTGCAATTTTTCATGTTTTACATTTATATCTGGTTTGATACTTGATTCGTGATTCAGCCCTTAGAAACGTAAATCATGCAAAACTCTTAAAATACAATAATAGCTTACTGAAATAGACTCGTCACACCGGGAAACTTTCAATAGAAGTTGGTATAAATATGTGTAAAACATTTGTTACAATACAACCCACATTAATCTATATCTTAAAATTCTTGTACATGTTCTTTTTAGTTTTCTCTATAACGAATAAGTTGTTACATAAAGTGCCTACAAACTCGAATATTAGCAAACAAACATAGGTGAAGCATTTCACTTAATCATTCGCCTTTCCACTAAAATGAAATTGGGATTTCGAATTACTGCAACTGGGGATGAAAAATTGAAACATGCATTTTCTTCATTAGTGGAATTCAACTCAAGCTTCTGAAATGGGCTATAGGTTCGGTGAAGAACAGATCGATCAGTTCAAGAGGACAATATTATTTGGATAGGCGCAATATAGCATTGCGAAACAAAATGAAATAAAATAGAGTGACGAAAAAGAAACCAAAATAACAAAACTGCAAAACAAACCAAAATATATTAGAATGAGATAAAAGTGACAAGATTTTTCTGTATGAGTGCTCCAGGAACAATGTGTTTGCATATCAATATAAATGTAAGAATGATTAGTGTGAGTTAGATACAAAAAACAATTACAATATCAAAGATCCAGCTTAGAAGAGTCCTTCTCATGATGAACATATGTCATCTATATAAAACGGAGTTAAAACATGACAATGTGCTTAGAAAAGAGTCAAACTGAACCGTAACCTCTTTTTCATTATATTTCATAAATCACTAGATTTGGATAGTACACATTTCATAATTTAAAATATGACCAGACCACCATTTACGTGATCTAATCCTCTTACTTTAACCAATTAAAGCACTTACAAAACCTTAACAAGAAATTTATTTAGCAGTTTTAGTGCAAATGCCTAGTAAACGCGTTGCTGGTTGACATAATCAAGTGTAAACCATGTGCAAAGCATATTGGACAAAAGTTATAAAAGTAGTAAGCATTACCTTAAGAATACATCCAGCCCCAGTGAGAATATTCTGCGACATCATGCCACGATGGATAATACGGTTGGAATGTAAGGGATTTAATCGCTCACTTAAAAATTATCAAAAGTAAATAAAAAAAATTGAGTTTGAATGTAGAGTAATGTTATTGTGATAGATATAATAATCAAACCAAAGACCCAAAATCGAAAATCATAAAACATTTAATAAAAGGGATGAAGATTTTAAATTTAGAGGGAGGGAGAGGGAATTGCTTGAAGCTATCAACAACTGGTTTATTAGTTTCTGCGACCTCTTCCATGTTTAAGAATCTTTTAAACCATACACCCATTGAGTATCCAAGACATTATGCATCATAACCATATTCTCCTTCTCACCCAAAACCCTAGACCTTACCCTCCTTAGCTTTTGGATATGTCCTTTGACACCCAAAATCAAACCTAAAGTGTCATAACATAAGTACCAGTTTTGCATGATATCCATAACACAACTAAATGCTTATCAACATCATACTCCATAAGATTACTCTCATAAATAGTCCTATCAGCATCACACTAAGAAATGCTTATCAATTAAACGCTTTACATCATAAATAAGCGGTTGGCGCTGAAACACAACACTCGTAACCATCTCTAGCGCTCTAGACACCTTAGCAACATCGGGTATCACCGAATGAAGCCTAACAATACAGACATACTCTTTCCTAGCTCCTTAAGTTGAGAGTTCACAAAACGAGTGGCAATATCAATACAAAAAATGAAATTACCAGTCACTTTGGGATCAAGTGTGACACGGTGAACAGTCTTATCGACTCAAAAAATATGCTTAATCCAAGCAACAACCTCATGTGAAGATTGGTTTGCTGGTTTATCAAGATTAATGTAGGTCCACCTTAAAAGTATCTGATCCCATTTCCCGAATCGCCCTGTAAAAATTCATCCAAACACCATTAAACATATACAAAGCATACGTTGTTTCTCATAAATATCCAATTATTATAGGGCAAATTATACTCACATATGTACCTTGTATTGAACAAGTTGTGCAACCCTTCATGTTGTTCAAGGATGTATTGGGAAATCATACCACACACAGCGATACGCTCGTGATTTCTTATATTGAGGAGGACAGCATCAAGCATCTTACCTCCAACATTTTCAAAGTATATATCAATGCCTTCAGGAAAGTACTTGAAAGATCAAAAAATAATAGAAGCCGTCGGAGGTGACATCGTTTGGCAAATATTTTCGAAGTGGACTGCTAATTTTCTCTTTTTCAGAAATAGTATTCCAAGCTGGGAATATAAAGTTGTACTATTCAAGTTGCGAGGAGATGATGGTAACATCTTCCAATTCTTGCCCCTCGGGTACAAGTAGGCATTAGCAATACAAAGTGGATCACAAACTTTGAAGTAAATAGATGGCTTAGAATGACTGTAAATTTATAAGAGAGCAAAAGTACACATAAATATAACTAACTGCAAGGACTACAAGTTCGGGTTTGATTATGCTTTCATTCAATTATAAAGAAGAGCTTGATTTGGGTGTAGCTTTGAAAAGGTTAGTGACTATAGTTACACTATAAGATCTTAGACATAAGCTAATACTATTTTTCTTGTAAAGTGCACATAAATTTTTGATTCATGGATTTTTTTTTTGTAGTCCTGAACTTCTTCGCCAAAATGGACATACTTATAATACACATACATGGATGACACACTTTTGATACCCTTCATGAGGCCCACATGAAAACAACTTATGGGATCTCTCTTCTTGGGGTATGATACAATTACCATGAATATCATGTATAAAGAGATACAGGCAACTCCAACATTGACAACAACAACTCCAACTTGACCCTCTGTTGGACCTAAATTTAAATTGGGTTAATTAGCTTTTAGACCCAACATAATGACCACGAATTACGCTAACCCCCTATGATTGCCATTTTTAGCTTTTAGAACCTAAAACACCCCGGAGCTGTTAACTTTTTTTAAAATACCATTTTTATTTTGTTTTAAGTTTTAAATAGAAAATCCACATGTTAAATAATAATCTAGTTGGAATATCTACGTGGACTGAGAAAATCTACGTGGATATTTCTTAGTGTCCACGTAGATTGAGTGCCAAAACGTCATCTTCTCCACCATTAAAGCCAGAAATCAAAATATTCAAAACAGAAATAAAAACATCATCCATTAACATCAACAACATCATCCATTAACATCAATATACAAAACAAAAGTTAAATAACCCAAACAAAAAACCCAAAAAAATGATAATTTGTTTCTAACAGAACCCATAACTCGGGTTTCTTCCCCAAAAATGTTCATCATAAAAACCCAAAACTAAACTAAAAAAACCTAATAAAACCTCTTCATCCTCTTCTGAGGAGGAGGTTCATTATCTTCATCTTCACCTTCATCATCTGCATCATCACCATCATCATCACCATCATCATCATCATCATCATCACCACCACCACCCTCCAACAACTCCTGGTCTTCCTCCACGTCGAAGTCTTCTTCTGGACATTCGTTCGGGTCCGAGGTGTATTCGGTTGGTTGCTCCCCCTCGTCACTATCGTTATAGTCCGTTATTGGGGAAGTTAATAGAAGAAAATCCGACATTGTTAAGACTTGAGAGAGTGAGGGTAAGGGGGAGAGAGAGAGAGAGAGAGAGAGAGAGATAGAAAGATAAATTATGGAAGAAGATGGAGAGGTTGGAGTGTTAAGACTTGGGGTTACAAGCTTTATAGTTTTCAAACTGACAAACGTCAATCGACGCGTCTCTCCAAGGTCTCCCTCTTCGCAAATAACCACTCTAGATACCTAGCCATCATTGCCCTATTTTTTAGATTTTGCTTTTAGACTCTCTGTGTTTCAAGACTATTAACTTTTAGACCCTGCACATTTCAAGCACGTGATGTACAAGGTATTTTAGGGCACAACACAACTCGATTGCGAATTACTCGCCAATTAATTGTAATTTATAATTTTGAGATTGTTTAATCAAGGCAGCTTCGAAGGTAATACAAGTATACAAGGTAAGCTAAAATTTGAATGTTTTTATATTCCATTTGACCATGTCTAATGATAAAATTTATGAGATATTTCACCTAGTAATTGAGTATGGTGGGGAGTGGGATGAACCATCTCAGAGTGGGTACGGAGTGAGTCAATACAAGAGTGGTAGTTGTTTTGCCTTAACTGTACCTGTAAATATTAGTTTTATGGAATTGTTGGGGTTAATTGCTTCAAGGATAGATGATGAGCATGGTCCATATTTCTTGTGAGAGGGGGTGTGATTGGGTTGTTATTTAGTGTAGATGGTGTTTTGCATACCGTTAGTAATGATTTATAAGCTAAGTTGATGTTTAGGCACATTGAGAAAGACCCAATTCATGGGTATTACAGAGTTTTTATAGAAACAAAGGAAACACCTCAAATAGTGCCAATCCCTGTTAAAGAATTACCATTATGGTTAGGATATGATAAACCAAAAATCAAGAAAAAAAAGTCTGCCAGATGTTTAGAGAAGACAAGTAGACCATTAAAAGTGCCTACTTCTAAGACTTTTAATCCATAATCCTTAAAGATAAAAGTAAAAACTAAATCACAAAAACCTAAGGTGAAGAAGATTAGGGTTGATTACCTTTTTGAGGAAGTGCTTGATGATTTAACCAAAGACTATGGCTGTGAAGAAGAATTTGAAATTAAGAAGGAGGATGCAGATAATGTTGATGAGGAAGTTGCAAGATGGACAAGAAAGGAGCTTATGAGGCAGTTTGAGAACAATGAGTTTGAAGACTTAACTAAGGACCTATTTTTTGATAATGTGGATGTTGAAGAAGACTATCATAGTAACCATACATCACAGGATGGTGATGATGTTCCTACAATGGATTACATAGAAGATCATGAAGTTTTTGCTGATAATAAAGATTTTGTGATGGTTTCTTCAAACTTGTATGAGAAAGAAGATCATGAAGATAAGGAACCCATTCTGCCACCTCAAGCACCATAATCTATGTTGAAAATTGGGATGGAGTGGCCAAATATATCTGAGTGTAGGTCATTTATGAGGAATTTTATAATTACTCAGAGGTCCACATTTAGACAGAAGAAGAATGAAAGTAAGAGGATTATATATGTGTGTAAAGAGAGACCAAGTTGTCCTTGGTGGGTGTTCATAACAAGGTTAAATGATGGCCACACCATGATACTTAAAATAGTCATTTTATACATGAGTGCAGTGGTAAGAATGACACATTGAACAAAAATACAAATGTTATCTAGGTTGCAAAGAAGATTGAGAATCGAATCAAAGATGCAAGTACAATAAAGCCAATACAGACATCTGATATTGTGTATAGAAGATTTGGAGTAAGAGTTTCATTTTACACTGCATGGAATTCAAGGAACATGGTGATAGAGAAGATAGTGGGGTCATATGATAAAGGTTATGCTTAATGCCCAGAACTATGTGTTGAGATTCAAAAATCAAATCCTGGTAGTATTGCTACTTGTAGTAGGGAAGATGGTAATCTTAAGTTTACAGACATGTGTATTAGTTTTAAGGCAGCTTTAGATGTGCTCACCAAGTGTTGTAGGCCAATTCTTGGTCTAGACAGATGTTTCTCAAAAGGCAAGTATGGAGGCCAATGTTTGAGCATCATATCTCTTGATTCAAACAATAGTTTTTTCCCTATAGTAGTGTTTATTTATAAAAGTGAGTGTCAAGCTACTTGGATGAAGTTCTTTACTTTTGTGCAAGGCCAGCTCACCTTACACCCATCTAAATTGACATTCATATCTGATAGACAAAAGGGTCTTGTTGAGGCAGTTTCATAAGTATTCCCTCATTCCAATCGTAGATTTTATTTTAGGCATATGTACAAAAACTTCAAGCAACTGTACAGAGGTACTTATTTGATGCCATTGGCTTAGAATGCATCAAAGGCATACAAAAAAACTGTAATGAAAGAAAATTTGGACAAGTTGGGAGTTGCAGAACCTGATGCAATGATATGGTTGGAAAGGGATCAATATGAATCTTGGTGTAGGTCTTACTTTGATACTTCTACAAAGTGTGAGCATGTGACCAATAATTTCTCATAATCATTTAACAATTGGATTGTTAAGATTAGAGATAAGCCTTTAAACAAGATGGTAGAAAGGCTGAATTTGATACAGATGACACTCATGTATGAAAGGAAATTGAAGACAAGAGAGTTGGATAAGAATGGATTGGTACCTAGAGCAGTGAAGAAGATTGAGTTGTTAAAAATATACAGTCACCACTACAGGTTAGACGGATTTGAAAATGATCAGTGGTTGGTCCTTAATGATAGTGGCACAATGTGGATATTGAACTTGAAAAAACACACATGCACTTGCAATGTTTGGCAGATCACTGGATTGCTTTGTGTACATGCAGTGAAAGTGATTGATCAACTGAAATATGAGTGGGTTGGGTAAGTGCTCTCTTTTTTAGTTAATATGTCATAATTGTAATTTCATTATGCCTTTTTACAACTTTATCATGGCCTATGTATAGATATTATAGTCATTACCATAGGGTGGCAGCCTATGTAGCAACATACAACCAAGCTATAAATCCAATTGCAGACTCATCAGAGTAGGGAGAAGTATGTTAGTTTTTCCCTTAGATTACTGATTTAATGATTTTTCTTGATTTTCATAGTATACATTTACTCTTATAAAATAGCTTGCAAGAGAGATCAGACCACCACCATTGTTGAGACTAGCAGGGAGACCTAGAATACTAAGGAGAAGAGAGGCAGATGAGTTCAATGGTATGGTGAGACAACCAAGAATATGCAGTAAGTATCAAGCATTTAGGCACAATAACAGAACTTGTAAAGGTCAACCTGCAGAAAAGCCAAGCATGGGGAAAGAAGGAACAAAGGCATACAGAATAGACACTAAATTTTGGACACCTTCAACAAGAGGGAGAGAGAGAGCAGAAGAACCATCACAGTCACCTCTACCTTCAACTCCTATTTCAACTCAGCCATCACAGTAATCATCACAGCAATCTCAGCCATCACAATCATTTCAACCATCTCATTCAACTGGTTAGCATTTTAGAGCACCTAGGCAAGAAGATCATAATGCTAGAGAAGAACATGGCAGATATAGAGCCACTCAGACATTCAGAGGGTTGGCACATTGGTCTGGTGCTTCAGGGCAAGGAGAAGCATCTATTAGAGTGGCTAACAAAGCTACACCAGTTAGGCCCCCTTAGAGAATTTGATAATTGAGTTCTAAGACAATTTGAGTTTAACAATGGTGATATTTAACTGTTATTTATAAGATAATTTGTTATATGTTTTCTTATTTAAATACAACATTTCAGATGCTTAACTGTCATTTTATATCATTACATTTTCTCCTTCTCTACTGTCACTTTTGTAGCAAATTGAACTACAAGTTCATCTAATAGCATCTTCACTGTCATTTTTACATTCTTTACAGATTGTTCTTTTATTGCATCAATCAACCAAATAAAATTGTTACAGATTGGATCTTCACATTTTAGATACGTTTGCCCAAATGATTGTTGTGTCTTAGAAGTAAATATTTTCATAAGGTAATTACACCCATGTGCAGTGCAGGGAAATCTAACACAAGGATAGTCTCTCACCCAATGGTTACTTTGATCACGCCCAAAATATCCATTTGAACTTGATAAACCTCCTTCTGCTCCCTTAGCTTGATTAACAGCATTTGATAACCATTTGAAGGATCCACAAATTGAGTGTTGACACTTTAAGAACTTCCTTTCATAGTTATTTTTAGTGAGAGATATCATCAGCTTCATGATGCCATTGCACGTAGCTTTCTTGCATTTTGTGTAAACCCAAGAACATTTCGATGCAATGTGACCCTCAAAATTGTACATTTGACAAACAACCTATGAAAATTTCAAGAAAACCAATGTTTCAATTTTAGTTTTTACACCCCCTGTATCTTAAATAATTAGCTTTTAGACTTTATTTTGAGTTGATGCAAAAAAAACTTTTGACCTTAGATTATGTGTCAGCTTCATGTTTTCCACCACACATTTTGAGTTCTGAAGATGAAGTTACTTCCGAAAGAAGAAGATGAAGTAGTTAATGTGAGAGATGAGAGGAAGATGAAGTTCTGGGTTGGTTTTATAGCCGTAACTCATGTTGCAACGGTCAAATTTATCGTAGTCTACGTGGATCTGGTTTTACAGTGTGTCATTACGATATAATCCTACGTGAGACTCATAATTACAGTGTGGCATTAAAATTAAATCATACGTGGCAGAGCTAGGGGTATTTATGGTACTTCATATTATTTTTATCTCGGAAAGTGATTTCTAGGGTGTTTTAGGGTCTAAAAGCTAAAAATGACAATCATAGGGGATTAACGCAATTCGTGGTCATTATGTTGGGTCTAAAAGCTAATTAACCCATTTAAATTTAGGTGATTACTGTTACAACAAGTGTTCATATATATTGCCAAAAACACAACAGATTAAGTGACCGAGATTAAAACACTTATCAAGTTTTGATCGAGGTTGTGGTAAAACATGCTTTCTTTAACACGGATATGCCATGCATTGTGTTTTGCAGTTTGTTGACGTCCATCTCCCAAGATACAACTATCACGATGAGAAGATTGAAGCACTTAAAGTCTTCTCATCAAACAAACCAGGATTGTGGGGTTTTCCCTCCTATAAAACAACTCAACAAAAATATAAGGGAGAAAACATCGAATATAGTTCTTAGAAACAAATGGATCAATATGGTATAAATAAAGGAGAAGTCACCTCTCTAAATCACCCCCTTAATGGACACACCCATTCATGATGTCTCCTAACCACCAATTTGGGACATACCCCAAAAGTTTCTATAAAACACCAAGAAATGATACAGAAAACATTGCTTAAAAATATAGTCTAACATCCATTTAAAATAAAGTAAAATCTAATAGATTTTTCCAACAATTACAAACTAACCTTGCGATGGTGATACAGGTACTACCCACAGTTTAATTCAGTCCAGGAGTGCTTTAGTGCATATATGAATATCATGTTAAAATAATAAAATTTCTGCAAATGAACCTTATACATATAGTCTTAAAGTGGTTTGGATCTCATTTATATTTTAATCGATCTAACATTACAACCAAAATAGTCAAAACTCCAACTTTGTCGTATGAAAAATGTAACTTCTTGTAGGAGCAAAGCAAAAGAAACCAACAACACTAATGTAGAAACTAACCAAAGCGCTTATCCAAAACGCCCAACAAGAAACCAAACTTTCTCCATCTTCTTCATGTTCTCCTCCAAACATTTCTCGTGATGCAACCGGAACCATACAACCTTCACCTGAAAACTCCACACATAATTCTGGATTCCCTGAAAAAGCCCCAAAAAATCTAGACATGTTTGCCGGTATCTTACCCGTTAAGGAATTATAAGACAAATCCAATATTTTCAAACTCCAGAATGACTCTAAACTCTCCGGGATCTGACCCATGAGATAATTGTGAGATAGGTTTAGTACTCAAACCTTGTAATCTAAACAGACCATCAGGTATCTCACCGTGCAAGGAATTATTCGATAAATCAATCCCAATGCTAGACAAGAGCTTATAATTGAAACCCAAATCCTTGTTTTCTAGAATATTCCTAAAAACCACAATTTTATCCACAATTTTTACTGCAGATGACATGCCGTTATTGCTGGCATATCGAACTAATGTTGAAATTACCTTGTAGTATGAAACCAGAAAAGTCGCTACCCGAGATATCAATGTATTGTATTTGCTTGAAAGAGAATAACCAACTTGGTATAATCCCATTGAAATTGTTCCGAGCAAGGGAGAGAAATCTATGATTGGACCATTTAAGGATCGATTCATTTACTTCACCAGATAGATTCAGAATGAAGAAACTGAAATTTTGGGTTGAAGTTACTGGTGGATGTTGCATTGTTGCAAGTAAGGGTGATCGTATTTAATGTATTTATTCTAGTAGTTTTTGTAGCTTCCAATCCCAATTTCCAATCACAGCTTCATATTTCCATCGTAGTGAATTATTGTAGCTCGATCAATGTCTATATGGAGAACTCCTGATTCGTAGCCAAGACCACTTACATGTCATCTCCGGTCTAACCCCACTGTCTGGTTATAGAAGGTAACCAGGCCTAAAGGCAATCTCTCACCCTTCCACAACTGCTGCTTTTTACCCTGCAACCACATATCCACACAGTCAGAACAACAGATATATATATATATATATCGAGGTTTGTACTTTTCACAAACTTGGAATACCTCAATAGGTCAAAACGATGTTAATATAGATATGTTAATGCAATGCAAGCACACTGAGAACATGAAAATATGACTCTTCCATGGCAATGAAAGTAGATCAACTGTGGAAAGTGTTAAATGTTATCAAAGAAGTCAATGTAATAGTTGTTGAAGTTGAGCTCGAAAAGTTAAGCTCAACAGACTTTCTTTGTAACTTGTAGAAGAGAAAAAAAAACATTTCCTTGAAACTTCACAAAACTTATTTTTGGAGAGCAAACTTCACAAACTTGTGATGCATGTATGTCATTAATGGGAGATCACATACAACTATTAGATGCTGGCACAAAAAGTTAACGTGCTGACGTTTGTACATTAAAAATGTTCAAACTGAAGAGCATACTGAAACAGTTCTCGCAGGAAGCAATATGTCTGTTTGTGAGTGGTTGCTTAGTTGGATTACAGTATCACAACTTATAAACTTACAATTTTAATACGAAAAACACCATTCATCATATATTCACAGAGGATGATAAATTTTTAATAAGTGTAGTGGTAAAAATAAAGGTGAGCAGATAGACGCATATAAAATAATTTGTGCACATGTTTCCACTTTTTATGGATGCAATAAGTGTATAAAAATTTAAGTGCATGACCTGCATTACCAATTTCAGGTATTTTTGGTAAACCGCTGTCACATTTTTTCTTCTCTACTCTTGCAGATCAAACACATTCATCCCAAACGCCCATGTGCATGCATTACTATCAAAATTCTTTGCGACCATTGGGTCTGAAAAGTTGATGAACATATCCATGCGATGAAATGACGAGTTTCCTTCCATGCAAGTCTCCACAACTTAGTTTATTTTCCCTTTCAAGTTTACTTTCCATAATCCCCTAAAATCCCTTTGCACCACCACGTCATGGTCAAAAAGTACAATCTTATCAAGTAAAGGGTAAACCTCAGGTAGATAGAAACGAAGGTGGTTTAGAGCCGAAGAATATTTTGGGTCCCGAGCCTCTTTCTCTGTCAACTTAGTGTTATATTTTTCAGAGATCCATTTAAAATCATCAATGCTCTCAATTTCTATTGCAGCATGACCCAGTGGGTTTGACAAAAACCACATTTTCATGGCAGGGAGATTCAGGGCATCGGTCACAATATGAAAAACAATTTTCTTTGGTTCTTGCAAAGTGGTCAAGTAGGCACAATTGTTAATCAATTTAGTTTTTGAAAAAAAAAATCACGCTTATTACATGCCTTGATGAACTTTTATTATGGATAGATAAAAAACACCCAACTGCTTTTCCAATTAAATTAGCATGTTAATTAGTTTTATCTTAATTATTTCTATTATATGCAAATTAAACATGAGATTGCAATCTAGGCTCCAGACATATCAGGCTCTCGTTATCAACAGACAATATTAACCTAAGAGCAATATAAAGTATTATACCTTTCTAATTATTCCATGCTATTTTATGCACATTCAGGAAAGTATGTAGCTATAATCGTAAAACCCAAATGCAATGTGAAAATACTATAAATATCGGAGACAGATGATTTACTGATAATTCTATATACATACTTGATACTAAAACATATCGAGATTATCAGTATGATGGTACTTTTAATAAATATTCCTAAATACAATGACACAAAAAGTATAAATAAAATTTAATATGATGATTAAGAAAGATGTGATGTTTTAATGCCATGATAAGTTTTTGAAGGTATTTATACATCATTACCATATATCACTGAAGATAACTGTAGTAATGAGTTACTGTTAGTTTCAGGTTATAGTATATGATTAACTTTGATGTCTCTATTTTCTTATTAGAAAAAAGTTCCCTAACTAAAAAACCTAAAAAAGGAAACTGATGTAAGACTTTGGAACTAAGTGTTCAACTGAAATGCGATTTCCTACCACGGAACTGGAAACGGTGGAATTAACGACCATCGCACATGCAAGGATATTGTAAGAGAAAATGGTAAAGTGATAAATATCTGGATCGTGTTATTTTCGCCTGTTAAGGAGCTCTTGCTCCTCTGGTGACCTTGCAAAATAATCTGCTGTCAGACGCATGGAAAGGCAGTGTAGACCTTTTGGAGTAGTCCATGAAGCAAGCTGAACAAGATATGTAACTTTGTTTTTATGTGCCCGAAACTGTTCTTCGGCATTATTTGTCATTGCACGGATCTTTGTTGCCATGGCAGGGTAGTCAGTGTAAATTTGACTGGCTTTATACAAGGTACCCTCCATTGATTTTATCCTCTGCAAAACACTGCTGAACTCTTCTAATTTTAGATAATGTTTCAAAGATCCTGCCAATGGTAGATAAGAATCTAAGTAAATTATATTACCTTCTAAATAGCTCTGAATCCTTGGTGGCTTCACCTAGAGTTTGTTCTATCCACTTGATCCAATATTTTAGCTCTTTTACCATGTGGGAGTTGTTTGGTGGTGCAAAATTCAAATATGCCTTCACCCTGATTAACTTGTATTTCATCCCTTTTACTTTCTCATTACTTACACTTTTAGTCTGGGAATTCCAATTTGCGTCACTTCGTACAATGTTTTTGTTAGTATGCCCTTGCTTTGGAAATTCCTATAGGTACAAATAAAACAATCATCAATGGAAAATTTTCCTAGGTCCGGTATGAGCTGGAAAATTCAGTAAAATTTTAAAGCTAGTGGTGGTAATTAGTTTCAAATACTGTAGCATGCTCAATTTATATGCCCAAACTGACACATTAAATAATGCTACACTTATAACTTCAAATTCAGGCTTTTGTCACAGCTCCTTAGTTTGGGAACGTGTAATTTGTTCGATCAATCATAGTTAAATTCTCATAGTTCCTGTCCCAAAGGTGGTTAAAGGTGGGCAACTGGAGAGACTGCCACAATGAACTTTAGAGCAGGCAGAAATCGATATAGAGGGATCAAGAAAGAAAGGCTTGAATGGAAAACATTGAACAAAAAGTCATCAATAAGTAACTGAAAAGATATCTTACTTCTTGCATATTTACGCCCTTATTTCCTTCAAAAATAGGAAAGCAGGTGATCTAGAATCTTATTTTCATGATAGTTCATAATGTATGAATATGATTAATGTGGCTCTTTTGAGTAAGTTAAATAACCAAATAGTATACTTTACAAAAAATTTAAGCCTAAAGCCTATGATATATTGACTAGGTGGCATACTTAGTTGGCAGAAATTGAGAATTATAGATACTAAGAGGGATTAATGAGGTATGATTGCTTCGTCTATCATTGCAAAATCTTTATCCCCCAGTTATTTAGGATCAACGGAATATAACTTGTCAACGTGCACTTCTATATGACCTTGTATTTGGTTAAGTGAATAGC
Source organism: Kingdonia uniflora (assembly GCA_014058105.1). Lineage (NCBI taxonomy): Eukaryota > Viridiplantae > Streptophyta > Magnoliopsida > Ranunculales > Circaeasteraceae > Kingdonia > Kingdonia uniflora. The sequence goes on from JACGCM010001281.1 coordinate 6,624,394, forward strand.
TTTAATGTCACATATACCATCTCAATCAACATGTATATGTCTTCCTCTTTAAACATTCGATAAACCCAGTAAGAAGTTGGGAGTGAAATGTACATGATTAAATTTTTCAAACAAAAAATAACGAAATTCATACTTAATTACAGATCCACACTCATTCAAACATTCACTCAATAACTTTTTAGAATAGATTAATTAGACGATAAATACGACTTCATGAAGCTTACCAAAATCATACCTATCCTCTAGAAGGGGGCAAAACATTTTTGTGTTGAATCATCCTGCTCCCATTCCTATAAGATCCTGAAACTCATAAAACCTTAAATAAATCTTTCGAACAACTTAAACTCAATCTACACAAATAACAACTCAAAACAAATAAATAAACACTAACCATTCCTCTCGAGTATATCAAAACTTTGCCTATCATCAACTTTAAGTAAATAATCAGTATCTTCATCATTGTATACAACAAATGTAGGCTCTTTCAATTCATCTCCTATATCCTACATTTCAATCATACCCAATCTCATAAATCAACTAAAATCGCAAACTCAATCCATAAAATCCAAAAAAAAAAAAAAAAACAACATTATATTAAACAATCATCAACAATACCTGTTGGACCGAGTTTAGTCTCAAAGTATTAGTTTTCAATGTCTGCATCAGCAAAAAAAAAACTCCAAACTTCAAAACTTTCACCGACACCAAAAAAAAAAACAAAAAAACAACTAAAGAGCAAAGCAAATAAAGGGTTAATCGAGAATCATACAATGGTAGTTGTATCTCCAATTATCACACAAATCAATCAAAATCTACATCATAAACACCAAAACGAACAATGGGAACACTTAAAAAAAATCAAAAAAGGGTCTTCAGAGATGAAACAACTCAACAACATTTATATAGGTTCGATTAACTCGAGAAAAATTATAACTACTATAAATCAACGTAGGATGTAGATAATGGGTTAGTAACTTGCAATTTCCCCTCGAGAGATATAACTTATAGTTATCGTGCTTCCTCATAACTTAAATCAACAAATTTTGTACTCTTTTAAAATGGGAAGAAAAATTGTGTTGTTTCAGCATCCCCAAAATGACACCGAAACCTGCTTAGATGTTTTTCTTTATGATTAAACAACTTGTACAGAATATCTCATATAACATTTCAGTCTAAAATTTTATTTCTCAATGAAAGGATAACTTCATGCGTCGTAACATATTTTGTGACTTGCAGCTACAGAGAAATGAAGTTATAACACTTGTTAACCTTCTCAACCGACTTTCTGAGTCTGTGAAATTAATTCGTGAAATGGGGCCCTCTATTGAGAAAATCATTGAAGCACAGGATGCTCCATCCACTCATCAAAGCAACACATTGACAAAATTTTGGAATTTCTTCATTAGACACGGTAATATATTTGCTTATTCTGCATGTCAGTCGTCAATTAATGATGATGCCTAGGAGTGTACATATAATTTGTCCTCGTTGCTTGTAGGTGAGAACATCTAGTAGATTTGTGTATTTTGAAGTGACTTTGTAACGCCATTTGGTATATATATATATACATCCAGGTTTGTACTCTTCACAAACTCAGAATACCTCAATAGGTCAAAACGATGTTAATATAGAGTAGATCTATCAAGATTTTCTCCCACAAATAGAAGCTTTAAAACTGCAGATTTCACCCTTATGAGGGTATACTCAAATTTCATAATAAGTCCAAGAAAATGTTTTAAAGTGGGCTATCTCATCAAGTATTTAACTAAATAACACAAACATCCACCACTGCCCAAGGGCCAGTGCTAGGGTTTTTGGTTGGATGTATTTTTTGTTCATGTTTTTTTCTTCTGGTGTTTAAGTTTTGTTGTGCCCCTGCATGTGGTGGAAGCTTTGCAGTTATCCCCACCTTGTACGGTTTTTCATTTTATGCCATGGGAGTTTGTCCCCCAGCTTTCCTTGAAGAAAAAAAAGTTCTTTCTGTAAGGCTATCTCATCCATGAAACTAAAATTTGAAAAAATATCCAAAATTTAGTAGCCAACTTTTTTTATTATTAAGTTTCTTACTTTCCTTGTAACTGTAAATTTTCCTCGAAACTTAATTATTTTATTTCCACTATTCATCATCTTCCCCAAAACCTCCAACACAAAAGAGGAGATAGCCCTATTTACTTCCTAAAAAAAACTTTTTTTGTGAGGCCCCACAAAATGAGCCCCTATTTACATACTAAAAGAACTTTTTCTGTGAGGCCCTATAGTAAAAGAGATGGAAAATAGGAGTTCAAGTATAAAAAACATATATACTAAAAAAAACTTTTTTTTGGAGGCCCCATAGTTAATAAGAGGCCCAAAGCATATGTTTTGGTCGCTTTGGGCAATCCCCGGCCCTGAATCTATGCAAACTCATGTATTTATATTTTTCTTCAACTATGAAGAAGTAAACAATATCTTGGAAACCACACTTTTATTTGTGGTATCATATAGATGAGTTTACCTACTAGCTGCTTATCATAACCATAGTAATCTGTAAGCTGCAATACTCTAAGTTTCCCAGAAGGATTTAAATATGCATTGATTAATTCTATAGCTGCCGCTGAGTCTGAATGATGTAAAACACACTTTCCGTCCCCGTTGCATACTTCGCTGCTTTAAGGGTGCTCACTATCCCTTGAGCTTCTCCAAGCTCAGTCTTGGTGAGCAATAGATTTGTTATACCTATAATACCAAAAAGGTAACACCCCATTGTATAGCTTGTTCCCAAGCCAGTAAATTTGTTAATGGCACCACCTGAAAAATCTGAATTGGTGCATACCAAGTTCTCATCCTTCTCTATCTTTATCTTTGTACTCAAAATTGCATAATAAGGCCCATAAAATATTTTAAAGTGAGCTATCTCATCAAGTATTTAACTAAATAACACAAATAACCACAACTTCCCAAGGGCTGGTGCTAGGGCTTTGGAGACCCAAATAATGTTTTAAAGTAGGCCATCTCATCAAGTATTTAACTAAATAACACAAACATCCATCACTGCCCAAGGGTCGGTGCTAGAATTTTGGAGGCTCAAAGAATGTTTTAACATCCACCACTGCCCAAGGGCCAGTGCTAGGGTTTTGGAGACCCAAAAACTGTTTTAAATTGGGTTGTAAGTATCCAATGCAACAAACCTAAATAACACAAACATTCACCACTGCCGAAGGGCCGGTGCTAGAGTTTTGGAGGCCTAAAGCGCACCCAAAAATGATGCCCTTATTATAAAATAAAAATTGAAGTACATAAAGCACATAAACAATTTGGTGTAATATTTGCAAAGGAACAAATTTGATATAAAGTCATGTCCTGCAATATCATTACCCTAGTATTTGTTGACACAAGAATTACGATATATTCATTGTGAGGAAGTAGAGTTTGCACATTGAGGTATATTATTTATGGTTCATAAATCATTTAACATCTTTCAAATGTTACTAATATAATCATTGGCTAAGTTATAATAAATCAAGTTTCTTCCATCTAATAAATATTTGAAATTGGAACATCTTGGCTGTAAGGACTTGCAGAGAGAGAGAGAAAAAAAAAGTAGATTGGTTTGGTAGGAAATTTGGGATATATTTTAGAAGTATATTTTATTTGCTTAGCTAAAAAAATTAATATCTTGCAAGTATATTTATGCCAGTTAAAGCAACTCGAGATATTTTAAATATCTCTTTCCCCTTAAAAAGTTGCGTTTGTAGAAGTTGATCATTTTCTCGATAAAAAGTGATGCCCCTTCGATTAGTGTGGCCCAAAGCGACCGCTTTGGTCGCTTTGCCCTGGCACTGGCCCTACCACTACTCTTTGTGTTCATCAGTTTATGTTTAATCTAACACAAAACCTTAGCCCAAAATATGTAGAGAAATTTTAAATACACCCCTTTAATAGTTAGCTCACCCCGTCCACCATTTATGTTTTAACTAGAAATTTTGACTGCTTATGGACAATTGTACCCTTATGACAAACGTATTTTCAAGAAGAATAACATGGAGAAAAAAAAGTTTAAAGGCCATGAGCGAGGAGATTTTTTTTGCACAATCAACCCATTAATCCTTGAGCAATAAGGAGCATATATGAATCTTAGAAAGCATCGAGATTATCACCAAAGTCATGTCGCGCAACAATCTAAGTTATCTTAATATCTCTCAATATATTCAAAACTTCACAGAATCAACAAATATGTGTTTAATAATGTTAGAGTTATAGCGAATTAATAGAATCCCAAGATCTTTGAAAAATTAGAATCCCAAGATCTGTGGAAAGTACTGCTCATAGAACTTCACCTTGAACTCTGCCCAAGCCATTGGTGGTATCAACCCGTGATTCCTCTCAGTCATCTCCCACCAGTTCCAGGCTTCGTTCTTCATATGAAAAGTGGTACACTCCACCTTCTCTTCATCAGGACATCTCATATTCTTGAAAATCTTCTCAACCTGCTTCATCCAATCTTCAACAATCTTTGGATTAAGAAGACCCACAAAAGAATCCAACTTGTACCGTCACATCTCCTTCTGCCATTTGTTACCAACCCCCTGATTTACATTTTGCTGCTGCATGAACATCTGAAATACTTGCTGAAAATCCCCAAGTGGAATCATAGCAGGAGTAGGTGGCACAACAATCTTATCATGAGTAACCTCTGGAACATAATTCTGTCCCAAGTGAACCGAAGTCTCAGCGACGACCTCATCCACCGGTAATGCACCACGTCCTACACCAAAACCTAAACCACGTCCCCGACGGACATTGGTTCGTAAACCTCGCGCTACAGCAGGCATACGAGGAACTGGCACTCGAGCACCGAGACGAGGAGCACCGCGACCCACAACAGCATGGTTAGCAACAACACGTCCATTACCTTGTCCTCGCACCATCTAGACAAGATAAAACCAATTAACAATCAGTAAACGCGCAAAAAGATAAAATTCGAGAAAATTAAAAAAAAACTAAAAAAATCAACGAGTCTTACTCTAATATCTAAACTGCTTAAGGATTTAACCTAGCGCTCTGATACCAAGTTTCTCACGCTCCAAAATCCGCCTTCTGATAAAAATCATTAAGCAAATCCTAAGGCCTAACAAGTCGGGCATCCCACGGATGAAACCCCACAGATGAATTAAATTCTAACGAAATTAACTACATCTACTTACCAAAGAAACGGAGAGGAAAATAACTCAATTATATTAAAATTAATAGAATGAATAAAATTCTCAACTAACTCTAAAAATGAGAATTTGACTACAACAATTAAATATAAAATAATTATTATAAATACCCTACGACGGCTCAGCGATCCAAAGAACTCCAAAGAATCTCGAAACTGATCAGTCAAGCCTTACTAAGCAAAATCCTACCGTGCTCGACCTCCAGTAAAAATATAGCGCACAGGGAGTCAAGCAAACACAATTATTACCGGTCACTGAACATGACAGACCGATCTATTATACAAAAGTACTAGTGTGATAAAATATCCTATAATTATATATAAATAATGTAATGCATTAAAGAAATGAGGTTCAATTATTAAGGTTATTTTTAAGCGTCAGCACCAACCGGTATTATAAAATAGTTATAAAGTATTATTAGGTGTGGGAGATAACAGATGATGTACACAGGGTCATTTTTAATTCAGTGGGACCATACTCTCGCACCCTTCTGTCCTCAACATAAGCGCATCCCTTATTGGCGAGCCAGGGATTGGCGGATTTCTTTTTAGTGAGCCAAGAATTAGCGGGTAAATCACCGGATCAAGGTGGTCAAGGATTTTCAACCTACAGGTCTAAAGCCTATTTTATTTTAACTTTCAGGGATCTAATCCCACGGGATGCTCGCGTAACATGCAGCCGAGAAGTAACAAGGAAAGAATTTTGGGACTTGCAACCCAGGAACGCTGATAAACAGTTACCTCATATTTTGTTTAGGGACTCGAACCCAAGGACCTTGACAACATAGCCCTACTGTCTACATGATCTAAGTTATCCTATGCATGAATGATTTACGAGACCGACACTCAATCAAAATAATTTATTTGTCCTTGCTCCATAAGCAATGAGACTATATCATATGATTGGCAATCTTATGTTCAACGACTTTTTTACCCTCACAGATATACAAGTGGGGACTCTGTCGATAATATTAAATAAGCTTATGCTAGTACCCCCTTGATTTAACATCATGATCCAACTTGAACATCTATAAGTTAAAGGGCCGAACATGAGAGCACCAATTATTACTACCAATGCTATTGTTATGGACATAATTAATATCAATACAAGTTACCTTATATACTAATCATATATGTATTCTAAGTATACTTTATACAAAGTCTGTCTTACAATAAACATATAAATAATTTCTGAATATATATTAAACAAAGTCTGCGTTTATTAACATATATATGTATCCTGAATATATAATAAACAAAATATGCCTTCATTAACATATATATACATTATATATGCATATATATATTCTAACCCAAGTCTGCCTTTACTAACTATATATGCATTATGATATTAACCAAGTCTGCCTTATTAAACATATGTGTACATTATGTATATACAATATACAGATTTGCCTTATTAAAGATATATATACATTTTGTTTATAAATTATACAAATCTACCTTATAAGCATATATATGTATTCTGAATATATTTAAACAAATCTGTTTTCATTGACATATATATACCTTATATATATAAATACTAAACCAATCGACCTTATACTGCGATCATAAAAGAAAACTATTATAGTACTATGCATATAACCACAAAAGCAACTCCTAGAATATGCTACTGTGTATTAAAACTATTACACTACAATATATATAACCACAGATGATACTCTTCACTAAACAGGGTGTACTGATATGCTCATGTTAAGTCTAGCACAACTACTACAATGGGTTCCAATAATGATTGTATAGCAACTATGAAATTCTACAGTAATATTGTAACAGAACAATTTCAACAAGCCCACTGGAACAGTAATTCCATAAGACTACAATCATCTACTAAACAGGCATATTAACTATAATTAATACGTTATTCCAATCACAGAGCAATGACAAGCAATAATGGTACTTGCCTTAATTCAGAATTTGCTAAAGACGAGGAGCGAAGAACAACCTAACAATGCCCAACGAAAGCAAAATCCAACCCGCTCCAAAACAGGCACAAAAGAGAGCTAGAAGGTAAATGAGTTTAGGGAATCACTACTTACTCTAAGAGTCTCTAATGACGAAGGATTTAAATGGAGGAGAAAGAGGGAGAAGAAGGAGAGAAGCAAGGAGTATTTCGGTGAAGGTTTTGACCAAGTTTCCCCAAAAGTTAAAAGCTAAGAAACCATACTAATGTACACCTAAGTGTAAGTTAAGCAAAGCAATCCAAAACACAAATATAAAAAAAACGGGGCGCTACATACATAAAGACCAATTGCAGTCGGGATATGTGTTTTTGTATGGTGATACAACAATTTCATGGGGATCAGTAAAGCAGATGATGGTTGCTACATCCTCAAACCACGCAGAGATTCTTGCACTTTATGAAGTTGGCAGAAAATATTTTTGGTTGTACTCCAGGGTTAATCATATCAACGAAAGTTCTGGTTTGAGTTTTATCCAAGATAAACCTACGACTATTTATGAAAACAACGCGTCTTGCATCATTCAAGTCTGAGGCGGATTTGTCAAGGGCGATAGGATGAGGCACATTTCACCTAAATTCTTCCACATACATGAGTTACAAAAGCAAAATGAGATTAAAGTCGTTCAAGTTTATTTAGAAGATAACTTAGTAGATTTATTCACTAAAGCTCTTGCACCTCCTACTTTCAAGAAACTAGTACACAGAATCGACATACAAAGTTACATCAATTATTATCTCAAGGAGATAGGTCTCAAGGAGATCGATGTTAGGGGGAGTAATCCCATCCTGACATGGAGATATGCGTGTCGTACTCTTTTCCCTGATAGTACAGTTTTTGGTCCCTGTGGGTTTTTACTTACTAGAGGTTTTAATGAGGCAACGTATATGTGTCCCCAACCATACAAGGCATAGCATTGTACAATATCCTTGCATAGCTTTTTGCCCAAATGGATTTTGCTAGGCGAAGGTTTTGACAAGACAAGTTGTCTTGGTATAGAACACCCCAAGGGGGAGTATTAGGAAAGGTTCGACCTAGGTGGAGCCTGAACCGGGTTGGGGTGCCCCCACTTCCTAACTTAACCAACAAGTTTAGGGCTTGTAGGAGAAAGTTTTAGAAAGGGCAACTTCTATATATATAGCTAGGGTTCTCCTATATAGTCGTAACCTTTTGATCATAAAAAAGAAGCTCTCTCTCTCTCTCTCTCTCTCTCTCTCTCTCTCTGTTATATGTGTGTATGTATGATTGCTTGCTATTAGATTGATTCCTAACAAATTTATTATTATTTGATATTTTTAGCATGATATATGAAAATGTTGATGGGCAAATAAATGATGCATTTACAAAATGTTATTATGAGTAGACAATGACATTTAGTAAATGTTATCACTAGAGTTTCTATAGTGTTAAGCAAATGCTATGTTTTATGTATAGATGACAACACTTAGTAAATGCTATGATAAATAATCTATAACACTCACTGTTGTTAAAACACTTCTAATGGCAATCATAAAATGTTATACTTTTATAGCATACGGTAAAACGTTATTATAAAAAAGATAGCATTGCTTTTCACAATAGTCAAAAATGTTATCATAGTCTTTTATAGCATCTTTCGAACGCTATCATCTCTCTTTTGAAGTAGTGATTACACTCATGGGTTTGGACTTACTTGGACTTTTTACTATACCAATATTACTTTAATTATCCTCATTTTCAATCTCTTTACCGATCCTCTATATTCTAAGTATTCCTCTACATTGTTCTTTCTCTCCCCATTGTTGAAGAACTAATTAACCTTTTTATATAAGACAAATGTCATCTTATCTCTTTTGGGCATTTATTTTCCACTCTTACCAATCAACTGTATTCTTTAATACTATTGTTGTTTCTTCTTACTCTAAGTTAACTTTCTCATATGATCCTTTAATGGTTCCTTATCCACCTCGCATTCGAACATCATATAAACATACCAAGGGAAACATGAAGAAAGAACCTAAGATCCTAATCAATTATCATAGAACGCAAGGTACACCACTTAGGTTGTATCCTGCTGCTTCACCTTCTACAGTTAGTAGACGAACGTCCAAGTGTGAACAGAAGAGGCGATCTAGCATGTAAAGTGAAAAAATTATTTAGTATGGAATGTGAATCCGGAATCCATAGCGTCTACTCGAGTACTATTCCGTAAAACCCTCTTTCAACATCTCTCATTCCCTCCAACAAACAAAAAAAACTTCTTAGCTAAAGAACCAATACATAATTCGTAGAGTGGTTGGACCCTGCTTACCGATGTACTATATTTGAGGCGAGTTTTATTGAAGAGCATGCATCTACCATCATCAGCCGAATAAAAATCATCACTAACCCACCCAAGTTTAGGTGTGTGAAATGGGCCGGGATAGGACCAACCCAACCCCGTAATGTTAAGGCCCTTATGAAATTAGGGTTGGGTTGGCCCGACCCTCAGCTGCATTAAGGGCTGAGCCGGCCCTGCCCATAGGCTTATAATATGAACCCTTACCCACCCATTGGCCCTAGTGTTAGGGCTTAGGGTGGGGCCCGTTGGGCCAACTTTAGTAACTATTACAAAAAAATAAAGTAAAAAAATAAAAATCATATTAAATTCTTAAAATATTATACATATAATTCTTTTAACAAAACCATTAATAAATTTAATATAAATAATGAAAATCACGAGAGGGGGATATATGTCTTACCAGCTTACCTCTATACGAACATGAATCAAAAGATAAAATAAAATAAATACTCAAGAGGTACTCATATGGTCTTCAATCAAAAATAACTAAACAACTATAATCTCAGGTCTCCCATTAGATCTTCGAGGTCATGTAGATCTTCATCTTGAAGTCCTTATTCAGCTTGGAACCAATCTTTTAAGCATATCAAGGCTTCTATAGTCTCTGGTAACAAACAACTCCTACACTTGCTCAACACCCACTCATCTGCACTAAATACTGACTCAGAAGCTACGGTAGAAATAAGAATAGTTAACAAATCTCACACCATTACAACAAGAATAGGATACGTGCCCTCGTTAGTCTTTCACCAATCCAATAAATCGAACGAATCTTTACTGCTCACTTTAATTAGAATTTGGTCAAGATATCGCTGCAAATCAGATACACAACCCTGACTTGAAGAAGCTCCACACTTTGACAGCAAGGCAAGTACCATGTCGTCTTCATCAATCAACAAAGGAACTGCAACACTCAGATCACATTCATCATTACAAAATTTTCGTTAGTACTCCTCAAACATATCTTTTAGTTTAGTTTTGTAAGTTTCCATCATTGACGACTCAATAGCTTCACATCCATAATTTATTTCTAGACATAATTCAAGGATGTTAAACTTATAACCTGGGTCCATACATGAAGTTAACACTAGAACAATCAGAATATCACCCTAGTACTTGATATACTTACCTTTCATGTTTTCAAACAAAAGTCTACAATATGGATCATTTGCATATTTCTGTAAAGGCAGTAAAATTTTGTTCACCTGATAACAAAATATACTTGAGGTAACATATGTTGTTTTGGAGAATATTCTAATAGTATCATAATAAACTTTGCAAATACCTTTTGATAAGGTATTGCTGTATCTAACATAAGATAGGTCGTATTCTATTGATATTGAATATCCAACGGTAATTTCCTCGTCTTTATATTGAGTGTTTTACAGGCATCAAAAAATCGTTGTTGCTTGTATTGAGATGATCTAATATGTCGTATGCTCTCTCGGATATTTTCAAGAGAGCTCTTAACAAATTTAAGGGCATCTTGAACCAATAGATTTATGATATGGCAATTACAGAGTACGTGAAAGAACTGTTTACTCAAAGTTTCTCTACTCTAAAAAAGAGTCTCTTTTAACATGTTGGCAGAAGAATCATTATTGGGTGCATTATCTAAGGTCAAAGTAAATACCTTATGAGTCAAGTTCCAACCAAGAAGGTAAGAATAAATAGCATCACATAAAATATGACCTGTATGAGGAGAAGGGACCATGGTAAAGTTAATGATTCGCGTGTGAAGCTTCCAACCATTGCTTATGAAATGCGCAGTTAAGCACAAGTATCCCAACTTCTTATTTGAGGTCCACATATCCGAGGTAAAACATATCTTCCCCGGAATCCTGCACAAATTTTCTTTTAAAATGTTCTTTTCAACCGCAAAAAGATTCATGACATCATTCTTCATAGTGGTTCGGCAAGGTGGTTTAAATTGTGGGCCAAATGAATTCTTAATCCATCGATGAAATGCAAGTTTTTCCAACTTATTAAAGGGTAGTTCTCCTCACGAACAAAATATATAACGGTCTCCCTACGAGCTCTTGTTTGGTCAAATATGAAAATAAAAACCGCACCCAACGAATTTCTACCCATAATGGTTTGATTAATGTCAGTTGTGGTTCTCCTTACACATTCTTGAGCATGTCTATGCAAGTGGTTGGTTCCACTATTACCTCCACAAACAAAACCTTTGGTGCAATACTTACAAATAACCCTTATTTGTTCGGTACCATGAGCAATTTTTATTGCCTTTTTATCGAAATGCTCCCATGCTTCCAAAATCTTATTCTTTTTTGATGATTTTTTTTTTGTAACAGAAACCGAAGGGGACCCTACCGATTCTAATAGGGTTGACATCATAGCTTCATACTGAATGGGTGAGTGAAAATTAGCCGAGTTCGAACAAGATGGAGTTGGAAAATCCATGGCATAATCCATCGATTTATGAGATCTGCAAAAAATAAAATAAAATAAAAATAATGATTAAAAAAAATTCAACACATTAGTTTATGAAGCATGATAAATGTTTGTTTAATCTCAATTATCATACTTCATAACTTATGTTAAAGAAATTATAAACAACATTAAGACAAACTAAGATAATTACTTACAGAGATTGGTGTTGTGATATGAAGGATATGGTGTGAGGATTCCCTACTTAAATAGTGAACTCTTACTATATTTTGATGGGAAAATATACTATGAATATATGTTTGATTTACTGCAACATAGCAATGTTAGGGGTGAACGTGCGAAATACACCCCCCACACGCAATTTGGTTTTATCCGTTATCTTTATGTCATACAAATAATCAATCAAGAAGTATAGAAACACAATTAACATGCACACAAAACACAATATTTACTGGATGTTCATCTTAAGGCTACTCCCTACCACTAAGTTAAAAATTCAATATGTATCCAAGTTCAATTGCAAGCTCTCAAGAGATTCCAACAAACATGGAATTCTCTGATCTCATAATACTCTCACATAGATTTACAAGAGAAGAAGAAAACAATAGATCCATCAAGAACCTAAAGATTACCTCAACAAAGACCATGCTGCATACCTTCTTCTTGAAACCCTTTAATCTTCTCTCTTCATTGATTTCTCATCTTAACAACTAAGAGGTACTTCCCCTCTCACCATCAAATCCCAAGATAACACTCTCCACCTTCTACCTTGAAAAGACCAACTCTTTACAAGGTCTATCATAGAGGTTACATCTCTTCTAGATTTTAAGTTTTTCTCACAGAGGCTTTTTAACTCACAAACTGTATAGAGGCTTTTAACTCACACTCTATATTTATAAACTCTCTATTAGATCATCAACAAAGTATGCATCACGAGACAAACCATCTCCTTGGAATAAATTCCCTTCAAAATGCACTTAACAAAACAAATACCGCAGTTTTTGTTCGAACGACCTGAGTCTCATTCGAACGACTTTATGTTTCGTTCGAACGACTTCCTCTATTTTGAGCTGTAACCTAACAAACAAGAATATGTATTGATATACTATTAGTAACAAAATATGCTTATATTATGTATTGATATTTTGCTATATTTTTTGATAAAATTATAGGGAAAATATAAACTTTATTACTATAATATAAGTAAGAATAAAAATTGGTTTACTACAAAATGGCATGTTAAGGATCCCTTATATATTATATTGGAAGAAATTTAAATATTTTATGATGGAAAAATTATAGTAAGAGTAAACTATTTTACTTCAAAATGAAAAAAAAATGATCCCTTATATTCATTACAAATTTAAAATATACATTGCCTATCAAAATATATGCTAAAAATTGGATATAGATACTAGATAGTATTACATCAAATTTAAATTGTAGTAACCTACTCGCAGCCTTCCAAGACTAATCGAATACTCGATGGCTACATCGAAGCCTACCAATGACTCAAAGCTCAGGGAACCTACAAAACAGACAAAGGCATATGGCCTACCCGAAGCCTTCCGAGACTAACCGAGCACTCGAAGGCCACATCAAAGCTTAGCGAATACTCGAAGTCTATTATACTCAAAACCGTCTAGGCACAGAGACTACACGAAGCTTTCCAAGACTAATCGATCACTCGAAGCTTACTGCAAGATTCGAAGTCGAAGGCATTCGTACAGCAGACAGAACCCAACACAAGTTTTAAGACGACTTTGACCATTTCAGTGTATGGTTGAAGGTAGACAAACCTGACAGATATCTCACCAGATAATTCAACAAAACAAGCCACCGGACAACTACAGTGGCAGAACCGACCTTCCGTATGGGACAACTACCCCAAAAGGGTATATATGTGATATGACCTCTCTATGATGACTCATATTTTCCTATTTCTTATAAATAGGGGAGGGAAGCCATCATAAAAGGGTTAGAAAAACTCAACCCAAACCTCCCCATAAGATTAGAAACCTTCGAGCATATTCGAGCTCCGACCAATCCGAACTGTAATCCCATTTATATATTCAACTCCCCTTTCAAATCCTCGCTAGAGGTCGTGGTGAATCCTATTTCTTGGACTTCAAGAAAGTATGTCCACGTAGTGTAATCTCATACTGTTAGTCGACTTTCTTATAAACCTCTTATAATGACCATAATCCCACGGTGTAAGAGTGTGAACTCCCCTCTACGAGATTACGCCCCTATATTTGGCATCGTCTCTACTATACCCACTGTCCTCAATCTTTTTTTCTTTCTCCCTCTACCCATATTTGATGGCCCCACCCTCCGTTCTACCTCAGCCATTATTGGCACCCCTACCGACTGTATTGCCGCCCAGCTGACCCTCATAAGCCAACAGTTCACTCAGGCAGAGGAGTGTCATACCAACCAACTTTGCCTCGAATGCGAAGATCACCGTCAGGAGCTCGAAGCCAAATGGAAATACCGCTTGGAAGAAAATGACAGACAACACCAAGCTCTCGATGTGCTATGCCACACAGTTTTGGAACTACAACAAGTACAAACCCAAGATGACCCTGTGCATTCCCAATCCCCTGTACCCTCGCGCATATCTGCCCGTGCGTGTCAAGGCCCCCACCCATATACTGAGGTCCCACCGGTCCACCTTGGTACCGAATGTGCCCCAACTAATATACCCGAAGGTTCGATACACCTCGGCATCCCCATTTTAGAGAACTCATCCGATTCCACTCCTTGAACTTCCCGACATCCCCCAAGACATCCTGGTCGGGAATGCCTGAGAGAACGCAATGCCGGGGACACTCCCAACTCGCGACCCTACCACCCGCAACCTCAGTATTCTCCCTCTCAAGCAGCCTATCTCACCCAATAGGAGCTCAACCAGAAAATCTACGCTGCCATCTGCATCAGTGCTACCCCCAATCTAAACTCTTGGAGTCGCCTTAACAATCAAATATGCCCGAAGCTCCTCGCTGTTGAGGTGCCTCTGAACTACCATACCTCAAAAATTCACAAATATTGAAATACCAATCCTCAATCCCATGTACTCGAGTTCCAAAATGCTTTAAGCCTTCACTCCTTCACCGATCACATCCTCTATCGAATGTTCCCTACTAGTCTTGCCGATAACGCCCTCAATTGGTACCATAGCCTCCCCATGGGTCCATTCAAAGCTTCGAACCCCGAAAACTCAGTATCAAAGTACTTGAACTCCCAAGTATCGACCAGATGGAAATTAATACCATCAACACTAGGGGTGAAAGTCTTGATCCCGAAGACTGGTGCACACCCTTCCTCGCGTACTTCAACCATTCCACATTACCCGTGCAAATCACCAAGCAGAGTACACCTCAAATGCATATCTCAACAAGAAGCTGCCACTATCATTACTGAGTTACATGAAGGGAATTGTTGATCCCATACCGCCGGCCAATCTATGGCTCTCCATGCGATAACATAAGGTTTGTTTTGGCCGAACATGAAGAAGTAGGCCGAAGAATATATGAAGCACTGCGACAAATGCCAACGTCACGCCCATGACATCAAAAGCCTCTCACAAGACCTCCACTGTAACCAAGTAGTTTGGCCCTTTAAAAGATGGGTCATCGATCTTGTGGTCCTCTTCCCTAAAGCTTCGAAAAGCAGAGAACACATCCTAGTCGCCACAAATTATTTCACTAAATGGGACGAAGCCGTACCATTATGTCGAACTAGAGAAGAAGAGGTCACCAAATTCCTCTGAAAAAACATTATCATAAGGTTTGGCTGCCCACATATGATTTAATGCGACAACGGACCATAGTTCATCGAGAACAAGGTTCAAACATTCCTTAAAAAATACAACATCATCCTCTCTCCATTCACACTGTATTTATCACACCCCAAAACTTAATATTTAAAACTTATCAGACTATGCATCTCAAGGACGTAAGCATGTCAGGCATCCCCAAAAGGATAACCCTAAGGATGTAGTAATTAAATGAATTAACACAACTACACTCACACAATTTTAGTACGCAGCGGCAATATCAATCAAACAAACGTCAACCCAATAACTTATATGAATCTGCCATGAACATGGCTACAACTAGAGAAATAAAATAGAATCTCACATTAACAGAAAATAAACTAAAAGAACGTTGTAACAGCGCGCTCCTAGGTGCTACCCCTAGAAGTCACGAACATCCTGCTAATGACCTGGTCCTGAAAATGTATCGCGCAAGGCGTTAGCAAGTTACAGCTAAGCAAGTACAAAATCCTTAAAGTAATAATAAAAGATAGTGTTGTATAATTAACGAACTCAGGGAATATATTAATTTCATAAATACTTTGTTGTAGCATCTAAGTTAAAGTTTAGGTGTTTTGTTGACCACATGTAAATTAATAAGGTTGCATTCAATCTCTCTTAGAACTTTGATAACGACTTCTAATGTCTGAAATGGTTTGGTGTCCTAAGCGTCATGTATCCAATAGGTCATTAGAAAATCCCTTCCATCCTTTGCTCGGAAGAATAATTATCTTCGTCCTCTGCTCGAGAGAATAATCTAGTCCTCTCTAGATGTTTCTCTTTTAGGGCTTAGTACCACGAAGATGCCTGTGATGTAACTCTTCGACCTGACCAATATCTTTTAGAGATTAGTACCTATGGAGATGCCATAGAATCTGCCAATTCTTGTGACCTGACCAATGCTCTTTCAAGGATTTGTACCCATGGAAATGTTGAAGGTTGACCACTAGACTTGGCCGAAACGAATGCTCAACGGTGCATTAACTTATAGTCATCGTACACGATATCTCAAACAAGACTCTCTTTATACAACCTCTTTGGATCTCAACTCTTATTTCTAGTCTTAATAATTTAATTAAGTACACTACTACCTCTAGCGTATAATTCTTGAATAACGATAAAGTTGCCAAAATCGCTCTACTTAACATATGACCTTGAACTCCTTCTCTATGTTATTGACGCCTCATATAACTAATATTCATCTTACTATAAACACAACTTAGGATAGACTCCTATCCTTATACACTCATAATTTGTTATGAAATCGCTTAAGTGTGATCTGCCTATAATTTCCTTGTATTTTATATGGCGTTAAATAACCTCATTAATACAAAAGTCCTATAAGTATACTTCGTTTAGAAATATTATCTCTCTGACCCAATCTCAACACTTAATAATTCTACATAAGTACATGTGAATCATTACTAGTCCCATCCTTACATTAGTTACTTAATAATTCTACATAATACATAAGTACATGTGAATCATTATTGGTCCCATCTGTAAGAACATCACCTTGGTTGTTGATAAACTAATATAGGTTTATTCATATAAGTAAACTCTGGAGATTACAACTCTATCACTACCCGTGATTTAAAGAGGGTTCAAAGCCCTACAAGAAGGTACCTCATGGAGAACAATAATTATACGAGTTAATCTATATATCATTATATTTAAGGATCGATGCACTTACCTCGTAAAATAAAGGCTAAGCACCACAATTTTCACTAGCAAAATTCCTCCGACTCGCTGAAGATTCGTTCTCGTTTCCTTTTCGCCAATCGTCGTAGCGTTGATTTCCTCTCTTGCGTACTTCATTGGGTGGCAGAGAATAGACGATAAAGTTGATCTCTTCTCCTCTCTACTACTCTGTCTCTCACTCTTCTTCTTGGGGACGTGTTAGTTGTATCTTTGTTGTTAGGGATAAAATCTCCTCTTTATTGAAAAAGGTAGCCCACCCTTTAATCTAAAACCCTAGTCACCTTCCTCCAACTCACGTGGCCTTTACTTCTTAAAAAGAAAGGCATAAGGAATATCTTGTGCACCCGGTAGTAGTTTTACTATAATAGCCCAACTCCAAACCTTATATAACTAAATCTATAGTAGTTTAAATAAGGTTATATATACTTGAAACGAATCTAAATGCTGGGGCATTACAGTATTACCCCCAAGGAAATGGGCAAGTCGAAGCCATCAACAAAACTCTAGTCGATGGTCTTAAAAAATACATTGACGAGAAGAAGGGGCGCTGGGTTCAAGAGCTACGACATGTACTCTGGGTCACCGTACCACACTACGGAAAGCAACGGGTTGTACTCATTTCCTATTGGCCTATGGCACCGAAACAATCTTACCCACTCAATTTGAGGTCCCAATACGCGACCCCGACCTCCCAGATGAAGACAACGAGTTTGAACTCGGATGTAGCATACTATGGATCGATGAAACCTGAGATCGATCCCTAGCTAACCTCGGGCGTTGCCAGATCTCTCTCAAGAAATCATACAACAAGAGGGTGCGATCACGAAGCTTTGATATAGGATACTTGGTCCTTCGTCGAGTCACCCCCTCCTCGAAACCACGCAATGCCGGCAAGCTAGCCGAATCTTGGGAAGGGTCATACGTTGTATATGACAAAATAGATAGAGGATCTTATTGCCTTATGACTAAAGATGAGGAACCTCTACTTAACCCATGGAATATAATATAACTAGTATCATACAACAGGCCGCGACCACTATCCCTCACCACCGTTGTAACTACTGTTGTAACCACCGTGTAATCCATAAACAAATTTATTCAACCTTTCGCATTGCATCACAGCTCATTGAACTTCTTGATTTGGGCAAATCTAAGTATCTAGTTAACCCTTCGACCTGACTGATACTTGGGGGCGACCTCAAAGTTTTTTAAAGTTTCAATTCGAGCAAATCCGAGTAGAATGAATAGTAAAACAACTAAGCACTCGGGGGCAACATCGGGGTCGACCACGTCTTGCTACGTTCAGAATCGAACCTGCGGATAGAAATACCTGGGGCAATCTCGAAGCTCAATGAACTTCTTGATTTGGGCAAACATAAGTATCCAGTCCACTTTTCGACCCGACTGATACTTGGGGGCGACCTCAAAGTTTTTAAAAGTTCCGATTTGGGTAAACCTGAGTGGCATGAATAGTCGAGAGGCTAAATACTTGGGGGCGACATTGAGGCCAACCACTTCTTTCTTCGTTCAGGAACGAACCCGCGGATAGAAATACCCGGGGGCGACCTCGAAGCTCAATCAACTCTTCGATTTGGGCAAATCTCAAAACCCCATGGATAGAAATACCTAAGGGCGACTTTGAAACTCCAATCTGCTCCACCATTCGGTCAGACAAAATATCAACATACACCAACAAGTTCAAACAAAATAATAATGCATCATTTACATCACCATCACAAAACAAAAAAAGAGAGAAAGTTTTCTTACAAATACCTTACCCATAGCAACCAACTTAACAATGTCTTTCTACATACTCATAATAACTCACACGATGGGATTCTCTTAGCCCTCTTCAGGAACAGGAATTCCAGCGGTACCAGAAGTCTCCCCAATATACGCGACTTCCTCATTTTTCATATTGGTCACCCTGACAATAGGAATCGGCTCCATCCCCTCAGCTTCTACCACACCCTCAACACTCGAACTGGGCAGTTCTTCTGAAGGGTAGGGTTCGAAGGTGTCCAGATCATAGCCCAACTCATCTATGAATTACTTCAAAAATGAAGTTACATTGTACTCCTGGTCGAAGTCTGCCTAGAACCGTGCATGATTATCTCTCAGCTTCACCTCTAACCCTGCCACCTTCGCCTCACACCGCCCGACCACATCCAGGTTCTCCTTAGCCGTATCAGATCGAACTTAAAATATCTCTCATTCTAGTTTGGCGACTCAGGTGTTCAGAGACATGATGGTTCCCTTTGCGAGCTCCTCTCCATCAACTGACTCTTTCAACCTCTCACCCGATACTTTCTAAGCCTTCTTAAAAAAAATTAGCCAAACATGTATCTACACAATAACAAATACTTTAACCATTTAGCAAGTTTATCCAATCAATAACAAACATTTTTTGGTTAACAATAACATATACCTGGTGTCACACCAACTCTGCCCGACGCCCTGCTTTATCTGGGTTTGAGGCACATAAATGCATTATCGACTCGATTGTAGCTCGAGCAACATTCTCTTGTTCGGTCACAAGCTGCCTGACCTCGGCTGAGTTTGACCCTTCGTTTATCTGATCATGCAACCTCTTTCGAGGCATCGTCCTTATCACCTGAGCACTTAACCCATTACCAGTACTTTTTCCCTTACCCTTCTGTACCGGTTGCACTCCCTCTTGGGAACTCGAGCCTCGCCCCCTTACCTCGGTCGCTGCCGCTGCAACTCTACGATGAGTCATCGACATGAAGTTCGACTTTGGCCTCGTTAAAGTATTGCAATCCATCTCATTTACCACTTTGGGAGGGGCAGCCTTTTTTCTCCTCTTCGAAGGTCCAGCTGCGGCCGAAGGTCCTTTGAGCAGTGTATCTGTTTTCTTCCGCCTCTTCCTCGATATCTTTAGCCTTTGAAAGACTTTGTTTATTCGCTTTTCGCTTTCGTCGATCAGATTGTCGAGGTAATATCAAGGGTTTTGTAGCAGTCTCAACATCTACAGCAAATACATATTCAAATTCAAGCAATAGCCGAAGTAACGCAATACAAGATACTTGAACATACACTTACTCGACAACCTATGGGTTAGAACAAGATCAACTTCACCATCTGTATATTCAAAATAGCCCTTCACCACCACTAAGTCCTTATCCCACCCACGACCAGTCGAGCACAGGTCAAACAACCAAGGCTTCTCCAGATGACACTGAATGTGGTACGTTCCCACCTTCTTATTCCCCTTCCTCAAGTAGAACGACACCATGTCGACCCACTCGATCACAGGCCTCCCTTCGCGTACCAGATCTCTATTCAAGCCCTCGATAACCCTTATCATCTTATAGAAGTTCTCATTCATTTGGCACGGTGCCACATCCAAAAAATTTAGCACCTCCTTCATCAATCGTCGAAGGGGCAATTGCATTCCCAGTCGAATTTGCCCCTTGAACGCCATCATCCCTTCACTGGATACGTCCATAAATGAAAACTCCGACCTTCATGACACCAGAACAATACCTTTCCCCACTAGATCGTGTTTTAACATAAATCGACCAAGCCTAGCTTGCTCATGGGGTGAGACATTTCCCGTAAAAAAGCCCTCATCGCATGTCTCTTTACTACTTCCCTCACTCTCGCCCTCCTCCTCCCTATCTCCATCATCCCCTACATTCTACGCACGGTTAATCTCAAGCTCTTCCTCCTCTTCGTCACTCTCCCCAACTACCCGAGCTCTTTGTCGGTTTTGCCTCACCGAACTAACTTTGGGCACCATCACTGCCAGAAGTACGTCGGTCCCTGTGCCTAAAGTACATTTGCCCCAACTTGACTACCTTGGCATCCACGAACACCTCTTTGTCTTCCATCTTTTATTGGTAACGAGTCTTCATGTTGGATCTCTTAGCCAAATAGCAAGAGGAGCATTATGAACAGAATTTGAGCACCCACCATCTAAGCCCTTATTTATACCATGGTTAAGGGAGCATTAGTACCCCCTTAATTAGCATAATCACCATCAATGCCCTTGGAAATTGGCACATTAACACCAGTCAACCATACAACTTCCCATGCATAACAGTTTTTCTCAGCACGCGCCATCTACAACAAATTCTGAGGCCCCAACTGAGAGGGGGCGAATGTAGTAGCTTACTCCCAGCCTTTCAAGACTAATCGAATACTCGAAGGCTACATCGAAGCCTACCAAATACTCGAAGCCCAGGGAACCCACAAAATAACCAAAGGCATATGGCCTACCCGAAGCCTTCTGAGACTAACCGAACACTCGAAGGCCACATTAAAACTTCCCAAAGACTCGAAGTCTATTATACTCAAAACTGCTTGGGCACAAGGCCTGCACGAAGCTTTTCAAGACTAATCGATCACTTAAAGCCTACCACAAGATTCGAAGTTGAAGGCATTCATATAACAGACATAACCCAACACAAGTTTCAAGGCGACTTCGACCATTTTAGTGTATAGTCGAAGGTAGACAAACCTGACAAACAGCCACCAGACAATTCAGCAAAACAAGCCGCCGGACAACTACAGTGGCAGAACCGACCTTCCGTACGAGACAGCACCCCAAAAGGGTATACATGTAATATAACCTTTCTATGGTGACTCATCCTTTTATATATCCTATAAATAGGGGAGAGAAGCCATCATAAAAGGGTTAGAAAAACACAGCCCAAACCTCCCCATAAGATTAAAAACCTTTGAGCATATTCGAGCTCTGACCAATCCGAACTGTAATCCCATTTATATATTCAGCTCCCATTTCAAATCCTCGCTAGAGGTCGTGGTGAATCCCATTTCTTAGACTCCATGCAAGTATGTCCACGTAGTGTAATCTCATAATGCTAGTCAACTTTCTTATAAACCCCTTATAACGACCATAATCCCATGATGTAAGAGCGTGAACTCCCATCTACGAGATTACGTACCTACATAAATCATGTTTTAAAAGGCTTAGTACGGGCGGGTTTAATGAGGTTAGATAAAGTGTGAAAGGGCTGGGCTAAGGGCTGTAAATATTAGACCCTACCCTACCCTACCATTTGTAAGGGACGGGTCAGCCCAACCCAACCCAGGTCTTAGATGTTCAAAGTAGGGCTTTGAAGGGCTCAATTCCTATTTTTTGAGGGTCGGGTCAAGGACCAGAGGGTTGTTTTCACAGGCCTACCCAAGTTGCACCCTTACAAAAATGCGTAGGAGAGAGGGGCAGTTGACGTTGTCGATTCTATATCGTTGCTTCAACTGCCTGAAGGAATTTGTGAAGTAGTAACTATAGGCCTATTTTTGGATCAGATCGGATCGGAAATAAAGGGGGTCAGAATTTTTCTAATTTTTTTTCGAAACTATAAAATCTATTCCGATCCAATCTAATTTTTTTCAGAACTGTAAAAATAAAACCGAATTCGAAATTTTTGGAAATTTCAGAATTCAAAATATTTCAGAATAACAGAATTCTCACTTCTTCAAATCAAACCATAATAACAGAGTTCTCACTTCTCCAAGAATTAAATATTCAAAATGGAAGTCAGAGGAGAACTGAAGCCAAATATGAGATTTAACTTTTCTTCTTCGCTGCGAATCAAAATCGAGGCAGTGGAGAATGGAGAATAGAGGCAGTGGAGATTTAACTTAAAAGTAGAGGGAGTGGAGGCAATAGGGATTTAACTTAAGAGTGGAGGGCAGCGGAGAATAGAGAAGAATAGGCAGTGGAGAATGCCCTAGGTTAATAATATTAAGGTCTAATGTTTTATGTTTCAATTCGAATTATTCAGAATTAAATCGGATTAGAGGGATATTCAGAATATTTTTCAGAATAATTGGATCAGAGGGTATTCAGAATAATTGGATCAGAGGGTATTCAGAATAATTGGATCAGATGGTTTTTAGAATAATTGGATCGGAAAATTCGGAATAATCGGATCAGAAAATTCGGAATTGCACACAGCTATCCGATTTCATTTCGGAAATATTCGGAAATCGGATTTTCGGAAATCAGAATGGCAAAATATGGTTCCAAAATCAGAAATATCGAATCAGAAATCGAAAAAAATCGAAAGTTCGGACAAAAGTTGTAGCCCTATGAGAGCATCTCACACTTTTTTCCCTGGTCCACCCAGAATTTTACTTCTCTCGTCACGGAAAATACTTTTTCCTTATGAGAAAAGAAAATAATATTCCCCAGCAAACACTTTATTATTTCCCCAAAGTTCATTCCTGATTCGCGGTCCTCCCAAAGGCCTAATTTCTCCTCTTATTTCACAACAAACCCTAGAATCGAGATCGATCAATCCTCAAAGGTTTCGTAATTCATCTGTAAGTCTTCGATTTCCTTAATAATTAGATCTCATTGATCAATCAATCAACCAATCACCATGTTTGTATCATTTGTTCTTGTTTTGATCTTGTATTTGGTTTCCATGGTGTTTTAATCTTTTAGGGTCTCATTTCAGCTATGATTTTGTTGCATTAGAAAGTAGTAATTAGGGTGTTTGAGATTGTTTGCTTTGTTCATGTCAATCTGATTTCGTAATTTGAGGTGATATGTTAGATCTGATCAAGGCAACAAGAACTTAATCGAAATACAGAGACGTTGGTTTCGGTTCTGATTTTGAAAAAAAGGGTTTTGGGTTTTAGTTCTTAGTAATCTTGATTAGAGTTGATTAGGGTTTTGGGGGGTTTTTAGGATTTTATTGTTTCCAGGATAATCATCTTAAGATGGGAATGGTGCAATTCCAGCTGGGAGAGGGGTACATGATAAGTAATGAAATCAAGTTTTGAAACTTTAACTTAAGGTGTGAATTG
The DNA here is from genome assembly GCA_014058105.1 of Kingdonia uniflora. Lineage (NCBI taxonomy): Eukaryota > Viridiplantae > Streptophyta > Magnoliopsida > Ranunculales > Circaeasteraceae > Kingdonia > Kingdonia uniflora. Next base: position 6,648,627 of record JACGCM010001281.1, read on the forward strand.
GCCGACACTAAACACACTAACCGTTTCCATGACATCCTCATTGTCAATGATCCATTGTTATACTAGTTTTAATACTATTGATTAAATAGTATTTTCGATCAGTACAAACTTTACTACAAACTCTTATGCTTGGAGTAGAGATAATTTCCCTCCACTGCACAATGAAAAGGATCTCATTTTGCATAACAGGTGCAACACAACCTTTTCAGATACAAACGAATGATAACAGTTGCATTGATGATCACAACCATTCATCAAACCTTTTGAGAACACCCATGCTCCTACTTCCTTCCCATACCAAGAGGTAGTGGTTCGCTGCTCTCCAGCAGAGCGAGTGCACTCGGAGAGTAGATGATTTGAAAAGGTATAAAGCGTTAAAAGTGAGAAGACTTCTGATGATATATACCCATAGACTACGTTGATGAGGAAGTGCCCGTGCCCTTAAAAGCGACAATACTTCTGATAACATTTAAAGGGGCACCGACGAAGGTCATGAGCCTGGTAAGCTTAGGATTGAGTCAGACATTGAGTCGTTCGCTATAAAGAAACTATTGAGAGAAGCACCTCTGTCTAAGTCTAAGTAAGGGAGGATCACGAAACAAGTCAGTCGTGAGAATCCCCATAAGGGGTCAAGGGTGCTCCAGGAGTGAATAGAATAGGCGACCTAACATGTAAGGTATGATAATTACTTAGTAGGGGATGCGAATCCCGAATTCATAGCGAATGCTCTACTATTCAACATCTTTCACATCCTCATCCCCGATTACTGACATACTACATCTGTGCCGTGTTTCATTGAAGAGCATAAAGACACCTTCATCTTCAGAGTGACAATTTCATCACTACCCCCCCCCCCCCCCCCCCCCCCCCCCCCCCCCCCCCCCGGTTGCTGCTTGCGCTGGATATATGTCGTTCGAGGAATTAGTGAAGTAGCTACCTACATATGCACAACCATTGGAGAGCATCTCACACTTTTTTCCTTGGTCCACCCACTATTTTCCACTCATCTGAGGGAAAACACTTTTTCCCCAGGAGAAAGGAAAATAATATTCCCCAGCAAACACTTTATTATTCCCCCAAAGTTCATTTCTGATTCTCGGTCCTCCCAAAGCCCTAATTTCACCGCTCTTATTTCGCAGCAAACCCTAGAATCCCCAATGGAAGATTTCATCGAGGCCGATTCGATCGATCGATCCTCAAAGGTTTCGCAATTCATCTGTAAGTCTCCGATTTCCCTAATTAGATCTCATAGATCAATCAATCACCATAACTGCATCATTTGTTCTTGTTTTGATCTTGTATTTAGTTTAGATGGTGTTGTAATCTTGATTAGAGTCTCATTGCAGCTATGATTTTGTTGCATTCGAACTTAGAAGGTAGTAATTAGAGTGTTTGAGATTGTTTGCTTTGTTCATGTCAATCTGATTTCTTAATTTGAGGTGATATGTTAGATCTGATCAGGGCAACAAGAACTTAATCGAAATACAGAGACGTTGATTTTTGTTTTGATTTCAAAAAAGGGGTTTGAGTTTTAGTTCTTAGTAATTTTGATTAGAGTTGATTAGGGTTTTGGGGTGTTGTAGGATTTTATTGTTTTCAGGATAATCATCTTAGATGGGAATGGTCAATTCTAGCTGGGTTTTTGGTTAAATAGTATTGTAGTCTCAATTGAAGTTGGCATTTCAGCTAGTATTTTGTTGCATTCTACGGTAGTAATTAGTTTCCTTAAAAACTGGCTTTGTTTATGTCAATCTAATTTCCTTATTTGAAATGTCAGATTCAATTAGTGCAGGAAACCAATAGAAGTATGGATACGTTGATTTCGGTTCTAATATTGATATACAATGCTTTTGGGTTCTAGTTCTTAGTAATCTCAGTTAGAGGTACAATGTTTTCGGTTTTTGGTAGTTTTAAGATTTTAGCAAATAAAAAAATTTGAAGGAAAAAAAAAACCGTATCTGCACCTGGTGCAACATATTTTCTTCGCCCTTTAGTACTAATAATGTCTGACCTGATGAATTACTGTTGTTTGAATCAGGACATTTTGGGACGGCCCATTTGAAAACTTGCGGAGTGTATTGTTAGTGTCAGTTTGCTTAGAAGAATGGCTGGTAGCAGTTCATCTCTCGGTTCCACTATTGAAAAGTCGATATCCAATCCTGATGCTAGCAATGGATCTTCTGAACCCGATGTGTCAGTTGAATCACTGACCCGTAAGATCCAAGATTCGCTTTCCATTGCGAAACAACACAAGTTTTGGGAAACCCAGCCTGTGGGACAATTCAAGGATCTGGGGGACACGAGTTTACCTGAAGGACCGATTGAACCTCCGACCCCTTTAAGTGTAGTCAAGCAAGAGCCGTACAATCTTCCATCCCCTTATGAGTGGACCACATGTAATATCGACTCTGAAGAGATGTGCACTGAGGTTTACAATTTACTGACCAATAACTATGTGGAGGATGATGAGAATATGTTCCGGTTCAATTACTCGAAAGAGTTTCTTCGTTGGGCTCTTCAGCCTCCTAGTTACTTCAAGAGCTGGCACATTGGTGTTCGCGTCAAAACGTCAAAAAAGCTTGTAGCTTTTATTACAGGGGTTCCTGCGAGAATTCGTGCTCATGATGAGGTTGTTTTGATGGCCGAGATCAACTTTTTGTGTGTTCATAAGAAGCTTAGATCGAAAAGACTCGCACCTGTCATGATTAAGGAGGTTACTAGGAGAGTCCATATGGAGAATTTGTGGCAAGCGGCTTACACGGCTGGAGTTGTTCTTCCGACACCAATTTCCACTTGCCAATATTGGCATAGGTCGTTAAACCCTAAAAAACTTATTGATGTTGGGTTTTCCAGACTTGGCCCACGGATGACGATGAGTCGAACAATAAAGCTTTACAAGTTACCAGAGTCGACAATCACCCCAGGTTTCAGGAAAATGGTATTCTCAGATATTCCATCTGTCACAAGGTTGCTTAAGACTTATTTGAGCCAGTTTATAGTTGCTCCAGATTTTAATGGGGATGACGTTGAGCATTGGTTGCTTCCTAAAGAGAATGTTGTGGATAGTTTTGTGGTTGAAAACCCAGAGACAAACACGATTACCGACTTCTGCAGTTTCTACACTCTTCCATCGTCAATCCTTGGGAATCAGAATTACTCAAATTTGAAAGCTGCTTATTCGTATTACAACATCTCCACTGAAACCCCACTGCTTCAGCTGATGAACGATGCACTTATCGTAGCAAAACAGAAGGATTACGATGTCTTCAATGCATTGGATGTTATGCACAATGAGGCTTTCCTGAAGGAACTGAAGTTCGGGCCTGGTGACGGACAACTTCATTATTATCTCTACAACTATCGTATTAAGCATGCCCTGAAACCATCAGAGCTTGGGCTCGTGCTCTTGTAGTTCGAAGATCCAATATTTTGATCTTATAGGGTAGTTAGCCGGAGTACTGCAGTGTTGTTTCTGTTGAATTAATTCAGGTATGTGATTTGTTCTATTTCATGAGAAACCTGAGATGAAATGTCAGGCTACGATGTAAGAGAGAACAAGAACTTAACTTTGTGGCAATTTTTTTGGTCTGGGATGTTTAGACGATTCGAAACAATAGGACTTCACTGGTGTGGAGCATGGAAATTGTTCTGTCAGTTATTGTTTTTCCTTCAAAGTCTTTTAGTATGGAATTGTTGTCTTCAGGATTTGATTCATAGTTGTGTGTTTAGTTTGATTAGTTGTTTGAAACAAGTTTTACCACTTGAGTTTGCTTTGACATGTTTGTTTGCCAGTTTTAGATGGTTAAGGCATTTTCAAAAATGGTTTTTACACCTGTGGCTTCTCTTGAATGGTATTGTAATAATACACTTGGACAATTGGGTCGATTTTTGATTTTTTTTTAGAAAATCAGATACTAGATGTAATATGATTTGTAAAGAAGAAAATTGTGTGCCAATGTCATGTATGTTGTGCAGATCTGCTTGAATCTTGATACTTGTAAATCCAGAAAATTCTGACAAAAATGAGCTCACTAATTTTTGTAGGTTTTTGGTTTATCCAAATTCTGAACCTATTGTTGTGATTGTGGTTTATGCCAATAGGTTTTTGTTCTTTTTCTGCTGTTAATTCATATCCATTTCTTTTGTATAAGTACAGAACGGAAAATGGAGGAACAGGTAGCAAGTATAGGAGTGAAAGAAAAACTGTTTGAGATCCTTTTATCAGTAGTAGTGCTTAACAGTCTGATTACCACGAAACATAATTGCTTCAGTAGATTTTTTCCAATTTATCTGTGACCTACTTCATTCACCCATTTCGAGTTAAGTGCAATCTATAAACATACTTTTCATTTGTGTTTAGTATAGCCCAATTTTACCATAACTCGCCAAAACGCTGAGTCGACTCGTAATAACAAAAGTAGGGTTGAAGCAAGACGAATCAAAATCAAACAGAGTATATAAATAAATATTCTTAAAACACGAAAAAGATCTCTTGGTCTCATTTGATTAGGTAGAGAGAGAAACCTTTCTTCGATCTGCCAAAACCCAAACCCAAAAATCGATTCGATTGATCTGTAAAGGTGAATATCATGACGTACGCATCTCATTTGTTTTGTCACTCCAGAAAGGTATTATTAATTCATCTCAATTGCTAAATTTGTATGTTATGATGGTTTATTTTGATGTTGCAGTATCTTTGGGATGTTGTTGTTTATGTCCTAATTAGTCTAGGAGGGATACCCATTTCGTAATAATTTATTTTTGATAGTTTTGGGTCTCGAGATAAAGGATTGCCTCACTTAGAATTATAGAATTAGTTAAATGAATAAGAGCAGTGTTTGATTGTAAACATTGTTTTTCTTATGGGAGTTGTTTGGATCAAACAATGTGGTTGCCTGTCTTAAAAACTAATTCTATGTGCTATATTTAGCTCACTCATGTTTCGTTTTCAGTTTCTTACTTTGATTTGATATATCATCTTTTGATTTACAGCTGAAGAATGCTCCAAGCATAATACGAAATGAGTATGCGATTTTGGTCCGTTGGTTTTCCAGAGAGGGCTCCTCCTCTAGCAGTAATGGTGAGTAGTTACTACTTCTGAATATCTCAAGTTATAAGTGCAGTTCTAAAGTAGCAAGCAACTTTTGGCACATTTCGCAACTATTAGAAGCTTGTTAGTAAACTCAAACTTTACTGTCACAGCCGAAAAATTAACTTACTCAAAGACTCATACGCACAGGAAGAATTTTCTTTCACTTATTCTAACATTCTTGCTTTTGACTATTTGACTGAAATTTATGAGTTTTCTTGCAAAGCCCTTAATTGCTTCTACTTGCTTGCCAAATGATTAATGTTTGAGTTATGCCGTGTGCTATGGTAATCGATTAATTGATCCATGGACATGGTTATCCAATAATCATTGTTATTAACTATGGTTTATTTCAGATTTTGTGAAGATCCGTGGACATGATTTTTCAAGTACAACCAATAGATTCAACTATAGTTGCAAAGCAAAAGATGTTGACATATTCTCGGTGAGTAGACTTAAGCTAATTTTCCCTATAAGCTTACTTTATTTTTTCCTGCTGTCTTCCTTCTTTGTTTTTCATCATTCATTCTAAATTTTCTCCGTTATTTGAAGTCAATTCTGATGATTACTATGATGTATAGGTATCATTGATGGCACAAGTTAAGGGAAGCGTATCAAGAACGGCAATGAGAGCGAGCAACTCAAGTGCTAGGTCAGTGCAAAATAAATTTATCATGTTTTTCTTAGCCTGCTTATATTCTTTGATCGTAACAATTTCTTGGCAATTGAATATCCCCAATGTTGGTATTTATCAGTTTGCGAGCAGGGCAAAGACGAGGTTTTTCAAGTGATTCAGGTATAGATTGAATTATGTTTTGTTTTTATTTGGAAATGAGATGCTATAAACATGTATATGTGCTTTATATGATGGTGTCTACTGGCTAGAATATCATAAAATCAACTTATTGTTTTCTTTCCAAGAAAAATGAAAACTAAAATCAACTATTAACTAGAAAGGCTAGATGCCTTTGCTTGTAAAGCAAGAAAACTGTGCAGAACTATATAAAATAAAATAACTAAATATAAGGAAATCCTAGTTAATATCGAAGATCTTCTGTCTTTTTCCAATCTCTCATAGTGGTAGAGGGTTGCTATGTATGTGACCAAGAACTAATTAATGCCAACAACAAAAATAGAAAAATCACGAATTTGTTGTATCTGTACAATGCAGTTATAGAAAACAGGAATGTACTCTTCCTTTGTCTATCTCCTTCTTAAGTCTTTGTAATATCCCTCATCAGCCCGTATTGTGATCAGCAGTGTGGGTGACGTGGTGGGTTTGATGGTTTAAAGTTATTTTTGGTATGACATCCTTAGAAGAAATTATAGGTGTATTGGTAAACAATTGTTGAGATTGATGGTCGGGAGACGGGACAGTTTGAGAATATGGGTGGACAATTGGTGGGTGTGGCCCCTCCTTGCTTATAGAAGATTTCTTGAGCTGTTTACTTTCCCTAGGCATAAGTCAACACTTGACTTCTTGTTTGGAATAGCAACAATTGAGATTGGAACGAGATTAGAAAACGTTACAATGATAGGGGCATCACCCTTATTGTTAATTTATCCGAGAGACAAGACTAAGCCCACCCTAATTCCAACAATGATTGTAGGAGCTGGATTCCTCACGAAATGTGTCTCTTGTTTATAATAACACCAATTGAGATTGGAACTAGATTACAAAACGTTGTAATAACAGGGGCATGCCTCTTATTGTTAATTTAACTGAGAGTCTGATTGCAGACCATCCCAATTTCAACAAAGATTATAGAAATTGGATTCATCATGTGATGTCTCTTCAATGTGAGACAGTCTTGCCTTGCGCCTACCGCCTTATATTCCCAATTTTCCTGTAGTCCATCGTATTTGATCTGTTATAGTTCATTCTACCATCCAGTTCTTCACTTGAAAGATAATTCTCGGGAAAAAAAAATCTATATTTCTTTAGTCTTCTTGATAGAACTTCAACCTTAGTTTGATTCAGCTAACCTAGCTTGGGTATGCTGGTATAAATTACTTTAGACTTTGTAGTTGATTTAGAAAAGTTGTTTCCAAGGGGAATTCCTCGGGGGGATGATTATATATGTTGTTTTATTGGAGATATGATATGAACGAAACTCAAGATTTTCAGATGGAAAAAGCAACTAGCGCCCATGATTTAACTGATTATTGAGACCTTGCTCTTGACTCGGACTGAGCCAGTGCTTTTTTTCAGCGGTAGTTCTTCAAAAAAATTGTAACATGTGAGGATATGATAACAGAGATTAGGGAGATAACATGTCTAGAAACAAATAGCAGTGTTAGATGTTCTTGTGGGTGTGTTTTATATTATCATTTAATGCTCATCTGGCATGGTCGGATAGTGTTTTTGTAATCATTTAGCTATTTTTTCTCTTTTCTCAAGACTTCGCCTTTGATCAATGAAGCTCACATATTCAGGTAAACAAATTCTATCAGTAAACAAGAATCGAGAGAAAAAAGAAGCAAAATCAATGGAATAACAACCAAAAGGTTTTGACGCATTCATTCTGGACACTAGGTGATGGGAGTGCAATTTTTTTTATACCTCTTGATATGAAACTTCAAAATGCCATAACTTTTGAACCGCAAATCTGAATTTATTAAAATAAGAAGCGCTTTCTACAATATGTTCCAAATGGCCTACATGATATAAATGATCTATTCCAAATAATTAATATATAATATATTACGATTTGAAGCCTTACGTTGAATTGTTAGTGTTTGGCTATTTTCATCTGACATGGAGTGTCGAAGCAATGATAACTTTATCTCACATAATTAATATGTGTTTTTGTTGGAGTGGAGTTGAGCGCCGAAGACACGAAAAAGTGTTCCACGTAGGGCTGCCAATGGACCGGATCGGGCCAGAATCTTGGTCGTTCTTGACCCGACCCGACCCGTTAAGAAATATAGGGATCATGACCCGATCCGTGATCCTTTATCCGTGATCCTAAAGGATCATTAATTTTGCGATCCTGACCCGATCCTTTAAGGATTTAGGTGATCCTTATCCGATCCGATCCGTTATGCTTAAATCTTTCGAAAAATTTCAATCCTTACAATATAAAGTTCTAGTAATTAACAACGGAACGTATGTTTATAAACCATAGCACTGTATATTTAACATATATATATAATCGACAATATATACCTATAAACCAAAGATATGTATACCAAAATAAGAGACAAAGTTAAAGACTTATTATACATAACCAATAGATATATAACCTTGCTAACGGATTGGGTTTTTAAAGGATCGGGTCATGATGAATCCTAAGCCAATCCGTTAGGTGAAGGATCGGGCCATTAATGGATCGGGTTGTAGAGGATCAATTTTTTTCCGATCCTGATCCTTTGTTAACGGATTGGACCGGATCGGATACAGGGTCAAATCCAACCCATTGACAACCAAAACTGAGTGTCTTAGACACACAAGTCAACTGTTAGACAAGCTAATAATCATAGATAGTCCATTTAAGTGCCAAAGGCACGAGATGTATGTCACGAGGCAGGTTGTGCAGGGTGTTTAAACATCTAGCGGCGATAATTAAACATGACACGAATAATCACTAAAATTTATAAAATACAGGGAGGTTATATGTTCGGGCAACGACTGGTATATGTATAATAACATACATGCTCTCCATCCTGCGACCACTTGCGCATAGCCTGCATTAATTGCTTACATGTTTTTGCGATTGGGGCGAGGTTACCTATGAGTTTTATTATCATCCTTTTTAAAACTAAATTAAGAGATTTATGAAATAAAAAACCCGAGAGATATGTAGCACAGGATATAAATAGCAACAAAGCCTGAAACAATTGGCTTAAAATAGTTGAGAAAGCACACATCAAAGACGGCCCCCCTTCCCTCCACACACACCCTACTCCACAAAAGGAAAAAGAAATTCCACATACACACGGAACAGGAAAGTCTTACAAAAGCCGTTGAATTGGAGATTGTAATGCGTATGCTCTTGAGAACCCCAAAGACAGTTGCTGATATATGGTCTGTGTGCACATGGAGCAGTAACTTATCAAGATCCATACCAACGAGGGCTTCTTCAGTTAGTAGGGCTAGTGTTTGGAAAATGAAACCCAAGAGGTCCGGGGATCAATTCCCACAGGCAGCTTCCAATTCAAAAATAACTTATCAAGATCCTTTTCTTATTGATGGTAAGGATCCCGACCGTTGGATTTTTCTCTATGGCAACTGATCAGGGGGGAGGCAACTTTTCAAGAACTTCATTCCCGAAGATGAGACTCGTGAAAAAATGTTCGGAATAATAGTTTTAAGTCAGGATAAAGCAATATGGAATGGAAGACGTTTGTTTTGCTCAACTGCACTCTCTATCTTCAATCATTACAGCAATATGGATTTTCTTGGACATTTATAACTCTTGTTTCTACCATTAAGGAAATATCAGTCCTATTTTTCATAATATAACATTTTATATTTATATGGTCGTAGAGTTTCCTCCTCACCAAGAAATTGGAATGCCATCTCTCTCTCCTACAATGACAGAGGTATCTGTTTACCTTTCTACTTGCATATGAAGACATTCATATTGTATCCAATCCACTATTTTATCTGATAAGTTATCTCTTTTATACATGCAGGGTAATATTGCACGATGGTTCAAGAAGGAGGGCGATAAAGTTTCTTTAGGCGAAGTACTATGCGAAGTTGAAACTGTAGGGTTTTTGCTGTAATATTTCCATTTAATAAATGTTTTTGGTAAAGATACTTGTTCCCGTAACATTGTATATAGACCTTACACTTTAATCTATTTTTCTCAAAGGATAAAGCAACAGTTGAGATGGAGTGCATGGAGGAAGGCTATCTTGCTAAGATAATCCAAGGTGATGGGGCGAAAGAGATACAAGTTGGCGAGGTATTCAATTTTCTTTTCAAAAAGCGACTTGCATTGCCAAGTTTGTGTTTACTAGCAAATGGGAATTATTGTTTACTACATTGCTCATTCATTGCTTCTGGTTTTACGAAGTTTTAGTTGCACATCAATTTACCTCTCTCACTCAAATGGTTATATTTATTTTGTGAAACTGCTCACTGGCTTAATTGGATTAAGAATCTAATTTCCAAGAATCAATAAACTACTAAATTGTATACAATGTATTTTTAAGATTCTGTTCGTACTTGCCTTTTAATGATGTACTCATTTGAGTTCTCGATTCCTAATATTTACCTCACTGGCTTCAATAGTACTCTGTTTATATGCTGACCTTATCCAGTCTTTAGAAGGTAAAAACAATATTTTGTTTCCGATAAATATTCAAAATATATGTTAATTATAGTGAAGCTCTTCTGACGTAGTATCGAAGCACCAAGTCACTAATTGAAGAGTAGTCTAACAGATACTAACCAAGAAATGATGCTTAATTGAGATTAGAACGTAATAAAAGAGATTCTAGGGTTTGAATACCTAGAAATATCTTGAATCTGAAATTCTTCTTAGTTTTAATAAAATTGCCCTTACAATGGGTGTCAAAGAGTGTATTTATACTAGAGTTACAACAACCCAAAGATCCCAGCCCTTGAATACCCTTATAAGGTTGTAATCTCAGCCCTCCATTATCTAAGGAGTCATATGCTAGTCACATGACTACTCGAAAGTCACATGTTGGCCACATGACAACCTAATAAATCTAAAAACAAAACAATGGTTTACAAACCACAACAAAATAAGGAAAACAAACAACTGAATCATGCCCAAAGCAAGTTTATTAGTGAGTTCACTTTCTATCTTTATGTATCTTGGATGCTCCTTCATCAATCTCCCCAGTGTGAAAATAACACGGCTCCGAGGAGAGCCTTCACAAATTCAACATGTATCTCCCGAGCAATCCTCTCTACCATCTCCTTTGTTATCCAAGTACTTTCGCTTGCTGGTTTGCCCAAGCACTTCACTAAAACTCGCTTATACTGATGACCCCTCCTTGATCTCACTTCTTTGATGTCCTGTACATCTTCAATCATATCTGGCGACTCTTTAGGGAGTTGTGCTTCAGTAATACGAGCAATTGATTCTTCGCCATCAAATCCCTCAAACGAGTACAGATCATAGACGTTGAAGATTAGGCTGATTTGCAAGTGTGGGTGTAGTGTGTTTCATCAAGCAAGCATTAGAGTTAATCTTTTTAAGCACTTTGCATGGCCCAAACTTCCTGGACTTAAGCTTGTAATAATTCTCCTTTGGAAACCGATCTCGCCTCAAATGCACTAAAACTTGATCTTCCTCAAAATCCATCGCTAGTTGATTTTGATTTGCAGCTGTAGCATATTAATCACTATTGGCCTTAAGTGTTGTTTTTTATTTCTTGAATCTGCCCGATGTGCTCGGCAAAAGCCTTCCCATATTCACTCACTTGAGCCTCTTGTGGTAATGGAACTAGATCGGTCGTAGTCCATAAGCTGCTTCAAACAGTGTTTTTTTCTTGGTTCTATTATAAGCAAATTCAGCTTGAGATTTGATAGAATCCCACGTTTTGACATTGCTCTGAACAAGGCATCTCAACATGTTACCCGAACTTCTGTTGATGACTTTGGTTTGACCATCTGTTTGGGGATGATATGTACTCAAATATTTCAGTTGGGTTCCCAAGTTTCCGCCGCAAGGTCTTCCAAAAATGCCCCATAAGCTTCACGTCTCTATCGGAAACAATAGAAGTTGGTGCACCATGCAACCTTACCACTTCACTGATAGATTAGCAATATGTGTAGCATCAATTGTCTTAGAACATGGGAGGAAATACGCCATTTTGGAAAAAGTGACGGTCTACAATAGCGAAAATAGAGTCGTGTCCCTTTGTTGTCTTTGGAAGTACCAACACAAAATCCATGCTCACATCGACCCAAAGACTTTGGGAGTCGATAACGTGGTGTACAAGCCGGTATTATTGTGAACTACCTTTACCAAATTGGCATTTTTTACATTTATTCACCAATGTGTCCACCTCTTTATGCCTTTTGGCCAATAATGGCAATCAGCCCCCATCCCCATTATTTTATCCCTACCAAATATCCTCCTAAGCCATTGCCATGAAGCTCCCTAATGATCTGTTCATGTAAGGATCCCTCTGAAATACATAGCTGATTACCCGTAAACTAGTACCCGTCTTGCATTCAAGTGTTTTAATACCTGACGATCGGAGTAAACGACAAACTCTTTTTACGCTAAGTGATGCTCCCAATGTCGTAATGCTTGCACCAAAGCATAAAAGTCTAGGTCATAAGTTGAGTATCTACGCTTAGCATCAGTTAGATTTTCACTCAAGAATGCCACTGGCCTTCCTTTCTGACTAGAACAGCTCCTATTCTCACATGTGACGCGTCACACTCTGCAGCATAATCCTTTCCAAGGCCCTATTTGTGGACTTTGTCCATTGAAAAGTAACTCCCTTTAAACATTCTGTAATAGGAAACGTAATGGCGCTGAAACGTCGTATAAACCTCCTTTAAAAAGCCACGAACCCATGAAAACTGCGGACATCACCAAGGGATTGTGGTATTGGTCATTCTCGAATAGCTTGCACTTTTGGGTATCTGCCTGTAGACCTTCTGCATAAACTATATAGCCAAGAAATACAACTTTGTCACACGAGAACGAGCTCATTTTAACGTTTACATACAACTTTTCCTTGGTAAGAACCTCCACGACTTGGTGCAAATGAGCCAAGTTTTGTTATTTAAATATCAATATTTTATCAAAATAAATAACTACGAATAATTCCAAGAAAGATTTTAGTACCCAGTAATAACTTTCATAAAAATGCAAGGCGCATTAGAAAGTCCAAATGGCATCGCCACCATTCATAAAGTTCATTCGAAGTTTTGAATGCAGTCTTCCAGTCCTCATCCAAATCTGATGGTACCCACTTTTTTAGTCTATTTAGAACATTTTTGGCCCTGCCAACATGTTAACATGTCATCTAAACCAGGAATTGGGAATAGGCACTTTACTGATGGCGCGACTATCAATTCACATCCTCTGTGACCCATCCTTTTTAGGTTTGAGCGAGGCTCGAACAACACAGACTTTTCTTTTCGCGCACTAGACCCTTATTAATCAAGTCTTTCACTAGTCATAAAACAACAACCAAATTTAGTCTCTCTCTCCCTCTCTCTACTCTGAAACCATGAATGCTGATGAAGGATCCAAAACCACCACTAATGTAGATGAAGGATCCAATAACGAGGTAATGATTTTGGACTATTTTGATGTTTGTTGATGTGAATCGATAAAGTTTAGACTCTTAGACCAATTGATGATCTAAATTGGTCAATTTAAAGACTAAAATCAACCAATTTCAGACCTAATTTGGTCAATTTAAAGACTGAAATCGACGAATTTCAGACCCAAACTGGTCAATTTAAAGACTAAAATCGACCGATTGATGACCTAAATCTAATTTGAGTATATTTTGTTGTTGTTTTCAATTAATCTTTTTAGGTATAATTTTTTATTGAGCAATTGATAGATGCTAATCAGTATCAATTACCGTTGTCGGTCTTTGGTTTCCCAGTTTATACATGTGAGTCTGCGGTGTATCCTAGGTTCAATCTTGGTGATATGCCACTGCTAGCCTCCAAGGTTGGTGTTTCCAAATTGGTGTTAGAGCCTAGTGAATTTCATGTGAATAATCCACAAATTCTATTTGTTGTCCATCTTCAACACTTCGACCAACCATGGCATAAAAACTCAGAGGTCCTTGCTTTCAGCTTCAAAATTTTGCGCAGTAAAAAAGCCATTTACCTTGTTATCCTTAGCTATGTTAGCGACTTCCTCCTTGAGGAGTTGCAAAGTGAACTTCTTCTCACCTTTACTAAATGAATATGTATCGGTTTTTTTATAGTAGGCCATGTCTTTGCCATATAACCACAGCCTTCCCAACAAAACATGACATGCATTCGTAGGCACAACATCATATTGTACCTCATTATCAATATTATTTCCCATAGTGAATTTGACCGATCAACGTGAAGTGACCAGTATCTCGTTTCATTTCCAAAACCGTGCAACCTTGTAAGAATTAAGATGCTTCTCAATCGGTAGCCTTAGCTTCTCTAGAGCTTCCTTTGAAATAATGTTGGCATTACTTCCCCCATCGAGGATGTAGTTACACATTACTACCACAAAAGACTCGCCTGAAAGATATTATGCCGCTTCCAATCTTCTGCCCCGAGTTTGGGTGTTGTCATCACTCGTCGTACTTATAAAGACTCCCTTTCTAACGGTAAAATGTAACTCCACGTCTTCATCATCGAACTCATCATATATTGGATCTAGTACCTCCTCTACTTCACATCCAACCTCTCCTAGGTTCACTTTTCATTAGGGGTGAGCATGAACCGCCCGAACCGACCTAAACCGATCGGGTCGGTTTACAAAGGGGTTCGGCTTGGTTTGGTTCTAAAATGTTAAAACCGAATTAGGTCGGTTCGGTTTTCGGCTTATTGTATTCCTAACCCGCAAAAACCGAACCGAGTTTTGATTTAACCATAGTTAACTTCTTAAACCCGGGTTAGTTTCTCGTTTGTTGTGAACACATCACCTCCTTAAAAAAGGTAATAATTATAGAGAGAGAAATACAAAGAGTGGTAATAAATGTAAAGAGGTAACTCTTCTCAAACAAACAAACTCAATTTAAAGTTAAAACAAGTGGTTCTCAAAAACCAGCAAAAGAGGAGTGGTTCTTTCATCAAAAACAAGAAGAGTGGTTTGGGTACTCATGAGAGAGATGCTTGAAAAAGTTGAACCTCGCAAGTCGTAACGTTCATCCCCGCGAATCTTCTCCCCATCTCTACCGACCTCGGTGAGGGCCGTGTGCACAAGATCTTCGTTGTTCGGCATTTTTGAACAATCTTTCATTTTTGTTTCTCAGAGAGAGAAAGAGGAGTTTTGAAAATACGATTTGAAGAACAACTTGAAGAGAGAGGTTTTTTTTTGTAAAATAGAGATGTTTTGTTCTAAAAGAAGAGTTTTTGTAGTATTAAAACCACCTCTTCTGTTACCACGTATAAGAAACATGTGTGTTTGCAATACCAACACCTGCCGGGGAAAGAAAACTCCTTAAAAAGTTTTGAAACCCGACCCGACCAAAGTCGACACAAAAATCGGTTCGGCCTCGGTTCAACCTCAGTTTTCCTTATAAAATATCAGCTCGGTCGGGTCGGGTTTATGGTCTAAATCGGTTCGGTTCGGGTCCGAAAATTAGAAACCGATTTAGGTCGGTTCGGGTTCAATTCGGGTCTAAACCCAACCTGAGCCGACCATTGCTCAACCCTACTCTTCGTTGCGGACGTGCATAAGAAGTGTGGCCCCTTTATCCTCAAGTGGAGCATCGAATTTGTGAGCCTTTATTTGTCTTTGAAGAGCTCAAAGTAGCACTGTTATGTGACCTTAATCTTGTTATTTTCTTTCCCTTTTCACTCGTATGAGCAGGATTGTTTTTGCTAGATGTCCAACCACTGCTTGAATTTCTTACATCACTTTGGGTTGCATAACTATCTCAATCGCTTTGTGCAGTCATTATATTTCTTAATATGGATCTTCTTGCACCATAAGGCCACACCATCTTTTCTGCCACTAAGGCATATTGTCGAGCATCCTCCTAGTTAAACAAACGAACCACTCCGTACGGGCTTCCACACGTTCCTGCCGCTGAAGCTCTTGCACAGCTCGCGATAACTCTCCAATCATATGCTGCATCTCAGCCATCTCTGTTTGTTGAGCTTGATTTACTCTTCCACCACGACCTCACATCAAGAAAAGATGCATAATTGAGATTAAAACGTAATAAAAATGATTCTAGGTTTTGAATACCTATAAATATTTTGAATCTGAAATTCTTTTACGCAGTAACAAAAATGTTGTTACAATGAGTGTCAAAGAGTGTATTTATACTAGGCTTACTACAACACTAAGATTCGAGCCCTCGAATACCTTTGTATGGTTGTAATTTCAGCCCTCCATTATCTAAAGAGTCATATGCTAATCACATGGCTACTCAAAAAGTCACATGACAACTAGCAACTCTGAAACAAAACAATGGTTTACAAACCATAACAAAGTAAGGAATGCAAACAACTGAACTTCGCCCAAAACAAGTTTATTAGGAAGTTCACTTTCCATCCATGTGTATCTTGGATGCTCCTGCATCGTCTTCCATTTTTACTTCTTGAAAGTTCTTAAAAAATGAGACATTTTTTTAAACTTTGTATTCTGATGTGACCTCGATGGCCCTAGATTGTCGTTCGATTTCCGTATCCACAAGGAATAATAATAAACCTCTCAATCCGCATGTGAGAAGAAATTAAAAGAGGCAAAATATGTTTTATTTGATTGATTGAAGGATCAAATAGTTACGATGCTTCTTGAGATCTCTTTTTTCAATGTCAAGTGGAATGAGATCCTAACTTAAGAACCTCGAGTCTTGTCAGAAATGGTATCAAAGCCGAGGACGGCTCATTCCTAAGATGGGGGGATTGTAATAGTCCCACCTGTTAGGATTTTGTGTCCAGAGTGTGACTTTATGTATAGGCGCGTACTCTTACTTAGCATTGAGGCCTTTTTAGAGACAAAGAAAACCTCAAACCTCTATGTGGAGATTGTTAAGTGGGAACAACATTGGCGCGAGAGTGGGGGCTACATTATGTCTACTTTTATTTTGTATAAAGTAATTGCTTAAGTTGTCAAAGTTTGAACGTCTTCTAAATGCAGATGAAATACTTTTGGTTTTTAACTTGCATTCTAACACGGGGAACTTTGTGTATTTTGTTTAAACAGGTGATTGCCATAACGGTGGAAGAAGAGGATGATATTGCCAAATTCAAGGATTACAAACCTCCGTCTTCAGGTGAAGTAGAAGGGCCATCTGATTCTACCCCCCCTAAAAAGGAGGTAGTTGAGCCTCCTGTGAGTTCGTCTGAGTCGACAAAGAAAACTGAACCAAAGGCTTCAAAGGTTGAAGAAGCTCCTCGATCTGGAGATCGCCTTTTCTCAAGTCCTCTTGCAAGAAAATTGGCAGAAGATCACAATGTTAGTCTTTTCTGTTGTAGTATCTATTTTCTACTGTTTCAATGTGCCAAAGGTTATAACTTATAAGAGCAATTTGTTAATGCTCATGAAATTTTGTTTATCTGTTCTGTTTTACCGTTTTATATTTTCTTTTTCAATATAGATACCTCTCTCAAGCATTAAAGGAACTGGTCCTGATGGAAGCATTGTAAAGGCTGATATTGAAGATTACTTGGGTAATATTCTCAGTCAAGTCCCAAAGCACATTATGATTCATTTCAGCATTTAGTTGATAACTATTTCTTTTTTAGGAAACGTTACTTACGTTTTAAACGGATTTTGTTTTTTTTTTCTTATGATATTTTCTTTGTTATTTCATTATATTTTTTCTTAAGTACCATAAATGTTATTTTCAAGTGGGTAGTTCTGATTATTATGTGGTTATGTAAATATTATTTAGTATTACTTTCTTGTCGAGTAAAATTAAATAGTACTATTTTACTTGCTAGGGTGCAAGCCATCCACTTAATTTGAATTTTATTTTTCCAATCATGCAGCTTCTGGTGAAAAGGGGGCCTCAGCACTAGCCTCCAAGGCGAAAGATACAACAACGGCATCATTGGACTTTACAGATCTCCCACACACTCAGATTAGAAAAGTAAGTATGTTTGGAATTTCTTTCTTCATTGTGGCTGCAATAATGGCTACTACGTGTTGAACAAGGTTAAATAGTTGTTACTGACTTATCATTTACTGAATGTTTGCCATATATAACTACTATAATGGCATTAGCCAACCAATGATGAAGTATTGTGATTCAGTTTGGGCCTACATTATAACTATTGATATTAGTCTATATATTTTGTTAAGCGGTATGCAACGATTTTTCATGATCTTAAATATATTATCTAATATTTCTCTTTTTTACAGATAACGGCTTCACGGTTACTGCTCTCAAAGCAAACTATCCCTCATTACTATTTAACAGTAGATACCTGCGTTGACAAACTAATGGAGTGAGTATTACGTTGACACATACTAAAGATATTTGCTACTTGTTTTCTTCCTCTCTTTGGACTGATCTACCAACTTTTAGTTGCTAAAGGTAAAATCTTATTTTATCTGCAACAGTTTGCGGAAACACCTAAATTCCATTCAAGAAGCTTCAGGTGGGAAGCGGATATCTATCAATGATCTTGTTATAAAGGTATTATCTCTTTATTTAATTCTCAACATGTTTGATGTTTATATAGGAAGCCTCTTTAGAGACTTTCGACAGTTATAAGCTGCTATTAGGTTTATACCCTTGTGGATTAAAACCGTATATATAATGTAAAATGGAAATTGGTTGAAACTAGCGTCAGAAAGCACATACTATGTGCTTCACTTAAATATCTACGCATGAAAACAGACCAACTCTAGAAATTTACAAAATTTTCATGAACTGCCGAACATACTTACTTTTTCTAAAGTTCCACATGCTAAGCTTGTTGTAAAGCTATCTTAAACAGTACATAAAATAATTATATGATCAATTTACTCTACTCATTGGAAAATATATGAATGAATTTGCTCTTTCTCGATTGCATTAAGAAAATCTTCTTGTTGTTGATGGCACATAAGTGATTGGTTTCACGTGTAATTACATCATACGATGCAGGCTTCAGCTTTGGCTCTTCGCAAGGTTCCTCAGTGCAACAGTTCCTGGACAAATGATTACATTCGACAGTGAGTATCCATAAATATAATACAGTACATATATTTTTAGACATATACTTTAACTAACTTCAATCAGTGCTGATCCAGGTATCACAATGTGAATATCAATGTGGCTGTACAGACAGATAATGGACTGTTTGTCCCCGCTATCAGGGTAGGTGATGACATCAGTTTTAAGTAACTTCAGATTCTATACTTTTTTGTTATTCTTTTAGTAAACATATGATATGATATGAAGTGTACATTTTTGTGTTGTTTTCAGGATGCAGACAAGAAGGGGCTGTCTAAAATATCTGAAGATGTTAGAAATTTGGCGCAAAAAGCCAAAGAAAATAGCTTGAAACCCGAAGACTACGAGGTTTGTGTACTGTAAAGTAAAAATTAGATTTATGTAAATATGTTATCAGTCATGTTCAACATAAAGTGAATTTATTTGCAGGGAGGGACATTTACTGTGTCAAATTTGGGAGGACCGTTTGGAATCAAACAATTTTGTGCTATTATCAATCCTCCTCAATCCGGAATTCTTGCTGTTGGGTCTGGTAAGACTCAGTGCTACTACTAATACACAAATATTCTTAGTTTAGGTCATGTGTTATTGTTTATGATGAATTAATTTTATTTGAGCAGCTGAGAAGAGGGTGGTACCTGGTTCGGGTCCAGACCAATTTAAGTTCGCTTCTTTCATGCCAGTTACACTCAGCTGTGATCACCGTGTAATAGATGGTAAGTACCTAGAACATTTATACCTTGAAGGAAATGAATGAATATTGGAGCCGTTGCTTAGTTGAGCTCTTCGACCAGAAATTCTTATACTCATTTACATTTTGCTTCCTTCTGTAGGTGCTATTGGCGCAGAGTGGTTAAAAGCATTCAAAGGCTACATCGAGAACCCAGAGTCCATGCTACTCTAAATCAACCTGTCCTTTTTCGTGTCAAATATTTCTTCCTTCTTCAATAAGGGGACGTAACACAATCCCTACTCACTAGTTTTCTATTTTCCATGTTTGAGTTTTGACTTGCGGGTGTAAACTTGCAACTTTGATAAAACGGTGATAGATGCATTGAATCTTGTTGACACAAAAGCCCTAATGAGCTGAATCCCCATTTTCTGTAGTGTAAAGATTTCCCGGATTAGTGGAATTTTCATTTTATTTTTTTCTATTTAACAGTAATTTAGTTTCGTATTGTGTATGATATATTGTAAATCTGTGATTTAAGGGTTTCTATTGACTCTGGCGGATTTGAACTGGCTCTGATAAATTGAGTTGCAGTCATGCTATATTGTGACTCTGTGATTTATGGGTTTCTATTGACTCTGGCGAGTTTGAATTGGCTGACATAATGCTTTCTTGTTGGTCTTGCGATCCAATTTGGTTCTACTAAAGATCCTTGTTTTGATTTTGTTCCCTGGTTTTTTTTCCAGTGATAGTTGGTTCCTCTCTAAATGGTCTGATTGTTAATGTAGCCTTCTAACATAGTTTGTGTGTTTTGTTTATGGTCATGAGAATTGCAGCTTGCGAGCAATCAAGGGCAAGATTCTCTTCTCATCCAATGCAATAAAGGAGCATTGTCATAGAGACCTATTCTGATAACGGGGACAAACAGTCCATTATCTGAAGTTGGTGTTAGAATTGTAGTGATCACATACACTCACGCCTTCAAGAGCTTCCTGATGCAATCAAGAACTTCCAGATGCTGTCAAGAATGCAACTTAAGTTCCGTAACCACCTAGGTGGATCTCTTCCTCCATTCTCTGACCCTCTACCTGAAGAAGGTTTTTCATTAACTATGTTTTGAATTATTTTTCTTAGAGCTAAGCCAGCAAGGCTCACGGCTCTTCATCTAGAAAAGAGGTTGAGCTCAAGCTTGATGTGGTTGAACTTGACGTGCCTGGCTCTGATGCCATGGGCTTGGTCGCGTATTTGATCAAATCAGGCTCCGGCTTCCCAGCTCTGCTAAGTTTTGACGCCCTTGAATTGTGGCAGGCTAGTATAAGGGGGCTGATATTGATCTTCGGCTAGTGTACTCGTATCTGCTGGCTTGGGGATTTAGGACGACACGGAGTCCCTTGGCAAGATCAAATTTGTAAAGGCGCTAGAATTGTAGCGCAAAATGTGGTGTTGTTACTGTGTTTTTTCTTTCTTAGTTGGTGTTACTTAAGTTAAATGAGAAAATAAGTTGTGTGTTTGTTTTTTGATTTTTCGAAACACCTTATTTGGTTTGACACCCCCCATTTTAAGCAATGGCACCCCATTTTCACCCATTAATATAAGATGGGTTTTCTAGCTTTTTCAAACATTTTTCTCTTGAAAAAGCCATATCATAATCTTAAATCCCAAAATACCCCTAACTTTTAACACAAACTAATGTCATCTCTTCTAATATTCATCATTATCAAACCCTAACTATGAAACATGGGGATTGATGGCTTCATGACAAATGAGCATTTCTATTGAGATTGAAGGCAACCAACAATTAATAGAAATTGGTCCCATCACACGAGATTGAGATCCATGTTGAAGCAAACTACTACTACCATCCGAGATTAAGACTTCAGGTAAAAAAAAAACTATAAATTTATAGAGATAAATCATGTGGACCTTGCCAGAGGAGATTACAAATGGGATTAGTCAAACCCAAATTTTAAGTTTTTAAAAAAAATTAGATATAATGTTAAAACTTTTGGTTTGAAGATTATTGTAATGGTTATTATTTTAATTAACTAACATTGGAAAAAAAATTACTTAAATTTAAATGCGATTATGGAAAAACATGTGCAAAAACTAGAGAACAAAGTAATTTTTACGATTTGATAGTTTTTAGACATTTCAGACTCAGATTCAGCAAAAAATCAAACATAATTTTTTACATTTCAACTTTAACATTCAGACGCTATATTTAGCAATCAGAATCAGAAAAAAAAAATAAAAAAAATTCAAACAACCCTTAGAGATATGACATAATGAGAAATTATGAAGAACAAAATTGAGAGGAAGAAGTATACAAAATCAAATGTGAATGATACAAATTTTGCAAAATCGTGATAGGAAACCAAAAGAAAAATATGGAAAAAGAAGATGGAGAGAGTATAAGGTCATGTCCCACCTCGCCTCAGCGGTGCGTCACGATGATAAAAAGTCGTATACTCCGATATTTACTTTCCGTATTCTAGAAGGGGACCCTTCTAGAAGATATGATTCTAAGATAATGACTTTCTTTTTATCAATTTTTCTATGTTCATCTTTTTTTGAAAGGCTTCTATGTTCATCTTACCCACTTTTACCATAAAAATACAAATTCTGATCATCTCACACGCTTTAGATTTATCTGAAGAAATATTCTAGCAATGGCTTTGCATCTTCTTTGGCATTGACACTTTTTGAGAAGAAAACTTCACACCTAGTTAAAATGGAAACAATATAGGCGGTGAAGTGCAGGTCTCTCACAGTTCTACATCCATTAAGATCTTGAATGGAGTGATCCTAATATTAGAACTGGAGGTTCCATCTCAGTCTATATATCTCAACACTTTTAACTGTTTAACACATATATTGCATTGCATGAACAATATTGTTCAACATATGCACATATTACACATGCATATTGTGGTTGAAGGCTGAATGAATATATGAAATAGGAAACAAAGTCCTCTCCTCTATGATTGGCAAACCAATATTTATTCTTTTTTCCCCAACAAGTTGGAAAGAAAACATATAAGACCTCTTTGGTGTTGGACTAGTGGTTTGGGACCACTTCTTGGAGGGAGGAGAGAGTGGTTACGAGTTCGAAACCCAATACCAGTCATCAGCCGAGATTTATCTTAACTTAAAATAGAGCGTGCGGTTTGCAGAGGGACCGCGGTTAGCCCTGGGCGATTAGTTAGGGTAATGGTGAAAAGTGATGAACCCGACAAACTTCCGGATTCCAAAAATAAAAAAATGTAAAAAATTTCATGGCAACACTTGTTATTACATGTGTCAATAGCCCATCCAATGAAAAAGAATATAGGGAGACATAGACCATGCTAAATAATAAGCCAAAATGAAAAGTTGGAGAAGATTCGAGTTATCATGGGTGACGCAATGTGTCAGAATAAAAACACTTATCTATTCTAATTTTTGAAAGAAAAACATACAAAGGCAAAGAAGAGGAATCAAGGGAAGCTCTCCCACTCCCAAAAAGGAAAGTTTCTTCCTCTCAACTAAGATTTTTTTAGTCCCCCACTACTTCAAAAAGGAACTCATTTCTAACTTCTTCCCTAATGTGGACTCAGTAGGGTTTCTTTTCTTCTCTTTTTTGAAATTTCGGCCAAAGGGATGAAACTTTACGGCTCCGCTGGTACATGGAAACATTTGGCAATTAGTAACCACATTACATTATTCAAATAGAATCTAATGCTTAGCAACAGCTGAACCAAAATCATTTTGAAATAGCATGCAGAGTCTAAGGCTAAACAAGAGGAATACACAAATGTAAAAATTTCTACACTTTCAAGGAGATTTTATTATTATGACGGTATGATCAAAGGCAAAAATTACTTTTCATCATAAATTTGCGCATCAATTATCAATGTCTCTCTCTGATTATTTCCCACCGACACCGAATTAGTGTATTCCATTCATTGGGGTTCACATATATTTATTTGCATGTCAACAAAATTTAGTGAATTAGACAAGATACTGAAAGCGATAAAGGAATCATTTAAGACTTTAGGGATCACCATTGGACAGACCCCAATCTTCCCTGCTTCAAAGAATACATTTTTACCCAGTAATCAGCCATAAATCACTAACAAATATAACAACCAAGTTGTAAATCAATGAGATAGGAAAGAAAGAACCACCGGAGGACTTCGTTCATCTATCTCTTTTACAGGTTTTTTTTTTTTTTTTTTTTTTCGAGTAGAAAAGACACATCAGAAATAAGCAGGTCTGCTGCATGTGAAACACACGCATTGCGCATGTAAGTCCATTTGAAAGAATGATAAAGGAATAACGTCCCCGGAAGAATGCCAAAAAAGGATGCCAAAAAAGGCCTAACGTCCTCTCAACCACGCTTTTCTTGTGATTGAAGGGAACAATTCAAATTATTTTTTGAATAGTGATTTAACCAGCATTACGCAGAAATATACTTTGATGTATATCTAACTATGATCGGCTAGCAATGGGGGTCAGCCATTTTGGGAGATAATATTCCTTCTTAGTATTAAGATAGATGAATTTGTTTGTTAGTAACACAGATCACTGAACTTCTGACTATCTCTCTCTCCCGCTTCATGAAAATTGTATGTTGACCATGGTTAAGAAAACAATACTAGTTTGTTGGCTCTCACATTCTTGACAAAAGAGAGAGAGAGAGGTTGTGGGAAGGGGTTAAGAGAGATTTAGAATTACAAGAAACATTGGTAAGAGGAATAGAGAGTAAATGAGAGAGCAGGTAGTAGAAAGGGGTTGTGGTTGTATGGAGAAAAAGATGGATAGATCTCTTTACTTTTCTTGTATCTTATCTTGAGAGGTTGTATGGATATGCTAAATTAACAGGGGGGGGATGTAAAACCACATTTATTCCTCCTCTCCCCTTGACCTTTCCTTCCCTATATAAACCTCCCAAGAGTCTTTGTTTCCACTCATCAGGGAAAGAAAGAAAACCTAGCCCTTCTTTTCATATCATCTCTCTCTAATAGAACAGTGGAGGAGAAACTCATGTAGACATAACAACAAGGTATATGAGTTACAAAGGAAGGTGACAGAAGAGAGTGAGCACACATGGTTTTCTTGCATGAAGCGCTTCATGCTTGAGACCCTGCGTGCTCACTCTCTCTCTGTCACCTATCAACAAAACTTTATAACTCTCTCTCTCTCTCTCTCTCTCTCTCTAACAAATTCACTTCTAGGTCTGTCTTTTTTTGTCATTCACAGGCTCATGGACTCCAGACTCAGTCGACACGAAGATCATTTCGATGTTCTTTACATACAGTTTTCATATCCTAAAACTAATTCTTTTCTGCTACTTCTATATTTAGCTTCTCTCTCTCTCAATCTTTATGATCTGCATCCCTCTCAAAACAAATCCAATTTCTAGGGTTAGTTGTTTATATCTTCTCTGTTACTTCAGGATTTGGCTTCAGATCTCTCTCAAAAGTGAAATTAGGGTTTACACTGTATAAGTATTGTGCACCTAACAGTCTCTTTTATATCATTATCATCACTAGATACCATCTCCCAAAAGTCTTGAGATGGACTGATTAAATCCTATTAGTTCTTTCAACCCAAATAAAGTTTAGGGTTTCCTGTTAGCAGGTACCACCCTTTTGTTACTATCTTTTAAGTATTTTGATATCTTTGTTTTTGTAAATCAAGATTTTTTGTTCTCATAGATCCCCATCACTTGCTTATACCAATTTTACGAGAAAAAAATTTAGTCAAAATCTTTTCTTTGATCTAGATACCCTTGTGTTTCTTGATTTCAAATAGGAAAAATTTATGTGGTGTCTTTTGACTCATTTCATGTATAATTTGGTAAATTTAATATGAATTGATGTAATTTTTCTTGCAAGATCTATATAATCATTGAGAAGTGTTCTTCGATGTTATTTGGTTTCCGGCAAAGTACATATCGTTACCGCTGGAGAAAGAGCTTGAAGCTTGATTTCACACTGGAGGACTAAAGCAAAGGTTTAGGTTGGTTCCGTAAGATGAATTAAGTTTTGTATTTGTGATACATGCTTTTACATGTAATTGAAATAAATGATAAATTTTTGAATTTATATTTCCAGCTTGATTCTTGATGTTATTGTGTTATATGGGCTATTTGGTTAAAAACTATGAAGTCTCCAAGATATTCTTTGAACTGGCCACATCTACAGAATCATTCTATCAAGTCTGATTCGCAATTTGGGACGAGTTCAAGGAATCAATATCAAATTTAACGATTATGATGATTTACTGGCGGATTTAATTGTAAACAATTATTTTGACAAGTCTATCTTCTTTCATAATTATCTGTTTATAACTCAGATTCATGTTTTTGGACAAATCAAAAGATCCTTCTCAATGAATTCAACTTTGAAGGAAATTAAGCAAATTTATGGAAATACTTGTAGCCAGAATTGCAATACAAAATAGGATAGGGGAAGCTCATAGGATAAGTGTCCAGATATTATGAAAATCATTTCTGAATTCAATTAAACAGTGAATATAAGTGAAAATTAGATACAGTTCCTTTACGACCTTCAAAACCTGCCTTATATCTAAGAAATTACAATTCTTTCTAGTTTTCACATAAGCTTGTGTTAAAAAGATCTAACCCGTAATCTCAGGCAAGGAAACAAATGAGACCCCTCTTATATTAGGTTATCTGGACATGTCTCATGTCAAAATTTCATTCATAAACCTTATTTGTGTAATGCGTAAGCCTATACCTGGAACTGATTCTTGCTCCAAGAAGGGAGGAAAATATACAGTAAAAGAAAGAGAGATGGATTATTCTTCCCTCACAAGGATTCATTCATCTCTCCTCATAGGTGTTTGTCTGTAAGACGATCAGCATCGCAGGTGTTAATTGTGATTAGACGTATACTTTCACTTATAATTGGCATGGCCTATTCACAAGTGTGGTGTAAGTACATGGAAAAGTAGGAAGACTGTTGCTCATATCGAGTACCGCTTGTTTAATCCCTGCGTAAAAGACAGTAGCCGCTTGATAAAAACGTATGCAGCCGTGCCAAAAGACTCTCCGGCTTCATCGAAATCTGCAATCTCAATTTCTACATTTCTGTTATCCATATGCCTTTTTCTCATACCTTGCCTTTTCCAACAATAACTCACACTGATTCAGGCGAAACCCTACTGAAAAAAGTGGGGAAAATGATGAACAAATCTGTTTTTTTGTTATGATAACCTTATGGAGGTTTTGTCATGTGTTGATCTGTGGTCAGGGTGGACTGGGACTCAAGTGTGGTTTTCTAAATGTCTCTATCTTATCTATCAAAATTGACTTGTGGTCCTAACAAATATCTGTACAGTTTCCTCTTGGATTTGCTCTCAACATGTGAATCTGGATGCAGGCATGGAGCCATCTTGGGTGAACCTTTTCCTTTCTGCCCTACACTTTTAAGCAAAAAAAATCTCAGTTTAGCCCTACAGAGGCAAATACTGCAGATAAGAGCATCTCCAGCTTTGCCTCTGATAACAACCATCTTAAGACTGCCTCACTTCACCTCCAACAATGGCTTACTTCTGGGCTCTCCCAACAGGGGTACATCTGACTGATTCAGCTTTGAAAAATCGTGCACCTAAGACCTAGGTGTGTCCAAAGCTTATTTCATCAACTCTGCATAAAATGCTCTTCAACTATTTACCCCCAAGGATAAACACCACTTGCCTAAGACTTCGGTATGTTCAGAACATAGGAAACTGACCAAAGACTTAGCTGCTTAGCACTCAACACTGAGCCCGCAGATCTCTTTTATCAACTGGGGCTCTCTTTATAGCAAACAGAGTTGCAAATGCTGGCTCTGAGCACCACAAAGTAGCAAATGCTGACACTGACCTCTCTTCTAGCATCTAAATTCGTAAAAAGACGCAATGTGAGATATGTCTAACTAGCCCATTTATTACTGTAAAAATAAATTAGAGAGAAAAATATTATTATTGAATTGATTATTTAAGTTATATCATACTCTCCTCTGAGAGAATGAGAGAGATATTAAACGATATTAAACTACTTCTATAAATAACCAATATGGGACTAAAAAACCATAAAATAGTGTTGTTAATACTTATAACCCTAGATATATTCTTTTAGAACACCTCTAAGTTTGGGGAGTAAAGTTGAAATCACAAATTTTGAGGTTGTCAACACAAAATGCAAGGGAGGACCAGCCCATGCTAATTTCAAAGTTCAACTATCTGGAACCCAAAATTAAAAACCCGGTTCCTGCTCCTTAGATCATCATACTAGAATAGATTTTACTTTTTTGGAAAGTATACTAGAATAGAGTTATCATGGCAGAACCCACAGTTCAGAGTGGCAGAACTCAACAAACAAAATTTAGGTCACCAATAGGGCTTGGTGACCAGTACTTACATATAGTTATCATCAGCCTCTTTCACAAAAATCATTTGTTTGTACGGGAGCACGGTCGCTATCTGTTGATATAACTTCTACAAAACTCAAAAAACCCAGGCTCATCTGTCATCTCCTGAACTCTTACTCTTTCCTAGAAAAAGGAAATGTTTCCAGAACTTTATAATGGCCGAAAAGATAACCTGTCACAAGCAATTACACTTTACATAACTACAGCGGAGAAATAGTGATAATGAAGTCCTCTTTCATGAGGTACAACACAATCTAAATCTAGAGAAACAAAAGTGGCGAGAATCCAAAAATTCTTTTGATCTCAATATAAAGTAGGAAATCAATGTAATTACTGATACAATTTTTAGACGATTCCAATGCTTGCAGGGCATTAAATATGGCAAAGAATCGGTTATTCACCATTTTATAAGTACAATAGATGTTGCAAATAAATCTAAGGATGCAAGGCTGAAGAAACGACTTACTGCATATGAAAGTACAAGATGTTCAACAGCGTGCTCTCCTCGTCTCCCTTGTACCTATTTTTCAAGAACCAAGAGCTGATGATGCTATGAGATGGATTGCTCGACAATCCTAAAGGCCACGAGTCAATAAGTTTAAAACCAAATTTTGACGCAGTTGAGAGTATAGAAGCTTCATCCACTCTGCGCAAAACATGACAGAGAATCAAAGCCGCTTTCGACCCTCCATTGACGTTTTCATCTTGAAAAATTAACTCTCTTGCAGTTGAAAATAGTGGGGAAATTGCTTCATGGACGTATGTCACGTCTGTGCCTATAATTACTTCAAACCCATTTGGACATAGTCGTTTGATTTCCTCAATGTGATCTATATTCCCCCATTCAAGTCTCTTGACAACCAACTTTTCGGAAATGGCCTGTTGATCGAGATTTGAGGTAACATTCTCTTTCAGTAGCTCAAGTGCTTTTGGATCTCCATCAGTAGCAACTACAAGTTCTGCAGATATAGCTGAAACCATTGAACAAATGCCTGCACAACCAGAACCCAGTTCGAGCACCTTTCTCCCGGAAACAATTGAAGGATTTCCGGCAAGAACTGCGGATAGTAGACGAGCAGATTCCCATAGCATCAGGCCTGTTGATTGGCACGTGTGTTGGTATTCTTTGGAAAGTCCTTTTATCGTGAAGCTGCACTTTCCCAGGTCAATCTCGATGATCTGAGAGAAATCCATGCAGACAAAGATCAGAAGGGTGTATTACAGAATAATTGATTGCTCAAAAGATAAATAGCGTCTAACTTAGTACAAAACCAAATACTGCCATGGCCAAGTTGTAGAACAAGTTTGCAAAATGTACAAAACAGGTAGAAACAGTAAATAAGTTTTCTTTATTTTTTTTCTCTTTTAGAGGATGCTATTGCAAATGGAGTCAACCTTGGGACAGAAAAATGGCGGATTTCCAACACCTTATAACCAAGGAGTGCATGGCATCAGTTATAACTAAGGAATACACTGTTACTCTGTTACTGGGCTGCTGACAAGTGTCATTTACTATAATGTTGGACGAATTTGCAGATACAGAGCATCATTGGGACATGTTTTCTTCATGTATCACGGTTGTTCACCACCGTGTTGCGGACACTAGTATCCGCAACACAGTGGTGAATACATCATTGCTGTAGGAGGAGATGCTATTATTATCATGAAAAAAGTCATGGTCACACATGTGAGTTTCCTTAAAGGCATGAGAGCAAAATGGTATTAAAAGCAAGGTGACTACTAGGTCAATAATTCTGGATGCAAAGAGCCAGTCATGTTTCAGGCCTCTAATTTACTACTTTTAGAAAATTGAATAACAAAAAAGAAAAATCAATCTCGGGAGAGAGAAAAAAGGAAAGAAACGAAAACAGTAAGAAGATACTCTAGAAGGTCAGTCTAGAAACAAAAGGTAAATCATGTACAAGGTATCCCCCTTTTATTCCAATATTTATGAAAATTCATTAAATCTAATAATGCAATCATTTATGAAAATTTTGTATTGGAATGTTACAGCCAAATTCTATTGCAAGATAAAAAGATCCATGGCTGGTCAGAATTATGAAAATATCCACAAAACAGTAACATGTACATATAAAAGAATATTTTGATGAATTTTGTAAAATAGTAACAGCCAAAGGGATAAAGGATCATTTCGTAAAATAACAATTCAATTTTCTCAAAATAAACCCTTTTTTCCCAAACCTGGTATTGATAGGGATAAAAGAAACACAGACCAGAATATTTTATACGGTCATCAGATATTTTTAGCTTTCATCAATAACCACGGCAAGATTGTGCTATATGTTCAACATTACACCAAATCTCAAAATTTGTCAAATCTTTAAGTTATGACAGGTTCTTTGTATTCTTTCAATAATGTATACCACAAATTTAATTGACTTTGTACTCTTAATAAGAAATCTACTCAAATTTATAAATGGGATCAGAACTAGTTCTAATGTATGTCCAGCATTGAGATTGGGTGTCAGAGAAGCAAAAGTTAGAACATAAAGTAAATTATGAAGCCTTACCTCATCAATGGAAGGTGAATTGCCAAACATCTCAACAGTAATACCCTCAGACATATCAACTTCAAAATCTTTAGCAGGTTCCTTCAAAGTGATACCACTGATATGAGTCTCATTAATTGATTCATCTTTCGTTTCACATTGTGAGACACAATAATTATCATCATTCGAGAACCGAAATACAGCCTGTATCCAACGCCTGAAATTACAGAAAACACTCAGAATTGAAGAGGGGGGGGGGGGGGGGGGGGACAAATCCTCATTTTTTTAAGAAGAGAAAAATCAAGAAACGACATAAAACTTGTTCTTTTTTACAGGAACATAAATATCTAGCATAACAGCGTTTGACACATAACAAAAGATTTGGAGGAACTAGACGTTGATTAAAATACAAACGATCCGCGGAAGCAAGAGCTTTTTTCGTACTCAATGATTTTAATAAAAACTGATAAGTCACGTGGTCGTCACAATACCCACGTAGGCGGTTGTCTCTCCACCTTGCATGACCACTCTCTATTTTAGTTATTTCTAGTTAGTTTATTTGATTTGCATTATATTTAGAAGAAGTCTCCTAATTAGAGTCTAGCTAGGGTTTCTATTTATGTTAGGTCTCTTCTCCTATAAAATAGAGCCTAAGCTTACTTTATTTGTTAGGTTAGTTTGAGTGAGAGAAAAAGGCTTAGCCTTAGAGAGAGATAAATGTTTGGGGTAAATCTAAAATACCTAGATCTTCGACCTTTAATTTTATGCAATTGAGACTAGAATTCACACTATATTACTAAATCTAGAATTCGAAGGCTAAATATCTAAAAGATAAAGGTTTATAGCTTTCCCCCAAACTTTACATAACACCTGGAAAATACCTTTCTACACAAGCCAACCTAAGAATTACAACTAGGAAGCTAACTTTTTATAGAGAAATGATACTCATCACAAAATAGAAACCTAGTCTAATAAGGAAAACAAATATAACCTATTTCTTAGAACAAGACTTATTAAAAACATTAAATTACTAACAAAAAAATAGCCTCCCAACCTTGTCAGACAATCTGCTCCCTTATTATCACACCCAAACAACCCTTCTCCTCATGAAGACGAGTTTCCATCTCTTCCAGGATTGAGTAGAACCTTATGTCCCCTCTCTGAACTAGGCCTAACCCCAAAAGTGAGGAGCGAATCAAAACTTTCATATACCCCTTGTAGCCATCGGACTCGCACTCACTGATAGACGCCGACCACTAAGATCTAAGATAGAGACCCATTCTGAATCAATAGTTGGGTGAAAGTCCTAAGACGAGAACTAGGAAGATAGAAAGATGGGGTCAGGCTGTGATCCTTAACCACGATGTCTAGATGGAATACCTGAATGATGACAGAGAAGTCAGCAGCTGGAAGCAAGCAGCCTATAGCCTATGTGAAAAACCTAAAGCGTATTAGGGGTAGGGGAGAAGTCGCCTATGGAAGCAGGTAGGCTTAGAGCATATCCATCAGTCATAGGAATCGTAATAGAAATCGATAGATGAGCACTAATAGTCGATGTATGAGTCCTAAGAAAGAGCAAATCCACTCTGGTCCTATCAGTCTGCAAGAAGATGAAGCTAAGTCTAGTCCAGTTAGGATCCAAATCAGATAGCGAGACGTAGAACACAGGACTGCAGTGGGCGAGTGACTCTTTCCAGATAGGCCTCTTGTAGAGTAGGCTTTGGATGAGTCATTGAGAAGGATAGGATCCACGTGGCTTGTTCATTCATTAGTGCAAAGAATTCGTTACATAGGCGGTAGATTCTTCCAAATGCTCCTCAGAAGCCTTATGGAACCTCTGGATTTGCGCTGTGAGTCTCCTAGTCAGTCAAGTAATGGTGTAAATACTGAAGATATCATTCTGAAGGAGTAAAGAGAACTGAAACGGAGTAGGAGTAGAGCGCAAGCATAGTCTCATCTAGAGAAGGTAGAAGCCCGAGAAAGAGGAAGGACAGAGACTCACTCATAGACTAAAAGTGGACATGTGTTAGTTGATGGAACATTGAGAGCAAAAATTAAGTCTGTGGATTTTGAAGACAAAATGAAAAGCCTGTGAAGTATATGTTGTTGGAAATTTTGTGGGGAAAAGTCTTAATTTTAATTATGTAAGGAAGTTAAAAAAATGTGGAATACCAAGGCTGATTTTGAAATGAAGCTCCAAAACAATAACCTCTTCTTGTTTAAGTGTTCAGTAATGATGAAGATAAGGAAATGGTGATTGAATTGGGATGACAACATGGTGCAAATAGGCTTTGGTTTTCCTTTATTTCTGGATAGGGCTACTGAAGAGAAGTCCAGAATGAGCTATTCTAACTGCTAAGTCTGTGCGGAGCTATGCTTTGATCCCTCCCAAGTATGATGAGAGTTGTTTGTTTGGACATAATACCATGAGATGCGATGCTAATGTTAATATAATGGAGAAAAATGAGTAGAAGAACGCAGGCTATGCTAAGAAAATTTGGAAACCAGTTGGGCAACAGAATCGTGGTAACAAACAAAACAATACAAGAGCATGGAAACTGATAAGGATGTATAGGAGCTACCAAAGCCTAAGAAAACTGCTAGAAAACAAAGTAATCCTAGTCTGAATGCAAGTACAAGTGCTTTTTGATACTCTCTGTACTAAGGAAGCTAAGTGTGAGGGAGAAACTATGCATGATGAGTGTGAGAATGAGAGTCCTACAACAAATTTGGAGAGTGGTGAGACGAGGGAACCCTCATAACCACCAGTAAATGGCCAAATTATTTCTAGCACTAACTCTGTTGATGGCTTGTAGCTTAAGCAAGGAGCTAAGGGAGTGTCTGAGAGTATAAATCAACCTGTGAGACAAGAGAGAGTAGTGCGAAGTGATCAGAGAGCCCCACAGCAACAATCAGAAAATGCCTATTCTTACATTTCTGCTACTGTGCATGCACAAGCTAGAGCACAAAAGGAGTGTTCATAACCATGATAAGAATGACAGTTCAGTAAATAATGACCTGAGTGCCCCCAAGAAAAAAATCATAAATTGGCCATTTATTTACTAATGATTCTAGTGGCAGGTAAAGACTGATGCTCAAAAAGAGACTGCAAATTGTAATGACCAAGTGAGGAATGAGAAACCCCTGGACATGGGAATGTGAATAACAACCATATCCATGAGCGATCTGTGAACTAAGGCAAAAAAATCCAAATAGTGATAAGTAGCAGGGACATGGAGCTAACCAATCACCTACTCAAGGGGGTGATACTCTAAAGAATGAAATCACTCTTAATTATAGTTGGTTAATTGGCAGGAACTCTAACAATTTGGACTGTTTGCAGGGACAAATACACGGGAGGGGGGGGGGGGGGGGGGGGGGGGAGGTGCAACTAATAAAGTAAAGAAGTGTGAATCTGCACGAGAATTAGCTTTAAAGGATCCCCAAATTGAGCAAAGGAAAATATAGAAAGTGAGAACTACAGGTGCAACTGGTTAAAAAGGTACCATCTTTCCAAATTGTTAATTGTTTAAACACAACCGGTTGGAAGCTGAAGATTCTCCCAAGGCCACACCCATATCACCCAATGTCGTTTGGCAAAAGCACTCTGGTCCCAAGACTATAAAACAAAACAGTCCATTCAGATTCTATAAAGCCGAAATGGGTCCGATGAGATATATAATCCGAAATAGGGCGTACTAAGCCTTGCAACTTAATATATAAGATCCTAGGGCTATTCTTCTCATTGCCAATCGGTTTTGAGTTGGAACCTCCAAATCTAATATGATATGTGTGCGGGCAAATTCTTCCACGTGTCGTGCCCAACGGCGGCACTTGCTCCGCGGCACACAATTATATTCATTTACATGTTTGACTTAAAAGTATGCCACACGTGAGGGGGTGTGTTGAGATCTAGTCCCACATAGCTGCATTGGGTGTATTAAGCCTTGCAACTCAATATATAAGACTTTTTTATTGCCATATGGTTTTGAGTTGAAACCTTCAATTCTAGTTGATCGCCCTGACTTTCTTGATTTGGTGAGGAATACATTTTGGGCACCACTTTACATCCTCAAAATTATGTTGAAAAACTTGAAAAAAGATATTAAAGTATGGAATGTTACTGCATTATCCCTATACCGGCTTGCCTTGCCACACAAAAAAAAAAAAAAAAAATTGTTACTGCATTTGGCAATGTCAAATCTCAAACTAGATTAGCTTATTCGACAACTAGAAGCAGTTCCAATTGGATCAAGAGGATATTGAGTCATTGACAATAATCTGATAAATGATGCTATGGTCAAAAGAAAGAAACAATAAGAAGAAAAGACAAGGATCTCTCACACAAGGAAAATATGCTTTAAAAACAAAAATCTAGAACTAAATGGATCAAGCATGGTGATACTTGTTGGTGGGGTCTGGCCTAACCCCAACTTCCTTCTTCGAAAAAAAGGATGGTGATAAAAAGACAAAGTACTTCCAAACTATGTCAAGGATGAAATTGGCAGGAAATGAAAGCACTCTTATTGAAGAAGATGGCAACATCCTGGAGGACCAAGAACTAATCAAGCAACATATTGTTTAGTTCTACAAAAACAAATCCAATGCAATTCCCGTAAGTATGACTTTCCAAATTACATACTTACAGGTGATACTCGATAGAACAACATACAACTTACCAAAATTCCAGATGAAGAGGAAATAAAAAATGCAGTCTTCATCATGGATCTTGAAAGTGATGGTTTTGGTGGGGTGTTTTACCAACAATATTGGGACTTTGGGAAACTATTCATGTTGATGTAACCAGAGACTAGATTCTATCATTCATGACTCGCACTCTACCAAAGGTTCAGTGCAAAAAATGCTTTCCATTGGTTGAGACTGAAATCACCGAAGGTCTGGTGATACTCATGGGTTTGGAGATCTCCTGCACTTCCTAAAATTTTAAATTTTGGCTGGAGACTTCTAAGCAATCCACTACCCATTGAAACTGAATTTAAGAAGGGGTGTAACTGTGGTCTTAGCTGCTATTTCTGTAACATTGATTCTGAATCTATAAATCATTTCTTTTGAGATTGTCACTTTGCCACAGAACTTAGAGATTGGATCTGCGTGCCCTTTAACATGAACGGTCCAGGAACCCAAGATTTTAAGAACTTGCGCACTTAGGTGAAAACATTTTAGTCATCTACTGAAGGATACGTGAAAATTGATAATTCTTATTCCTACATACCATATTTGGCTGACTAGAAACAAACTGTTATTTAAAAACACACAGGTACGCATGCCAACTGTTAAAAGAAAGTTTCGCTTTGACCAGAAGGATGGTACTAGCTTAGCGAAATCCACCATGTACAACAACTGCAATGACCTTCAAATTATATACAGACTTGGTGTAAACTGTAGGTACAAGAAACGTATTCAGATCCTATCTTACTACTGGATTCCTCCCCATGAAGATACCATTAGAATCTGTTGTGATGGAGCCTCCCTGGGTAATCCTGGAATTGGTGGGTGTGGGGAGTGTTTAGGGACCATATTGGAGCTGTATTGACTGTGTTAGCAGCAGTGCATATGGGCTGCAAAAACATATGGATAACCACTGATTCAACTGCTGAATGCTCAGCTCTGATTTCAAAATCAATCCCTTGGAAAATGCACCATATATGGAGCTGGTTGTAAACCAAATTCAGTAAGATCAGTGTATCAGCTATTATATGGAGAGGAATCAACTTTTCTGCAGATGAATTTGCCAAGAGAGGATTAAGCTACACACTGAAACCCACTGAATGGCATAGTGGGAGACCTCTATTCCTTACAAGGCTGTAAAATCATAATATAGAATACATTAGGTTCTCTGCGTAGTTTTTTAAGAAGCTGCAATGATTTAAGAGTTCCATAGGGTGCTAACCTAGTTGGAATTCTATGAAACTCAATTAGCTGTTACTTCTCTTTTTCTTTTTATTTCCACTTTTGTAATTACTTTCCTCCATGTACTCTTTTTTCAAATATTTATAAAAAATTTCTACTCACCTATCAAAAAGAAAAAATTAATGCTATTATATAATTATTTTGAGGAGAATAATATTATATATTACTAATCCATTTAGTGAGAATGTTCTCTATGATGATCAGATGCCCTCAAAAAATTTCGTACAATTTCGATATGCATAATCCCATAAAATATGCAATTCAAATTAACAATGAAAATTGACTCTCTTTTGGCTGTTAACTTGATTTGCATATTTAATGGGGAGAGGGGATCCCCTTGCCTGAGACCTCTCTTCCCCTTAAAATAACTCTCCAAGCTCTAATTCATGTATATAGAGAATTAGGGAGTAGTAATACACTCCCTAATTCAATCCACAAAGATTGTAGGAAAGTTTGAAGTCTCAAGGTAGCAATAATAGCCTCCCACTCCACCATGTCATAAGCTTTCCTCAAATCCACCTTGATAATACATCTACCATGTGGACTCTAAAGTGATAGCATCTCAGCAGTTCATGGGCAATTAAGAAATTGACAACAATGTTCCTTCCCTCTATGAAAACAGATTGGTTGAAGCTGATAAGAGGCTCCAAGACCATCTTGAGACTATTAGTTATAATCTTGGAAATAAACTTGTAATAAGTGAAGTTGCAACAAGAAATGGGCCTAACGTCTCCAAAGCTGGAAAGGTTAGAGACTTCAGGAATAAGAGTAATGGGGTTAGATATATTGAAATACTACAAAATTTCTTGAGGATGATCTAATCATGATAAAGAACATCTTCGTAGAATGAATTTGTTATATGTAACCTATATACCTATGAAGTGGGCTGTAGGTCTACATACAGGTGAATTACCATAGTTTTAGGGGTCCCACTCCTTTTCTAATATCTGAAATAATTAATAATCCAAACTGAAAATTTTCAGCGAAATATGGTAATACCAATTAATATCAACAGAAAACATCATTTATAGACTAAAAAACTTGAATTTTTTCCCCTATCAAAATCTATAATTTAGAAAACGATATCACGAATGATAAAAGATTGATTTTTATCACTACGTGAGGATATCTAAAATGAGTGTTTTTTCAAAGTTCAGAAAGTCATAACCTATGTGTAACATAACTAATATATAATATAACTTGACCATACAATACATACCGATTCATCACCAATTCTCGAGACCGATTTTCTACTTGTTTGCAACACAAGCCAAGTTCTTTTGTATAAAATCCATTTTCCTCAAACAAACCTTTCAAGAACTCTTCAGAGAAGTAAAAAGCACGCTGAAACATTGAAGACAAATAATTTAGCCTGTAAACAAGATTTGAATATGAAAGGATACTGATGTGATAATATACTTACAGTTCCATCACCCCGTACGTAAAAGTTCTCACTGATCTTTTGATCCTTGTTCGTAAGCCTTTCCTGTTCATGAAAAACAGGATAATGAGCCCAAATAAAAGTGATATATCAAGCCATTCGAAATACAGAAAAACAGAAATGTCTAGGAAAATAGAAACCTTTTAAGGATATTTAGGTCAAGAAGGAATCAGAAAACCAAAAACTAATTAATTAGGCTATGTAACCCAGTGTAACTTTGTAATGCAATATTTCCAAGTGTGTGGTAACTGCTAGTTATTAAATTTGCCATATATTTCATCATACAGTAGTTACCTACCAATCGTTGTGTATCAGAAAACATTGTGCCACATATCAAATTCAAATTTTCAATGGCGCTTGAAATCCTGAGTTGATTAAGATATAATTACGATACACTTCAATAAAGCTCACTCATTCATGTTGTATTTTCAGATTTCATGACTCAAAAATAATTATGACCGAATAAATATTATATATAAACTAGTCATTTGTTCAAGCAACCACACAATGAATCTTTGCTCTCTTTTTTTTTTTTTTGATAAAATGCAAATTTTATTGATGAAAGGAACACGAATAGAAAAAGAAAAGGAAAAAAAACACGCCTCTCCAAGAGGTTACAGAACAAGGAAAAACAACCAAAAAAATAAAACCCCACACCAACGAGACCTATCAAATAGATCTAATAGTCACTTCCTTCCACTTCACCATGAGAAACTCAAAGGCATCCTCAAAAATTCTGTCGCAACTTTACTCCACTAGAAAATAAGAGCTTTAATAGACACCATGACTGAAGCTCCCAATTTCTCTTTCCCTTCAAACTTTCTCGAATTGCGTTTAAGCCAAATAGCCCACATCACTGCAAAGGGAAAAAAATGCCATAACATCTTACCATGACCGACAATGTTACTTGTATTCCAATTTGTTAAGAGCTCCCTAACTTTCTTAAAATGCGACCACGAGATGTCAGCTCTGGTAAACAATTCAATTCAAATACTCTCAGCAAAAGGGCAAAGAAGAAAAAAATAATCAATGGATTCCCCATCCTTTTTACACAGAGCAAAAACTAATCATTAGAATTTTGCGTTTACGAAGATTATTGTTGGAGATTATGATTTATGTTAAGTGTGATGTCCGGATACACCGTAGTATTGCATGGTGTGATACACCGGATCATATCTTAAAAATATTAATAGATTTGTTTTATCTTAAATTCTTATCAATATTTAGTAGTTACCTAATAAGAGTTAGATTCTTACTAGGACTCTAGTGGTTTATCTATTTAAATCCCTCATTAGGGTGATTGTAGGCATCTCTTCAATATTCAATAAATCTTCTTTCAATTTAACTTGGTACCAGAGCGTCTTAGATCATGAAGAAAAGCTAGGGTTTTCACGCTTCCACCAGCAGTCATTGTCGTCGCCGAGTCCTAAATCCGGTGCTTCTCTTCTCGATTTTAGTGTATGTGATTCGTGTTTTTTTTTTTCACAATAACCCATTATTCAATGATGGTTGAATCTATTTAATCTCTACAATTTTTTGGGTTGATTATCCCTGCTGCTATAACTATTACTGCTTTGGTTACTTTAATCTCTTCGATTGTTATTCCTGCTGCAATTGTTCTTCTAACTTCTATCTCTAGTGCAATTGATATTTCCTGCGACCTCTTCGTATTGGACTTTTTTACCCTTTATTTGGCAATGTTGCGATCTCTTTGTGTTGATTCGTTTCCCTTTATTTGGTACTTTTTTGATCTCTTAAGTTTTCTTTGTCCTTAATGTTTTTTGGATCTAAACAATCTGACCTACACGAAGACCTGATGTTTCCTCGTATCTTGGATTATAAGCAGGAGAAGAATAAGAGAGCATATGTCATTCTTGGTGCTTTATCTTATCTGATTAAGATTTGGAGGACTGATTTTGATTTGTTGTTACATGCATTGCTTCCGAGTTTGATTAGTCGGTGTTGTTGTTATTTTCATTCATACCTATGAATGTGACTATGATGGCAATTTGGTTTATATCTCTAGTAAGAGTTTATGCTAGGGATTTCTCTTTACAATGGAACATATAGTGTTGATCGTTGGTTGGTGCAATCTCTTGTGTGCTTTTTTACATCTCTAAAAATCTTTGACTTGATTGTTCAACCTCTGATCTGAAGTTGAAGGCAGAAAAAGAAGAAATTTGTTACACAATCTCTGGTTTTTCACCTAGTTTTGATCTCTGTCATACGATACTTTTGTTCTTTTTTCTCTCGTGTGTTTGGCCTTGAGAGAAAGAAGATGCCCATGATAACTACAATAGGGCAACGACATAAAAAATGTGCTCCCTTTCTATTTGAAGACCAAATGGTGATCATCTCTGGTGTTTCCTTTAAAAGTATAGTTTTGGATCAATCATGTCGTCTTGTCAAATGCGAGTTACGGTCTTGTCAACCATATTTTTTATCAATCTCTTATTGCTCCTTCATTCTCCATTGGAGATATTTATCTTTGTTGCTTTCAATGATTTATCCATTTCCTCACTGTCTTATCTATTTTTTTTTTACGTCTTCGGTGATTTCTTTTCTCTGTGAGTTGGTTTATGCGTAACCAACTAAGTGGGCCTAATTGTTTCTTCGTATTTTTTTTGGGTTGGAAGGTTCTAAGGATCCAACCATTTTTTGGCTATTTGGAAAAGTTTCAAGAGCTAATCTACTATTTTTTTTTTGGCAACCATGGAACCAATGTTAATGGTCCATAGAGCTCATCGTTAGTAAGGCCTCTTTTTTTATTTTGGTGCAGATTCAAGCTGGTCTATTTACTATTTGAAGTTTGAAGACGAAAATTTGAAGACTTCGTTAGGGGACTAGTTTGTTATTCTTTCCAAGCTAAAAATATGAAGTTTGTGCTTCCAGCTTGAGGGGGAGTGCTAGAGAATATGGTTCTTTTGGTATGAGTGAAGTTGGCTGAAGACTCTAGTTTCTTATTTAAAGTATTGATTATCCATGCAAGTGTTTGCTTATATTGCGATGCTTTTGGTTGAAGTTTTTTAGGTTAAGTTGTTAAATTCGTGTTTGTCTCGAAGTTGCAAACGCATTGTGTTCGTGAACGCTCACCACCCGTTTGAGGGGGAGTGTTGGAGATTATGATTAATGTAAAATGTGATGTCCGGATACACCGTAGTATTGCATGGTGTGATACACCAGATCATATCTTAAGATTAATATTAGTAGATTTGTTCTATCTTTAATTGTTATCAATATTTAGTAGTTACCTAGTAAGAGTTAGTTTCTTACTAGAACTCTAGTGGTTTATCTATTTAAATCCCACCATAGGGTGATTGTAATCATCTCT
Organism: Kingdonia uniflora; assembly: GCA_014058105.1. Taxonomy (NCBI): domain Eukaryota; kingdom Viridiplantae; phylum Streptophyta; class Magnoliopsida; order Ranunculales; family Circaeasteraceae; genus Kingdonia; species Kingdonia uniflora. The sequence goes on from JACGCM010001281.1 coordinate 6,689,804, forward strand.
TCAATATTCATTGAATCTTCTTGCAATTAAACTATTATCGATGGCGAGGGCTTTATTTTAAAAACAAAGTCCAAGAAAAAAATGCCACCTTAGAAGGCAATTTAGGAACCCAAATACTCTTTAAAAAAAAGGAAGGAGTATCATGGGGTGAATTATCCATATGAGTCAACCACTTATTCAACACACATGCGGATGGGTAGAAGCTTAGAGGGCCATAAATTATTTATTTCACGAGATCACCGCTTCATGTAAATAATTCTTGAAAAATGAGACTAGTATGACATTTCCAGTCTTTTCTAAAAAAAAAGATAAAAAAACACAAAATGCAAAGTAGTAGCTTAAGGGTTTTCCACTTTTTCAGAATTGAAGTTAACATTTGATAAGGCAAGTAATACTTGGTCGGGATGATGTCTTAATGAAGTAACCCTGTCTCCAACATGGCAGGCTCGAGAAACCGATTATGCTCTTGTGCATAGATTAATATAGAAACAGATACATGAAGCAGTGTTTGATGTCTTTTATTACTTGAAGCTTGAATACAGAAACACCCGACCTACTTCGTTGTACTTGTAAGACATTCTAAAACTGGCCTTTGGTATATAAGTTAGTCTGACAAACATCTATATTAGGCCATGTGAGATATACAGGAGCGGATTCATATCAATGTTGCACTCCTTTATGTATGTTTGGTAGGGGTGAGAAGTGGGTTACACAAAAGTTACATATGTGGGTTATATTGGCCGAAATTTATTTTTTATGAAAGAATAGAAGCTGATATTTAAAAAAAGTTTAGCTCCCGTGGATCCTTATCTCCCCAACACATTATATCGCTAAAGATTGGGTCCTAGTCGTAATTGGTATCACAACTCTATTCAGCCATTCAAGATTGACTATGATAAAATGACAATCTTGGTAAGAAGATATGTCATGTAATGGACAAATAGAAGGAAAAGACGAGATAAAACTCGCGTCATTTTCTATAGATCACAATCAATAAGAGTCAAGGCAATTTAATTAAAACAAAGCAGCTTCACCCTAAAAGAATGTGCGTTAGATCTTCCGAGTTGCATTTTCTTTTCATATCGGAAAGCTTTCTATAAGTGATTTTCGCTATATAAGTTTTCACAATCTAACGAAAAGTACAAATAAGACAAACCTGGGCAAGGTCACCAAGTGCATAATCGCGGAGCAGCACAAGACCATTTGGCTGCAAAAACAATGTGTCGTTTTCACTGAGCAATATGCATTAAGAACCAAACAAAAATTTGTAACTCAAGAATTCCATATAAGCCACAAGATTCTTCTTACATTAAGAATTTTTCTGATGTTTTGCAATACTACATGCATCTTTTCTGGAGCAACTGCAGACAATACAAAAATCTGCTTAAAATGTCAGCTTCTAGACCAAAGAATATCAACAACAGAAGAGAAAAAAAAAATGAAATCAAATCCAAACATAAAGGAATACAATAATACATATGCTGATTAGAACGTCCTAGGATAAAAACAAACGGTGCATGTCTCCTGAGGAAAAATATTTATGCAAACTTGGTGAAAAAGAATTTTCAAGTACCATGGTGACAACATCAACTGAAGAAGGCGGAATGTGGTTGGTCAAGTCATCAGCCGTAAGATCAGAAACGAATGCATTAACACGGTCCCCTGTGAAGCTTCTGTGTGACTGCAATACACAAAATGAATCCGTTTGAGAAAATATATTGTAAGCACACACGGAGGATACTGATATCTATTAATGTTACTACTACTACTACTACTACTACTACTACTAACCCCAGAAAAAATCGGCTCAAAGTTACATGAGAAAGTAGGGCAGTTTCAATCATGAAAGTGTCACCCACGACTCTTTTGGTGAGTCCATTTGCTAAACAGCATCAAGGGTTTCGACGAACACGTATGGAAGCATCATATGAAACTTTGCACAGCACATATATGCACATGCCTAGAAATTGTCACAAGCCCATCCAATTATGCAAAGAATGTAGTTATTATTTTCATTCTGGATATACAGCATAAGTAATTGGCACTACTACCAAACATTTTAACATGGGATGTAGTTATACATAAGCTATTACGAGATTGAAAAAATAATGAAACCTTGACCAAGTCGACAGCACGAGGCGAGAAATCACAGGCATGAACAAAGAGATCTGGATACGTAGCAAGCAAAGGAAAAATAGTATTTCCCGCGCCACACCCCACCTAATTAACAACAATCAAACACATAAAAAACAATCGAAATCAACATAAAAAATCACCAAATTACATAACCATAATCAAACATAACATAAATTGAAGGCAATGGGTACTCCAATTTCACCTCCAAAATGACTTTTCGCCCCGACCCCTGAATTACAAATACATCAAAACTTAAAATGTTATATGAGAAGTAAGAGACTTGTGAAGTATTTGGTGAGTTTAGAAGATAATTACATTGAAGTGGAGACCCCATTCTTTGTCTATGTAGTGGCGGTCCTTGAAGAACTAAAGAATGAAACTTTTATTAGTATAAGCGCTGTGTATGCATTAGTAGAGAAATAAAAGAAAGGGGTTTGGAAATTGGAAATCACTTTATCTTGATGTCTCTTGTAGAAGACATCCCAATACTTCTTCGCTTCTCTATCGTACTTTTCTGCAACAAACAATTGACAAAGTGAGAGATACAGAGAAAGAGAGAGGGGTTTGGGGGTTGTTACCTCTCCAGAAAGGAGAGATTCCATTGTTGGTAGAGGTGGAGTAGATTTGGAGCTTAGGAGGTTGTTGTTGTTGGACTTCTTCACTCTGAGACGCCATTGTTTTGCTGATGAAGAAGAAGAGTGAAAGAAAAGAAGCAGAAGCGGCTTTACTAAAAGTTTTGGAGCCAGCACCAGCTTATTTAAATTATCTCCAGGAGTTTGAAGCTTTTGAGGCCAAACTTTTTTTTTTCCCCGATCGCTTTGTACAATCTGTTGAAGCAAGTGGTATTAAGAAAGCGGGATAGAGAAGTGTCTATAGAACATAAACTACTTTTTTTACTTCTATAAGGGAACTCTGTTTATCAGCAACAAACAAAATTTCTATACTATTACTAAGTTGAACGAATTGCTCAATCTGAGCGAGCTAGTTGACAAGGTCCTTAAAAAGATCGAGGATCCATACAAGCCTAAGCAGAAAGCTGGCAAATTCCTTAATAATCATCACCTAGACTTCCTATATCATACATACAAGCACTTATGCATCCTCTTGCTTTTCCTTAGTTTGAGCAGTTTCACCACTCTGTAAACTTCCATCTCCACCAGGGGTCGCCATTTGTTCATTAGGAGAAACCCCATGGTCAACTGCTGCTGGATCTCCACCATTTTCTGCAATATGCTTATTTTCCGTGTTATTAACTGGTTTAGGGAGTTCTCGTGCCGGAGGTACTGCTAATAGCCGGCTAACTCCATTGTATAAACTTTTCGAGTCTGTGATCAAGGTAGCCCCACTAGCATAACATCGGCCAAAGCATATAGCGCAATGTGGACAAGTAACCTGTAAAAACATAAGATAGATATTTACAGCGGAAGCCTGTACATCAGAATTTTTTGTGTTGCTGAGTTTTCCAATGCATAACAACGCATTCTTAAAATGCAAGTTGCAACTGAAGAAGTCCAAACAAGTATGTAAGAATTTTCACCTCAATGAATGCTCGACAAAGTGAGAGAAAAAGTGTGGATTCGTTCTGTCGGAGCATCCTAGTCGCATTGTACCTCGTTAACGATTCAGAAACTGCCTGTAATCCTTTAACAACTTCCTGAGCCAACGCGTATTTTAAGCTTATTGGTGCACAGGGTCTGAGTTCGTTCATAGCTGCTGACACGCCTGCATCGGAAGATGGAAAAAGTAAGAGTGCAATACCAATAATTTTCTAATTTGACCTCAATCATTAGTTGGAAGAATTTTCATCACAGCATACAGCTTTGTAGAGCACTATTGGTTTTATTGACGTGTTGTAAGCAATTTATTTTGCACTCGATCAGAACCAGTCAGCCGAATGAGATAAGGTAAAAGCATATCTCATGTCTAAATATTTAAGTCTACTTTAATAGGGATCATTTTAATATTAGTTGCAAAATGAAAATTTGAAGTATTTCTGAATCCTCAATTGTTTTATTTATTTTTTGATTAGAGGCTGTTCTCTATATTGATGTCCTCTTGGTTTCTTGCCAATATTACACTATATACAGTCTTAATTAAACTTATTACAAACCTTTTAACTCCAAAGTATCTATCAAAAGCCCTAGTTATGCATTAAAGAGATATACTCTAGGCAGTTCGTGAGTGGCACTATGTCAGGCTAAGCCCCTTTTATATTCCCATCAATTAATGTGAGACCTCAACTTCACAATATATATTATGAAATATTATTTCATGGTTTCATACATCAGGAGATTTTTCTCTCATACAACTCGAAAGGAACTCGGATTAGAAGCTACTTTGATCTCCACTCAACCTGCCGGGTAGACTTCTTTTTTTCTCGAAAGTGCTGGCGTGATTCTTTGCAATCAATAACTAATTAAAGTTGCTAATGCATGAGATTGTTTTGCTAGTCCGAAACATGTCCCAGATACCGAGGCAAAATTTATGGGTGTGTAGAACAGCCTTAGTAGACCAAATTTAATGTGATGTTGAGACTCGAGATAGTTAAAATGTTTTCTATACTAATCTTATTGGTCTTACATTACCATAAGATAGATTTTAATCTTCCGTTTTACATTATTCTTTTTCTAGGTAAATAAGGTTCCACACAACTACCCCCACGGACAAATTCCAGCTTGGCATTATTCACGTGTCTTGATTTCTATATATTTTCAGGCCTACAGCAGACCAGCTACAGAGAGTATGAACCATATTTAAGTATCGGCCACGAAAAACCAACTATCATCGAAATTGATAGATTTTAGCCTTGGACACTAAACATAGCGTTGAAGCATATAAGTACTTCCTAGACACAGAGACAACCTAGACCTTAGTAAGACACCATCCCTGAGGTTCGATTACATCGATTTTAGGTTCGATTTCTTCGTCGATTGAGTCAAAGCTATCAACGCGATAGGCCTAAGTAAAGAGACAACTCCGAAGAGATTATATTGGCGATGTAAGTTTCAATGTTAGCGAATCAATCAACAGCGAAGGAGAAATCAAACGTAACCTCTGATCAGAATCCTCTGATCAGAATCATAACAAGGGTGGTACTTCGTCCCCGTTACAGCAGATACCAGGTCTGCAAGGTATTCGAGGAAATGTCCAAATGAATTATGCTTTAGCTGTTCAGGGCAAAACTCAGGTTGATTCTTCAATGAGCGAGGGAACGGTTAGCCATGCCTTGGCGATCACAAACAACCACTCCTCCAAAGGAAAAATTAGACTTGACTACCATGAACCTTCATTTAGTTTGGATAAGGGGAAATTTGTAGTTAAACTACCACAGGAGGTGATTGATGAAGGGATTTCTAAGTGGCAGGATACAATAACTGGATATTTTGTGGGATCAGGGCTTCCTTTTTACATGGTAAGAGACAGGGTTAGAGTATTGTGGGGTGTGAAAGGGACCTTGAGCATGTCAATGCAAAATCAAGTCTATAATTTCAAATTTGGAGATCTTGAAGAGAGAGATAAGGTCATTGAAGAGGGACCTTGGCATATTGGTGAAAAGTATTTTATGGTGCAAAAGTGGGAAGCATTTAGTGATATTGATGTTAGCAAACTTAACACCATACCTATTTGGATTAAATTCTTCAATTTACCAAAGCATTGTTGGTCATCTAAAGCCTTGAGTTACATAGCCAGTGCAATTGGGAAGCCCCTGTGCCTTGATAATGCAACTGAGAATCAGGCAAGAATGTCCTTTGCAAAGGTTTGTATTGAAGTTACACCAGATCATACACTACCTACCTCAATTTTGTTTGATAGAGAAGATGGTGTTTTAACATAAATCAGTATTGAATACCCATGGAAACCTCCTTGTTGTGAGGAGTGTAATGTTTTTGGTCATTACACCAACAGGTGTGGGAAAGCTAAGAAACCTGAAAACAAGAAAGCATAAATACAGGCACAAGTATGGAAAAAGAAAGCTGAACAGAGTTTAAAGAAAGGGACAACAAAAATGAATGGGGAAAAGAAGAATGATGAGGTGGAACATTCTAAGGAATTAGACAGAGCTAAATCTTCAGACAAGATGAGGATAATGGATGGGAGACATGCAGATCTAAAAGCTCCAAAAAGTCTGACACTAGAGTTGACAAAGGGAAACAAAGTAATAACCCAACAAAAGGGTTTGAATCTAATATACATACAGACAAAGAAGAAGATATACCAAATTCTCCTGAGACGCCAAGTACGAATAAACCTTCTTCAGCTAGCACACCACAAAGTCAAAGTAATATGAGCCAAAATTTGGATTTAGACAAGTTAAAATCTGATGTTGGGGATGCCTCACTTACTAGACATCAGAGGAAAAATGCAAAGAAAAAGTTAAAATTGCTGGAGAAAAAGGAAAGGCAGATAGTTAGTAGTAGAGTGAAGAAACCCCCCTCTGTTATTGATGTTTAAGCTAATGATATGGAATGTTAGAAGTCTAAATAGAGCTCAAATGCAGGAAGAGGTTAAGAATTCTATGAGGGGTTAATAAATTTGATTTTTTGGGGTTGATAGAGACCAAGATTAAAGAAGAAAATTTTGATAGATTAAAGAAGAATATAGCCCCATTCTGGAGCAATGTTAACAACTACTTACATTCTGCAAGTGGTAGAATCATCATGTTTTGGAATGAAGAAAAGATGAAAGTTGTTGTTCTATCAATATCTGATCAGGTAATTACAGTTAAAGATACGTTGCATGATTCACAGATGGAATTTCTACTCTTGTATATATGCCTCTAATTCTATTAGGGACAGAATGCATCTTTGGAACTATTTAGTTAATCTCAACAACCAAAATCAGTTGCCTTGGATTCTTGCTGGAGATTATAACTGTGGCTTATGCTAGTGAAAAGGTGGGTAGAGATCAACCAACTGATGGTGATATGGCTCCATTGAGGGGGCTTATTGATCAATTAGATGTGACTGATCTCAAATGGAAGGGAGTTAAGCATACCTGGACAAACTATCAGAGAGTTGAAGATAGAATTTACAAAATTAGACAAAGTTATGGTCAATAAAAACTGGATTAGTGAGTTTGATGGATCTGAAGTGAACTATCTCCCCTATGGTCTCTCAGATCATTCTCCAATGCATGTTACTATTCTGACTGATTTGAAAAGAGGAGCTGCTCCTTTTAGGTTTTCAAATGTTTGGTTGCAGCACCATACCTTTAAAGAGTTAGTTAGCAATGTTTGGAGAACTAAGATTGGCGGCCCCCCAAAGTTTGTGTTGATTCAAAAGCTTAAGCTTTTAAAAGTAGATATTAAGACATGGAGAAAAGAGGTTTTTGGAGAAATAAAATTAAGGATTGAGAATGCTAGAGATAATCTTAGAATTGTCCAAGAGAATATGATTCATAATGTGGGTGATGATGAGTGTGAGAGAAAGGAGAAAGAATGTAAGTTGCAGCTAAGCAAGATTTTGTTTCTGGAAGAAATGCAAGCTAAGCAGCAAGCCATATGTGATTGGCTTTCTCTTGGTGACTCCAACACACACTACTTCCATAATTGCTTGAAAGAAAGGAAGAATATAAATGTTATCACTTCTATCAAAGCTAGAGATGGAAGACTCTTTACTGATGTGAAGGATATTAAAAAGAAAGCTATTGAGCTTTATTATGCTCTCCTTACTGATATTGAAGGTAGTCAAGAAGGTCCAGGTAGTAGTTATCTCACTCTAACGGAGGAGCAGCAAAGAGGCTTGACTTTAGAGTTTACTCCTGATGAAATCAAGAAAATGGTTCAAAATGAAAAAGAAGACAAGGCTCCTGGTATTGATGGTTATACAGTGGGATTCTATAAGCACTGCTGGGATATAGTGGGTACTGATGTTGTGAAAGCTATCCAATCCTTCTTCAAATCTTCAAAAATGCTTACAGTCATCAAGCTAATTCCAAAGGTTAGAAATCATAATTCTTTCTCTGAGTACAAGCCTATCTCACTTTGTAAAGTCATATATAAGTTTATATCAAAGCTTTTGGCATTAAGGATGAGGTCAATTATGGGGGATATCAATGATCAAAGTTAGTCAGCCTTTGTTAAAGGGAGATATATACAAGATAACATCTTGCTTGCCCATGAGCTGTCTAGAGGGATGGATAGAAAAAGTGGGCCTCCAAAAATGTTGTTGAAAATTGATTTGCATAAAGCTTTTGATTCTGTCAAGTAGGGGTATCTTCTGAGGATCCTTCAGAATATGAAATTTCCAGCCATTTTTGTTGAGTGGATACAAAATTGCATAACTACTCCCAAGTATAAGATTAATCTGAATGGTAATCTGATTGGGTTTTTTCTCTGGTTCTAAAGGTATAAGACAAGGGGATCCATTATCCCCTTATCTTTTTGTGATTGCTATGCAACATCTTTCCGAGTTGATGAATGAAGCTGTGCGCAATAGAAAGATGAACTTAATCCCTAGCTGTAAAAGTGGTATTCTATCCCACATGATGTATGCAGATGATCTATTTGTCTGCTTTAAAGCCTCTACTGTGAATGCTACCTGCTTTAAATCCCTACTAACAAGCTTCTCCAAGTTGTCTGGGTTGATTACAAATGCTTCAAAGAGTTTAATTTTTTATTCAAGTTCCACAACAAATGCTTTACAAACTACAATCAATTGCATTCTGAACTTTAAAGTTGAATCACTGCCAGTTAGGTATCTTGGTTTGCCTCTCCTTGCTAGTAAACTAACTGAAAAGGACTGTAAACCTATGATAGAGAAAATTCAGAAAAGAATCTCAAATTGGAAGAACAAACAACTTTCTAATGGTGGTAGATTAGAACTTATTAAATCTGTTCTTGGATCCTACTCAGTATATTGGGCTGGGTGCTTTGATTTCCCTAAAGCAACTCTCAACAAGATAGAAAAACTTTTTAGGAGATTTTTATGGGGCGGAGATGATAATAAAAGAGCTATATCAGCAGTTGCTTGGCTAGATGTGTGTGTCCCTAAATCAGAAGGAGGGAAGGAGGGCTGGGTATCAAAAGGTTGAAGGAGTTTAATGACTCCATGATGTTTCGAACCTTGTGGAACTTAATTTCTGGTGTTAAAAATCCTTGGACAGTTTAGATCAAGAATAACTATCTTAAAGATAGATCAGTTTCAACGGCAGAGATACCAACTGACTCCTCTTGGGCCTGGAGATCTTTGTTAAAGAAGAGATTTGTTGTTCTAAAATATTGCAGAGTTATTGTTGGAAATGGGAGTAACACTCTCCTTTGGCATGATCCATGGTTGGATAAAGGGGTTCTCAAGCTTCAGATGAGCAGGAATGAAGTTACACTTTCAGGGCTACTTACCAACTCCAAGGTGAAAGACATTATTACAGAAGACGGTAATTGGTTAATTCCTGATGGAAGAATCAGATCTGAAGAGCTTAGAAGTATGTGGAGGAAAATTCAGATGCAACCAAAGCCAGATATTACTGAAGAAGATACTATGATCTGGACTCTCACAGCTAATGGTAATTTTAAATCAAATACTGCTCGTATAGTCTTTCCTCAGGATTTCTCCTAGTTGTAATAGCTGTTTGTGATTATATGAATTCTGGTGGAGGTCTTGCCTTAACCCCAGCTTCCCCCTCAAAAAAAAGCTACAGAGAGTATTGGGTTGCCTAAATAAATTTAACTAAGAAAAACCCGACTAAAGCATTAATGTGAATGAATATAAGATCTAACTTACCATTAACAAACACGGCAAGAGGTGGATGCTCCATCAAATAAGATGGTGGAGTCACATCCTCCTGACTTTCCTCGGTTGCACCATTTGCTGGAAAGCCGACAGATGGTAATGGGACCCAACGATGTGAATCCAAGACTAGCTGATAGCAGAAAGTACAACACAATAATTTACTAACAAGTTGTTACACACCAAACTCGACAAAAGTAAAAAATAAGGAAAACTAATGGGGTGTTAAAAGATAAAATGTCGCCTAATTTTGCAGGTCGACTGTAGAATGATGGTGGGATACGTCAAAATTTACAAAAGTAGGTGGTGGGGTGAGATTGGGGTTAAGTGCAACTTTGGTATCAGACAGACATTTCTTTGTAACAATGCAATCAAAATTATCTACGTGCCACTTGCCTACGTACCTGAAAGTTTTCAACTGCTGTATTCATATTCTTTGAGAATAAGTTAAGTACTGCACTGAAACAAGACCAATTGTAGTAAGTTAAAATGTTTAAGTAGAATTCCTAAAGATTTTAACAATATGATTAAAAAGGAAATGTCACTTACGCTTCAAATAGTGGTGGAAGCAGACCCCGGAAATCCAATCCAACCCCACCAAGACTTGTGGCGCAATACTGTGAGACAAAAGATAAAAGTGACCATTAGTTATCATCGTACAGAGTGAAGTTCATAAATTTGATAGATGTATCAAATATTATAAAGAGTGTCCAGAAGCAATTTCTTGAGAGAATTGCCTAGCGCAATTCCCCGTGGAACATGCCATGTGACACAAATTAGGAACCACTTAACTGCATAGATATGTCGGCAAAGTATAGAAAAAGAATCAGATAATGGTCATTACGAGAGCTGTATGCCTGTATGCTAAGCAGTCCTCAATTTATAATGGTCTTTAATCAAACCAGCATTCATCATAATTAGAATGTAGGTTTAAATTTCTGTAAGGAAGCATATGCATAGAAGGGACCACAGAGTTTGGACAATCCCAAATTTTCAATTTCTAGTACAATTTGCTTTATATCCAAATTTAGCGTTTATTAAGAAATGTATAAACCTTGACTATTTTCTTACAGGAGAATACTCGGATAATTCCTACATAAACGTATTATACACATACAATACCTGCATTATTATCTTTTGCTCGCATATTACTGAAAACAATTTTTTGGGTGCCAAATCTGAATTTAATTTAAGTTTTCATGGAACACATTTTTGGTGTACACTGTTTAATAATTGCTAACTAGAGGGAAATCCATGGCCTCCCGCATGTAATCCATAAATTATTACGGAAACAAATTTCATGAGAGCATACATGAATTGCATAAATGTAAGCTATGTTATGACGGAAATCTTCTCACCATGCATTGTTCCAAAATGTTTGACAATGATCCGCCTTCAGTAATCTTAGGCAGCATAGCTTTGAGAATTTTAAGATGTGAGGTAATCTGATGCATGGACCAGCTAAAAAGAAGGCCACCATCATAATTTTCTTCACTTCCAGATGTATCGTCGGCGAATATTGCTCTGTATTGATTAACAACATCAAATAGATGCATCCTATGGCAATTCACCATTGCTTTTAAGTACTCATAAACATTTCTTTGGTCCAAGTCATCGAGAATGCCTGCAAGCCACGCCTCTCTGCATTTTAAGAACTGCTTCCACCACAAAAAGACGTTTCTTTTAGAAAAGAACAAAAAACACCAGAGCATAAAGTGATTATGCCCCTTAATATACTAGTATATTAATGGTACAGAGTTTCGCAATATATCAGCAATATATCGCGAAATATGTAATAATTAGAGTTAGCATATGATTATCTGAGAAAGATAATGCTCAAAGAAGTACCTGTAAACGCATTTCAGACTCGCTGAAAACACTTATGCGACGTAAATATCCAATAATGCGGAGACATTCTGAGAGCTGCACACAATGACAAGATACAAAATAAGTTAAGAGTAGTTTACCTAGATACTCAATTTAAAAGGACACACATATACCACTTTCATCCTCCGTAATATTCAATTTGGTTTTACTGATATTGTTGAGGAATACCTGAATATTTGAGCGAAGTTTTTGAAGAAGATGTGAAAGAAGAGAATGGGTTGTCTGCCTAACTTCTGCTGCCAGAGCTTGAATAATAGGTAACCTTGGCACAAAAGTAAGAAATTGAAAATATAATCAGCAGTAACTCGTCATCATCAACAATGGCGAAAATAATGACAAATTTTACGAAGCTACGTAACATATTATGATTTTTTTTAAGGCTAGTCAACTTTTTTTTACAGCTCAAGATCTAAAACTAAATTAGAGATGAATAAAAGACCAAAAAAATCCCAAGATGTTGGATTGTTTCAGGAAGTTTTCAGCAAACTAAAAGATGGACAATGCTTAATTTCCACCAGAATTTTAGAACATTACAGTTGTAGATAATTATAGTATACACCGCTATATTATAATTCTTTATGTAAAAGGCAATTATGTACATCGTTTAGTAGTTCACACTCCAGAGTGTGGTTCGTGGAACGCGAAGGAGTCACATTCCATGTGTTTATTTTTTTTTTAAGAAAACCAGGTATCACAAATTTATTTTTGTTTTCCGTGTTCGCTCAAAACTGAGGAAACTAATTTCCTTTCAATAAACTGGAAAGTTGATTTTTCTTTTGCTCTTTCTCTAACCCTAGAGAATTTTAATTCTCAAAAGGAACACTCTCCGGGCTCAAAAGAGAAGAAAGTTAACAGAGAAAACCAGAGAAAATTTTAAAAACATCTCGAGAAAGAAGTCTAAAGAACGAAAATATTTAGAGAGATACTCTCAAAAGAGAAATTTTACATAGTTACATAACGGAGCAAATAAAATTTAGTGAGTTAAAAATATTGGTGTCATAAACTTCTTATAAGGGGGTGCCTTAAGATGGAGACATGTCTTCTTTGTAGCCAGTAAGCATATTATATATGCTTTCCTCCATTTTCCCATAACCACTTTAATATATGTTTTCTTCCATATTTCCCATGACCAAGCACAGTAAAATAAGTCCCTATTGACTAGACATGGGAAAAAAAACTAGTTCCACCAATAAGGAGCGATTTGCTAAAGATTTTGTAGTGGTAATGTCTATCATGTGATTTGCTAGGAATCACAACAATGAAAAGATGAAATTATTGTTCAGCAAATCGCTCCTTCTATAGACATTACTAATATAATTGCAATACCAAAACTATTATTACATTGCAAAAACTGTCTATTACAAATGAAGTCATAAGCTACTTATAAGAAAATATGAAAACCCTAATCAAGAGGAAGTACCCAAAATATCCTAATACTCAAATACCCAGACTACCCTTACTAACATAAGTATCTCTAACACCCCCTTCCCACAAACTCACGATGTGAAATATCAAAAGTTTGGCAAAACAAAAATAACAAAATTCTAATTTTCAGATGCGATTGTTACTTCCACTGCTATGTGATACGATACGATTGCTACTTCTAATGTTATGTGATGCATTTACCGTCTATTTCCATGCTACTTCGATTCTATGTTATCTGGTGCTATGCAATTCTTTGCCATTACGATGTCATCTCAATGGTATGTCCCAATCAGCTTCTGGTGGTATTAAAGGTGTTGAAGTAGGCTCGACAACCAAACCAGAAAATGCGTTCGAGGTAGACATGTGTTTCTGCAACTATTCTGCGATTTAAGACAATGTGGGATCTGTGCTGTCAGGGGCGGGGCGGAGCGCTAGGCGGGAGAATGTAAATTTGTAATATGTGTAATATATGTGTAAATTTGTAAATTTGTAATATGTGTAAATTTGTAACATGTCAATGTGTAATTTGAAGTATGTGTAATTATTTAATTCAAAGTTTCAAACATCTAAGTAGTTACTAGTCATCTTCTTATACTCTTCTTCCCTTGTTACATGTTAACTATTAAACATCTAATTAGTATTTGGCTCTTTGCAGAAGAAAAAAAAAAGGGCAAGAACTGAGTCAACTAACAATAAGTAAGAATGAAGAACACAATGAGAACTGAATTGGAATTAATCAATTCAGAGATCAGAGAAATAGCAACCCTAAACAAAGCAGCTCAAAATGAGAATTGAAATCATCAATCAATCAAAATAACATTCCAACCCTAATTTCGAATTGGAATCAATCAATCAAAATAACCTTGAAATAGAGAGATTATTTACTTGTGAGAGAGTTGCAGAGAATCAAAATTTAAATTCGAGAGAGTTACAGAGATTTGAAAACTTTGAAGAGAGAGAGAGATCACAACTAAAAACAGTTAGTTGGTTTTTGTTACTTATTTATTAAATAATTAAGCCAAATGATTTGGCAATTCTATGTTGTTGTTGTTTTTGTTATTTATTTATTTATTTATTTATTTATTTATTATTAAGCCAAAACAATTGGAAAAACTAGAATAAAAAAATTAAAATTAAAAAAAACGCCCCAGGGCGCCCCAGCGCCTTAAGAGAGGCGCCCCGCTCTTTCAAGCGCCCTAAGGCCGCGCCCTAGGGTGGCGGGGCGGATAGTTATAAATTGGGCGCCCCGGCGGCTCCCCTGACAGCATAGTGTGGGATTAGAAGACTCCCCAGGAGATTGCCGTCGAATGAAGAATCTACTGTGAGATTTGTTGTTGCTACCCCTTATTCACCAAATTAGGATATGAAGACTTTCAGTGACCATTTTGTCTGAAAAAGCTACATTTATTAAAACCAACTCGGATTTGCACTTTGTACACGAGGGTTGAGAAGAAATTGCGAATACACTATGACTAGGAAGAACGCCAGTGTTTGTGTGGGATTTAAGACGCACTTCTTCAGCCAGTAACTCACTAAAAATTGTGTCAACTGACAGAGGGGATTGCGATGGAGAATAGAACCACGAAATACCTTAAAATCATCTCGAAGAGGCATCAAAAATTGAACTAATCTTTGTTGATCTCTGAACTTGATATATAATTCCACCGCACTAAGTTTAATAGGCTCTATAAGTGTTAATTGGTCCCAAAGACCAATCATAACATATAAAAATCTTGAATACTCTTGTCTCCTTCTCGAACTACCTGAATGTCAAATTCCAATTGATATCGTTTTGCAAAGTTGGCACATATAATTTCTTCTAGTCCCAAATTCCTTTTATTGTTTCAAATTTAGCTAGATGCATCTCAATTGAAAAATCTACAGAGTTGTTAATGCAAATAATAATCTTGGAATTATCTCTCTCCCAAGTACCCAACAACTTTGCATAGTTTTTTGCCTTACTATTAGATGAAACTTTCGTAAGCCTGGATATTTAACCTCGCATCTCCTTACCCATTAAGAAATTCTTCATAACATATGCCAAATAAGTATAGTTATCGCCCGTTAAATTCCATTGATCGCTTGAAGAGAGTCATCCCAAATACCAGCCATATTAAATACCCAATCACAACTATAACTATGCCAACTTACAAAGAATGCCCAATTACCAAAGATCTCATAAACCACCGGAAAATTGGAAAGAAACCACGAGAAAATTAAATCTAACACTCACCAGAAATTAACTTCCTTTTTTTCAAATCGTCCGTCGTCACCAACAAAAATCGTCACAAAAATTCGAATCAACACCCATAAATAAGCTAAGCACCCCCAAAAATTCAAATCAACACCCGGAAATTTGAATCATCACCCATAAATCAGTCGCTGCAATCCGAGAGAGAGAGAGAGTCGTTGCGATTTGAGAGAGAGTGAACGGCTACAACCTCGTTCTGATGTCATGGTATAATTGCAATATCAAAACTATTATTCCATTGCAAAACATGTCTATTACAATGAAGCCATCAGCTACTTAAAAAGAAAATATGAAAACCCTAATCACGAGGAAGTAGCCAAAATACCATAATACTCAGACTACCCTTACTAACACAAGTATCTCTAACAATTATCACTACAAAATCATTGTTCAGCAAATAGGCAATCGCGACGTAAAGTAAGTCTTCGGGACCCCTTTGCGGTTACGCTTAGGCCTAGCCCGACCTACCTCACGACAGCATGAACTATCATTTCGTGAGTCCCCAGCAAGAAACCGAATGCCAGCACGGATGTCCCCCTTGCGTTTCTCGTGTCTTGAACACCGTGGTCTTAGATGAGTAGTCAAGGTGGAATTGGAGCAGGGATTGATAGTCATCCAAAGAATGCTGGTATAACAAACTCGCTTATGGGTCTTCACTTCGAACCCCACATCGGTCACCACGAACGCAATCTACTTGCACTCTATCAAGGGGGAACAGGGGGAACAGAAAGAAAAAATACACAACTGTGTTTAGCGTTGGGCTGTGGATTAGGTCTCATTCTTCTGATTTTCCAAATGGATAAATTAATGTTTATAGAGGTAATGACTATAAGAGTCGAAGAAGCGCTGGAATTTTTTTTTAGAGGTAGCCTATATATCCTTTGTTTCCCAGCTAGCCTAACTCCAGACCCGAAGCGAGCGGTAACTCTAAGAACAACTTTGGAATGAGAATCTGAATTGAGATGGCCTGGGAAACACGGCCATTGTCGAGACAGCATATACCTCGCTATAAAACACCAACGTTGTTTTGGCTGGGAGTGGTTGAGAGGGGTGATCTTGGACTGCCTTAGCGGGTGAACACTCTGAGATAGAAAAGGATTTGATCGAGAAATGTCATCCTCTAGGCGGCAAGGGGGTCAAGGGACAACAACAATCTGACGTCAAACCAGGGATAGGTCGACGTAAGCGTTGACTTTCTGGTCGGGGGTTACGTCGGTGACTAAGGTTTTTGTCACAACTCTTTGAAGCAAAGTCCCTAGTCTCTGAAGCGTGATGTCACAACTCTTTGATGTCACAACTCTTTAAAGAGAAATCGCTATAATTGCATAGGAGTTGTTCATGCTCACCGCCTCGCCTTGCCAGCAAGAAAGAAGATCTCTTTAATTTCGTGATATGAGCTATGGTTATAAGGACTTCGCCCTAGGAAGTGATTTGCTAGCGCGGGTAATTACTAGCTTCTACACTCAAGGCCATGTCATTGACGCTCCGTCCTAGCTTTTGATCTCGTCGTGTCGAGGACGTGTCTTTCTATTCCATTTTCCTGATCCAAGTCAAACCCTCATCTCAATCTTCTTCCCCTACTCCAGACTGATAGGACCCATAGCTATTTCGTAGGGCGCAGGACGAAGTAGGACGCAGACTAGAAAAAAGCAAGTTCGCCATCGCCTTTTCAATCTTCACGCTATTCTGATGCGAGATGGGGCATAGTAGCCATGTCAAGCTAGGTTAGGTATAGGGCTTAGTCCTAGAAGTAGAAGTAATCTACGCAGTCATTTGCTCCAAACACAAGCTAGCCTAGTAGCTGGACGACTGTCCTAGCTGTAGACCGATGTAGGCCCCGTAAGGAAGACTAGCTGTAGGCCTGGGAGGACTAGCAGGGCGTAGGGCATAGGATTACTGGTAGACCATCGATGTATGGAAGAGCGAGCTTTCATACATAATTAGAAGTGTTTATTTTATGTATCGCACTATTAAGTGTCCCACAAGAACAATCACGTATATATCCAACACTAGATGGTGGTAAACCAATATAGTTTAGTGGTTAACAAATATATAGTTCAGATTGTTTATCATTTTATAAAACAAATAATTCCTAATCTTGACAAAATTTCTAGCATCCATCAACACTGTTGAAAATTCATGGCTTTATAAAAAAGAAAACATAAAGCTACTCTGAAAATAAAGAAATAACTCAATAAGTATTAAATCTTACTTTGGATGCATTCTTGACAATTTCCCAACAAAGGCTTCTAAATCGAGGGCTTCATCGTAATTTCCATTCCTTATACATCTGCAGATAATGCTTCAAATGATCAGGTTCATGGATTTCAAATTAAACACATAACAGAGAAGATTACAAGAATAAATCATAAAGTTAGCTAGTGTAGCCACAAATGCTCTGCACGTGCAACTCCCTCTACCACGCGCTAGGCACACAATTCCCCGTACACGATCTCTAACATTGATACATCTTCTACAGTATGGAACATCAAAACTGATGTCTGCAGGTATAAAGAAAGCCTTTTATTTGAATTATCTTGTAGGACCCACCCAATGTCAAAATAAGTACGCAAATATCTTATTGCTATGTGGGCCCCTCTTTACCTCTCAGTCTTAAATTTTGACGATTAAGTGGGGGTCACG
This sequence comes from Kingdonia uniflora, assembly GCA_014058105.1. Lineage (NCBI taxonomy): Eukaryota > Viridiplantae > Streptophyta > Magnoliopsida > Ranunculales > Circaeasteraceae > Kingdonia > Kingdonia uniflora. The sequence goes on from JACGCM010001281.1 coordinate 6,707,873, forward strand.
AATTTACTCTGTCTCCTTTGTAGTGCTATCTTTGCAATAATACACAACTAATATGGGCATTTTGGAGATGAGAAAAAAAACAACACCAAGTCCCAGCTCGTTTAAGCCTGCTATTGCAGGCTTGTTAAACCTATTTAAAGTAGTAGAGGTTAATTACACTATCAAATGGAAGTAGGCAAATAGCTTTATATAGAGTTGACAAAATAGGATCACATTACACAATTATTTGTGCGGTGAATAAATTCACAGTTCTTGTTATTTTTCTTAGCAGAAGATTAAAATTATGGGAAAGGCCTTTTAGGCATTTCAGTTAACCAATCAAAAGATTAGATAAGCGAGGGAGTCTATATAACCCTATAATATACTACTCCAACTGTTTTGGCAAAATTGATCAGTTATTAAAGTTAGCAAATGATATGAAAGGCCTTTTTAAGCATTTTACTTAACCAATTAAAAAGTACACATTAAGCACATACGTATCCATAAGCTGAGGAATTTCAAGCAAGTCAAGCAATGTACTATGATTAGCAAGCAGAGTCAGATTAAGCTTCCTCTTCTCCATAATCTGGTGTGCGGAGTCAATGAACTCGGTGCAACCCGATGTGAGTTTTGGGATCTCGGTTATCTGCCAGCATTTAACAAACAGCAAGTCTCAGTTCGCTACAAACCTGTGATTTAACCCCACATGTACGACTGAAACCAATGTAATAAGCAATCATAAATTGAAGAACCATATTATGTGTTTTGGATTGCCTACCAAACGAAATATGAGACTTTCTTTTTTTGTATGAGTGAAAGTATATAGAAACGGGGACGAATTCCGAGGAGTCGAAAAAAGGGATACGCAAGTGGACAAATTTCCTAGATTAAAAAATAGATATGACCCGGATAAAAACAACTTTCCATTTTGAAATAAGATATCTCACCTAAAAACCGAATCTTCAAACCTAATACACCTTTCATTGTTGTATTAGGGAGCCTAATACCAAATAGAAAATAATTGTCCAGTCGTAATAAAAAATTCTGAACTATTGTTTTTTGTTGTCTTTTGATATAGTTATATTAAAGTTTTCTGAACTGATCACACAATATTTTCGCACAGTTCCTAATAAACGACCGAAGAGAGTTTTCTCCAAAGGCACAGGCAAAATAACAAGGTGCCAAAGATTTAACTTGTCCATTGCAACCAACTCTCTTCTCATCTCCCCCACCTAACAACCGAATCTTCAAACCTAAGACACCTTTCATTGTCGCATTAGGAGCCTAATACCAAGTAGAAAAGTAATTGCTCGGCCATCATAACGAGTTCTGTAATATAGAAACTTAAAAAAAAAAATAGTAATATCAAACTATCTCTCTCCCTCTCTCTGCACTTTTTTTTTTGCTAAGCAAGCCGAGGTCAAGGCAGAGCCCAACCAGGTATCAATATATGCACAAAAACTGTTACAATCTAGTGTACTTTTTCCCCCAGCATCATCCTCTACAATACTGTTCAAGTAAGTAGGCATGGAGTTGGGGGTTTAAATACTCTCCCTCTCTTGGGTAGACAAAGAGGCCAACAAATCGGCCCCTCTGTTCGTTTCCCTAAACACATGAACAATTTTAAAAAAAAAATCAAAATAGGATATCATATGCAAAATGTTTTGGTGCATGAGGTAGCACTGCCAAGGAGATTTCTTCTTTCCTTTGATGTATCTCACCATCTGAGCAGAGTCTATCCCACTAAAATTCTTGTAATCACCATTTGAAGAGCAATGGCAAGGGGTCTTTCAATGGCCTTCATCGTTTGAGCAGCAACAGAAATAGAGTGGTTCATACCATGATAAGCAACAAGAACAGTCCCCTTGTTGTCTCCATAGCCTCCTCTAAGCACCATAGGTGTTAAGACACCAAGTTCCTTCCGGAGGGGGAGACCAGCAACAAAGAATGGGTTCCTTGATAACAAATACAGAATGCAGACTCCAGGCATATTAGAAGTCCCTCTCTCTGCTATTGTCATTGACCTTGGTTATCTCCAAACTAAGTATAAGCTGGCTCTCATTACAAATAGTTCTAAACAGCTGAAGTAGTGTTTTCTTGTCTGAAGAATATATTGTTTCTGGCCATCCAAATATTGTAGATAAAAGAGTTAAACATCACCATCATGATCTTAAACTTGAGGTTCCCAACCCCCTTTTTCTTGGAAGGCAAGCCGGTTTTATATAGGGATTCGTAACCCTGAGTTTCTAACCCCATGAGTTTTCGAACCCACGACCTCTCTCGAGGTGGATGAGGTTCCCAACCCCCATATTGCACAACCATTCAAACTCTTGCTCAAGGGAGCCAATCTGCTCGTTTGTATGGCTCTCAAGGAAAATCCTATACTAGAATTCCTTAGCTAACACAAAGTCAACAACTAAATGTTTACTGCCTACATGCCAGCTCAGCAAATTCTGAAGTAGTTAAGACCTTCCTTCTCACAAGCGAATCTTGAGTAGCAAGAATGACCCTGCAGAGTCTTCATGTTATAAAACCCTGCCTTGGTATCACAAGAGGGTTCCAGCAAACTTTAGCCAACAATTTTTTAGTACCTGTAAGATCCTTTTAAGTAGATGCAACATTGTACTCCCCATCAGAAGAAGGGACCCACACAATTTTATCTTGAGCCCATTGGATGGAGGAGATTGCTGGTAGATTGTTCCCTATACTGCCCAGACTAGGCAAAAAATGATTGGAAATAGTCCATTCACTGTTGGTGATAACCTCGTTAACGTTAACTTTAGACTCCAAGTACAAGAAAGATCATAAATAAGTTCAGAGTGGTCTCTAAAGATTCCCATTTTATGCCAAGAGTCAAGAACTAAGTGTTAATCTCATTTCCAATGACGTACAAGAAAGATCATAAGTAAGTTCAGAGTGGTCTCTAAAGATTCCCATTTTATGCCAAGGGTCAAGAACTAAGTGTTAACCTCATTTCCAATGACACGTCTCACAAAACTTTTAGCTTTCTATCTTGCTTGTAGCAGCTTCCTCCACACCCTAGAGCAATTACCTGGAATCTTAATAGAGACCAAATGCTCCTCATTCTAAGCAGGTTTATATCAACCCAATTCCCCCGTGAGTTCTTGTTTTCAGAAGCCACCTTCCACAACTGCCTCATAATAGATGCAAGATACCAAGTCTTCTCAAACCAAACCCTCCCTCTTTTATCAAACTTCATTCCAGCTAATGGGAGCACGTTTCCTTTCAGTCGCATGTCCGTTCCACACAAAAAATGGCACAATTTTTCTCAATTGCATAGATAACATATTTAGGCAACATAAACACATTAATCCAATAGGCATTGCTACTAACAATCACAGCTTTAAGCAACTGCAGTCTACCAGCAAAGGGAATCAGTTCATTCCCCCAGCAGTGAATAATAGCAGTCATTCTTTCCACAAGAAGATCACAGTCTTCAGCTTTAAGTTTAGAAGAAAGTAATGGCACTCCCAGGCATCGGAAGCTTACCTTTTTCAAAAACCCCGAATAGCTTGGATCTCAGCTTGGATTCCATAAAATTACACAGGGGACTTATTAGGGTTAGTTTCCAGCTGTGTCATGGTCTTAAAAGAGCTCAGACACTTTTTCACAGCATTAGCAGATATGATATCAGTATCACCGTTGCAAAACACCAACAAGTCATCAGCAAATGCCAAATTTGTTAACTTTGCTTTCTTACACCTAAAATGCATAGTAAGAGCTCCCTCTTCCACTTTTTGATCAAGTAACAGCCCAAGCACTTCCATGACCGTTTTTAGACCATCAAAAACAGGTAAGGGGAGAGGGGATCCCCTTGCCTGAGACCTCTCTTCCCCTTAAAATAGCTCTCCAAGCTCCCATTCATGTATATAGAGAATTAGGGAGTAGTAATACACTTCCTAATTCAATCTTTGTTGAAGGAAAGTTTGAAGTCTCCAAGGTAGCAATAATAGCCTCCCACTTCACGATGTCATAAGCTTTCCTCAAATCCACCTTGGTGGTACATCTACCATGTGGACTCTAAAGTGATAGCATCTCAGTTCATGGGCAATTAAGAAATTGACAACAATGCTCCTTCCCTCTATGAAAGCAGATTGGTTGAAGCTGATAAGAGGCTCCAAGACCATCTTGAGCCTATTAGTTATAATCTTGGAGATAAACTTGTAATAAGTGAAGTTGGGCCTAACATCTCCAAAGTTGGAAGGGTTAGAGATTTCGGGAATAAGAGTAATGGTTGCGGTTGAGAAAGCATCTTGGACTTTTAAAAAAAATCTTAATGGCCTTAGTGAAGTCCTTGCCCACAGCCCCCCAATTGTGCTTGAAGAAGTGAGCATTATAGCCATCAAGCCCTCCAGCCTTGTTATCATTCATATAGCATTAACTACTTCAAAAATATCTTCATCATTAACCTCCTATGTCAGAGTCTCATGGTCTTCAGTTTTGGCTTTGTTTCTAAAAATTGAGGTATTTTTATGACTAAGATAGGATGTTAACTAATCCCCCTTCTTACCACATAATACTTATAAAGTACTTAACTGCTTTGAGGGCTAAGGTGAGTTGAACAGTAATCTTGTTTCCTTGCTCATCGTGAATGGACGGAATGGAGTTTCTACCTCTCCTTGCCTTGACTGCTTTATGAAAAGAAAAGAAAAACAGTAATTGAATCTCCCAGCTGAAGCCATTGCACCCTTGCTTTCTACTTCAAGAAGCTATCCTCCCTATTAGCACGATAGAGAACTTAATGGCTAAATTCACTTCTCTAAGGAGGTTTTGGTTAGTTGGATCAGTCTGGATGTTAGCTTGGATCTTATACAGCTTCTCCCTCTCCTCATTAGACTTCACTCCCACGTCCCCAATCCCCAATCTTTTTCTTATTCCAGCTATCAAAGACTGGTTTAAGCCTCTTTAGCTTATTACAAAACATAGCCAGAGGAATACCCTCAGAATTCTCTCTCCAGGAGTCATTCACAAGCTCCCTATACCCTGCAATATCACTCCAATAGTTGAAGTACTTGAAAGTTTTCTTCCTATTGGAATCATCTTTGTAAATAGAGATGATTATAGCACTATGGTCTGACACCCCTGCCCCAAAAAACTCAGCTTCTGAATCTTTATAAACATCTACCCACTTTTCATTAACTAAGGCTCTGTCAAGTTTAACCAGAATTCTTTGAGTAGAGCTCTTGTTAGACCATGCGTACTGGAATCCATTATATTTGAGGTCAAAATATCAACATAGTGAAGATAGTTGTGGTGCTTAATCACTAAGTCACTATTGATAGGTCTTCCACCCGAAACAGCTCTCGGATCCTACATCCCCTCTACTCCCATCTCATTCTCTTTCTCCAAATCAGGGTTCTACAGTTTTCTAACTATAAATGATGCTGGAGCTTCATTCCCACCATCCCATGGTACACTAGTAACTAATTTACATCAGGAAGCAACATTCACAATGTGGGTACTAACTCTCTACCATTTCAAAGTCTAATCACACTTAAATAACTACAAATCCTTAATGCAACGCTAAACTACTAAAACATGTACCAAAACTCAAAAACCCAAATTTCTTACCATAGACTCAAGATGCTTATCAACAGACACCACTTGTTCTCGAATCGACATCAACGCATCGGCCGCAGCAATGAAAGCGCGATAATTCCCCACTGCCACCTCTTGCATTTGCCTCCTTATTCGCTCCGCGTCAACTCGAAGAAGCTCTGGTTCCTAAAATCAAACAAACAACACAAATAAACCCTAGAAAAATACAAAGTACGGGTAAAGAGAGAGATGTTGACCTTATGGAGACGATCAAGTGTGAAAGAGAGGAGCTCTGATACGTATGGTTGTTGAGAGAGTGAAGCGAGAGGGAGGAGATTTGCCACCATTGTTGAATCTTCTCGATTCTCAACCTCCATTAGAGAATCTCTCAGATTTAAGGATCGAAATCGGTGAGATTTGAATCGAATTGCGTGAAATGTTGTTAAAAATGGAGTGTTTTTTTTCCGACTCTGGCGTTTGTTTTTAGATCTGAGACAATTTCGAAAGACTGAGCTGTTTTGTGCTTTGTGTTTTGACAGATTATTTGGCAAACCACACACATTATTGTCGTTTATTTGTAAGCGTCACTGAAGACAAAACACCAACCACCGTCAGGGGCGGATTTAGAGGGGGTCGGGCACCTCCACTTTTTTTGCAGATTTCCTTATATATATATATATATAATATATATAGCCACAGCCAAAAAAAAAAAAAGGTAAAAGCCAGTTCCTACCTCCATCCAACTACCCAAGCCCAGTTGTATTGAAACTTAGATCCACAAAGTAACACTTCTTCATCAAGCCCAACTATTTGGCTCTCTCTTCTCTCCTCTCTCTTATTCAAATAAACACTTCCTGATAATCCTCATCAATCTCTTCATCAAACACAAACCTTCCACCTCAGTTTCCTTGAATTTTGATGACCAATATCAACAACACCTTATTCTGGAAAAAAAAATCGTGCGGCACCCCCACTCCTAAATCTCTGGCTCCGCCCCTGACCACCGTGACGTCGGTCTTTCTCGGAAAAGTCCCATGTTGTGCTCAACTGCTCATCAAGCTAACCATATGGGGTATGAGTGTTACCGCAAGTCGACTCATTATACTATCTTATCATACTGTCTCATACAGGGGTGGAGCCAAGATTGTCTTTCAGGAGTTCAAAAATGGGTTTCACGGGTTAACCCATGAAATTTTGTAAGGGGAAATGTAGCAAATATCATGTACATTAAAAATACTTATTAGAAAGTTTATAAGAAAAATAAACAAAAATTATTTTCGGGATGGGGCTTGAACACATGTAAAAAGTGTGACTTTGAAGATTTGAAAATTCATAGACCATCACTGGAACATATATAAGGCATTGTGCAGTGTCGCGTGTCATGTACCACTTAATCAACATGAGCCACAAAGAATCCAAAATCACTTCATGGGTCATGTTTACTTCATCATTATGTTCTCTTCTACCTATTGTCTTATATGTTGGGCGTTGTGTACAAATCTGTCTCTCAATCTTCTCTTGTTTATTAAAGTGCACTTTAATGGAGTGTAAAGTATATGAATAGACATTACGAAGAAGGGGCTATGAAATTGGTGTTATAAAATGTGATTTGTCGGAGCTGAACTCTTTATGCATATTATGTTGCTCATTTTTAAAGTACTCTCCTAAATGTATATTACCAACATTTTACGCTTAGTTTAACCCAATTGTCTATGTATTTTGTTCATTATATCATTGTCGCTCCCGGAAATCCCTACAATCGCTTAGTGATATGTTAATTCAGATCTTTATTTACACTTAATGCTAATAAGTTTTGATCGCGTACATTTATTTGTACATTTTTAATTCTAAACAGTTTCAAGGTTAGCATAAATAATATACTTAGATATATACGTATATGTTGAAAATTAAATTTCTCGATTCCATACTTTGTTTTATTAGTGACCACTACTAGTCCCCTCTTTGCCAATCAACCAATGCAAAAGATAAATATTTAATTAATAGCTCACAAACCGTTCAAAACTCAAATATATATTCATAAATAATGCGTAAGCACGCGCGATAGCGTATGCATAATTGCTCATAAAAAAGAAAGAAGTGAGTGAGTGTGAATGAGACCTACTAAAGAAATAACCTCTTCAAATAGAGAAGAAAGATGAACAACTCATTTGGGAAGCCATCGTGTCTTCCTGCCCAAATGAGACGTGGGGTGATCATATGGTTACTAGTACATTGTGAACATTTTGTGATTGGTCGATCGCGGCCGTTGGTTTTGGGATCGACTTGATTATAAAGAGTGTTTTAGGGTTGATTGATGGGTGTTAGTCATTGATTATAGAGGTTATTTTTTGTTGATTGACGAGTGGTCGATTATGTTGTTCTATAAGAAGACTCTCAAAGAAGTTTAGGTTCCCTACATAGTTTATTAATAGTACATAAATGTCCAGAATCATCAAATTGACCAAAATCGCTCAGGGCAACCCAAAACTTCTGTACCAGCAAAATTATTAAGAGTAGCACCAAAACTGAAAAAGAAAGATGCCAAGGCCTATCTTACAGCCCAAATGGACATTAAAAAAATGGAAGAACTGAAAGAAATCCTTAATGTAAACATAGAGAACATGAGTATACATACTAGCAGGGCTATTATTGTATTTTCTTTATTATTTTTATATTTTTCTTTATTTCCTCTTATAGTATTCAGGTTTTAATTGTCTTAGATTAATTTTATTAGGGAAAATATCTCCTATATGGTGTTTTATGAAGTATTGTTTTAATATCCTTTATATTGGTGACTGTGATGGACCAGGACTTGATGATTGGGAGAGTAGTTAATACTGTAAAGCTCTAAGCCCAGGTAAATGTCTAAAGTTACTAAAATGCCACTTTGGAGTTTTATTTTAATTACCATCATTGAAGCATATATTTGCTATGCAGTTTATCTAGGAGGATCTGGGTGGGTTTTTTTTATAACTTTTTAGAAAGTTTATTCGAACAGACTTTTAGACTGTTCAAATAAACTCAGTTTCTGTTTGAACAGAGTATTATTCTGTTCGAAATGAGACACGATTCAGCTTAGAGTTAGGTCGTGAAAATGGCATTTTGGTATGTTTTGTAACTAAAAATTAACTTGTAACCTCCATAAAAAGGCAAGGCAAAGATAGAGGATCCAAGTTTTTGTAAGAGAGACTTAGAGTTTGAGAAAAATTTAATTAAAATCAAGGATTGAGCAATTGAAGCTCTAAAATGGAAATTCTCCCGCCAATTTGTTTATTCTTCATGTCATTCTTCAATCTAGGTTAATCTCAATCCGATTGTGGATTAAGCGGTATCAGATTTTCTAGTAACGATTCTCAAGGGATTGTGTTTTATGGTATTTACACGTGACAGACTCAAGCAAACGAAGGAGAACCTAGTGAGTCTGTTAAAGATTCACCAGAAACCTAGCTCAAAGAAGAAGGCAACTTTGGAGATTGGTGATTCTGAATATCAGCTCACAATGTTGGAAACAAAAGTTTCTGATCTATCTACTACTCTAATGGTATTAGTAGAGCAATAACGTTATACGAACCTTACAAAAGTTTTTGCTTTGATGAAACGACGAGAGCCCACGAAGAAGAAATAGGTTACGGAGGAGGATAGAGACGGGGGTACCGAAGAGGTAGATAGTGATTCTAGTGATGTTAAATCTATTGAGGAGCGATGGTTATCGGTAAGTCAATGAATCATATGTATAATCTTCGTATCAATTTTAAAATTGAAATTCCAGTATTTGACGGTTCAATCGACGCCGAGAAGTTAGATAATTGGTTAGACAAGTTAAAGACTTATTTTTCTGTTTGCGAATACTCAAATGCTCAGAAAAAATACTTTTCTGCATTAAAAGTTGCAAGTCATGCACTCACGTGGTAGAACTCCTATCAGAAACATCACGAAGTATAAAGTTTAAGTTGGAAGGAGTTTAAGGTATTAGTGAGAAAATAATTTTATCCGATTGGGTATGAGCAAGAGCGATGGTTTAAATGGCATAATTTACGTCAAAAGTATGGACAATCCGTATAAGGATTTACTATGAAGTTTAATAACTAAGTTTTAGTTTTGTATATTGATGTGGACGAGTATGAGGTATTCATGAAGTATACGGGGGGTTTGTTAGATTCCATTAGAAGGGAGTTGAAGCTCTTTACTGTAGAGAATATCGAAGATGCTACCGTAAAAATAATGTTATTGAAGGCAAGTACTTGAAAAATGAGAAAAAAGACAATAATAGCAAGTCATTATAAGGCAAATGGGCACATTTTAGATAAATGTTAGAAACTTCACTCGGAGCTTAGGCCGAAAGAGAAGAGGAGCAGGAAGGAAAAACATACACTAGCCGCAACGATTGTTGATATTTCGGATTTAGATAAGCTAAATCCTAAGCTTACTCTAATGTTTAAGTAAACTTTGGCTACCAAGGAGGCGAGTCAGGAAGAACTTTTTCATGTTACCATTCAAGTGAAGCAGAGCTTAGTAGAAGTCATCATTGATTTGGGTAGCCAGAAGAATTTGATCTCTAAGGCGGTGGTGAATAAGATGGGTTTGGCTACTATTGCCCGCCCTAAACCGTATGGTTTGGGTTGGTTTTAGAAAGACGCGGAGTTAAAGATCACTAAGTAGTGTACGCTAAAGTTTGCGATTACTGAACAGTTTATTGAAAAAATGACGTGTGAGGTGGTTCCTTTAGATGTGTGTCAATCTTTGGGACTGAGATGCAATTCTTTATAGTAGAGCTCGCAAGTACCGTCTTGTGAAGGAGGGGAAATAGTTTTATATAAATGCTTATAAGGAACATCTCACCACCAATAATTTAGTAACGGTGACTCAGGTAAAGAGGTTGGTTAATGTGAGCGGCAAGTTTATTTTGTTGTTGGTACTGCCGGTTTAAGAGGATCCATTGGCTAAAGTGTTGTCTACTTTGGTAATGTCTCCTAAGCAACAAACCAAAATAGAGAAGTTTTAAGAGAAGTATAAAGACTTGTTTATGGGCATAGAAGGGATGTCGCGCAAGAGGGAAGTGGAATATGATATCACATTGGTGAATGGTGAGCCACCACCCAATATTGGGTTGTATCGGACTTCTATAACTGAGTCTGATAAAATCAAGAATCAGGTACAAGAACTCCTAGAGCAAAGGATTATTAATCCAAGTTGCGCACCTTGTGGTTCACCGGTGTTATTGGTGTCGAAGAAGAATGGGTCTTGGATAATGTATATGGATTATCGGGCGCTGAACAAGATTACTGTGAAGAATTGTTATCCGCTTCCACGGATTGACGAGCTTTTAGATAAGTTGTAGAAGGCTTAGTTTTTCACCAAGCCAAATCTTAAGTTGGGTTACCATCAAGTTAGAATTCAGAAAGAAGATACATTGAAGACGGCTTTCAAGACCAAACAAGAACTCTTCGAGTGGTTGGTAATACCTTTTGGGTTATGCAAAGCCCCAACAATATTTATACGGTTGATGAATATGGTACTTCGTGCTTTTATTAACGATTTCGTGATTGTGTATTTAGATGACATCTTAATATATAGTTAATCATGAGAATAATACCTCGTACATAAATGCAAAATGTTAGAAGCATTGTGGTTATAATAACTCTTTCTAAATGGGAAGAAGTGTGAGTTTTGGAAGAAGGAGCTAGTATACTTAGGATTTATCGTTGATGGCGGTAAACTTAAGGTTGATCCAGAGAAGGTCTCGGTCATTACTAATTGGTCTAGACCCCTTACAGTGACGAAAGTGAGAAGTTTTATGGGTTATTGTCAGTATTTACAAAAGTTTATTTGACATTTTTCACAAATAGCCGCACCGTTGCATTCTTTTACAAAGGTTGATATAAAGTTTGTATGGAAAGATCACCATGAGAAGACTTTTTTGTTGTTAAAGCACAAGATTACAGATGCACTAGTGTTAGTGTTGCCCAATTTGTAAAGGCATTTTGAGGTCGAAACAGATGCGTCAGACTATGTATTAAAGGTAATTCTATTATAGGATGGAAAGTCGGTTGCCTACCATTCTGAGATGTTTACAGGAACAGTACGCAATTATCCTACCAACGATAAAGAGTTTTAGGCATTGTATCAATCAATGAAGTATTGGTAGAGTTACTTATTGGGGAAGGAGGTTGTGGTTCATTATGGTCACAAACCATTACAGTTCTTATCGACGCAGTCCAAGCTACAGCAAGCCCGCGCATATGAAGTGGATGTCGTACCTACAATAATTCATCTTGATGATCAAGTATAAGAAAAGAGTGGACAACAAAATGACAGAGATGTTATCTTGACCCTCATTGCCGATACAGCCTTATCAACTATTTCTGTTTTGTTGGTAGCTCTGCACAGCTTATTATTCCTTCTGAATATGTTATAGGGTATGAAGACGACAAGGATCTCAGTGTCATTCACCAAAAGTTACTGCAAGGCAAGACATACGAGTATGTATTGAAGGATGGTTTATTTTACAAGGGCAGTCTACTATGTATTCCTGAGGGTGGAGACCGTTTGTATTAGATTAGAGATGCACATTATTCCCTGGGTGGCATGTCATTTTGGGGTTGAGAAGACTCTTTTAAATTTATGGTGTTATGTCTATTAGCTGAAGATGCAGGTAATGTTACTTGTGTGGTTCGTGGTTAGGTGTTATATAACGCATCGAAGCATTCCAATCATAAGTTAGGACTGTACTTACCATTACCAATTCCTAGCCAACATTGGGAGAATATTTTAATGGATTTTATGGGTAGTTTGCCCATGACCAAGTGTAAGAATAATTGTTTGTTTGTGGTGGTGGATCAATTTAACAAGATGATTATTCTTATTCCATGCCAGAAGACGGTCACCAGGGAAGGAGCAGTACGATTATTTTTTAGAGACGTCTAAAGGTATTTCGGGTCCCCTTCTTCTATTATTTCTGATAGAGATAACCGCTTTTTTGGGGTATTTCTAGAGATCATTATGGGGGATAATGGATACTAAGTTGAAGAGAAGTATCATTTTTCATCCGTAGACTGACGGGTAAACAAAGGTAGTTAATCGTACTTCGATTCATTTACTATGGGGATTCCATTCTAAGCATCATAAGACTGGGGATGAAAGCTTACCGTATCTTTAGTTTACATTTAACCGAGCGATTCATGGTTCTACTTTAAAGTCTCCATTTGAAGTTTGTTTGGGGTACTTGTCTCAAAGCCCTTTTGATTTGGCTTTAGTCTTGGCGATAAGACAATGTCAAGAAAGGAGGATGAGGAACAAGTTAAAGCTCAGAGTTTTATTGAAAGGATAAGCAAGGTTCATGAGGTGGTTAAAATATAATTAAAGAAGACTCAAGTGAATTATAAGGCTCGACACGATAAACATCGGGCTGAGTATACTTTTCAAGTGGGTGACCTAGTTTGGTTGCATTTAGGTAAAGAACGACTAAAGGGGGAAGGTAAGAAACTCAAGCCTATTCGTTATGGTCTATTTACGATACTCAAGAAGATTGGTTACAACACATTCCAATTGAACTTGCCACCTTTCATGAATATGTATTCAGTGATTAATACTGAGCATTTAAAACTGTTTAAGACGTCTCTTTTAGATGAAGACTCTACAATCGACACTCGCCTACCGTTAGTTGATAACTTATGGATGGAAAAAAAATATTCGTTGCAGGAGGATAGTATTATAGAGATGAAAGTTTATACTACAAGACAAGGTAGTATTGAGTCATTCCAAGTTGAGAATAAAGGTTAACTACCTAGCAAGTCGAAGTGATATAGCAGGAAAATAGGCACGACTGCATTCCCACATCTCCAATTTTAGCTTGAGCAGGATCTCAAGGCTCCTAAAGGGGGGAGCCATGATCTAGGAGGATCTGGGTTATTTTTTTAACTTGTTAAAAAGTCTATCTGTTTGAATAAACCATTGTATGAGTAAATTGTTCGAACAAACTTTTAGTCTGTTCGAATACACTCAGTTTTTGTTTGAATAGAATATTGTTTTGTTCGAACATAGGTGTGATTTAGCTTATAGTTAGGTCGTTAAAAGGGCATTTTGGTCAATTTTTATAACTAAAAACTTGTAACCTTCATAAAAGGGCAAGGCTAGGCAAATATAGAGGATCCAAGTTTTTGTAAGAAAGACTTAGGGTTTGAGAGAAATTCAATTGAAATCAAGGATTGAGCAATTGAAGCTCTAAAAGGGAAATTCTCCCGCCAATTTGTTTGTTCTTCATGTCATTCTTCAACTAGATTAATCTTAATTCGATTATGGATTAGCAGTAGGTTGGTTTTGAGTTTTAATAAACCAACTTGTGGGAAAATGTGGGTTTCCTACGGCTCCACGAGTAAACTTGCGGAGATGAATTATGCCCAATTTTGATGTCGGAGGGACTAAGCATATTTGATTGATATAGCACAAACTTTTATAACTAAAGCCTCAAAACACAATATAATGTGGATATAAACCCCCTAACAAGTCAAAAACCATGAAGAAATTCCTTATAATGTTAATTATTTTCTATATTGTAGAAAAAAATACAAGAAAGAGAGAGAAATTGTTTTATTATATCAATTGCTTCAATAGGGCTCTTATATATAGTGAATACATGAAATCCCTGAGAATAATATTTCTTCAACAATAGAAAGATCTCTACACAATAACATATTATTTGGATCTCTAGATATTAGAATCTCCAGGAGTTGGTGGTGGACTATCCATATTACAACACTTTCCCTTGGATATCCACCATCAACGAGCTTATCAACTGCCTCGTAAAAACCTTGTTAGGAAAAACCATATTGAAAATCCTAGTCGAAAGAAAAAGAGTATAGTAAGCAAAATATAACTCATAAATGCTCCCTCTGATCAATACTCCTCAAGTAAAGAGGAATACTAATTTGTTTGGTGATTGAGTCATCGCATACCAATCCCGTAAACCAATTTCTAAAATGTTAACTTGGGTAATGTCTTGGTGAACAGGTCTGCTAAGTTGTCACTCGATCGTACTTGCTTGACTTCGATTATTTTCTTCCTTTTTAGTTTATCTAGATAAAATAAGTAAATAACGTTGAAGGTAAGTGCTTAGTTCGATCACCCTGACAAACCCTTCTTGTACTCAGGCAATGCAGGCCGCATTATCTTCATAGATTATTGTTGGTTTGTCAGGAACTGAAGGTGGTTGACATTTTTCTCTCATATGTGGAATGATTGATCTAAACCATACACTTTCTCTAGTTACTTCATGAAGTACAATTAACTCTTCATGGTTGGAGGAAGTAGCTGCCAAATCTTATTTTGTCGATCGCCAAGCTATAGCGGCATTGTTATTAAGAAATACATATCTTGTTTGGGAGTAACCTTTATGAGGATCAGAAAGATAACCTGGGTATGAATAACCAGCTGGATGGGAATTGTTAGTGGCATCAAAAGAATAAAATAAATCCATATCAGTTGTCCCACGATGATATCTCATTATATGTTTAATTCCATTCAAGTGTCTGAGTGTAGGTGCAGAACTATATCTTGATAATAAACAAACAAAAAATGCAATATCCGGTCTTGTGCAATGTGCTAGATACAGAAGTGCTCCAATGCCATTTAAGTAAGGTACTCCAGGGACGAGAACTTCTTTATGTTCTTCCCTTGGTCGAAATGGATCCTTTTCCAGAGCTAAAGTCATCACAACTGTGGGTGTGCAAAGTGGATATGTTTTGTCCATTCTAAATCGTTTCAAGATCCTTTTAGTATATCGGGATTGATGACCTAAAATCCTACTAAAATTTCATTCAATTTGCAAACCGTGATAAATTTTTATAATTCCTAAGTCTTTCATTTCAAATTCTTTATTTAAATAGTTAGTAGTTTCTTCTACTTCTTTAAGAGACCCGATTAAGTTTATGTCATCCACATATACTGCTGCTATAGCAAATCCATCCACAAATTTCTTAATGAAGACACATGGGTAAATTTGACTATTTTCATATCCTTCCTTAGTCAAATACATACTAAGATGGTTATACCACATTCTTCCAGATTGTTTCAACCCATATAAAGCATGTCTTAGCTTTATTGAACACGTACCCTTTGGCTTTGTGTCTGGTATTGTAAATCCTTCAGGAATTTTCATATATATGTCAGCATCTAAGTCTTCGTATAAGTATGCAGTTACAACATCCATAAGTCTCATATCGCATTTTTTAGAAACTATGAGACTAATTAAATATCTAAAAGTAATGACATTCATAACTGGAGAGTACGTCTATTCATAACAAATACCAGGTTTTTGAGAAAAATCTTATGCCACAAGTCGGGCCTTGTATCTTTCAACTAAGTTTCTTTAATTTTGTTTTCTTACGAAAACCCATTTAAAACCAACATAGGGTTTGTGCCTTTTGGTGTTTCCACTATAGGTCCAAACACACTACGTTTTTCTAGAGAGTTTAACTCTGCTTGTATAACATCTTTTCACATTGGCCAGTCTTTCCTTTGTTGACATTCATTTATACTATGTGGCTCATTGTCATCCATGAATATGTCATCCATGACAAGTGTTTTCCTATCCCATAATTCATCTAAACATGCATGAAAAATTAAGATATCTTCATTTTTAGGTACCTGTACCTTTACCGGGGCAACCATGGACATTTCAATAAATTTGGGAACTTGTACATTTTTGTTATTTGTTTTTGGAGCTTCAACCACTACCAGACATTTATCAGAAAATGATGATTCATCAATTCTCCTCTTCCTGGGAGCATTATCCTTGGAGCCTTTGGGTTTGCCACGCTTTTTCTATGTAGCGGATTTATTTGCTATCATGTCTGGACCTTATCCAACTGAAACATTAATTATGGTTTGCACGTTCATAGCTGACACATATAACTTTGTTACTTTTGCCGCATCATTAAACGCATCAGGAAATTGGTTTGTAATTTTTTTGCAAATGTATCATTATTTTAGTATCATAATCACATTATGAAGTTTTTCGGATCCTGATGAGACAGAATAGATGTATTCCACGTCAATTTACGTTGTTCATTAAAAATAGGGTGTTCTTTATAAACAATCTGGTTTTTACCTCCCCCTAACGGTGAGAAAATTGTCTCATCAAATTAGCAATCTATAAATCTTGCAGTAAAAACATCACCAGTCATTGGCTCAAGATGCCTAATTATGGATGAAGATTCAAAACCCATGTATATGCCCAAACATTGTTGGGAACACATCTTAGTTCTTTTGGGAGGCGGAATTGGGACATGTACCGCACAACCAAACTTTCTCAAATGTGATATGTTTGGTTGCCTACCAGTAATAAGCTGTGAAGGTGAAAAACTATGATAAATAGTAGGTATAAGTTTAACAAGAGATGCAACATATAAAATGTCATGTCCCCAAGCATCAATTGATAAACTAGATTACATAAGGCGCTTGATAAATGATTTTGCTAACCCATTTTGTGTGCACATATGGGAGAAGGTGCTCTACCTCAATTCTTAAAGATGTTTAATAATCATTAAATGTTTGTGAGGTCAATTCAATATCATTATCAAGTCTAATAGATTTAATATGGTTATCTAGAAACTTGGATCTAAGTTTAATAATTTAGGCCAAAAGTCAAGGAAGTGCAAGATTTCTAGTGAATATTAAGCAAACATGTGACCACCTAGTTGATGCATCAATAAGAACCATAAAATACCTAAATGGGCCGCTAGCAGGGTGTATAGGGCCACAAATATTACCTTGTATTCTTTGGAGGAAAGCGGGAGACTCATAGTTTATCCTGGTCGGGACAAATAGTACATATTGCGGGATCATGAACTTTTTGTTTAGCTATATTTGCATGAGACTCAACTACTCCAATGGTGGTGTAATATATATAAACCCACCGAAAACATGAGAATTTTTCTAATGGGAGCTTCTTGATCCCAACATTAGACATGATACATAATATTTCTTTGTTATCATTGTATCGAGTTTCAATATGGTACCCATTTATACGTATATCCTTAAAACTTATCAAGTTTCTCTTAGAAGTACTTGAATATAACGTATTTTGCACATGAATTTGAGTACCATTTGGCAACATGAGGTATGCTTTTTCAGAGCCCTCAATTATATTTGTTGGCCCAGCTATTGTTGATACTTTATGTGCATCAAGTACTAAATTGGAGGGAAATAATTAATTTCTTCAAAATTGTGTGAGTTGTAGCACTACTATCAACCAAACACACTCATTTATACATTTTACGTGAAGTATAGAAAAATATCAACTAAACATATCAAAACTTAAATAATATATCATTAAGATTCATAAACTATTCAATAACATTAATCGCAAATAATTCATAAATTACTGGAAAAACTAAAAAGGATGATGAAGTAATCACTCCGTGGATGGTGGTTTTCCTAACGTCTCTTCAAATTATTCATTGCTAGTTGGGTTCCTATTCTTATCCTCAAAGAAATCAAAACAATCCAAATGGGTAATGTTAAGTGAATAATTATTTTCCCAATCTTCCATTAGGCTTGTTTCCACCATCTCAGAGGCTTTGTAACTATCAGCCACATATTTGGGAGTACGACAATTTTTTGCCTAATGTTCATTCTTGCTACATCTATGACAAGCATCACCATATTTTTTATCTATTTATTCATCGGATTGGGATTCCCTCTTTGAGGCGGTGATGTCCACTTGTTCCTTTGTGGACCACCATTGTTTTCACTTTTATATGGATGATATCCATGATCATCTCTCCCATAATTTCTGTCTCTTCCACGTCTTCTACCACGACCTCTATTAAAGGTAAAATTGGCATTCGCTTCAGGAATTGTCATAGACCCAATTGATTTAGAATTGTGATTTTTTATTAAGACATTATAGTTTGCCTCTGCTACAAGGAGGCAAGTCACCAATTCAAAGTATTTCTTAAAATTTCTTTCTCGATATTGTTATGTCAAAAGTACACTATTGGTGTGAAAGGTAGATAGTGTTTTTTCAACAATTTGGGCCTCTGTTATTTTTTTAACCGCATAGCCTTAGGCGAAAAACAATATTGAAGAGTACATAATTATCGTCTTTAACAGTTCTATAATTTTAATAGTGCAAGTTCAAGCATTCACTCTGCACAGTTGGGAGAATCACTATTCTTTGATGGTTAAATTTATCTTTCAAGGATGTTCACATCCTCACAAAAATATTTTGCCTTTAAATCATCATGGATATGACGCCTTAAAAAAATTAGTGCTTTGGCTTTGTCTTATGAGGATACCACACTATCATCTTTGATAACATCCCCAAGTTTATTGGATTGTAGGTACAATTTTGCATGCAATTACCATGACAATTAATTATCTCCGCTCACATCAAGAGCCTTTAACTCAAATTTTGTAAGATTCGACATCTAAAATGGCATAATTAAGAAAAAAAAATATTATATGCAATATAGGTAAATAATTTTTTGCCATAATTCAGTTATATATACAACAATATAACTATCTTTATCCAAACTATGCAAATACAACAATGCAATATTCTTTTTCATGATTTTGCATATACAACATTGCAATACTCTTTGTCCAATAATTAAAGATCATAATGTTTATTACAACTAAGAATATCGATCAATGAAAAATAATAATTTTGGGTTAGAATCATAATGGCAATATTGGATGAGATTTAAGTTTAGTGTTACCTCTTTTCATATATCCGATCTTCAACTTCTCTATGCCTAAAATTGAAAAGCTCGTGCTGATAACGTTTTCTATATTGTAGAGACTAGAGAACACAGGAAAGGGAGAAAAACTATTTTCTTATATCAATTGCTTCAATAGAGCTCATATATATAGTGAATACATGAAATTCTAGAGAATAATATCTCCTCAACAATAGAAAGACCTCTACATAAGAATATATACAAAATATATTATTTGGATTTTTAGATATTAAACTCTCCAGGAGTTGGTGCTAGACTATCCATATTACAACAAATTGTGTAATAGTCCAAATAAATTACTTAGCTAATATGGAGATTTGAAGTATATGTATTTTAATTATTTTGCAATTAACAGGATTCCCTTATTGCCTAATTTGGAATGTTTATTCACAACGTGTTTTTGTCCATAGAGCTGCGATAATTGTGTTATGGAATGACAATGACATATGTTGCAGTTTTGAATCATGAATGAACATTTGAGGTTCATCCAAGAGATATAATATTATTAGACGACGAACGAAAAAAATGGAAGAAATTTGGAGGCACTACGGTTTAACTTTCAGGAGATGTATTGATTACATTACACCAAAATGTTAAGTTTACCGCAACCTATTTATAGATTTGCCACAGGCTTATTCCTTGGTAAAGTACCTACAACTTTACTCCGTGGCAAAATGTTGAAGCGTCCATGGTATTTTTTAGTTTAGCTTTTCCCCTAATTTATTTTGGATTTCCTCTCGGTTCTTTGTTTTTAATCGCAGCCTCTATTCTTTTCACAAAACCAAAACCTAAATTTTCTTTGATGGGTTCTTCACCAATTGAACTTCAGGTTTGTTAATCGATTTGCTACAATTGTCATTTCTCTACTCGATTGGCTTGTAGTCTCCTAGTGTCAAATCCTAAAGTTTTCTTTATTTTGAAATTGGAGACTATCAGATGAAATCGATCAAATGTATCCTCGAAATCCTTATTATTTGAATGTTAGAATCATCAATTAATCTCAATTTTGTAATTTCCAAACCTTTTATTATATAGTTTTTTTGTTTTCTAATTTTATTTAATGGTTTTTATTTTTTATTTTTTTATTTTATAGTATTGAGGTTCCAGGGGTTGGAGATTGGATCTTAGAGTTCTCTAGGTGCAATTTTCTAACCTCTAAATTAGGTTTATTAGCTATTTACTTTTATTTTTTTTCCTCAAATGAAACTAGGAGCATTCATGGAAAAGAAGAACAACTCCAATAATTTATTACCATTAAGTCTATCTATCCATCTTTATTTTCGGTGACCATGCAGTCTTTGAATTTTTCTTTATTTTTTATGTTGTGAATTTGGTACTAAGTTTATGAGGGTTTTTTTCCACATAGGTTGGATAATTTGTACCGATTTTAGTCGCTCAAATATTGTGTTGGATTAAAAACTTGTTTGCCTGGGTTTAATCTTAATTTATAGTTCCTGGAAGTCATCCAAGTTGTAAATTAATGTTTTGGTTTCCAGTTTTTGCTGCAAATTATGGTATTGTCAGGGGGGGTTTGCTTGTTTATAAGTTTGGGAACTCTTTAGTTAATCTCATCTCAATTGTTTCTGGCTTCTTATTTGAGAATCTGATATAACATGTTTATAATATAAACTTCTAAATGAGCTTTATAAGTTTGTACCACTACAAATTCATTCATGTAGTAGGATAAGATGGATGCAAATGTGGGTTATGTGGACGGGGATTAAACTTTTTATATCCTTTGAATGTATGAAACGGAAATGTATTGCCTGCATATGTAATATATAGTAGAGTACACCATTACTAAGTACTTATTTGGATGAGGATTGACAGTGGTATCTTTTGTGCCATGTTTAAGTAAATTGCAAGTACTTATATCTTATTAAACTACAACTTAATCCTAGATATATACGTTTCTTGCTAAATTTGTTGTCTTTAACAGCTGTAAAATGCATTCAGCTGTGATTTCCCACTCTATTTGATGTATACACTATTATCATTATAGTCGATTTCCTTTTACTATCTTCTAGCTTTATCTCTTACAACACTTGTCTATTTGTGTTGCGATAACTCATATAAAGTCCACACTTAGTAGATATTAAGGGTGAAGGCATTTGTGATATAACTCGAAAATATTTACCATCACATTTATATGCTCTAGTTGCTTTCTTTTATAGGTTATAGTTTCAGCAAGGAAGTCGGAGTTCTTCTAGATGTTGTACCCAATGTACGAGGTTATCACAAATGAGGGTTTAATGTGTCCATGCTTCAAGGCCCTTCGAGGTGATTTGAAAGAAAAGTTACTTTTAGTTATTTAGTTAGTGTTTGTTCTCTTTATCAACTGAAAACATGTTTCAATAAACTTATTTCTTGAGTGCTTCATCTTCTTGTTCAGGGGGCTTGTACTTAGGTGGAAGTGCTCAAATAGTTGAGAGTTCTCTAAACATCCATGGAGACGAAATCTTATATGTTAGTGACCATATTTATACGGATGTGAGTGTCCAAAGTCCATCTTCGATGGCGAACGACACTTATTTGTCTAGAATCGGAAGATGAGGTCAGTTCGTGTTGGTTATTGTATTTTGATCTTTATTTAAATTTTTTGCTAGACATATTGTATTGTGAATACATTAATGAATTAAGAAGAACTAGGCATTGGGCACATACACAGGAGCGTCTCTTACTTGTGCGTAAATGTGTTTTTGTCTAATGTTCTTAAATTTGAAACTACAGTATATTATTTTGATTCGTGGGCGTGGCGATCGAGCAACTTTGATAGAACTTATTAATCAAAAAGAAGTTATTGGTGACCTTTTTAATCAATTGCGCTTAGCTCTGCAATGGTGAGCTAAAGGACGACCTGCACATGTAATATATGTTGTCATATCATATTATTATTTTCTGGTTATGATGTTTTATATCTTTCTTTTTTACAAAATATTATCAACATCCTTTCTTTTTAGGGGTTTAGTATTTGCTATATTGATTTTTAATTTATTTCAAAGTTTTTTTATTTGAGAATTTATAATTGGATAATATTTCATTTAGACTCTTGTTGCTACTAATATAGTAATATGGATGATCAAGATCTGACGGAAAGCGTACAAAAACTGCTTATTGTTATGCAAAGACTAGATCAAAAAATTGCGCCCATGGTAGAAGCATACGGGAAACACTTTAGAAGGTAAGATGAAGCTGAAAAATAGAGTAAGAAAAAAGTTAAATGTCTCCAGAGACGTAAGTAAGAATGCAAGATTGTGTTTTATCCTCTTTAGAAATGTAGAAAGTAATGTCAAAAACTCATGCCTCAACCTGAACCATCCCACTAGTAGAACAATTTTAAAAAAGGATATACAACTTTATAATGTGACAAGCAGTTATTTGGTTACGGTCGTGCATACAAGCTTGTGATTGATAACAGGAGCTCTTTAAGCAAGTAGCTCATTCTCTTCAATATTATTCTCATCATTCAAAGTATTTGATCTCTCTCCATAATCAATTTCTTAATCTTTGAGGCATTCTAATGCCCTTATGTGTTATGTCATAACTCTAAAATCACTAAGAACTTCCCTTCTTTTTTTGTGGCATTTTGCAAGTAGAATCAGTACCTATTATATTCAATTTAAAGTTAGGTAAAACCACTAAAAGCATAACCTCCTTTTGAACAAATTCTACTAATTTCTATTGAAATATCATTTCAATTATAGCTAATTTTATGTTATGTTTGACCTTAGTGTTTGTCTAACAACAACTTTGTGAATCTATGCTATTCTTTAGATCAGGTGGGGTTTTCTTTCTTGTATAGGTTTGAGGGATAAAAGCCATTTGACACGACAAATTGAGAAGTAAGCGGGTTTTGCTTATAGGATGTCTAATTGAAATTCAATAGTGTACCTAAATAAAGCTATTGAAGATGGACAGGAATATTTGTTTTAACTCATCCGTTTTCGATTACAGATATGCGGATATATATACTTCAAGGGTTACAAATTTCCTACACTACACACCATTCCTATATTTTTGCTCACAAGAACAGGTTAGTTGATGATTAACCCTATTTTCTTCGTAAGTTTTAAATTGTATGCGTATATTATACTCACTAATTTATACCCTTCATTTTATTTCTTTCTGGCAAACTCTTGCACACAATATATACTCCCATGACCCTCCATATCATAATGGTTTTGCAGTTGATGAGCAAAACACGTCTCTTTCCTTGTAAGTTACTCGAAACATTGGTGAAAAAATACAATAATAACCTGTACAAATTTTGATTCACAACAGTTTTTGGGGCAATTAGAACTCCCTCGTTACATGATAGCCAATAAAGGTTCACTTTTTTATGTGGGTTCTTTATTCTCCTTTATATGATATTTCTTAGTTTAATATATTGAGGGTTTACAACAGACTATTAGCATTAGTCACTTGTTTTATCTACTTCCTTTGCACTTTCTACAACAAAATACTTTACTCTTAGGCACCTCAAATAGGGACATAACATAACAAAATAAGATTTGATCACTCAAGGAATCTACACCCATTTTTTTACGGTCAATCCCCTTAGATAGTTTATATTACAAACTTTTTGCAGGCTTTTTGAACTATTTTTCAATTTTGTTAATAAGGTACAACTTAAAAGTTGTAACATTTTATATTTATTTTACTTTTGCATAAGAGACATGGCATGTTTTAGACTTTCATTTATATTTTCAAGATGACTTTGATGCTGGACTTGTAACTCTTCATGTAACATTACTTTAGAGCCGTTATTTTTTTTCCTTAAATTTATTTTGTTATGTTTTTAATTTATTTTGTATGTTATAAAGTTGTAATCAGATGCTTAAATGTTTATTTGAATAAAAATATTCTTTTGAATTCCTTTTTGTGTATATGAACTTATGAAGTGTATTGCTGTAGTCGGAGTATTGTACAGAGTTTATTGGGCAAAGTTTTGAAACCATTTTTTGTTGTTGAAAAATTGAATAAAAAATACCACAAACTTTGTCCGTACCAAATTTAATTTCAAGTGTGCCACATTATTAAATGTATCACAGTGTATTAATTCATTGCAAAAATAATTACCACAGATATAAGCCATAGCAGTACGAGAGATAAAATTACTGACTAACTCCGTGGCAAAAAAGTTGCTACGCACCTTTTACTATAGACCACCACCATAGCTGAAGTCTGTGGCAATTTTCTATTTACCACAGATAAAGACTGTGGCAAATCACATAAATTTGTGCAGTATTATGCATGATATAATACATCGTCTTGATTTTATTATCTAAGTCTGTTCCGATACTATGACTAGCTTTATAGTTGATTATATTTATAATGCAGTTATTTAACATTTTGAAATAAATCTACAACCTATTTCGGTAAGTCTAGAATCGATTGTAACTTTTTTGTTAATCGGGTTAGACAAAAGATCAAAGATAATCTGCATAAACTATCCCGATTTGAATTTTTGTAAAATCCATTGACCTATCATGATATTGGGTAATTATTTATTCATCGAGAGCAGATGTCGTTATACCGATTTGTACATGAAGACGGTAATACCGCAACTTAGCGAAGAAACTATAGATTTATCCACAAATCGGTACCTGCCAGAAGATAACGCTATAACAATTGGAAT
This sequence comes from Kingdonia uniflora, assembly GCA_014058105.1. Lineage (NCBI taxonomy): Eukaryota > Viridiplantae > Streptophyta > Magnoliopsida > Ranunculales > Circaeasteraceae > Kingdonia > Kingdonia uniflora. Next base: position 6,732,788 of record JACGCM010001281.1, read on the forward strand.
TAATGCAATATAACTCCCATTTTTTGCTGAATTAATCGATCAACTTGCTATCAGACATTTTTCGATTTTCTTTGCAAAAAAAGTTTAAAAGTTTTAGACATATTTCACGTTATATATATATATATATATTTATTTATTTATTTATTTATTTTTGCTGAATTAATCCTACTACTTCTGGTCTTGGGGTTTCCGCACTTGAAGAAAAAAAAACTAGGGCGTATTGTTTAAATCATTGGTCCGGTACTGGATGTAGCCTTTTCACTCATGGTGTGTTGCTTCCCAAATTAATTGAATGTGGTGGGGTTTAAAAATTCATATACGTAAGAAATCACTATGATATCGATTCCAATTTGAAGTATAAATAACTTTTCCCTTGCGGATATATTGGGTAAGCATTTCTGTAAAAGTTTGTATATGAATTGTTATTTCTTATATATTTTATGTTTTGGGCAGCTTTTTTGTTTTATTCAGCGTAGTGTAGTATTATTTTTATAGGGCTTCGAGAAAATTGTTTATCGGTGGTTTATCGACGCAAATAACAGCTCATAGGCTCGCCAATCACTTCCAAAAGTATAGGGAGGTCTCCCATCCAATAATAATGTGGGTTGGGCATACAACAAAATATTATGGATTTATTGTATATCTTGATCAAACAAAACTAGATTCTGTTATTCAAAAGAAGCACATTATTGATGGAAGTACAGTTGTGGTTAAATAAGTATTTATGAGAGATGAATAATAGAAGTGGGGTAGTAATCTATTAGAGATTGTAATTCGATATGAATGGTAATCTCTTGAACTCATTAAATTCTGAAGTTTTAAATTCAAATCTTTACACGCTAGTAGAAATCCTATTAATCTCTTTACATTCAGTGGTTTTTGTTATGTTATTTAAAATACTAATGTCAATGCAATCCATCTTTAACATCCTTAAAATATTTCTTTCAGAGATGATATGCAACTTTTTTTGGCTACATTTATCATGGTATTATATCCTCTAATATATGCGTCGTTTCAACTATAACTAGGGAAGAAAACAAATGAGCATGTCCTAAACATTCACTTAATCATTTTTTAATCTATTATAAATACTAACAACTTAATCTATCTTTTGTTTTTATGGACTGAGTTACTGTAGGTTGGTTTGAAGAAGTTGAAATCCAAACCTTTTTGAAGTAGTAGCTCTAAACACCTCGTATTACTTTATCCCAATGCAAACTATGTAAGAAAGTTTGGTTTGTCAAGTTTGCTTCATTGTGTAGAGATGTATGCATAGATGTCCTATCCAATTATATCAGATTAACTGTTTGGTTTTGATTTTCAGTGTCTTCTCTTTACAGTTATGCTATGTAGCACTTGAATCCTAGCGTAATTTATCAGTATAGTTCATCTTTACAATTTGGTTCAATTTTTACTATTTGTGCAACTACTTCGGGGATTGAAACAAGTACATGGCACAAATGGCTCGACCACATAAGTGAGAAATGGATGAAGATGATGGTTACTAAGGACAAGCTGAAAGGTCTTGACGAAGTTGATCTTAAATTTATGAAGGTTGTCTTTGCAAAACAAAACAAAATTAGTTCCTCTAAGTATGGAAGGTCAAAGAAGTCTAAAAAGCTAGATCTGGTTTATACAAAAGTATGTGGGCCAATTAAGTAGTTTTCTCTTGGTGGTTCCCGATACTATGCTATTTTATCGGAGACGCTTCTTGGTCGTAAGCTGTGTGTCTACTTTATGAAGAACAAATTGAGATTGTATTTGATAGATTCAAGAAGTTGAAGGCTCTAGTTTAAATAGAAATCGGCTTGAAACTAAAGTATCTTAAGTAGGATAATAGGGGCGAGTACTATAGTGATGAGTTTGAAGACTATTGCGCATCAAATGGGATTAGGGGACATAAAACTATTCCTAGAATACCATAGGAAAATGATGTTGCAGAACACATGAACCGTACCTTAAATGAGAGAACAAGGAGTATAAGACTCATCGCAGGATTGCTAAAATAATTTTAGGCTGATGCGGTTAGTACGACGACTTATTTGATAGACAGAGGGACTTCGGTGGCTTTGGACTTTGGATTGCCTGAAGAAGCATGAACTAGTAAAGAGGTATACCTTTAATACTTGTATATATTTGGTTGTAACTCATATGTGCTTGATATTTCAAATACAAAGACCAAGTTCGATACAAATTTAATGAAGTGCATATTCATTGGATATGGTGGTGATGAGTTTCGGTACCAATTTTGAGATGCGAGAAATTAGAAAGTCACTTAGAGCAGAAATATGACATTCAATGAGGAAGTTTTGTACAAAGACTTCAAAATACATATGAAAAGGAATCAAGGTAGAGAAATGGAAAGTGTCGATAATGAATTTAAATTCTCTCGGGATGTTGATGAAGAGGTCGTGATTGAGTCTGATGCACTAGATCAATATAAGGAGCCCAATAATCTAGACATTTCAATAATACTTCAAAAAAAGCTGAGTGAAATGAGACCTTCGACAAGGTACGTTAACTCCTTACATCACTTGCTACTTACGGATGGTGGTGAACCGAGAAGTTATAAGAAGGCTTTGGATGTAGAAGCCAAGAGTAAGTGAGAACTTGTTATGGATGATGAGATGCAGTCATTATTAGTAAATTGAACTTGAGATTTAGTTCAGTTACCGAAATGGAAGATAACATTTCACAACAAGTAGGTATACAAATTAAAGCAAGAATATGATGGTTCAAAAAGATTCAAAGCTAAACTTGTGGCGAAAGACTTTCAGTAGAAAGAAGGTGTTGATTTTGGTAAATCTTTGTTCCCATTGTGAAGATGTTTACTATTCGGGTTATGAGCATAGTTGCAATGTAAGATTTATATCTTGAGCAGTTTGATGTCAAGACAACATTTCTTCACGGTATTTGAACTTCAACCAGTTCATGTCCAGAAATGACTTCTCGAAAAGCAATGCAAATTACTATCATTTTATCAAAAATACAGGAAACTCATATATCATTCTACTTGTGTATGTAGATGATATATGTTGACAGCAAGTACCAACATGACTGAGATTGTCAAGTTGAAGGACAATTGTCCCAAAAGCCTTCTATAAAGGACTTGGGTGCTGCAAAACAAGTTCTTGATATGCGTATTACTTGAGATAGAAAATGGCAAGAATTAAAGTTATCTCAAGCTGAATGCATAGGCAAAGTTCTTAAGCAATTTATTAAGGATGATTTTAAGGTTGTTAGTACATCATTGGGGGGTCACTTTAAATTGTTAAAACAGTATTGTCCAAAAATGCATAAGGATCGCGATAAGATGCAGAATATTTCTTATTCACCAATGATCGATAGTATTATATATGTACGTTATTATTTGTACGAGACCAGATATTGCTCAAATAAATGGAGTTGCTACAAGGTATATGAGTAATCGAGGCAAAGAGCATTGGAGAGCTGTAAAATAGATACTTAGGTGTAATAGCCTAATTTTGTGATTCAAACTTAGTCTTTACACCAAGAATATTCATAACGACTAATAAATAAAGGGTGACAATTAGCACAAAGTTTAACGTGGAAAACTTTTGAATAGGTTAAAAACTACGACATCTTTTGAGGATTTTAGAAAAAGAGAGAGATTTAATTGAGGATTGCTAACTATTACCAATGATGTTCTAAATAGTTCTGAATAGAGTGTTGGGTGTGCATTCATCCGTCCTTCATCTAGAATTCTCTGGTCCTATTTATAGGTCTTAATTACAATATGACCGTTTGACGACCATTATTATCCTTAATGATGAACGTTATAATATGTATATTTGATAATCTTTGAACTGATTATGTAACGGTTTGATCTTGCTATTTTGTAACAGCTTCATTGATGGCGGTGCGTTTATTAACTCGAACTGTTGATGTAGAGGTCGAAAGTGAAGAATAAAACTCTATAACTGTAATGTGTTATACATTGTGTCACATGTATGTTGATAAGGTCGAGTGGTGTATGATGGTCGAAGATGGAGCTTGAGTCCGAGATGCAGAATAAGCTACTACAATCGCCCCATCTCAACCAATAGTACGAGAAACATTGTGGGCGAGTGGTGTTGGTTAAGAAGCTTCATTAATAATGTAATTAATACCTGGGAATCATTTCCAATGCGTCTTCATGAATATTTTTTTATGACTGTTGGATTTCCTAGAACCAAAGGTTCTGGTCAATATTGTTGCATGGGAATGCCTTTTTATATTGGGATTTTGGAATGTCATCTTGAATGTTGATTGTAATATAAAGATCACTCTGATTTGTTTGTGATTAACCAAGTATTCCTTCTGAATTTGTCTTCTGTATCCTTCTTTCTTTAACTGTCTTTCTGTAACTTGGAAATTTTTTGTTGCTGAAAACATTGGTAACTACGAGGCAATAATCTTGGAAAGCCAGGATTCGGACGAAGGTTTAAGAATTTTGCGTCAAATATTTTGGGAGCCAACCCTTAAACCTGTTGACGACAATTCCAGTGTCCCCTACATTTCATGGGATGTCATATGAGAAGATGGTGGAGGCGGAGGACGACCAGTTCCAAATGATACATTTCCATTATCCGCTGACATCGGAGGGGGAGTACCGAAATGGGCTGCAGCTGCTGGTGGAGGAAGCTGTTACAGCTAAAAATGAAGCGGCAGGTGTTCGTTCGAGGGAGTCCCATCGGTATCCTGCTGGTGAGTGGGTTCTTGGAAAAAATAGGACCCTCTTTCCCTCTCTGTCACGCGAGGTGGTGAGGGTTATGGTGTAAGAGACAGCGATGAAGGATGTTTTTCTTCCATGGACCATCTCCTTTGGCCATGAAGAAGATCCTTCCGCCGGTGCCGTAACTCCTTCAGTAATTTTTGTTCTTGGATTCCCTGACCCATTCGTGCAGGGGATTAGAGTTTGGAAGCCTACTTCAATTTTGCATCTCCTTCCTCGGTGGTTGCTGAGAAGTATTTCAAACTGTGAACTGATGCAATGTAATCTATAAAGTGATCTGTAGAATTGTTTGGAGGACTTGTTATCTGTAAAGTATTATGAGTTGTAAGAAATATTTGAGCTAATGAAATATCTTTGTTCTATCATCTATATGTTATGTCTCGAACTTCAAAATTTATATGTATAGTTTTTTGTGTGAACTAATTTGTTGGGTATTGAGAAATAATAATTCGAACTGCGGATAAGGCAAAATTTGAGAATGAATTGAAGTCTGGAAATATGTTTGTAAGAAAAACATCAAGTTGTGATGGAGTATTTTTAAATGAATCGAACTGTAGGGAATTTAGTATGCATTTTAGTAAAGGTAGTGGAAACGTCTGTTGAGAGTATAGGAGTTCGAACATGTAATGAGGTCGTTTGGTGAATGTGAGTAAGCATATATCTTGGATGATTATATGGTTTTAAGGGTATCTGTATGTTCACAAGCTAGTATTTCAGACTGACTAAAAGATGTTTTGTTGTAGGTAAGTAGATGGTATCTGTTTGTAGGTGCTACTATTAGAAGTGCTTGATTGTATGTTGCGAACTCTATCTGTGCGAATGAGATCCGAGGAGATATTTTATAAAATAGAAAGGATGATCTGTCATAATATTCTCTGGCTTCTGCTGATGTTCATATTTCTAAAATTTGTTCTTGCAAAATATATCCTTCCTCAAAATCTGTTGGGGGCGATTTAGATTTCCAAGGATCTTCATGTTGTCTATATATTGTAGTAATCCTTGGTTGTTATGTCTTGTATCTTCTAGAGAGAAAAATTTGTTGATGAATGCTTGTAAGTGGACATAGTGAGGACACGTTCCCAGCATGTTCATCATGCTGTAGAAGGTAGGTTCATTATCAAAGTGACAGAACTTTGTGAACACTACTTTCGTCTGTTACCTTACAATGTCGTATTACCTGATTGGCCATTGAAATTGGGCGGCTTAGATGATGAGGGTAAGTGGGTAGAATATTATCGCTTTTTCTGGTATGATGTTTTCCGTAAATTGCTGCTAGATGCAACTTTACGCAAAGAAGCTGCTCGAGAGATCGTACGGGATAAGCTTACTGAAGAAGATGCGAGAATAACAGGAGGGGAGATAATACCATGTGGTGTTGTGAATCATCTGGGTTGCTTTAAATGTAACTATATGTGATTGTAAGCTCGAATGTTGAGAGCTCAAAATAAATAAGTAATTTGTTTGCAGTATTCTGTTTTGGTTATCTGTTAAATGTAGAATGAGGTAGATTGAATCTGTGGACTAAAATATGATCAATGTGTTCGTTAACTGTTTATGTAGTAGATATTATGGATTATAGCTGTCTAATTCTAACAACTGCGTAGATAATTTTGAATTTTGAATACTGAGTTATTTTAGGAGTGATGTATATTATGGTACGATCTTGGTGAGTATAAAAGTAAAGTGATTGGTCGTGTATACTGCTTTGGGAAAGAGGGGCAGAAATTTTAATGGTAGAAAATAAAGACAAATATAATAACATTAGACATTATCACAGAAGTCATAATGATGTTGTGAGACAAAAGACGTGCCTGTAGAGGCAGTAAGGGTAACTGACACGTGTCTGAAGGAGCCATCATTTCATAAACCGAGGGAGAGTATAAAAACTCATCTCTCTCTCTCCCTCATAAATTATCTACAGTTATAGAGAGAGAGAGAGGTGGTCTAACCCATATCTCTAGAGAGAATAAACATTTGAGTTCTGAGTGTGATTTGGTAGGGAAGGCTTCATCTGGTGAGAGAAAATTATTGGAGAAACAACAGGAGTAGGCGATCTCTGTAAAACGTTTGGGTAAAGCAGAAGATTTTCTAGTACAGGTTAGTGACTTGTGCTTATATTTTTTATTGTATTTGCTAGTAATTTGTATATGATTTTGGAAGTTCATGGATTTTGTATGATAGTAATTTTTGGATATCAAAGGTTGAGAATGTAGGGGATAGGGGATGATTGTTTGCCTGTAGTATTATTGTGTTATACAAGCTATGGGTATGGGGACAATCTGTAGAGAGAGAAATTTTGTTTTTTGGAGAAGATGAGGGAAAGTTAAAATTGATTTTCTGCTAAGTTGGAAAGTTGGGAAATAAATGCCTTGACTGGGTAAAAGGTATTAGGTAGGGTTATTTCTACTGTGTGTAAGGTGTATCCTGTAATGTAGAGAAAATGATAAAATATTTTATGTATTTGTAGGTCCAGTATGCGTTCAAAACCTATAAAGCCCATGAGTAAATTTGCAGTATCATCGAGTTTAGAAGAAACATTATCGTTGGGGAGGGATGACGATTGTAGTGGAATGGAAGAGACTTTAGATAAGATAAAAGTTACTGTAAGTGTAGAGGTTGGGGAACCCATTGAAGTAGATAAAGTTATAGAGAAAGATGATACAAAATTGAAAGATACAGTGTTTTTCATATATCCTGAGGGAGTAGATATAGGGAAGGAATTTCTGAAACATAAGAAGAAATAACAAGGAGAGTGGGGAAACTATATGATGGACCAAGGTCGGTGGTTTAAGGCCTATGTGCAAGGGAAAGGTGAGGAAGCGGTGTACTACCAAGTTCCTTGCCTGGATAAGTAAAAAATAGATAAGGGTATTAATACAGATGTAAATATCTCGTACTATAATGGTGCGGGGATGGCAGGCCCGAATGGTGGGTTTTTGTGCTATCTGAATCAGGTCGTTTATGGCCTTAGGATTCCTTTAACCATCTTTCAAAAGGGGGTTATGAATGTATTAGAGTGTTTCCCTGCTCAATTAAATAGGAATGTATATGAAATGATAAGGGTATGTGAGGTACTAAATGATAATTGGAAAAGGGAAGGGACTGCCAAGCAGTTCGAAGCGGACGACGTTTTGAAATTTTATAAACTAATATTCGTCAAAGGTCAGAATAGTGGTTACCTGTATAGTGATTCTTCAAGGTTGAAGTTCTTTGACTTCGAGTCAGCTGGTAGACAATGGAATGAGCAGCTTGTATAGGTAGGGGCAACTGTATGCAGGTTCTAGATGAACCAGTGCTCGTCCTGAACCATAAGTATTATAATCTGAGTAAGTAACATTTGTCAACTTTGACCAACTATTAGTTTGCCTTTGATCTACTAATTATGTTATTGTTTCTTGTTTGTCAGGTCTCAATCCAAAATCTCCACCTGATAACACTAGCTTGTTCGACTATGTAGCTCTTGAGTAGATTGTGCTAAAGTAAGTACTTGGTGAATTAGGTATCTGCAGGGATAAGAGAGTAGACTTTAGAGTACCCAAAGTTCAACGAGCTCATGAGAATCGAGCTATGGCTAGCGGAGGAAAAAGGCTCATCTTTCTATAAACAATTTTACTAGTCTTCCTCTGCTTCTGCCGGAGAATACGAATATGAAATGGTCGATTCAGAGGTTAAAAAAGCCAACTTTGGAAACTACGCCTTCTACTGTGGTGGTGGACCCAAAGAAAGAGATCGATAAACCTGCTGCTAGAAATATAGTGGAGGAGTAGGTTGTGAGTGAGGTGGCTATTTTAGATGCAGACAAGGGTTCGTTGAAAAGGAGACAACATGAGGGTGAAGGCAGTGACCGCACTAGTGCCAAGGCTGCGGCCAAGATGAGAGAAATGAAGCAACAATATTGTATGATGGCGTGGGCTAATCCTCTTCAGCTCGATGATATGTTTCAAGAGAAAACTTTTGGGGTATGTATTGATATCCTTCATTTACTGTAGTTGTGATGTGATATATATTGTACTGAACTCATGTGTTTGTATTGCCAGCTCTCAATATCGATGAAGGGGGCTACAAAGTTTATTGAGAAGAGAAGCCAAAAGTTTGGAGAGCTTACTTGCAGGTTGGATGCTCAAGCGGCTCAAATGAAGGAGTTCGAATGGGAGCTCGAGATCGAGAAAAATAATAGGGTTGAAGACTCAAAGGCTGCTGAAGAGCAGTACGTAGAGTTGTTCAAATGTGAGGAGATTATCCCACAAGCATGCACTGACTTACGGGCAAAAAGAGACTATTTTTTCCAATCTTATTACTACTTTGGGTTGTCTGTTGCTGATGTAGAGCTGGGCTGAACCGGTAAATACAAGGAGATAGTCTTTGCTTTGGATGTAGAAGACGAAGTGGTGGAAGATGCTGCCGCTCCAGCCAATGTATCTATTTTTCCAACTGAACCAGTTCTAGCTGCTGATAAGAAAGAGGATCCTCCATATGAGGTAGAGATTGGCAAAAATATTTAATCAATTTGTGGTATTTTGTTGCGAACTATACTGTTCGGTCCTGACTGTGAGGAGATTGTATTTTGTGCGGTCTAAAACTTTTAAGTTTGATAGACACTTTTTATTATGCTATGTTTGAATGTTTGTATGATAACAAGAAATTTGTAATATCTATAGGAGGTAAAGTGGTTAAGAAAAACTATTTCTGACCTGGAGAGATCGTTGGGTAGAGCGAGGGATTATGCGGCTCGCATTCAACAAGTACTTAATAAAACTAAATATGAGAGAAAGCAGTTTAAGTCAAATTTGGAGAAAAACTTTAAAGAACTATATGACCTTCAGTATAGATATGCTAAGATAAAAATAGAAAGGGATTAGGTTTTAAGAAAGGAAGAGAAAAGGGAGGCGTTAGTACGAAAACTTAAAGACTGGACCTATTTCAGCGACCCGAGTAATAAGGCTAAGTGTCAAAAGCTGTTGGTAGCTCTGACATTGTATTTTGAGGTCGAAGTAGATAGTGAACGGGGTTTAAAAGAAACTTATGTAGAGCTCTTGAAGGAAAAGGGTGCAGTACCTTACCCAGCTCGAGTAATACTTCTAGCTCAAGAAGTACGTAATCGTCATAGTGTAGAGGTAAAAAAATATTCAGCTCGAGCTGGGGTATTTGTTATATGAGGTAATGTAGGACCTTTACCTGATACTTTTGGCTTTATGTAGGACCGGAGGGTAATGAGGATTGTATTTTTTAGGATAAGGAAAGAGCAAATAGAGGTTCAACATAATTTAGAGGGGGAGATAAAGGAATTGCAAGATGTATTGACGCAACATATGGAGCAAAAATTGTCTTTAGCGACTCAATTGTCAAAATAAATACCTGTTCGAAAGAAGGTAGAAGGGGATGTGAGGGCGTCAGGTGTATTGCAAAAAGAAATGCGCAAGCATTTGCACAAGGCGCATATACAGTTGAAGGAGCATCTGTATCTGTCGCGAGCAAAAGTCGCAGCTAGAACGGGGCATGAACGTCATATAGAAAGTGTGATTGAGTTTTATAGAGAGGAGCTGACGAGGGTAGAGAACGAATTTAAGAAGTATGTAATGGATTCTGGGAAAGATTTTGATGTGGAGAATGCAAAGGTTGAAAATATGTAGTTTACAACAGATGAGGAAGAAAAGATTGTTGAAAAACCTATTCTTAAATCAAGAGAAATTATGTTAGAAGAGGACGAGGAGGAGGTTGAGAGCCTGATACCTTGGTCACGGCAAAAACAACGCCAGCAGGAGGTGGTGAACTTTATAGCTCCTATAGACGTTCAAGTAGGTAAATCAAAGAGTTCGAGAGACAAGGGGCAATCCTCTCGCAGCTCGATGAAGCGAAAGTAAAGTAGTCTAATTTCTTACCAAACCTGCATATGCATTAGATCTTTGTACACTGTTTTGATGATAAATGAAATTTATTCTTTGTGACGATCATATAGATATGGTGACGTATCGATATTACTCAAATATTATGTTTTTGAGTAAACTTGTTAACTATGACATGTAATCTTCTTGAATACGCGAACTAGTATGCATGTGAAAATTGACTGTTGCTGTAGGTTGAACAGGCAGAGGTGTAGATTAAGTATGAAGTGTTACGTGTTTTAAATGAAAAACTTAACGCTGATCTGAATTGTTAGTAGGAAGTACTGAAAAATGTTACTGATGTAAAGGAGAAAATGAAGGTGATAGTAGCGGATGAACGAAGCATAGTGGCTCATTTGACCGAACAACTGGAAGATAAGGAGGCTGAGCTAGCCATTAAGCTGAGAAAAATGGAGGGGCTAAAGGAAGTTATAAGAAAAAAAGAGTTGGACATTTTGGAACGAAGAAAAAAAGAGAAGGCGGAGCCAACACCTGCACAACCTAAAGTGACTGAGTTGTTGGCAGTGTTGAAGAAAGAAGAAGAGAACGTTAAAGATTTGTAATTTCAGATAAATACGCTTGAGGCTGAAACACGTGATGTATGAGTTGTTGTGAAGGAGGCAGACGAGCGTGCTCGTACATACAAAGGATTGTGGTATGTCACTACCATAAAATTAAAAGAGTTAGAAGAGTTGCATAGTGAACATAATGAATTAATTAAAAGGCAGTGGCTCAAAATAGGGACTCTAGATGATTCAGTTTAAACTTTTGAGGTAAATACTTTGGAGTTCTATAAAGAAATTGGGGAATTGTTTAGCGCGAAGACCAAGTTAGAGGCTGATCTTTTTAAAGCTGAAATAAAGCTTGATGAAAGTGTTATAGAAAGAAGTCATGAGGAGTCTACAATGGAGGGATCGATGGCTTTGATTTCCCATATAGACGAATTCATGACAATGATGGAAACTCAGAATAATGCAATATTGGATGAAAAATGAGTTCTGGAAGAACGCTGCAAAAGTTTGGAAGCTATGCTGAAGGAGGCTTAGGGGAAAATTGCAGAGCTTTTTGTTCCTGATAAGGTGAAATACGAGGCAAGTGATGTACATGAAAGAGAGATGACTTTCTTTCTGTACTTTGGTACCTCTCGAAGGATGAGATTTTTGATTTTAAACTCTTTATGACGAACTCGTTTGTTATAGGATTTGGCTAAAGCATGATGGTATCTTCCTAAGTTTATGATGGCTCTGTCTCTTATTTCTTTGATCCAATTCATGTCAATGCCAACTGAAATTCATTTTCTTCGTCTGTCATGGTATGGTCGCGTAACGGATGATGATATTTAGTGGGGACGATTGCTTCGGTACCATATGCCAACAAGAATGGCGTACATCTAGTCGATACTCGAGGTGTTGTTCGATACATCCATAATACATATGGTAACTCATGCACCCAATTTCCCTTCTTCTTTGTATATACTCTCTTAAGCGCTTCTTGATTCCGTCGACAATAATTCGATTGATGATTTTGGCTTGTCCGTTTCCTTGTGGGTAATATGGATTCGAAAGAGAGTGGGTGATGTTGTGTTGGTTGAGGAAATCCATGACATTAGAGCCAAAGAACTGTGGTCCATTATCGATTCTGATGAGGTGTGGGTAGCCAAACAATATTATAATGGTTTTCCATATAAACTTGATGACTTCGTCTTCCCGTGTTCGACACAAAGGAACTGTTTCTACCTATTTGGTGAAGTAGTCTGTTGCTACGAGGAGGTGCTTTTTTTTAATAGTGTAGTTAGGATCTCTCCCACGAGGTCGAGGGCCCATCTTCTGAATGGCCTGACAACTTTACTAGAATGGAGTTCCAAGGCTAGAGGTTAAATTTGTGGTCCATGTTGTTGGCAGGCATCATACTTACTCGTATATTCGATGGCTTGAGCTTTTATTTTAGGCCAAAAGACTCCTTGAGTAAGAGCTCAGTTTGCTAAAGATTATCCTACTGCATGGGATCCACAAGTGCTTTTGTGTAGTTCGTGTAGGAAGTCTTGAGCCTCTTTATCAGATAAACATTAGAGATAGGGTCTTGTCACCGACTTTTTATAAAGGTAGTTATCGACAAGGATGAAACACTTTATCAGTTAGAAGGTGCCAACCTTTCTTGGATATCCAATCAGACTTTTCCTTGAACTTTTCCTTATTGATGTCGGTACAATCTTCTTCCCAATCAGGATCATCTACTGGAAAGTCTGCAAGGAAATCAACTACTACTTGCCCTTTTTTGGAATATCGTGGTTCAAAACGTATATCCTGTTCACCAAGAGTTACCGACCATTGTTAAACTTGTCTGAATTTCTCTCGTTTAGACAAGATTTCGCGTGAAGGATAATTTATTATTACTCGAACTGAGTGAGCTTGGAAATACTATTTTAACTTCAGCGATGTATAAACGAGAACTAACAGTAGTTTCTCGATCTTAGTATACCGTGCATCTACCGGAGTGAGAGTCTTGCTGATGAAGTTGACAGGTTTCTTTATCTTCTCATCAAGTCGAATAAGGACTGTGATTCATCAGTAAAGGTAAGATATATGGTGAGTTCTTCTCCTTCCTTGGGTGTACTCATTACTGGTGGCTTTCCTAAATAGTATTTTAGTTCTTGAAAAGCTGCCTCATATTCTGCAGTCCACTCGATCTCAGGATCTTTTTTAGGTTTCTTTTTCTTTGTCCCTTCACACAGTAGGTCGAATAACCATCGATACCAATCTGAAGACTTGGGGACAAAACGATTGATTACTGCTATCTTGCCAGCTAGTTTATGTACATCTTTTTTTGTCTTTGGAGAAGGCATAGATAACAGTGCACGAATATGATATGGGTCAGCCTCTATGCCTTGCTTGTTGATCAAATATCCCAAGAATTTGCCTGATTAGACTTTGAACTAACACTTGTCAGGATTGAGTCTCATTTTGTAAAAACGAAGAATTTCAAAAGCTGTGTGCAAATTTGCGAGATGGTTCTCCTTCTTGAGACTTTTACAAAACACATTATCAATGTAAACTTTTATCATTTTCCCAAGATGGTCTTTGAACATCTATGTCATCAATCTTTGGTAAGTGGCTCATGCGTTCTTGAGTCCGAAAAGCATGAGCTTGTAACAATACAAACCATGCTTTGTAATGAAAGCCATTTTTTCTTGATCTTCGGATAACAGAGGTATCTGGTTGTACCCTGATGCGGCGTTCATTATGGATAAGAGTTCGTGTCCTGCGGTAGAATCGAGCAGATAATTGATGATAGGAAGTGGAAAACTATCTTTTGGGGTATGTTTATTGAGGTCTGTGAAATCTATGCAGGCTCTGATTTTTTCATTTTTCTTCGGTATCGCGACAATGTTTGAGATCCATTCTGGGTAGTTGGCTTTTTGGATAAAACCAACTTCAATGAGTTTGTCGATCTCTTTGTTGACTTCTTCTCGAAGTCTCGATGCTAAAGTTCTTTGTTTCTGCTTGACTGCTTCAGCTTTATCATTCAAACTAAGCTTATGGCAAGTCAAATTTGATCAATACCGGGCATTTCGTGAAACATCCAAGTGAAGACATCACAGTTGCCTTTAAGAAATTGAATAAGAGCGTTGCGCTCGGACGTTGTCAAAAGAGTTCCAATGTTGGTACCCCTTTTATCTTAACTCATCTCGACGTATTGTGTAATTTCTACGCTTGACAGTTCATTTCCTGTGAAGTTCCCTGTAATATCTTATGTAATGTTCCCTATAGTTTTCTATAATTACTATGCGAGTTGTGGTATTGATCGTTCTGTCACAGTGGTAACAAAATTTTTACAAGCTCGGGTTAATTTATGACTGCCCTTAATTTCGTAAATGCCTCCATTTCAATCGAATCGTAACGCCAAATGATAAGTCCATGGGATAACTCGCATGCTATGCAGCCAGCAGCACCCCATTATCCCCAGATAGCATGATCTTGCATTAATAACGTATAATACTACGTCAACTGTTGCCGGTCCAGCTGTAATAGGAAGTATGATCTTTCCCACACGTTCTTCCTTAGAGCCGTTAAACCTACTTATGTCGACGTCACTAGGTTGAACTTTGTCGGCCAGTCCCATCTGATCAATCGTGCTTTGGAAAAGCAGTTTGATGCTACTGCCAGTATCCACCATTATTGTATGTAGTACGACATTTCTCATTTTCAACATGATCACGAGTGCATCATGATGAGAAAAGTTGAGATGTCAAACGTTGCAATCTTCGAATGAGATCCCTGTACGTTGGGAACTAGATGCGGGGAGTAACTGAACTTCTTTGTCGACCATGGACAGATTGTGGCATTAGCAAAGACGTCGCCTTTTGCATCTGATCGACCTGTTAATAGTGTGAGTCTCAATAAAGTGGCTGAGGGAGATATGGTACAAATATTTTTCCTTTACCGCTCCTTTGACCTGTACGATCTCCATAATAAGCTTGTAACTCCCATTCTTATAACTTTCAACGTCCATGATATACTCGTGTATTCGTCCATCCGCAAAAATATATTATAACAGTTGTTGTAAAGCGAAGCAATATTCTGTCTCATGATGTCAAACTTTGTGGTGTATGCAATATGGTTTGTTCTCGATGGGTGAAGATATTCGACATTGCGAAAAAACTTATCCTTTTGAAGTATAGAATATATGTTGGCTATGGTAACTGTCATCTTAGGAAGACAGGGTTTTGGCATATTACTGCCTTTTCGAGTTTGATCGTCATTAGATTTGGTCCTCTTCCTGTCTCTTCCGTGATCAGCAGTGTGATTGAAATCTTGGCATGTGGATTGATCTCGTGCTGTCAAGGTTGATTTATGAGTTTTGTATCTTTCGGATACCATCCTTTCGAGATCGATATATATATTGACCTTCTTGATCTTGTCTTCCAAAGTTGTAGGTTTGTCAGAATCATTTACTCCTTCTCCCTACCATCCACGAGTAAAGTATTGGTGAAGGCTAAAATAGTAATCTTTTAATCGAGTCGGTCCACCTTCTAGCTAACTCCAAGAATTTCTTAGTAAATGTTTCGAGCTTCTCCTCTGGTACCTGCTTAAGGCTGAACAGAGAATACAAATTCTCATCTTTATCTCTGTTATGCAAGTAGTTCTTGACGAAAAGTTCCCGCAATTATTCGAAAGTTATGATGGATCCTTCTGGTAGTGAATGGAACCATCGCAAAGGCTCACCTTGTAAACTGGTAGGAAATAGCCGGCATATAATGTGGTTAGATGTAGAATATAAGCCTAGAGCATTCTGGAATTCTTGAACGTATTTTACTGGATCGTTTTCCTTGTATTTTTGGATTTTTGGTGTGTGGAAACCGGTGGGAACTTCGCCATCCAATAGTTCCTGGGCAATCAGGCTCTTTTGTAACCTGTTGTGAATGCCTTTAGTGGTCTGGATTTGAGCATCAAAGAATTCTTTGATGCACTTTTCAACATGTTCCTGAGCCACGTATTGACGAGCTGTGGTGATCGGGCATGGGACGCGTCCTTTACGAGGATTGTAGTCGCCACTTCCTTCACTTAGCCGATCACGTGTCGTTATAGGAACTCTTCCTCGGGGTGGCTTTTCTGCTTGTCTGACTCTAACAAGACCTCCATCAACTTCTTGGTGAACTTCCTATATCAGAGGGAGCTTGCCCCCATGTTGCTTATGATTAGATCGAACTTCATCTCCCAGATTGTTTGCGTGAGGTCCTATCCTGTTGAGAACGAAGACCCGCGAAGAAGCTGGCAGCACGCCTTTATTCTTCTGGGCTGCGATTTGTTGACTCTGCAGATCCTTCAACGCATCTTGTTCACTTGCCAGCTGTTACTCCAGAGCGGCTTGTCTTTCGGCTTCAAAGTTTAAATTGGCCCGCAATTCTGATAGTACGGCGTTTCCTTCTCCTGGAGAAATTGGCATACTCTGGTCTAGAATCGTCATTTCGTAGAGAGATAATAAGCTATTTTCTGAGACAATGAGTTTGAGAACTTCGTTCCCGCAGACGACGCCAAATGTAATAGCCTAATTTTGTGATCTGAACTTAGTCTTTACACCAAGGATATTCAGAACGACTAATAAATAAAGGGTGACAATTAACACAAAGTTTAGCGTGAAAAACCTTTGAATAGGTTAAAAACCATGACCTCTCTTTAGGATTACGATATGACCGTTTAACGACCATTATTATCCTTAATGATGGACTTTACAATATATATATTTGATACTTTTTGAACTGATTGTGTAACGGCTTGATCTTGCTGTTTTGTAATGGCTTCATTGATGACGGTGTGTTTGTTAACTTGAATTGTTGATGTAGAGGTCAAAAGTGATGAATAGAACTCTGTAACTGTAATGTGTCATACATTGTGCCACGTGTATGTTGATGAGGTTGAGTGGTCGTATGATGGTCAAAGATGGAGCTTGAGTCTGAGATGTAGAATAAGCCACTATATTAGGTATCTAAAAGGGACATAGAATATGACATTATATATATTATGAGGGTTCTTAGATATGCTTACAAGGTTTTGTTGATTTTGATGACGGGTGGCATTGATAGGCGGAAGAACACTATTGGCTTCGTATTTACATTGGGAAGCGGTGCAATTATTTGGGCTTCAAGGTTACATAAAATAGTAGTTTTGTCCACGATGGATGCGGAATATGCTGCAGATACAGAAACTTGCAAGGATATGCATGGTTTGGCTTAAAGGGTTGATGAAATAGCTCAGCAAGGAACAACATCTTCCTAAGTAATATATCGATAGCCAAAGTACGACATACTTAGCGGAGAATGCAATTTTTCACTCTAAGACCAAACGCATTGATATTCGATATCATTATATTCGCTCGCTCCTCGAGGATGGTATGTTGAAGCTTTTGAAGATTCATACTGGTGTGAATCTGACCAATATATTTACGAAGGTGGTGACATTTCAGAAGTTGAGGGCATGTACAACTTTTGTGGGTCTTCATGATTGAAGGTCTTGGTAAGCGCGAATAGTTCACGGATTGAAGGTCTAGGCGAGGATGGGTTACGATAAATTCCGATTTCAAACGGGAGATTTGTTGAGTTATGAATCGAATTGGAGTTCAATAAAGGAGAACAAAATGAAGGAGAAAAACAATCTGGTTGTTTTCTAAAGCTTCAGTTTGAACTTGGTAGTTTCAGTTAAACCGAGATGGTCTCAGTTCGAACTGAATGTGGCTGGCCATCGAATTGAAATGTATTTTTTTTAACTTAAGTTATCAGGTCGCCGTAAACTTGCCTCGTGATACATAATTCATCCCATACACTCATGTAATGTCCTTCCTAGGGAAGTCAATGGATCGAATTCAGACCGAATTTGCTGCAATCCGAATCTGATCCAGTCCGAAACTATTTTCGGAGATCCGAATCCGAATTCGATCATAATTTTATTTTATGAATAAAAATATAGATGCAAGGTTTTAAGAACTAAATACCACTTAGCCACAAGCTTATTATTATTTGTTTTCTTATTGTATATAATATATTTCTAATTGTTGTAGAACATTAACGTTAAAAAAATACTAACATATTGGTATATAACTTCGGATCGGATATTTATCGGATTGGACTAGGCACCATCAAAATCAATCCGAAATTATTTAAAATGTTTTTTATTCGGATCGGATCAGATTCAGATTGGAAAAAATGACATCCATATCCTAAAAAGGAATCGAATTTTGGATTATATCCGATCCATTGACAGTCTTAGTACTCATTCCCACTATATAGGGGATAATTAGGTGTTTTTTATGTGTATGTGAGTTTAATTCTAGTGAGAGAAAGCTAAGGTTTGAGAGACTTCATTAAGGCTTTGAGAAAGCTTGCGTGATTGTAACCTTTGATATCAATTAGTGGATTGTTCGTACGGGGAGTGGCTTTTTATCTGAATGGGTTTTCCACTTCCTTCCTCTGGGTAAACCTTGTGTGATTTACTTTTCGTTATTGTTCGATTTTCTCAATTGGCAAATTTCGCGTATTTTTCTTGGCGTAGGATTGAGATTAGCTACCTCAATTCTCAACACATAATTTGTGGAGGTCTAAACAGGATACCAAGCAGAGCGATCACAGCTTACTGCGGAAATGTTGGTTGTAGGAAGTGTTATTTTGTTGAGATATATAGTCCCACATTGGACACACATAGCCTTGCACCTCAAAATATAAGATCATGGGGCTACTCTTCTCATTGCTAATTGGTTTTGAGATGGACTCTCTAGTTCTTGCATGCTGTTTTTTCTTTACACACTTAGTTGATTGTAACTTAATAAGTTGTATATGAACATTCCCTAAGCTTAAATTACTTAATAAGTTGTATATGAACATTCCCTAAGCTTAAATTTTGATTTGTTTATGAGAATAACGATGATACACATTCCTCGCCATTATTCCAAACCCCATTAATGGTGTGTGCCTTTGCCCTTCTGCAACATCAGACAACCTGATAATATTTCTTGTGGTCTTGTAATTAATTAGTACTTAGTCCTATAGCCTATATAAACACTTTGGGATGAATGTGTTCTCCTAATGGAGCTTGATTGGAACCTTCCTGTTGAGATTAGGTATATGCATGAAATTCAATTATATGTTAATAATCTTCAAGCGGTGCTTAACAAAAATAACTGCAGTCGAATAAGGACTTCCCATATGTACTGACTAGTGAGCCCTTAACTAAGCCTTAAAATTGAGCTTATGAAAGTCATCATTGTTGCCTGATACTTTTCCTTCACCTCGGATGTTTGCATGCAATTCTTATGACTTCTATATATGTGATTCATTTGTAATTTCCTTTGCTACTCTCATATATATTTTACTTCCAATATAGAACTAAGACAAGATTTAAGAGAAGGAAGTTTGATCCTTTTTTAATCCATCAAACACCTTTTTTTTCTTTTATTCATGAGATGAAACTACATACTGCTACCTTGCCCTGGAGAAAACATTGAAAAAAGATTAGTGCAATCTCAACTGGTCAAGGCCGGTAAAATTTATGAAAAATATTTGCCGCAAATCTCTGTGCTTGTTGATGCATATGAAACTATTGATGTGAAAGAAGGAAAACACATAAATTAAAAATGTTTTTATTAGCTCAGTATCCACAACTTGTCATCATCAAAGAAGCATTACATGAAACACGACTAAAAGTACAAAGAATGACGAAAAAGAAGAATGGGGTGAAATAGGAGTTGCCTTTGAGGCATAGAAGTAGTAATAGGGAGGATTTATACGTGGTGAAGGGTTGGTTGTTGATGGTGGGGGAGTAGTTCTTGAAGGCTTTGAAGGTGGTGGTGATGTTTGACGTGACTCTGGTGGTGAGTGGTAGCTAATGACAGAAGAAGGAGGTGTCTTCGATGTTTCCGGTGAAGGTGGTGGTGAACAAATGGCAGGACAAGTAAAACATTCACTAATACATAGTAAACTCGCCGTAGTTCGATTCTCTGATGCTCCTACACATATACATGTGGAAAATATTGAAAAAATCCCGAGTAACAACCACCCCACCATGAATTTTCCATGAACCATCTCAACCATTTGAGGTCTCATCAGGCAAAACCAAGAAATGTATATTACTCGCTTGTGGCTGCAAACATCTACAGTTTCGATGCTATTTCAGACTTTATAGGCATAGAAGTTCTCTTTTAAAGGTGCATTTTATGATTCTTATCTTTCAAAGAAAACAAAATGTGGGGAGGTTGCTGTAAAGGAGTGGTTTCTCTCTGTTTTATTTTTGGATCATCATTGTGTTTTCTGCAAATTAAGGCTATCTTTGATAAGCAGACATCTCAACCATTGGATATTGAGAAATCCAAATATCTTTGATACCACGTCAGCGACAGTGTATTCCTTATATAATTTACATTACTTTTTCTCCGGGGAATGTATTCTTTTCGTTGGCAATCCCAAATTCTGGATGCCTTTCCTCCAAACATAATCCACCTTTTATGAGCACTAACCTTCCAAATTCTCCCTTTTCTCTTTATCTTTTCGTTTGTTTATAGCTTTATTCTATCTTTGTGGATCCCTTTCTTTCTCCCCCTTACATGTTCTAAGAATTTCCCTAATGAAAAAAAGCCCTTAATCGCCAATTATTTGCGTTCCAGCCTCCTTTCCAATGTGATTATAGTTTCCAGTAAAAAACAAAAAACTACCCGTGTCTGAAAACGCATTTGGAAAAATCCATATTTAATGTTGCTATACATTATGTACATCACCCGGAAGTCTGAACAATTAAGAGTTAAAATTTCCTTACCCCATTGATGGGTATAAAATACTTGCAACAATAAATCTGTTTTTGCTCTCACATGTAACTTATTCTTCGTAATCAACATATTCAGGAAGTTTTCTAGGAACAAAATTTCTTGCCTTTGGAGTCGGAGCTGTCATATTACTGTAGTAAGTCTCGTTTGAGTTGTTGTAATAAGCATCGTCAAAGATGGATCGAAATGGAGCTCCAGGTTCAAGTTGCAGCCTTTGCGCTTCCTGATTTTTTATAAACAAAATACAAGTTAGGACACAAGTAATAATTTTATCATATTGGAACAAGTAAATAGCGTAATGTAGAAACTAGTGGACTCACTTTTGATGTCTTGAGGTGTGAATTCGCGTGGTAGGAGTCCAGACGTGAACTCGTGCTATAAGGGCTCTGTCCATAGCCAACTCCGAAGCTGCTGCCACTGCTGGTGCTCACTTGACTAAGAATACCGAATTCTTTTAGACGATTGAGCTCTGGCAACAAAATCGTCCCTAGGTCTGGTCTATCCTTTCTCCTCAACTCGGCACACTGCAATGCCAATTTTGCATATGTCAACGTCTCTTCAATAGGCCAATCTCGGACTGTTGGATCAAGTATATCTTCAAATGTACCGTCTTCAATTGACATTTCGACTAGGTGAGCAAGACCCATTGGAGCCTTTGCCGTGATAATTTGTAGCAACATTATTCCCAAGGAGTAAATATCCGACTTGGTTCCCAACATTCCCGTTTGTTGGTACTCTGGGTCTATATAACAAAATGTTCCCGCAGCCGATGTCATGTGATATTGTGTGACACTGTCGGCTACAGATGGTGGGACTAGCCGTGCAAGACCCACGTCACTGATCTTGCTCACGTAGTTCTGGTCTAGAAGAATATTGCCAGGTTTCAAGTCCCGATGAACAAGGGGCTCTGGCTTTGTTTGGTGAAGGAAGAGAAGCCCCGTTGCGATCTCTGCAGCTATTTTGAACCGAATTCTCCATGGGATCGTAGGAGTGTTTTCTCTCCTGAAAAGTCGGTCGTCTAAGCTACCATTGTCCATGTACTCGTACACTAGGCATCCTGATTCCGGGCAAGCGCCGAGAAGTAAAACCATATTTGGATGTCTAACGCAGCTCAATACCTCCACCTGCAGGATTATGTGAACAAAATCATACTCGTAATAACTAATAACGGAGGTTGGCTTTACTGACTAAATGTTTCTTAATAATATGTGTTGAAACATACCTCTTGTTGGAATTGCTTCATCCCTTGGGCAGCATCTGGTCTCAAAACCTTAATAGCAACAGGAGTGTGATCAAGTATGGCTCTAAATACAGGCCCATAACCACCTTCACCTATCATCAATGACTCCGAGAAACCGCTTGTAGCTTCTCTGAGTTCATCTAAGGCGTATTTTCGATATTGAATATCACTCCTTGATAAGACATCCAATACATTCCTCCTCTCTACCCCCTCAAGCATACCCTTCTTATCAACATCTTTCCTTTTCTTTAGCTCCAATTCTGCTAACCTTTGGGCTGCATCAGCTGCTTCCATTGCTACCATGCACTTTGCCTTCTCCATCTTGGCCATTGCTAGGGCTGTCTCTTCAGCAACTCGTGCATCCCCAACCTTATGAGATTCCTCCATCTTCCAATGATTAAGGTTCTCAGCCTGAAATCAAAAGCATCCGTAGTGGGTTATGCATGAACATGATCCGTCACAAGCAATAAGGTAAAAAAAACTCATACAGTATAAATGCGTTTTTAAAATGGTTAGTTGGGATGCTTCAATCATTCAATGGTTAAGTGCTAAAATGCAAAAACTGCAGTATAAAATTTACGTAATTTCTTACACTACATCAAGTGAACGAATTATGTTGGGCTCGCTCGTTATTTGGTAGTGTGCCAAATGTATGAGAACCAAATTTCAGCTTTCATTGTTTCAATGTTTATGGTACTTCAGTTCAAAATGCTAAAATCGCTAGTAATTAGCATTTCTGTACAATTAGAGTTTTACCTTCTGTTTGGCTGAGATTGCTTCTTTACAAGCTGAGCTATACATGTCCATTGTTTGCTTTAGCTCCAGCTTTAGTTTCCTCATCTCCATATCTATCTGTTCAAACCAAGACTTGATTTCATTAATACTACCGAAAAATTGGATACTTTGCTA
The DNA here is from genome assembly GCA_014058105.1 of Kingdonia uniflora. Lineage (NCBI taxonomy): Eukaryota > Viridiplantae > Streptophyta > Magnoliopsida > Ranunculales > Circaeasteraceae > Kingdonia > Kingdonia uniflora. The sequence goes on from JACGCM010001281.1 coordinate 6,755,856, forward strand.
AATATTGGCCATCTGAAATCATCAAATTCTTGTCATTATCAATTCAATATTACCTTTTAGATATGTAAGCCCGTTATAGTGAGGTTGGTAACTCTTAGTGCTGACAGGCACTGATCTAGGATAAACAGGTATAAATTCTCAGGCATTTCCATGTTTTAGCGACGTAGGTGGCAACGCTAGACTTGCACTAGACCCATTAATGCATCTTCTAGCGTATTAATGGGAAACATATGAGATAATGTCTACTAAACTTACCGACGAGGTTGTTGAGTTGTAGGAGTCTCCTGGGCTTCCAGAGATGTTAGAGTACAATTCTAGACTGTCGCTTGGCATATCACATGTTCGATAACTGTAATTGAAGTCGCCTTCATCCGATGCTGACTCAAGACTCTGGAATGTTTTTGGCTTGTACATTGAATGGTCAATCATTAATTCCTGGGAGTGGTTACTGCTTCTTGGCGTAGACGTAGCAGACTTATCTCGAGCCGGCGACCTATTGTACTCACTGCTCCTTTCCCAGGACACAGGATTTCTCCCATGAACTTTTCCAAAAGATGTTGGTCTGTTTTAAATTTCCAATTATTAATATAATAGACTCAAGCCATAATTTTTTGTATCAAACCTTAAGGCAATTGTCAGAACCGCACAAAGGACACATTGTAGGGGTACAGACGTACAGTGGATATATTTTGCGCTTTTGTGCTACTCTGACAAAAACCTTGTACTGTGTAAAAAACTGAAATGCAAATCATATGACAAATTGCTACAAAAAGGAGAAGTTGTGGGTGCCTTAAATAACATATGGGATGTACAACATTAAATAGAGAAATTTATGCATTATTAAGAGTTACCTGCTATGGTCCTCGTGGTCGGAGTACTCGCAGTGCCCCGCTATTGGATGTGGTGGGGGTAGCCTGGGTGCAGGCCTGCTTGCACTTTTGGCTGTCACTGCTTTCCCCTTGGATATAACATACACTGAAACGTAATCTGGCGCACATTTTGTTAAGCAAGTTGCTACATCTGGGTTTTTTAACCTCCTTGTAAGGGCATTCCTTGTTGATGCACCAACTACTACATTGTTAATGCAGTGGCTCTTGACATAAGCAATAATTGCCTCCGTGACATCCATGTCGTCAAGGATTACTTCCTTAACTTGAACCTGAAATCCTTACCAATCTCTACAATTTAGGTTTCCATCTTAATGAAGAAAATAATAGAACGCCTAAGGATCAATGCACTTTTTTATAATGTCTTAGTGGTGTAGTTTACTATTTTTTTGCTAGGCAAGCCGGTTTTATATAGGGATCCATAAGCGGTAAGCCTGAGTATTGGTGTAGGTTATTTGTTTCAGTGTTGCTTATTGGCGGGGAATTGATGTACCTTTTTTCTTGCGCAAAATCCACGAAATGGGAGGAAAAGTTGTTTTAACTCGGCATCGGTTTGTACTCGATTGGATTGAGGGGTAGAATCACCTGAATTTACTGCAAAAACCACAAAGAAAATAAGAGTCCATGGCAATTATCATTCTATGAGAGGCTCAACAAAATATGTATATATGTACACAATGAGGGAACTTATTAAGATTCACTTGAACATAAGATAATATGATGATGATCAAAGAGAGAGGTACCTACGCGTTCTGACTCTGACATGTACAAGAATAATAGTGGGGTCGTTCTCCAATAGATTTTCGACCGCCCATTTAACAGCTGCCGTAGTGTTTTTATCTTTATCAATCCCTACGGCCGTTGTTAATGCATATGGAAGACCCTCGTCGTCATAAGGAAGACGGGGTGCCATGAGTATTATGTATAATGCTTTCGTACCGCGCAACCGCAACAACCACTAGTACTCATTGTAACTCAATGAAGAAACCATTTCAAAGAAAAAAGAAAGAGCAATCAATGTCTTTCTTTGTTATATTTTTTTACGAGTTATCTCTCATTCAAGCTTATTTCGGACCTATGAAAACAGACATAACCAACTCAAGTTCTCTCATCCTCTGCTTTCTTCATGGTTGACTTTGACTTTGACCAAGTCTAACTGTACAAGACAATGCCTAGAATTGGTGTTGGATTATCAAAACTGTTAGGTGTTGGGTCCAAGCCCAGACTATGAACCCAACAGGGTTAGGGTGTCCTATACGGACTCCTATTTGTCTATAGGCCTTTAGGGTTTATGGGGAGAGTTTAAGTAGGATTAGGAATCTATGTCTCTATATATGTTTTCTACCAATTTAAGAACAGAGCTTGAATCATCAATAAAGAATCATATCTTTTCTCTCAATTGATCTCAACAGATCTCATATAGATAGATTATATTATTGTCTAACACGTTATCAACACGCACGCTCTAGGAGCGAGGAGAGCAGAAATTACCTTCTGATCAGAGTTTTCATGGAAACCAAGCGATCAGGAGAAGATGCATTTTACAATTTTTGTGAATATATATTCGATCTCTCTCAGATCTATACTATATGATAGATTATAATGATTTAAAACCTATTTTTTCCTATTTTTTTCGGATTAAAAATTAGAGTTTTTGGTGATTTTTACCCTTGTTAAAGGGCTGTATTCAAACTTGTATATTTGTCTTTGTGTCATCGGATAGAAGTGAAACCACTTCGGTTGGATAGCCTACTCTGAGAGCTTTCCAACAATATATAGCACATTTCTGAGAGATATCCCAATCGTCGGGAATAGCACGTTGAAACTATGCAGTTTCATGACCAAAAACGACATTTTTTAGTCGATGACGTCAGCAATTTTTTTATTTTTTTATAATTATCCTTTATGACGTCAACAGTGACACGTGTCGAGGACGCGTGGCACACTGACATGGCACGTGTGTGGCAGGTGTGACGTGGCGGGACACGTATTGCATGCGTGACACGTGTGACATGTGGCAGTCGTCGGATTGTCACCGGCCGGTCATCAAGATCGGCAGCCAGGCGGACGTCAGAAGTTCCTCGGACGGCCACCGGAGTAGTGACGTGGCACGTGTGCAGTCCGTGTGTGTGACACGTGTGTACGGCACGTGTGGCTCGCGTGCGTGGCACGTGTGTGTCCCGTGCGTGTGGCACTTGAGATCGTGCGTGCGTGACACGTGGCAGACCGGGTCTGACCGGTTCAGACCAGTCAACCCGGTTCAGGCCTTAACCCAGACTGAGTCAGACCGGTCCAGACACTAAAACGGCTATAACTAGCTCAATTTTTTGTCAAATTGAGCCTAATTTTTTTGAAAAATTCCTATTGACTAGACCTAGCCCGTGTGGGACCCATTTTGAATTTTTTTATGAAAAATATTTTTAATTTTTTTTTTGGGAAGAGGTGCCTCGTATAGGAACATTGACTCACTTATACGTGATATAAGTAAATGGTATGCCCCTAGGATACTAATTATAATGATCCGGGATCATAAATAATACAAAACCAAGACTAATTTAGTATACGACTCTGAGTCATATCTAAATCATAGTTAATTGTCAATGACAAATAACTAGAGCTCAATTAAGAATTGACTTAGTCTTATTTCTAAAAACTTGGTGTCTAAAGAACCAATTTTTCATATCTAGGTGCAATTAGATGTTATAAAATAACATTTAGAGGTATATAAGCATTAATAGCAACCTATAGTACCCTAGAATATTAGTTCAAAGACAGGCTGACTTCGAGATGGGACCACTTGTTAGCTAGACATCTAATACCCCTTATATTCGTGGCAAATAAGGTCATTTGGCTAGAATATACCTACCTTTATAGAACTTAAAGGCTTATAACACCCTAGTTCTCAGAATAAAGACAACACACATCTAGTAGTTTTGAATCACAATCTTGGCTAAGATTCTATTAAACGCACACATAAGATTAAGATCATCATTTTTACAGGGTAAAATTTAGGATTTAATTATTATAAAAGAATTTCATGAGTTTTAGAATATGAACAGGGTTTACCTATAATATGTTTATGAATCATTTTTTAGCTTTATTCTAAGTACTATGATCTATCTTTAATGCAATTGATATTTTTATTAAGAATTGTCTCTAATTACAATCTATATCTTGCATTACAGATGTCGGCAAAACTCAAAAATGTTAAATTTCTACCATTGCTGCTCACTTGAGCCAATTACCTAACTTGGTGCATTGATGTTGACAAGGAAGATCCCATGGACAAAGTAAGGGCTTTGTTTATCTTTCATCATCATATTCAGGATGACCTGAAGACTGAATACCTCAACAAGGTTAAGCCAGCTGACTTATGGGCAAGCTTGCAGGGGCGTTATGGCCATCAAAAGACCATTATGCTCCCAAAAGCGATGCACCAATGGAATACCCTTAGTTTCCAAGATTTTAGGATGGTCGTTGATTACAACTCAGCAGTCCATAAAATCACTTCTGCACTTGAGTTGTGTGAGAAGAAAGTTACTGATGCTGACATGATAGAGAAGACTCTATCAACCTTCCATACTAGCAATATTGTGATTCAGAGGCAATATTGGCAAGAGAACTTGAAGACTCATGCAGTCTTGATTCAGGCATTGCTCCTCTCTGAGCAGAATGATGAACTTCTGATGAAGTATCATGCTATGCGGCCTTCTGGGAGTGCGTTGTTGCCTGCGTCAAATAATGTTTAGTTTCGGGGAAACATCTCTCCACGTCGGGGACGAAGATATAGAAGGGGCAGGGGGGATACCAGAGATACAGGAAGGGTGAGAACCATAACCCTTTGGCCCTAGGAGAGGTAAAGGATTTAAGAAATCCTAGACACTAAGCAATGTGAAGAAGGAAAAGAAGACTGATCAGGGATCTACTTGCTTTAACTGCGGTAACACAGAATACTGAGCACGGGAATGCCATGCACCACAGGTGGCTACAGGTGACAGAGTCTAAACCCACCAGGCAGTTGTTGACACTAACTCCGCCCCTGAGGAGGTTGCAGCCTCAGACTTCTTTGACGACACTGATGCCGTCATGGATCAACATACAGAGTAATCCGTAGTGATATCTCAGTAGACATGTGATACCACATTAGAGATAGCAGTAGTAGTTTCTTTTCTATACAGACTTGATTTACTTTTTGCTGTCAGTATTTTTGATTTTGTTGGGAACATATCATTTATATTTCAATAAAGTGTTCGTGACATACATGAGATTTATTGTGTTCTAATAATTTATGATTATTCGAATTTATTGCTTGGGAAGTAGCTAAATTTTATGTATGATAGTTGATCTACTACATGCAACCTGCCTATGGATCTATCTGCTCATTGAGCATGACCGATAATCGGATGCGTGGCGACACATGTATAAAAGACATTAGTACCACGTACTCGATCCTTTTGAAATATGAATATATTTCTTGTCTAACCTTGTGCATCGGGGATGACACAAATATCATTGGCACGACCAACATGATAGAACGCACTAAGTGCGTCACGCTATTACTCTCTAACGGTACAATACAGGGTATCTAGTCCACTTTATAAACTCGTAAATCCAGTCGGATTTTACTAAGTTTAGGGAGATACATGATAATGCCTATCACGTAATGACTATCGGAGAAAATGACAGACAAGGTTTTGTGCATTCATTCCATGTTTAACGGTTAGAACACGTTATTAGAATGGTTTCCAATACACTCCTTAGGGCTCGGATAGTGAGGAAGATTATCAGGATTACATCTCAACTTTCTTTCATAGGAGAGAAGATCCATAAAGTGCATGTGTAACGATTGCTTTCAAGGAAAGTCTATTATTTCATCCTAGTATGACCAAGGTGGAGCGGGATCTCTTGCCTTTGCTCCAAACACATCCATGGAGACACATGTGGACCTTTCCATCCACAAAGTGGCCCACTTAAATATTTATGGTCATAATAGACGCATCTAGGAGATGGTCTTACGTTTGCCAACTCATAAAATCTAGGAATGCAATGTTAACATGACATTTCACTTAGATCATTCGATCGCAGGCTCAGTTTATGGATAACTGATCAAAGTTGATCGATGCGACTTGACGGAGGCTTGGGAGTTGGACTCACATGCTTTTGATGATTATTTTGCCGCTAAATGGAATAGATGATTGAGCATCGTGAGTACCCCATACCATACCCAACTCGGGATTGGCGGAGAACCTAATCACGCGATTTGGGATAATTGTTAGGCCACTATTATTATGATCACAACTTCCAGCTAGTGTGTGAGATATGCATTCTTGCTCCCACAACACTGATTAGGGTTTGTCCCTTAGCAAATTATCAAATTATTTTTTCCCAAAAGCGACTAGTTACTGGGTCGGAGCCCGGTGTCGCTCATTGCACCACAATGTATGAAGATATGACCCTCAACGTCGGCCTGGTATTATGTGGGTTATGATTCATATTTATCAATAGATATTTGGACCCACTGACGACGTATATGTTGTAGGGCAGATAATTGTCACTTTGATGAGGCGATATTCCCAGCATTGGGGAGAGATATGACAGTCAATGCTGAGGATGTTTCCAGGAGGTCTTGGAAAATACCATCGTTGTCTCATCTAGATCCCTATACATATGTTAGGTGGCAATAAGGTTCAACAGATTAAAAACCTCCAATAGGTCGTAAATGAATTGTTAGAAACATTCATAGACACTATTGAAGTACCGTAAGTGTATGTACCTGCAAGTAATACACCTACACAGCAGAACGTTCCAGGGGAACTAGTACCATAGTAGAACGTTCCAGGGGAATTAGTACTGCAAACGAATCTGAGGCTCGCGCTTAATGCAGAGCACCGTTGGAAGAAAGTATTATGAGCCGGGGAGCTACAGAATATAGGACAAATATGACTAATGGTGTAGTCAGTTTATCGAGTATAGAACCACCCATTGACGAGGCAATAGTAGCTACGCGACCAGTTGATGCATTACGAGACTACCCCGGCGTGGCACATACGTAAGATAATAATAAGATATCGATCTATTAAAAGTCTGTAATTGCACAACATAGGATCGTTCAGTAGAGATTTGTCGACAAGGTATTCATATTCACCGTTGTGTTCGTCATCAAGGATGAGGATTTAGGGCTAAAGTGGGCATCTGAAATCTAAGCAGAGCTCAGCTTGCTAGCATAATGTGAAATGATACAATTAAGCATGTTGGATATAAATGGAAAAGGTACGGAAACATGATTAACTCAGAAAAATAATATGGTCAAGGCAAGACTAGTTGCCCAGGAAATCTTTTAGAGATCTGGCATCGATTGCAGTGTGACCTATTACCCGGTTATGGACGTTATAATGTTTCGGTACTGATCAGCCTGTCAAGTTATCGGGGACAAGCTAGACATGCGTTTGATGTAAATACCGCGTATCTATATAAGAAACTAGATATGGATATCAACATGAAGCCACATGGGAATGCATAAGCTTCTGGAAGCAATTAAGCCCGACACACGAGGTGTGTACGTAATAAAACTAGAAAAGTTATTGTTGACTTGAAGCAATTGGGGCCATGAGACATAGTAAGTTGATTGAGTATTTGAAGGTCGGGGACTTTGCAAATATTCTTATCTGTCCATGTGTTCTTATTTAGAACATAGATATTAACTTCTTCAATCATCATAACAGTGTACTAAATTATTTAAATATCATTAGACCTTCGGGGGAGATCGCGAGAGCCGTCGAATACCTTGGGAAGGAATTCGAAATACAAGACCTTGGGAAATCAAGAGTATCTCAATTTGTAGATCGAACATCTTGATAGTGCCACTCATACACCAAGCAATATATATCGAACAAGTTATCTAACACTTCGATATGGATGTAGCACATGGTGCTAAGTTATTTATTGCGTGTCCAGCACTTGGGTGTGGACAACGACATCTTCTACCATCCTAATGGGGGGAGAAACTCCTAGGGCCATGGTGCTAGCTAGGAGGTGTTTTGCTATAGTTTGTTGGGTATACTAAATCCAATGACTCATTCGCAGTAAACTGTTTGGCTTGCCATAGTTTGGTTCCTACCCAAAGGCACTGAAATGGGATCAAGCACATTTTGAGATATCTAATTGACATAAAAGACTGGGGTCTGTTCTATCCACAACTTGGCAGACGGGAAATTATTGGATACGCCGATATAAGATATTTGTCATATCCACATAAAGACAGATCACAATCGGGTTATGTGTTCTTATATGGAGATACTGCGATTTTATGGAGATCAATAAAGCATACAATGGTTGCTACATCCTCAAACCACGCTGAGATTCTTGTACTATTTGAAATTGGCATAAAATGTTTCTGGTTGTGGTCTATGATCAACCACATTAACGGGAGTTGCGGTTTGATTTTATCCAAGATAAACCGACGATACTTTATGAAGACAACACAACTTGTATAATTAAAGTCATGGGCGGATTTATTAAAAGTAACAAAACAAAGCATATTTCACCAAAGTTCTTCTACATACACTAGTTGCAGAAGATGAATGAGATCAACGTTGTTCAAGTCCATTCAGAAGATAACCTGACTAATCTATTCATGAAAGTTCTTACATATCCTACGTTCAAGAGATTAGTTCATGGAATCGGCATGCGAAGTTTACAAGATTTATTATCTCAGGAAGATAGATCTCAGGGAGATCAACGTCAGGGGGAGCAGTCCCAGCCTAACGTGGACACATGCGTGTCGTACTCTTTTTCCTGATAGCACAGTTTTTATCCTAGGAGGTTTTACAGGCTGGAGGTTTTGATGAGGCAATATATACACGTCCACAACCCATAGAGAACATATGATTGTACTCTTTCCCTGCACAACTTTTTTTCCCAATGGGGTTTTGCTAGGCAGATGTTTTAATGAGGCAAGTCATCTTAGTATGGAACACCCCAAGGGGGAGTCTTAGAAGTTGGGTCCAAGCCCAGTCTAGGAACCCAACAGAGTTGGGGTGTCCTATACAGACTCTTATTTGTCCATAGGCCTTTAGGGTTTATGGGGAGAGTTTAAGTAGGATTATGAACCTATGTCTATATATATGTCTCTACCTGTTTAAGAACAGAGCTTGAATTATCAATAAAAAATCCTATCTTTTCTCTTAATTGCTCTCAATAGATCTCATATAGATAGATTATATTATTGTCTAAAAAAAACTTGTCCAACATACAACAATTCCTCAAACTTAAAGTTTAAATAATATGTGTCAAAACTAAGCACCGACAGACACTGCTCTAAAACCGTCAGTTCTCTATGTTAATTTAATGTGCATAAGACTTTGAAAATTGCTAATAAAACAAGGCGTCGAGCTGATGATATAGCCTTAAATCTAAGTACCAATACAGACACGGACCAACTTAAACTCTAGCTTGGTACGTGCGGCACTCAAGGCACATGCCTCAAGTAAACCTAATTATTCATCTCTTTCAATCATCTTTTCAACACAACATCACATAATCTCAAGGCAACACAAACACTGTACAAAGGGTCTTTGAAAACATTATTTTATTCATTTATCAACAACAATTACAAAGCTTTTATTCTTTCTCGGATGTATCGGAGTCAAGTCCTCTACATATATAGCTACAAAGGAAATATATAAGAACTAAAAGGAAACATCAAAGTTGGAGACGAAGCGTACTCCCCCTTTTGGCTAGCCTAACCTTTACAAAAATAAATGAAACTTTATACAAGACTTTATTACAACCTAAAGTTACTATGTACAAAAAATGGGCTCAATCCACTGAGGCATCATACTCTCTCCCACTCAGCTCGGAGACGTCATCGTCGACTTCTTCTTCCACATCTGCCTGTTCCCTCTCCTCTCTTATTTGGCCTCAATCTTCCTGAGTCGGACCAGAAGGGGATGAAAATCTTGGTGCTCCCAACTGGCTTCTGTGTCTGGCAGATCCTTTAACTTCACTAGGTACTCGTAAACTTCCTCCTTGGTATCTGGGTCAACATGGGTCACTCTGTGAGCAAGAACACTCTCTGAAACTTGGTCTGGGTTGACTGACATGAGAGGAACCTGAGGTCTGACGGTACTTATGCTTAGATTTTCCTTGTCTTGGTGGTAAGGCTTTAGGGCACTGGCATGGAATACTATCTGGGTGAAGTGAAGATGGGGTGGCAGTTGAAGCTTGTAGGAAACCTTTCCAACCTTGCCAATGGTCGACATCAGACCAATATACTTAGGTACCAGGCCTTTGTGTATTTTATCACTTCGGTGCTTGAGGTGGGAGTTCTTGATCAGAACAAGGTCTCCAACTTGAAAAGGATCTGGTCGTCTTTTATGATCTGCCTATTTCTTTATTCTGGTGGATGCTTTCTCCAAATAGGCTCCGGCAATATCAATATTTCTCTGTCATTCCTTTGTAAACTGGTAGGCTCTCGAAACACTTCCTTCATAATCGGAGACCATGGTGTGCGGTGTGAGGGGCTGCTGTCCCAATAGTATCTTAGATGGACTCTTGTTGGTTGATGAACTCTTCTGCAGATTAAAGCAAAACTGTGCTACATTAAGGAGTTCGGCCCAATTCTTCTCGTTCGCCCTGACAAAGTGTCAGAGGTATTCTTCCAACATTGCATTGAGGTGTTCGGTCTGACCATCTGATAGCGGGTGGTTACTGGTTGAGAAGTTGAGAGTAGATCCCAGTAATCTGAATACTTCCCTCCAAAACTTCATAGTAAATCTCATATCTTTATCGCTGACAATATCCTGTAGCACGCCCCAATACTTAACAATGTGCTTCACAAAGAGACGCGTTATTTTTATCTGTCGAGCAAATAATCAAGGCTGGAATGAACGTTGTATACTTAGAGAATCTGTCTATGATCACAAGTATGGAACCATATCCTTTAGTTTTAGGTAACCCAGAGATAAAGCCCAGAGAGACGCTTTCCCAAGGTCGTATTGGTAGAGGAAGTGGTTTAAGTTGTCCAAGTGGCAAGTCCCAATCCACTTTATCTTACTGGCAAATGTGACAAGTCTATGTATAATCCATCACTTCGTTTTGATCATTGGGCCAATAATAACCTCGGTGAAACAGGGATAGTATTCTCTGCCAACCCGGATGGCCTGCCCCACTCTTTTATCAGCTCTCATCTTAGTCTTGCGAACTGAGAAACATAAATCCGTTATCCCTTCGTATATAAAAGACCATTTTCTACCCATAACCATTTGGTCGTCCCTTTTTTCATCAAGTTAATGATGACCTGGGTCTGAGAATCCATCGCCAACCCTTCGCAGATCCTATCTTGGAGAGTGCTGGTAACATGAGAGTAAGATTGTTCAGCGTCTATAGAGATGGTCGTTAGTTCAGCTTTACGGCTCAATGTATCTGGTACATTGTTCATCCTCCCTGGTTTGTGCTCGAGATCTAAATCAAACTTTGCTAGAAACTCTTGCCAACGGGCCTACTTCGAGGTTAACTTCTTCTGTGTAAGGAAATGGCTTGCCGTACTATTATCGGTCTTCACCGGAACCTTTATTCCCAACAAATAGTGTTGCCATACTCGCAGATAATGCACCATAGCTAGATGTTCCTTCTGTTGAGCTGAATATCGTCTCTCGGTATCATTTAGTTCTTTGTTTTCATACACAACTGGATGCTTATCTTGCAACAATACTCTATCGATAGCATAATCAAACGCATCGATATGTACTTGAAACAGCTTGGTAATATCTGGCAAGGCTAAGACTAGGTTGTTCATTACCGCCTGCTTCAGATCGTCAAAAGTTATTTGACATTTCTTGGACCATGACCAAGATAAGTCCTTCTTGAGAAGATCTGTAAGTGGTGCCGCGCGTTTTGAATATCCTTCGATGAACTTGCGGTAGTAGTTCACGAGGCCAAGAAAGGAACGAACCTCTGTAACCTCTGTGGGAGCTTTCCACTCCTCAATAGCGTAGACCTTTTCCATATCCATGCGGATCTGTCCTCCGCCAATAACATGTCCAAGAAACATAACTTGTTCCTGGGCAAACGAGCATTTCTCCAACTTGACATATAACTGGTTCTGTTGTAGGACTTGGAATACCAGGCAAAGATTTTTAAGGTGCTCCTCCATGGTGCGGCTGTAGATAGCAATATCATCCAGGTACACCACCACAAACTTGTCGATATATTTTTGGAAGAGCTCATTCATAAGAGTACAAAATGTTGCAGGAGCGTTGGTCAGGCTGAATGGCATAACAAGAAATTCATATTCCCCATACCGAGTAGAACATGTCATCTTCGGTTCGTCCCCGCCAACAATTCTGACTTGATAGTAACCCAATCTCAAATCAAGTTTAGAGAAGTACTTCGTGGATGTAAGCTGGTCAAATAATTCGGCAATGAGCGGTATTGGATACTTGTTCTTCACCGTTACCTTGTTCAGGGCTCGATAGTCGACACATAATCGCAAACTTCTATCGTGTTTCTTCTGAAATAAGACCGAGGCACCATAAGGCGCATTTGAGGGGCGAATAAATCTCGATTCCAACAGCCCATCAAGTTGTTTCCAAAGCTCTGCTAGTTTAGGCAAACTTATTTTATACGGTATTTTGGCAGGAGGTTTGGTTCTAGGGACTAACTCGATCTGACGATCGATATGCCTTCGTGGAGGTAATACTTTTGGTAGTTTCTTCGGCATCACATCCTTGAACTCAGTGAGTACCCGGGAGACTTTCATCAGCACGACACTGTAAATCTGATCATCCAACTCTAACTGTAAGGTAACAAGGTAAGTCAACTCCCCTCGCTTCAGTCCCTTCTCCAACTGAAGAGCTGATAAGATTTTTCCCTCATCTTTATGCGTGGACATCTATATGATTGAGGGATTATCACCAAAAATCCCCAAAGAATTGCGGAACGGCATCGACACTGCTTTGTGGCAGTGGAGAAAGTCCATTCCCAAGATAGTCTTGAAATCATCCAATGCCACAGCGAGAAGGTTAACCTTCCCACTCTACTATCTCATCTTAACTGGAACCAACTTGGCAACACCATGTATCGGCATTGTGGCAGAATTGGCAGCTTTCATCCTGCTAGAATCTTTTACTAAACGCAGTCCCAAATGATTTGCTTCTTGAATGGTGATAAAACTATGGGTAGCACCTGCATCAACCATCGCTGAAGTGTTCTGCCTATTAATATTGAGGTCCACGTACATAAGTCCCTTCTTAGGCTTAGTCTCTGGCAACTGAGTGGTCACGACATTGAGTAAGAAAAGAGAACCCATATATATGAGTTTCACTACTATCAATTCTCTGCGTGGTGTCATTGGCTTGGTCTCCTTGCGATACCATTAGAGCATTCAGGGCCATCTTCTGAGGATACTGATAAGCTCTGTGATTCCCTTCACAAATAAAACACTTCAAGTTCCCTGAACGCCTTTGAAACCTGGACGAGGAGGAAGTGTCACCATTGTTACGTGGCCTATGGTACTCCCTCCCAGAATTGGAACTCGAGGCACCACCCGTACTTGCTCCACTACTTCTACTATGACCGTGACCTTGGCCTTGACCTTGGTATCCCCCACTTCTAGCTTGGTATCCCCCATTCTTGCCCTTATTATAATTATAGGAGGATCTCGTTCTTTGTTGTAACTGGGAATTAGACTAAGACTGAGTCGGTTGACGCTCACCCTGTATAGGAGTGTAGTCGTTGATACGCTCAGCGGAGGCCATTGCAGATGCCAAATTTTGAACCCGTTGCCTTTGCAATTCATTATGGAACCATGGTTTCAAACCTTCCAAGAAATATAACAACTTATCATTTTCAGACATGTCACGGATATCCAACATCAGGGCTGAGAACCGCTTTACATACTCACGAATGTTGCCTGTCTGCTTTAGTTGCCTTAAACTCCTCAAAGCAATGAATTCAACATTCTCGGGTAGGAACTGATTCTTCAACTCTCTCTTCAAGTCATCCCATGTGCTAATAGTACTGTGACCGCTCTGTATCTCGGCATACTTGGTGTGCCATCATAGTTCAGCCACTTGATCCAGAAGAGTAGCCATATTCCCTTCAACCACTCCTTCTAGCATAACGAGACGTTCGCCCATATGGGCCTGATCGTCTATGAACCCGTCCAATCGTTCCTCCATAGTCGTTACTTGATTGATAATCTCACCTAGAGCTTGCATTTTAGACTTTAATTGGTCAAATCGCGTTTGGGTGTTCATCGGCATGGGATTGACGGGTGGTCCTACCATTTGAGGGGCAGAGGTGGGGCCAAGGACACTGGAACATCGTGTTTGGATGTATCGGAGTCAAGTCCTTTACATATATAGCTACTAAAGAAATAGATAAGAACTAAAATGAAACATCAAAGTTGGAGGCGAAGCGTACTCCCCCTTTTGGCTAGCCTAACCTTTATAGAAGTAAACAAAACTTTATATACGACTTTATTTGAGGGAGCGGATTTAGAGACACTAAAAAATGAGACACTAAGGTCTCATTCAACCACAACCACTCATCTCTATTAGATGAGTGGCTCTCAAAATTGGCATTTCCTATAAGGAAAATGAGGTGGATAATTAGGGGGTCCTACCTGCCCCACTATCTCTCTCTCTCTATTCCCCTCTCCTGTAACTGGCAGACGTTTCCCTCTTTTTTCAAATTACGAGTCAAGTCTCACATTAATGTTGTGTCTCCCCACTCTCTCTCTCTTATACACTCTCACTATTTCTCTCAACAAGCAAACAATTTCCCTCTAAACGTCTCTATCACTCACTCTGTCTCTCTCACTTTTGCGAACAATTTCACTCTCTCTCACTCACACTGTGTCCTCTCACGAACACCGTCTCCTCTCACGAACAGTTTGTGGTTTCTCTCTCAGGCTCTCTCTCTCACTGTCTCGTAATTTGAGACTATTATTTTGTTTGATTTTCCATTTCGGGTTGAGAAGGTAATTACTTCAAGGAGGGGATTCAAAGACATTGTTTAGAGGAAATGAAGGATTGGTGTCTACTTCAAGGTAATTCAATTCCCATTCCGTTAATATCGTGAAATTGGACAATGTTAAACCCAAATTACTGAAATTGCAATGCAATACTGCATGATTCTCGATTTCGAGAATATTGGACATGTCCCAAAAAGCATAAATATAATCTGCTATTCTACATGGGTATAATATATCGTGAAATTCGACAATGTTAAACCTAAATAGCTTCAATTGCGATATTATAATGCATGATTCTCGATTTCGACAATATTGGACATGTAAACATATAAGCATAACTACAATTTTCTATTCTACATATAATATTGTCGAATTCGACAATATTATATAAACATAACTAATATTGAACTTGGTAAATTGTCGATTTCGACAATATTTCATATCAATATCTCCAACCACTATGAAATTGTCGAATTCGAGTATTTTATGGTAGATTTGTACTATTAACAGAACTCCATTTGAATAAGTCTAAATTTTTGATTTCGACAATAACATTGTTGACTCGGACTTGTTAAAAATAGTGTCGAAATTGTCGAAATCGACAATTTTCAAGTGCGCTTGCCCTTTTGTTTATATAATCTTCTCGAAATCGACAATTAGCATATGCAATTATACTGATACTTTGAACAATAAATTGTGTACATGTAAACAATGAATGACAAAGTGCCTCCAACCGCTTCGAATAGAAGAAAAAGAGAGTTGGCCAGCGAAGGAGATTTAGTTACCTATAAGAGAAAAAGAAAAACAATTGACCCAACCACAGTCGTCCCTCCTAACACCGTTTAATCTGCTAATGAGGGTGTTAGTGAAACAGTACCTCCGCTCAAGGGTTCTGAATTTGATACAGAGTCTGCCCAAGCCGCTTTGGGAGCTCAACCCCCGCTCTCAAATGTTTTCCCTGATTCAGATATGAATATTCCTATTGTTGGGGGGTATTCTGAAAGGGAGGGGGTTACAAGCAACGAAGATGTAGGCCCTAGTGATAGAAGCTTATTAAGAAGCTTCAGATTCCATAGAGCGATATCGATCGCCCTAGGGCAGATATATTATTTAATGGAATCCTTTAATTAATTATGTTTGTTATTCCTATTAGTCATATTTTGTTTACATAATTGCCATTATTGTTCAGGAGAAGCTTCCGCTGCGTGTTCACCATCACCCGCCTACGTGGGACCTTACAAAGGAACTACAAGCGGTCCAAGATTATGTTAAGTTGAAGGGTTTGGATAGGATTGGGGCCATATCCTACAACTCTTACAACTCTGCGTTGATTTCTACTTTTGCGGAACGTTGGCAACCGGAAACTAATAGTTTCTACTTCAAATGGGGCGAGATGACTCCAACTTTGGATGACGTGGAGCAATTGGTTGGGTTGTGTGCAGATGGGGATGCCACTGTCATTGCCGGCAGCTGGGGATTCCCTGCGCTTGTGGAGGTTTTTGAGAACAACCTCCTGCAAGGTCTAAAAGCATTCAAGGCTTTGAAAGCTGGGGGTGCTGGAAATTTATTGTCACTGAAGAAACTGAGAGATCACTATGCCTACAAGTTGGGGAAGGTTATCAGTGACGGTACCGCTACAGCTGCAAAGAAGAAGAAGAAGGGGTTAACAACCAAGTCTGTTGCCCGTGCTTATATGCTTTATATCTGTGGCTCCTTTCTATTTCCTATGAAGAAGGGCACAGATGTCAGCGCACGGTACCTTGGCCTGTTTGCCAAGGACAAGGTCGCGAAGAAGTGGTAATGGGGATCAGCAGTTCTGGCCCACATGTATTACAATTTGGGTACAGCATCTCGAGATGATGGGAGGCAAGTTGCTTGCTGTACCACGCTACTCGAGGTGAATCCATACTCATTTCTGTAACTGTTTTAACATATGCCTTCAACCTCTTGACTAATTTTATTTTGTTTCTCATTATCTATGTTGTCCTGGATCTTTGTACATTTCCCAAAACTTGCTGGGATCCCCAAGGAGATGGACTCCGACGTATATGAGCACTGCACTTGTTGGAAATTGGACGCATCCGTTACAGATAGATACGCTGCTCCAGCTTTGCTCATGTTCAGGGAGGCATTGGACAAGTATAAACTAGAGGATGTAAGTTCATTAACCTGCTACACTGTATGATATTTGACATAGAGTACGTAGATTACACTGCTAGAAAATTGTCGAAATCGAAAATACTATTAAGAAATCTACTATTGTACATATCATATTGTCGAATTCGACAATATATAAGCATAACTCAATGGCACTTGAGAAATTGTCGATTTCGACAATAATGCATCTGATAAAATACAAGTCCACTACTATATTGTCGAATTCGACAATTTGATTAAATTCTTCACAAGACTACTGGAAAAATTGTTCAACTTAATGGTGTCATAATACATTTCATTCATTTTTCATGTAGGTTGTTTGGGACCCATACAGAAATAAAAGGGATTCCGCACATGCGTTCATGGAGTTCACATTCTTTTATGGTGTATTAGATTCTCCAGATCATGTTCAACCCTACTACTCAAATAGGGTTGTGCGGCAGTTCAATCGGGAACAAGGCATCCCTGGAAAGCGACTGATCATAGAGATTTCGAACCTATAGAGCGCTGAAAGCCCGAGAAAATTCAACCCTAAGTATGAGTGGGTTGATTGCTTCTCTGGCCAAGAGTAGAAGGACTTTGTTTTAAAGAAGACGAATAGGGGGCGGAGGGTACGAGAGGGGCCTCTAGTATGTACGGAGGGATACTTGGAGTGGTTAGCCTCCGTCTCATGTACTACAATCTGTCCTATTGTTGTTGACCTGGCTGCAGATGATGATGCTGGAGTTCATCAAAGAAAGGAAGCCACTGTCAATGAACATGGTGACACTCCCGTGCGCTATTCTCACGATGTTGTTGATCAATATGATGCATCGGTTAGTATATACTACAACCATTTTTATCTCACTTGCCTTCTATTCTATTCAAATCAAAAAGACTATTGTCTAATATTCTGTTAACTTGTAGCATCATGAACACTCTAGTCGATCTCCAAATATAAACCTAAATGACCAGCAAATCACAGCACTAAATGACCAGCTTCAGAAGCTCAAGGAGGATAAAGAGAAGGAGTCTGAAGCCAATATCAATCTAAGAGAGACCCTCAAAGAGAAGGTCAGTCATACTTATCTTTAGTTGTGCATAATGTGTGTTTTTATCTATAGTTATTAGTATAAGTATTTGTCGAGTTCGACGACTATTACAGTGTACGTGTAAGTGAACAAAGGTAAATTGTTGAATTCGACAATTTTCATAGTTATTCTAAAAGCTGTCATATATGTATTATTGTCGAACTCGACAATTACATAATATTATTGTCGATTTTGACAAAAACACATAAACTAATCTAAATGTTTTATGTCAATTTAACCTCAGACAAGTGAATGTGATCTGCTTAAAGAAACCATTGAACAAATGAAGGCGGAGATTGAACTAAAGCGTGTAGTTGACGAGCAATGTGCACTAGAGTTCGCAGATCTTCCAAGGCAGTTAGATGCGAAGGTAAGATCTTAGGTAGATGTCATTATCGCATCCATTGTTTGTTTTTGTCAAAATCCTAATTTTCCTTGTCTAATTTATGTTTGTAGATATTGGAGTGCAAAAATTTGGAGGAAAAAATACAAGTTTGGAGGCAGAGCTAAGGCAAAAATTTGGCCTTGAAGACTGTAATCAAAGGTTATATGTTGAGTTGAATAAAAAGGTAATGAGTTTAATACAAAGGTAATAGGGTTGAGTGTCTCTAACCCCTAATTACTTATAGTCTTTCATTAATCATTCTTGCATCTGGTATAATTATTTTATCCCCAATGTGTACAGTGTAAAGAGATCGAGTCACTAAAAGCGGTAAATGCACTTTTGATGGAGCAGTTAGACTTGCAACTTCCTCCAGCTACATCTGTGAGTTTACCAAAATTCAATAATGTTTAATTATTTTTCACTTATTTGTAAGTCTGGTAACATTATTCTTGTGCTCATGTCTTGAACAGCTTGCTGTGCTACAATCACATCAGCCTGTGCCAGACACAACCCTAGCAAAGAAGTATGAGGACTTGTTGGCTGCACATGAGGTTATTAAGAAGAAGTTGATTGCGAAAGAAGATTTTGTAAGTCATTCAAAATGAATGAAATTAATTGAAGTTAGTGAATTGGAGTTTGTGCTTGATAATAGTGAATTATAACTTAATTTTGGGTACGAATTTAGTGAATTGATAATAGTGAATTTAAGTTTCATTTTGGGGGTTTATTTTGTGTACGAGTTTGTGTTTGATTATCCCAAAATCAGATGTAGTATTCATTTTGGATTCCATGCTCAATATAGGTTCACCCCTGCTCAACTGCTCAAAATCAAATGTAGTACCCAAAATCACATTTAAATGAACTAGAGTTATATAGCCCATCTCCTTTATGTATTTGGAATAGATAATGATCTGGACATCCAAGTATAAGAAAGAAGCATCGAGATATACGGAGGAAACTAACCATCTCGTAAACTCCCCCGCCCATCCTTCTGAATTATATGGAATGCTGATTTCAATGTTTATTCTAATGTTGGATATTTTTACAGCGACAGAAGTTGGTTAATGCTAAAGAGAGGATAAAGTCTTTAGAAGCAAATAACAGTGAATAGGTATGTCCTATTCCTAACTCTTGTTCATATTTGAGACTGCTCTGTGTAATGCATGACTTCAAAATCATGTTATTGAAACTTGGTATTGTCGAATTCGACAATTAGGAATTTTATTTCGAGTTGTGCATGGTAAATATTGTCGAACTCGACAATTTAGATAATGTTCATGTACATACAAAGTCTATTTATCGTAATCTTAGAGTTTATTTTTCAGCATAAGAAACTAGTAAATTCAGAAGAGATGAAGAAGACTTTGGAAGTAGATAATAATGAATGGGTATGACATATTCCTAACTCTTGTACCTATTTGAGATTGCTCTGTTTAATGCATGGTTTGAAGACATAGTTGTCGAATTCGACGATTACTACCTTCATATTGTCGAATTCGACAATATTGGTAATATATATTTCCACTAATTGTCGAGTTTGAGAATTATGGTACTGTAGTTGGAATTATGGATACCCAATATTGTCGAGTTCGATAATATTGCTACAATATTACTGTCTGTTATAATATGAGGACTTGTTGCAGGAGGTTTGGCGTCAAGCATTGAAGAAGGCACTCGCAAGTGAAGGGATGGGAGACACTGGGGACCCAACCTTCGAAGAACTTTTTGAGCAGAATGAAAGATTCTTCACAATAGTACAACAAAGACCCAAGGGAGATTATCAAGAGGACTTGGTCTCCACGGCGGTAAACCTTGAAAATGTTGTCATTGCTAGGAGGGAGAAAATGGCTAAGAAGAAGAAGATGTAAGAACTTTTATTCCAACCGTGGATGAAGTATCTTGTAGATGTTCGTGGTGTCGAAATCAGTGATAACAATTCTGGCTTTAAGGTTACCGCCGCGATTCAGCATCAGAGCCAACATAAATTCCCAGATGTAATAAAATCATTGAAGACCTTTCTCTACAAGGACCCCGCATTCTGGAAGAGTATCTTCAGCCAAACATTGGGTATACAATTCACTGCGGATGGGGAGAATGCGTACAAAATTTTGTTGCAGACGTGTTCTTATAGTCATCAACATGTGGAGTATAAGCATATGACGCATTTACTAGCCACCTACTATGAAAAGGTTATGGTCTTCATTAGCCACACTGAAGCATATACATTCTTACCGCTGTTTTGGGCACATACAAGAAATACTACTTCAAATGAGGAGAGGTTCCAAAACCTAGTTATGGATACTAGTAAGTATTGGTGGTTTGGTTTAGGGGCGGACAACCATTTCGTTCGCTTGATTCCAAGGTTCGATGCACCAATACCTTTATTTTCTACTATTTTCTACATTCATGTAAATCTGGGAATTCCTCTGGGTTTCCAGAAAGAATAATTGAGTAGGTATTTTAATATGAGAGTAAGGAACTTCAAGGCATTACTTAAAGAGCACAAGTGTCAGGGGTATAGAGTTAATGACATGGTTGTTGTTGGTTTGTCGACAATCAAATAGGGTTGTCGACCAAATCTTTGTATATGACAGTTATGTTACATCAATGTTTATCACAGTATATAATTTTTTCCCCTTTTTGTATATGACAGTTCATTTAGTTCAATGTTTATCACAATATATAATTTTTGGTATAACACTCTATTGTTGATTTATTTTTGTAGTATATAAATTTCTGTTATGTCATATGAATCTCATTTCTAACTCATCCCTCTTCAAAATGTACATATTGCCTCTGAAAAATATTTTAACAGTGTACTTGAGTTTATTTAAAAATTAAAATTTTGTCAATTTCGACAATACTTTAGTGTATATGGTTACTTACAATTTACAATATTGTCGATTTCGACAATTGTAGTAGTATATTTCCAATTATGCATTTGTAATATTGTTGAACCCGACAATATTACAATGGGTAGTTAGTTTTCTAGGTATATAATATTGTCGAAATCGATAATTTAAGGCAGTATTTTCAACAATATACAAATTCATAGAGGGTGGGGGTGCATAAAGCAACACAATCCTTAAACTGCATATAATTCATTGATATTTTATCCGTGAAATACGGCATTGCTATTGTCATAAATTTCAATTACAAAGCAAATATAATGTTGAATCAACGTACTAATTTCTCAATAATAATCAATACATATTTATTAGTCAATGAACGTGAACTCCATTTGTTTTCCTAGATGTTGTGCTTGTCGAAATTTGAGTGCAACGGCTGAATTGATTCCCCATTATTGTTGTCTCCTACATGGAACAAATTATTGTAAATATGAAACGCATTATATAAAAATCACGCAGAAGGTGTCGTTTATGCATATTGTTGAATATATACTTACTTGATTCTGCTATCATCGTTTTGGGAAGTGGGCATGTCCGTTTGTCATAGTTGCCGAGTACTCCACAACTTTTGCATGTTCTCTTCTTCTTCATAACAACCTCTTCCATTCCCCCCTTCCATCTTGCCCCTTTCTTGTGATCAATCTTCGCCCGACCTTTTGTTTGAACTACGAGAGGGTTTAAAATCATAGTTCCAGACACTAGAGAATCTGCGGCAAAAGTTGAGATATTTTGTTGTGATGCATCTATCTGTGTTAAAGTGTCATCGTAGTTTTGAAGGTACGTCTCAAGCTCGTCTAGCTTCAAAACCGCAAAATCAAAACTTTCTTTCATCTTCGAAGCCCTTTCAAATAAGATTGATGCACGAAACGATAGGTGGCTATGACGTAAGGCATGTCGTAAGTTATCTCCTTCTAACTGGCTTTCATCATACAACCTTGAAAACTTGTTTGCACCAATCGTCCACCTTGATATAATAAAGGCCTCTGGTATTTTGAGAATATCGTATTTCGAGAAAACCTTCAGGAGGTGACAACATGGGAGTCCAACATACTCAAACAACTTGCGTCCACAATTACCAGTTAGCTTCTCTAAGTCTATTTGTAGCTCAAATGACTCGGCACGACCACTGTGGGCCTTCACCGTAAGTTGTCGAACGTTACCTTCTACGTGTCTTTCTATTGCAACGAAGCGAACAACCTGGTCAAATTGATCCTGTAGATTGTGGAACATTGTTCTGGTGTAAATCTTTGCAACATCTTTCAGTAGAGCTTGACGAGGTCCAGCTTGACGATATATGTGTTCTGATGCAAAGTCTTCTACACTTTCTCGCTCGTATACCTCTATAAGGGCAGCCTCATACTTAGTCACAAAACTGTACAACCCAGTTATTATTGGCAACCAACCATTAAAGAAGTTGTTTGTGGACTCACTTTATCCTGTGTTGCTCATCCCTGCAAAGAAGGTCTCTCTATTCCATAACGGTATCCATCTTTGTCTAATATTGAAGATTCCTTGCATCCAAACGTTATCATCCAATTTATGTTTCTTCATTAGGTCCATCCACTTGGTTTCAAACTCTACAACCTCATATGTGTTGTGCATTATCGAATCGATATCTTCTTTGAATGTAGATGGTTCCCGATAAACATGGTCGATTTTCTCGAGAAATTTGTTTGTGATGTGCCACAGACAAAATCGATGTTTGGTGTTGGGAAGACTTAGAAATAAACCAGAACTTAGAATGAAAGTGTCTCTGAATACTATATGATATTGTCGAATTTGACATTTTACAAATGTGATTGGATTAGAGTTATGTTAGCAATTATTATCGAATTCGACAATAGTTCAATTATAACTGCAGTAACAAGTGTCGCATATTATCGATTTCGACACTATTGATAATAAAAAATAGACAATATACTCCAGTTAACAACACTGTAACTCGAGCAATAAGTTTCCAAGTACTTCTTTACCTTGGGAATAGCCGCAGCCATAGCTGCATCTTGATCGGTGATAATTGACACAAGGTGTTTGTAGTTCATTGCCTTGAGCCAAGTATGGAATAACCATAAAAATGTGTTTTCTTGCTCATTTCTTAGCAGAGCACATCTGAATTGAATTGTTTGGAAGTGGTTGTTGATCCTTGTAAATGGAGCAAAGGGCTTGTACACATTCGTCCGGTATGTAGTATCGAAGGTGACGACATCTCCAAATGCCTCATATGCGCACCTTGAATGTCCATCGATCTAAAAAAAATTCAGTGCTCGGTCCTCCTCATCTAATTCTATGTTAAAATAAAACATCGGATCTGTAGTTTGTTTCTTCCTAAACCACTCCAACGCGGTTTGTGCATCTCCTCTGACTAGTCGTTCCTTATTTACTTTGGCGTTGTGGTTATAACAATCCCGTTTGCTAAAGGTTCTATCTGGGAATAATGCCAGGACTTTGCTGACCGGAATATTGTGGAGCTCAAATGCCGCTGTAAGGTTTTTTGTTGCTTCTGGAAAGAATCTGTTAATCTTCATCCGATGCTGATTTCGTGGAGATATGAGTTTATGGTTATGGATATTCGTGAAACTTGTGACCACATATTTGCCTATTTTAGTATTTTAATTTATGTTCATTGTTGCTTTACACCCACACTTGTAAGATGATCTTCTGTTTCCAGCTACGCCACTAATCTCTGGAGTGCCAAGATTTTTCTTTGAAAAGCCATTGCTCATACAACAAAAGTGGGCTCTGCCTATATCATCCGATCTCGGACGCTTAGTAGAATTACGTATCTTGGTAGAGAAACCTTGCCCTCTTCCATATCGTTCATACCACAGACGTGCATTATCTACAGTATCAAAATGTTGACCCTCATATGGGGAATCCGCCAAAAATGGGTCTATAATACGTTCATTTTCACACCTTTCTGGGGACTCCTCACCAATAACTTTCGACCAATTTTTATCGACAGAGTCTTCCATTGTCAATCTGACTAAGAAGTTCACACATAAAAGAAATGATTGTGAGTTGTAAGTAAAGTAATTGGGGAGATCAAAATATCTCAAACCAAACACAATTCAAGTCCAACGCATGTTAATTTTATAATTACATCACATACTACAAAAGGCAGAATACAAGATGTAAACAATCACACACAACGACCTGTTGTACCATACAAAATCTATTAATCACTTGCTGAATACTACAGCTACTTCATTACATGTACCTGCCAACGATATTACAACCAGAATACCTAATCAACAAATCCTAAACTGCACCGACAGAACCGGAGCCTTCCTTCCTAACCAGTTCCCTGGCCCGGGCAACAAGAGCTGCTCTCCTTGCCATTGGATGCAGGATGACCGTCTGCATCTAACAATGCAAATGGA
The DNA here is from genome assembly GCA_014058105.1 of Kingdonia uniflora. Lineage (NCBI taxonomy): Eukaryota > Viridiplantae > Streptophyta > Magnoliopsida > Ranunculales > Circaeasteraceae > Kingdonia > Kingdonia uniflora. Next base: position 6,780,619 of record JACGCM010001281.1, read on the forward strand.
AATCCTCCCTCCACAACGCCGCCTCAGCCTCGGTCATTCCTTCGTAGTTCGCCTCACGCGGTGGCAATGGTGGATCGTTCAAATTAACCGAACTAAAATAACGCATCACTAGTTCGTCATACAACTGCTTAATACGGCGAGAAGCAGCCTCCCGACTACTCTGAAACCTCGTCTTCATCATCTCCGTTGAATCTGCACAGTAATATTGTCGAGTTCTACAATTTAGTTGCTGTGACAATATGCTATTCATATAAAAAATTGTCGAACTCGACAATTTAGTTACTGTACCTGAACGATTCATATGTAAAATTGTCGAGTTCGACAATTCAGATATTATGTCTCTAACAGTCATCTATATTATTCTCGAGTTCGACAATTTAGTTACTGCGAATATTATATTCATATGCAATATTGTCGAGTTCGACGATTATTTAGTCCTACATCAGTGTAGTGCAAATATTTTGACTAAATTGTCGAATTCGAATGGGACCCAGCAGCAGGTAATCAATCAAAGAGAAATTATAAATTTCACAGGGATTAAGTGGGGGGATACCATTATTCTAACAAATTTCACAACATCCAAGTTTACTAATGGCGAGTAAGGGTCAGAAAGTACCTGTCGAGTAAGTGCACTATCAACAAGTGTGTTGGAGTTCTTTAGAGATATCAATTTCACCTCTAATGGCAGAATCGCTTCCCTTTCTCAACTGAAATCTCACCTCTGACTGCAGAAATCGCCCCGATTGTGTGATATGAGAGAAAAAGAGAGTGTATGATATGAGTGAGAGAGTATGTCTCTGATATGAGAGAGAGAGAGTGTGTGTGTGATATGAGAGAGAGATACTTGATTGATATTTGTTGTTCGAATTTGAAATTTCTTTGAAAAGAGAGGGAAATGTGAGTGACGGCTAGACAGAGTAGGGCAGGTAGGACCCCCTAATTATCCACCTCATTTCTCTTATAGGAAATGCCAATTTTGAGAGCCACTCATCTAATAGAGATGAGTGGTTGTGGTTGAGTGAGAGTTGAGTCTCTATAAATCCAAAATATGGGCACAATCGGCTGAGGCGTTACAAATACCCCGCTCTATTGGTGATGCTCTTGGGCATAAACACAAACCGTTCATTCGAAGTGTGAAAACTAACCGAAGGAAGATCGAAAGTCTCTCTCTTTCTCAGTGATGCATTAATACGAACACCTTGTGTTCAAGCTTGAAACCTCACTAAGAGAAGCTTTCGAATCAAGAATCAACATACCTCATTGTATAGATGTCTACAATCTACGTATTAGAGCCTCCAACGAAGGGGAAAGTGGTCTTAAACACAAGCTATGGTCCTCTAGATATCGAGCTTTGGCCGAAAGAAGCGCCGAAGGCGACGAGGAACTTCGTACAATTGTGCCTCGAGGGTTACTATGACAACACAGTGTTTCATAGAATCATCAAAACTTTCTTGGTTCAAGGAGGTGATCCCACTGGAACTGGTGAAGGTGAGTTAAAATCCCTAATTTAGTGTAATTGTTATTGAGATGAATTTACATTGGTGGGAATCAACTTAGTTAGTAATTTAGTGTTATGGGTAAAATTACGGTCTGGGTATGCGTTTAATTTTGGTTTGAGAGATTTTTTTAACTGGAGGTAACTCAAAACCCCCAATTTAGTGTGAATTTACAGTGGTGAGAATCACTCTACTCAGTAATTGGGTATTAGGGGTAGAATTACGGTATGGGTATGCTTTTAATCTTGATTTGGCATCTGAAAACATATTATTAAGTAGAGATTTTGATGTATTAAGTAGAAATGTTGTGTAGAAGCTGTATTTCTTGGTGCCCTTAATTTATGTGATGCCAAATAATTAGGGCTCACCACATAATTCTCATCTCATGATGATAGTGTACTTTATGTTTGAAGTGAAGCTCATTTTGATGACGGTGTATTGAGCATTGAATGAAGTTTATTTTATTGAATTTGGCGTTGGTAAATTTGTGTAAATGACGCCGAACATGACCACTCGAATACCTTTGGTCATTTGGTCCGCCCAAACATGTGTGGGCAAACTTTGGGTTGGTCACGGTCAAGAATTTCCAACCCGAAGTTGGGTTGGGTTGGTCGTGGGCAAAGCGACCAAAGTCACGGTCGGGATTGGGCACTCTTAAAAACCTATCCAACCCGACTGATATGCAGCCCTACAAATAATACATGGATAAATAGAACCAAGTATGCGTTTATTAAGATGCATTATACATTGGAGTAAAACAGCTAAGCAAAATTGTTTTGGGATTTTTAGTGAGAACACTCAAAGAAAACGATTTTGATCAAACTTGTCTAAACCTGTAAATTTAGTTAGGGGTATGTACTATCCAACATTGAGTTATAGTCCATATTTGATAGAATTTAGAAAAGTTGATTTAGCTGATTTTTGTAGAGGGTAAACATTGGGGCTAAAATATTACCTGAACTCCAATCTCACAACAGCAAGGATTGGGGCACCAGTAATTTACCAAATGGACTTCAGCACCGAGGCTAGAGTGCACACAAATAAGTTTCTAAACCAAAAATATAGGCTTTCATGTATATGGTGTCCTTTGTACATAGAAAAGATTATGCGAAGTTAATTCTGATAAGTTGCCGTTTTAAGATTGATAAATTTTAAAAAAATGACAGTGTTCAATATTTTCAGGTGGCGAAAGCATTTATGGAAGTACTTTTCCTGATGAGTTCCATTCACGTCTAAGATTCAAACATAGGGGCTTAGTCGCATGTGCTAATGCTGGATCCCCACATTCAAATGGGAGTCAATTTTTTATGACATTGGACCGATGTGACTGGCTTGATAAAAAGCACACCATCTTTGGGAAGGTAACGTTTCTTCTATTCTATTTCTCAACTCCATTTGGTACTAGGTCAATGCTGTTGGACTGATTTCATTATTCACAGGTAACTGGCGAGTCGGTTTTTAATCTTTTGAGGCTAGGCGAGGTTGAGACTGATAAGAGCGACCGACCGTTGGATATACCTCCAAAGATACTGTCTGTTGAGGTATGTGTTCACAAAAGATAAAAGCTTGTACAATAATTTGTAGTGTTGAAATTACTCTAAAAGGCCCGAAGAACACAGAAGGATCTAAAACCTGTCCCATAGCTTTAGTTGTGAACTTGTAACTGATCATGAGACGATTAACAGATTCTTTATTGCTCCACAAAGTAAGCAATTACATGTCCAATTTCCTCTCCCACAAATGACCTGAAAAGATTTGAGGATCACATCTTTGGACCTATTCCTTTTTCATATACTTTTATCGCCCACTTTGCTATTAATAAAACACTGTAGCTTTATGAAGCAAACTACAAAGAGGGTGAAAATTTTCTTCATACAATTTTTTCTAAAGAGACAAATTTCATTACACTGAATTCCTAACCCCGTTATGAAAAACTTGTGAGACATTCCAGTTGATAGAGGGATTATTGATAGTCCATTTTCTATATGTGCATTTCTTGCATGTTGAAGGAAAACTGAGGAACTAAAACTTTTTGGATTATTTAAGAAATCAAAATCTCCCATTACCTTTGTTATTTCATTTGAAGACGCTTTCTTTGAATTGGTTCTGGCGCTGCGCTAGAGTACTGGTGACTATTTTGGTTGATTTATTCAATATCTCTTGCTAGTAGTGATGTTCTATCAATGAACTAATATTTCCATGCATATATTTATGTTTTCAGGTATTATGGAACCCTTTTGATGATATCATTCCAAGAGAAGCACTTAGAAAGACTTCGGCTCGCTCCACAGCTGACACTGAAAGTAAAGATCAAAAGAAGAAAGCTGTAAAGTAAGTTCCATGTGCCGTCATTTTTAAACCATATCCCAACAAGGATAACATTTGCACACAGATAGTGTTGTATTTTGTTTCTAGAATATTACGCTAATGTCTTAAGAGACCCAAAACATTTTTTTCGCCTCTAGGGACCTTCAAAGATCTATCTGCCCTATCTATAGAGCTTTAAATTTTTATAATTGCGAATTGCAGGAAGCTAAACTTGCTTTCATTCCAAGAAGAAGCAGAAGAACAGGAGAAAGAGTTAGCAACAATAAAAGGGAAGATTAAGAGTAGCCATGATGTATTGAACGATCCACGTCTCCTTAAAGAAGAGACAGACAAAATCGAATTGGTAATTACCCAATAACTTCTATTACTTATTATTTGATGCTCAATACTAAGCCTAAAAGAATTTTCAATAGTTTTCTAGCTAGATTTAGAAAAGTTAATCTTTCCGGTTTTTTTTTCTTCTTTTCCAAAATCAGCTTTTTTACTCCATTGTACTCGCGCCCGAGTTTCAAACTGCATGTTAAATGATGGGTAACAATCATCATCTTTATTCCACGTGTTTCTTTTTTCATTTCAATTCTCTTATATTGAGCAATCTAGGGCTTATTATAGTAAATCAACTCCGAAGTTTTGAGGAAACTGTAAATAACTTTATTGACTACCTACTCTTAATTCTTCTGTTGTGCGATTGCACCAATTCAGCATTCTAAGGGACATCTTTTAACTACAGAGTTCGTCGGAAATCAAGAGGACAAGGGATTTGCAATTAACTGTAAGAGATGCTCTAAGCTCCAAAAAAGAAGAATCACGTAAACAATCAGAATTTGGTATTTCTAGTCATGAACATAGTGATGAAGATGAGGCTTCATTTGATGCTCGAATGCGCCGACAAATTCTTAATAAACGGAAAGAGCTGGGAGATCTCCCAGCCAGGCAAGATATGCAGAGTGGTAATACAAATTTTTTCGTAGTTATTTATATTCTCCAGTTATATCATTGGTCAATACAGAATTGTAAGTTATCGTTCGTTTCTCTTGCATGTTTGCAGAGCGCTCTAGTACAAAGAATCTCAGGAAGTCCTCTCCAAGGTATACTATTTGTTGCAAAAATTCTTAAAACTGAAATTTTTATTACTTTGGGTATCGTACTGTATATTACATTGCTTCTGAAACTAATTACATCTGCATCTAGTAATCTACACATACTAATACTACCCGTGGCTTACCACGGCAAGATCGTCGACGTGCCTTCGGCACTACCCGTGACCAACTCACGATAAATACTTAAACGCGCCTTCGGCGCTACAACGGTAGTGCATTCTATCTAACTTCATGCCAGCATTGTTTCGGCACTATAAAACCAATTACTTACAATTTCAATTTCATCCTCCAACCTGAGAATATTGTCCTCACTTTCACTATAATCATGACTCCTAGTAAGATGGGAAAAAATTTCAGCAGCACCATTTATGATATATCTAAGTTTCAAAGAATATGCTGACCACGATCTCAAGGCTGTAAAGAATTTTTCATGTGCCATTATATATTTTTATTCCTTGTCCCTATTTCATGATTTGCAGCAACAAAGATTCGGATTTTATACCTAGCTCCCGTTTCAGTTGGATGACTCCTGATTGCTCTGTTTAGAGTAAAGCTATCTTAAAATTTTCTTATTCAAATTTAGTGTTTCTTGAAATATAGATGTTTGAAGCCAAATGAAAAAGTGATTTTGATTCCATCTATAGCTGCCATTTAATAGTCAAATGCAAGAAGATCTTCATTACATTAAAATGAAACATTTCCTTTAGCATCAAACTATTTTGCAGACACTAACAGCAATGATTTGCTTACACAATCATAAACATAGAAAGATCAAAATGCAATAGCTCTGAAAGTGGGGATAAGAAGATACTGAGATCAAGCCTTTGCAACAACAAAATAATACTGAGGTTGATGGCATATATAAACCCTTTAATCTTAAAACTCCAATCTCAATTTCAAACCAATTGAGCATCCAATTTGGTACAGATTAAGCAACAGAATAAGAAGAGGCAAGATTAGCTGATTGGTAAAAGTACCTTTAGAGGCGAGCGTATTAAAAATAAAGCCTTAAGAGGCGAGACAAATTTACTTCAACCTTAGGCCTCAATACCAAAGGTCTATGAAGAGATGAATTTAGAGGATAGGATTGTAGAGATAGTGAGAGATATTAGGGATATGATTGTAGAGATATTGAGAGAGATTAGGGGGAGGGAAAATCTATCTAAAACCAGAGAGAGTGAGAGTCGCGAATTGTTTTTACCCAAAACAGCAGTTGCCTAAATTACCCTGAATGAAATAAGAAAGTGAGATCTCATCCACTCATGTTAGGCAAAAATATAATCTCGATGCACTTAAACTCAATCCTTGTGAAAAACACCATTCTTTAATATAATATAGATGGTGCACACAATGCTTAAATACTAACATATGCTCTCTTTTTTGGGGTGAAAATGTGTATTTAATAGGATTCTGTAAAGATCACATTTCTGCTTTATTGAACTCTTTAGGCTGTCGCAGTAAATCTTGTTACAACTGTACAATAGATGTTTTAGTCTTTAATTGAGAAAGAAATGGTTTACTGACGGGACGCAGTCTAATGGATCCAATATACTGTGAACGTCATCACTTGCTGGAACTTATAACCTTTTGAGAACTCTCAAAGGAAAAAACAAACTCGCGTTTTTAAAGATAAAATAAAAGTTTAGGAAGTAACAAATGCTCTATTTCTCATAATCTTTAGTATTTCGGGAAGACCATTTTTTGCTAAATGTACTATTTAATTATTGATGCATATAGATATGTCAGTGATTTTTTGGCTTAGCTATTGTACTAAAGGATAGCCGGAGTTTTCGAGTTCAGCATAGCCAGAGTTTTCGAGTTCGATAAACCTTTGAGTCGACAAGGTAGAAGAAAGAAAAACTGAAGTTAAAAGCTTGATTCAGTAATTTCAATTACACCTAGACGTATTACAATAGGAAATGGTTCTATTTAAAGAGATAAACATCTTAACTTAAGAAGGAGATTTCAGGTAGCGATCGAAGAAAGCATCATTTGCTGTAATGTCTTAGTTGGGACGGGATTTTCCATTACTAACATTATCAAAATCAAAAGAAAAAACTGTTTCCCTTGGAATATCCGAGTTTCCATGTAACATTGACACGAGTACGTGTGTCGATGTCCGACACAGGTACAAGGTGTCGGACACGGCTGTTATAAAATAAGTAAAAACGGGGACACGGCCTTATACCTATAAAGATAGTATCATTCTTCACGTTTTTTGCATTTTGTCTTATTACATTATGAATATATAATTACGATAGTAACTTATGGACTAATTTACAACTAATGACAAACATTAAACAATGTTAAGAGTTAGTAGGGTTGAATAACATACATAAGAATTGGAAACTTTCTAAAGTTATGTCAAAAAACTGATAATCTAAGCAAGAAGTGTCCGTTGGAGTATCCACATGAGTGTCGGTGTGTCCAAGTGTCCGACACGTTTGGACACAAATTTTTTGAGGAATATGGAGTGTCCATGTTACATAGCCGAGTTTCAGGTAGAGATTGTACAATATAAAATGGCTGGAGTCAGTTATTCAAAGATCATATGATTCATTGCCAAATAGTTTATGGAAAGAAAATTTAGAAAGGCAAAATTAGTCCTCTCACTAACAACAATGGAGGAGTCGGAAGAACAAGATTTTTGGTTTTTATTTTTTCCGTCAATTGGAAATCGGTTTTCGAATATTCTTATCCTTAACCTTGTTTGTACTCTCAATTAAAAGGGATGTTAAGATAGAAGTGTTTGAGATAAAAATAAAATAAGTTCGGAGATGATGATCGGAGGACAAAAAATAACATATGATCGTAGATGATGATAAAAGGGTATTTTTTTATTTCTTGCTGTTATGTCCTACAATCTTAAGGTACTTTCCCTCCTTTGAATCTGATTCTTCAAGAATGATAACATCCTAAAATCATCTGAACCTACGTGCTTTCATTATCATATTACAACAGCCTTTGAAAAGTTTGCTAAATGTGGTACTGTTGGGCATCTCGAACTAAATCATGTATCCACTATGGGATTAACCTCTTACATGTGTTTTTATATAGAGAAAATTGCCAACTTAAGAACATAATGGTTAAACCTCTTGTAGCCTTTTTCTCCCAGTTCCTCAACTCTTCATCATGTATCTCTAGGCTATCCTAAAAAGGAAACTAGAAATTTAAGTCTTCTAGTATTACTATTATCTCTCTATCCCTCTTTGTCTAAAGGAAAAAAAAACTGCCCCTAGGGGTGGAGATGACCACTATTATAGATTTTGAATAACAAATATGAAAATAAGACACTGTGGTTGATAAATACTTAAATTTGTTTTTGTTCGAAATAGATATCTAGGAGCATTGGGAATATCTCATTAAAAGAAAAGAAAAGAACAAAAATACTAACATAAATAAAAGACAATTTTTTTTCCAAATAATAATAAAATATTTTAATATTGTTGGATAATACTCTATTCTATCATTTATTCATAACACAGACATAAGAGAAGAGTAGAAATATTATTGATTGATTTGTTCCTTTGAGGTTATAAAGACTTAATCCTTTATTGGGTTATATACTGTAACTCAAACTCTCCCCATAAACCCTAATGGTATATGGGCTTATTAGGAGTCCAGTAGGACACCCCAACCCAGTTGGGTTCCCACCTTGGGTCGGACCCAACTCCTAACACTCCCCCTTAGGGTGTTCCATACCAGGATGACTGGCCTCATCAAAACCCCTTTAGGCAAAAAACTGTGCAAATGAGTACAATCCTATGCCACGTATGGGTTGTGGATGTGTATACGTTGCCTCATCAAAACCTCTAGTCAGTAAAACCTCCTACGATAAAAATTGCACTATCAGGAAAAAGAGTACAACACGCATGTGTCCAATGATTTAGATATAACTTCTAGTCGTATTCTAAATTAGTCATGGTTTTCGTATTATCTTTGATCCCTGGTCAGGATAATTAGTTTCCTAGGGGTATATCATTAAAATCCTATTAGCTATTGTAAGATACTTAAATAGGTATTAATCCATTTTCATATATCACATATAAGTTAGTCAGTTTTCCAATACAAGACACCTATTCCCAAAAATTTAAAAAAACTATTTTCATAATTTTTAAAAAAAATTGGGTCCTCTAGGGGTAGGTCCAGTCAATAAGATTTTTTTATTTTTTATTATACTAAATTGACCAAAAATTAAGCTTTTAAAAGCCAATTTAGTCTCTGAACCGGTCTGGACTGGTTTGACTCGGTCTGACAGTTTGCCACGTGTCACTGTACAATACTGCCACGCGTCACATCACAGTGCTGCCACACGTCACAACACAATGCTGCCACATGTCACTGAACAATGCTACCATGTGTCGTGACACGGCAGTACGTATGGGTCCTACTGCCATGTGTCATGCCACGTGTCCTTGACACGTATCACTGTGGACCCAGTCCCTGCCACGTCAGCAAAACGAGTCTGATCTGATTTTGTGGATCAGGATCAGGTTTGATCCAGATCATGTTTCCAAGAAATGAATATGGATCTGACGTCATCATGATTTAATAATTATTTTAAAAAATAAATAAATAAACCATAGCTGACGTCAACACGACCTAATACGTCATTTAAAAATTATTTTTTAGCCGTGAACTGCCCAGTTTCCAGGTCATTTTCCCGGCGACAGGGACATCTCCCAGAGACGTGCAATATATGGATGTGATTGTTGTGGAGTAGGCTACGCAGCAAAATTAAAAGTGCGTCAATCCGATAACCACAACGATCTTTATTTTAGTTTATAAACAGCCCTTTCACAAGGTTAAAAAACACACTAAAATAGCCCTAATAATTTTGAAAAAAATACATATTAATTCTTAAACACAAATCTACATATCCTATATGATAGATCAAGTAATTAATATATAAAAAACGAAATTGGGTAAAATATACCTCTCTGTAACACTAAAAAATCCCAAAAAACACTTGTTGGAAAGCCATTTTTATCCCTTTTGATCCACTAGCTCTTTGCAGTGCTGATAACGTGTTGGATAATACTCTATTCTATCAGTTATTCATAACACAAACATGATAGAAGAGTAGATATATTATTGATTGATTTGTTTCTCTGCGGTTACAAAGACTTAACCCTTTATTGGGTTATATATTGTTACTCAAATTCTCCACAACCCAGTTAGGTTCCCACCTTGGGACAGACCCAACTCCTAACAAGTATGCGTTTAACTTTAGTATGTTCTTTATGTGTTTAACTTCAGTAAGTTCTACACTTCTACTTAATTTTAATTTCGACGAGATATGGTGAAACTCGTGAAACTATGTGTGGAAAGCCTGTGGTTCTTAAAGGGGTGCACAAAGGTTTGTTTAAGTCATCTGGGGATCTGATGCAGGGAGATCCATTGTCGTCTCTGTAGTTCATTCTCGCGGAAGAGGTCCTTTCGCACGGGGTCTCCCAAAGGAGTTCAAAAGTGGAAATGAGGGCTACTATGCAGTCAGGATAGGGGTTACACCAATGACTGATTTTATGGTATTTTCATATGGATGCCAAATTTCTTTGAAGGACCTGATCTTGTTTATGAAGTGCTATGAAGAAGTTTCGGGTCAGAAGGTGGATAGTTCCAAGTCAAGTTTTATTATGCATGAGAAAAATTTATTAATGAGGAAGCATATTGTAAGAAATGTTACAGGCTTTCAGGTTACTGGGTGTCCAATGACTTATCTGGTGCTCCTATTTATTATGGAAGTACTAAAGTCGATTATTTTGATATTTGGTCAGCAAGATACAAAGAAGAATTGAGGGTTGACAAGCTAAGTTATTGTAGAGTGGAGGGAGGTTGGTTTTGATTAATCATGTACTTAAATCTATGCCAATCCACCTTATTTTGAGCATGGTAGATTTCTTTTGGGGAGAATTTGAAGACAAGGCTAAGAGAAGTTGGGTCACTTGGACTAAAATCTCCAATCTGAAAGGGGTAAGGTTATGAGAGATTAGTTATTATTATTATTTATTTATAATGAAAAGAGCTTAGTTTCTTTGTCATGGTTATTCTGTGTGGTCTGTGGACAAGGTACTTTAAGGTATTTTTCTTCTAGATTCTGGAAAGAAATGATCAAGGTGAAAGATGATATAAAAAGAAATACAACTTGGGTCCTCGTTAAAGGTGGGATTTGTGGAGAGAAGATATGACTGGAGGAATATCTTAAAATCCAGTGAATATGCTAAAAATTACACTCTTCACTTATTGGTAATGAGGCTTACACTTGCTTTTGGAGAGACCCATTGACAATAAGGGTATCTTGCATTTAGGGATCACACAAGTCTTTAATTACAATTCATTTTCATTCATGGATACCAAAGTCAGCAAAGTTATTTTTTAGGGGCAATGTAAATAATCTACTCATTTGTGTAAGAATTTGTAAAAGACGTGAATTTATAAACCTCATAATTGAATCCCATAAAGTTGTTCATTCGTGGAATATATCATTTTGATATTTGATATCATTGAGGTTGCTCTCGAGTTTTTCACATACTCCTTCGGCTCAAACATTTGTCAGATTTTTCACGAGTTTTTTTCCTCATTTCTTGTTATCTGCAATTCGAACACATGTTTTTAGATCCCCATATTCTTTAAAGATATTTTCCAGTAATATCGTAGCAATATTTTTTGGTGCAACCCATGAGTATCAGAGAACTAATACTTCTTTGAATGGCAATCTCTTTTACCATGACAATTAGATTCAAAATACTTCTCCATTAATATATCATCCATGTATCCTGGCTAGTCTTTGCAAAATTCCACAATCAGATTTTCTAATAACCCTCGTCGTCATTCCATAAGGGATCAACATTCACATGTTTAAGCCTATTCTGTTTCAAATGTTATTTCATCTTATTCTTATTTCACTCAAATGACGATGCCAACCCAAGGATAAACGTATACTTCATCATGACGACGTTGGGTTGGAGAGTTTCTTTCAGGTGCAGATAATAATTGTGCTCCATCAGGGGCCAATCCCCCCAAGTACATGGCCAATACGAGATGGTTTTTCTTTGCTTCAAACCCGTTTTTTGTGAACATTTTGAGACTTTGTTAGTATGTTGAATAATTTATTTATAAACATAATGTTTTTTCTTTTCCCCCATGCAGAATGGGTATCTAAAAAAATTCACCGAATAACTTGACTTTCTGCTAACCATTCTTTATTTCTTGGGAATGTGTATTCCCATTGAATTCTAAGTCAGATTTGCTCATGTCAGTATCATCTTCAAAACTTTGATCCATTAAAATTCCAAAAATTCCAAAAAAGAATATAACTACATTTGAATAACCTCACCCGTCAAAGAGTTTATTAAAGCAATAAGAACATGAAGAGTCAGACTCAATAATCAGCATAGTTCCACAATCGAACAAATATTTTGGGGTTTCGATTAAATATCAAAGTAAAGAACTCAATTTTTTTTGATCAACATGCTTTAGCGGGAAAAACTATTATAAAGATGATTAAAATGAATTTTAAAAAATGGTCTTATAATTAACAGTTTTCGAAATTCATCTTAATCTTTCTTTAGAGCTATTTTTCCCGCTAAAGCATTTTTATCCCAAAAAATTTGAGTTCTTCTGTTTGATCTTTAATCATAAATCCCCAAGATGTTTATTCAATTGTGGAGTGGAATTGTGTTGATTGCTAAATTTGACTCTTCATGTTCATATTTTTATATATAAGCTTTTTGATGCGTGATGTTATTAAAGTAGTTATATTCTTTCATTGAATTTGTAATAGATTACAGTTCTGAAGATAATATTGATAAGTGTGAGTTTGACTTAGAACTCAAGGGGAATACGATTTACCAAGAAATGAAAGATAAAAAAACATAAAGTGAAGATATCTGATGAATTTCTTAGATACCATTTTGCCAGGGGAAAAACAAAAAAATATATATATTATGTTTTTAAGGAAATTCTTTAACATGCTAATGAGGTCTCAAAAGGTTCACAAAATAGGGGTTTAAAAGCGAAGGCAAACCACTTCGTATTGGCCATGTATTTGGAAATAAAACTTGGCTCCTGTTAGAGCACAATTACTATCGGCGCCTGAAAGGCTGAAACATAACCTCCATTCCAGTGTCGTCACGATGAATTGTAAGTTTAACCTTGGGTATCATCGTTAATAATCCAATGGAGTAAAATTAAAATAAGCTGAAAGAACATTTTGAAGAGAAAGAGCTTAAACTTGTGAAGGTCCATCCCTTGTGGAGTCGCGGGGGTTATTTAGGAAATTGTATTGTGGAATTTTGCAAAGGCAGTCCATGAAACACATATGTTATGTCAATGAATAAGTATTTTAAATCTAATTGTCACGGTACAAGAGATTGACTTTCAAAGAAACATCAAAGCTCCGATAACTATGGTTGAGTTGCGCGAGAATATTACTACAATTGCGATGATTTTATTGGAAATATATTCAGTAATGTGAGGATCTGAAGATGTGTTCTAGTTGCAGGCAAATATTCTCGAGTCTAAGATTGAACATTTTAATAAAGAAATCAAGAGCAGGCTCAATAATACAGGCATAAAAAATATAGGCTCCCCGAAGTATAACTTTTATAGGATTCAATTATGAGGTTTCCAACATCTTCTGCAAATTCTTACAAATTGCCTATGAGAAACAACTTTTCTACCTTTGGCATTAATAAATTGATATGAATTGTCTTCAAAATCTTATCTGAAACCTGCGAGTAGGATATCCTTACGGCGTTATGGGTTTCTCCAAAAACATATATGAGCCCCATTACCAATGAGCTGCAGAGTTGAACTTTTGGCATCTTATCTGGATTTGTAGTTATTTCTCCATGACCCAAATCATATCTTAGGGATAGGCCAAGTCTGAAGCTTCGTGAGGCATATCCCTATCTCATTAGTAGTGTAATAGACTTCATTCTTGGCAGTAGGTACTCTCTTCTTTATAGTAGTACCACTATACTGAGCAAACTTGGCAAACAACTTCTCTATGTTGTCAATCACTATCTTAGGAAGTGTGAAAACACTTACCCGTTTGAGTGTTGATAAGAGGTACACAAAAGATAGTTGAGAAATGTCTCCATTGTCGCCTCAACAACTGCTTCCTGCACTAACAAGTGTTAATTACTGATAGAAATCTACGACCACGAGTAGCACGTCTCGTACGTCGCGTGCACATCTTTTTAATTTAGTTATTTTTATTAATTTAATTCTTTGATTAATATGATCAGTTTCCTAATTAGATTGGTATTAGGGTTTTTATTTGTGCTAGGTCTCTTCTCCTATAAAAGGGAGCCTAATATTAGTTTTTATTTGTTAGATTGGTTTGAGTGAGAGAAAAAGGCTTAGCCATAGAGAGAGGTATAAAGTTTGGGGTAAATCTAAAAGCCCTAAGTCTTCGACCTTTTATTTTATGTAATTGAGAGAACTTAGATTTAATTGAGCTTTCGCGCACATAGTTTAGAACTTGGTACCGGAGCTAGCTAGATTTTGTGGGGGAATTTTTTTATCGACTACTTCAGTGATTTTGGCACATGCTACATTAATTTTTTTGCATTGCTACAGTATTTTTGGTATCTGGTACAATGGTTTTTGCGTTTGCTACAGTATTTTATGCATCAGCTACAATGATTTTTGCTACAACAATGTTAAGCCAAAAAGATTTAGAAGGATTATGAGACAAGTTCGAGTGGAAAGACTGCAAAGTAGTAGACTTCATGGAAAATTGGATAAAACATAAATTAGAAAAGGACGAATACATACTTCATTGGAGAGAAGCCAATGAAGTATGGATTCCGAATCGTCATGGATTACAAATGTTTTTGTTTAAAAACAGATTTGACAAGGGAGGCGTTTTAGATGCTTGAGAACTCTAATGTCAGAAAAGATGGGTTTCAGACGAGTGTAGGTGTTGTCGAAATCGCGAAGTTAGAGGCGGGAGTGTTGACGGAGAATTTAAAGAAATTCGACAGAGATGGCTTAGAGATGAAACACTTCGAAGTGACGACGGAGAGAGAGGTTCACCGTGCGATTGATCTAGTAGGTGAGAAAGATAGAGACGTGCCGAAGCTCTCTCCGTCAAAGCTCGACAAGGAAGTTGCGACATTGATGCGAGAGGTTCACATGATCAACGATTTCAATTGTCAGGAAGCCCAACCAAAGAAGCCCAACCCTAATTCAAAACCCTTGCCAAGAATTTAAAAAATGCTTGAAGGGGAACTGATTACATCGCCAACGACGGAGGAAGGATAACAAGTGACTAGGTGGCCATAATACAAGAGAGTGAGGTCCCCATCGCCGCTGAGGTCCGCGAAAGATGCTAAATTGAGGGTTAACCAAATCAGGAATTTTTGGGAGAAGATGGAGGCATGCCACATGGGTATGACATGCATGGCATGGGCATGCCACGAGGCAGGCACGAGTGAAGGCATCAGGCAAGGTTCTCAAGGCACGGAGAAGAGTGCGATGGGCACGAGTCAGGGAATGCCTACGACAAGGCAGGGCGCAGGACGGCGGGCAGCAGCCGTAGCGACAGTATCACCGGGCATCGGGTAGGGCATGCCTTCAGGCGGCACAAGCATTCAGCTGTAACAGTTTGCACTAATGATGGAGTATGGACACGGGAACAACAATAAAGAGGGATCGTGGGCCCACATCAGTAACTCGGATACGCCACGAGACCTTTTGGGTTCCGAGTCAATTCCGAATGGAGGGGCAGACATGATTATCGCGGAGGAATTGCAGATTTCTACAGAGTTGATGGCGGATTTGGAAGGTGTGGGGGTGATGCTCGAAGGGGTGATCGCGATAGATCCTTTCCTACACAAGCGAGTAAGGCGGGGAGCGCTCACGTTATGTGGGTTACTGACAAAGAAAGAAGATTCAACCGAGGGGGGGGGGCTGATTCGCAATACGATTGAGGAGAGGGCAATTAGTTTTGGCAATATGCAGGAACATATTTGGGAACTAGGAGGGAGTAATTTCTCGTAGAGGGGTGCACCCAACATAGTTCCGTATGTTGACCTTTATTGGATAGAGTTTCTGGTTTGTTTTTTCGACTTTATGGGTCTGATGTTTTGGCGACTTTAAGTACAACGTATAGTGCCAGCAGTTGGTAATACAATGAAGCAACATGAGCTTCGAGATAATGTGTTACAACGTCCAAAGGGTATACTAGCAAGTTACGGTAAAATTCGTGATCGTATTCCCGAGTTGTTAAGCATGCACTTTTGGTTTCATATTGATGTCTTGCGGATTTTCTAGCCAGAATTCGTGGTCGAACTCTTTTTAGACGGGGAGAGTTGATAGGAATCGTGGTCGTGGAATGACCATGAGTAACATGTCTCGTACGCGCGGCACACCTTTTTTATTTAGTTATTTCTATTAATTTAATTCCTTGAATAATAAGACCAGTTTCCTAATTAGATTGGTATTAGGGTTTCTATTTGTGCTAGGTCTCTTCTCCTATAAAAGAGAGTCTAAGCTTACTTTATTTATTAGGTTGGTTTGAGTGAGAGAAAAAGGCTTAGCCTTAAAGAGAGATCTAATGTTTGGGGTAAATCTAAAAACCACAGGTCTTCGACCTTTTATTTTATGCAATTGAGAGATCTTAGTTTTAATTGAGATTAATTTAGCTTCTGCGCATGTAGTTTTTAACAAGTACTTTCAATGACATATTGCTAAGAACATTTACATCTTGATACCACGGGGATACACGTTTGGATTAGAGTATCAATCTTAACAACACCCCTCCTTTTCTTATAAAGAAAAACTTGCATTTTGATTGAAATAAAACATATAAAGAAAATAATAAGAAGAAAAAGATTGTGTAAGAGGCACACAAAAGATAGTTGAGAAATGTCTCCATATCGCCTTCACAACCGCTTCTTGTACTAACAAGTGTTCATTACTTTCAATAGCATATTGCTAACAACATTTACATCTTGATACCAGGGGGATACACGTTTGGATTGGAGTATCAACAGTAACAGCACCCCTCCATATCTTCTAAGGAAAAATTTGCATTTTGATTGAAATAAAACATTTAAAGAAAAGAATAAGAAGAAAAAGGATTGTGTGCAACTTGGGTTCTCTAGGCAGCATTTTGTTCCATCCTGAGGAGTTGAACTTTCGAAAATCAACTCATCATCAGAAAGGATTGTGTAGATGTGAATAAAATATATAATGAAAAGAATAGGAGCACAAAGAATAAATCTGACACCAAACTTCTGGGAGGCTGGTTTCAATTACTTTATAAAAAAGAATGGCTGGTTCCGATCTCACATGGCTTCTGGCTGTCTCTGGTCCCAAATGGTATTGCTGGTTTTGGCATGAGATTGCATCAGCTGATCAATTTGACCACAACTTTCGTTATATACATCTATTTGACAATCCTTTAACTGCATTGGTTTCATGGTATCAAGTTCTTCAAGTTTCACTATCACTGCCCTGCCCAATGTGCCATGTGATGTTTACGAACTTATTTCTTGGTCTCGAATTTTTTTTGTCATGATCCGGGCTTTTATTAAATTGGCCTTTTATTGAGTGGGCCCTGAGAGAGTTCTATATCAAGTGTCTTCACTTCATATGTTATCGTGTTTGTATTGGTCATCATTCTTAGTTCTTTATACTTATGTTAACTGTACAGTTATGCATTATTGTTGTACTCACGTAGATACATGAGTTGCTGAGCGATACCCACTCAATTATTATGTTTGTTCACCAAGAAAAGAATATAGACACATATATAACAAGATTGTGTTTGTTATATGTAATCCCAAGAACTATTACCTATGATATATAACAAGTTTGTAAGCTAAAAGAATGAATAATTTAGAGCACTCTTTCTCACCAAGTAAATTCCGGAGTTGTGAAAAGATATAACAGTGTCTCCAGTCTTAACATTTCCTTTTCTTTTCCCTGCAATGTCTGGTGGTCACTTGTTCATTGGCAACTTGCTCCTGTTGTTTATGTGGCAACAAGACTTAATACGTGTAAATAAAATATCATTTTTCTTGCTCAAGATCTCCGACCTACAAAGTTGGCCAAGTTCTTAAAAAAATCTGTGATTAGTAGAGAAAATGTTCGTTTGGTCACAATAAATTTGAACATTATCTTTGTGGCATGTGATATTCTTATTTATGGGCTTGGCAAAATTCCCAGAACATAATATTAATAAGTTTAGAACGAAACACTTTTATTTGTCAACAAGAAAAACAATCAAATATTGTAAACGAATGTATTTTGTATTGCGTGTTCATCGTGAAAAACAACTAATTCTTTCTGCTCTCATACTCATTAGGTCTGAAAATGAAGACATGGAGGACCAACCCAAGATGGAGAGACTGTCCTTAAAGAAAAAAGGTCTAGGATCAGAAGCCAGGGCTGAGCGCCTAGCTAAAGCTGATGTAGACTTGCAACTGCTCTCGCATACAGAGCAAGTTGAGCACTTGCGAAAACAGAAGAAACGTAGAAATCAGGGCCGTGAAGACGAGGTAATTAAATGACTACTAATTGCCTATTTTGTATATCTTTTCAAAGACAATCTAAATTCAATTCTATTATTAAAGATAAGCCAATTGTGAACTTTTTGCAAAAAATACTTTAAACGGCATTTGAAATGATATTATGAAGAAAATTGTCATTTGAAATGATATTCTGTAGAATATACTACATATACACTTGTATACAGTCTAATAGTTTTAGTGTATAAAATAAAGTATAGGAGTGAATTACTAAAATGAATGATTGATACATCAATATGTACTAGAAAATATGCTTCCACTCTCTACATATATTATCTTCTCTCCCATTGCCATGAGATTCTGAGATGGACAACCATATACTGTATCTGTTGTTTTAGGAACTTGTGGATATTTTATACAGTGAAGATTCCATTTGATATATTTGCACTATTGCAATATTGACTTGTCACTAAATATATTTGTGTTCATTTTGAGATATAAAAGATACAAAAATAGTTAAGTACGGAAATTTAGCCAAACAAGTAGTATCTTATAAACCAACTGAGGCTTGGTCAGTTTGTAGGACCAGTGCTTGGAAATCCAAGAGGTCCTGGTAGGGCTGAGCAAAAAATCAACCAAACCGAAAAATCGAACCGTATTAAACAAAACGGTTTGGTTGCTGAGGGATCGGTTTGGGTTTGTAAAATAAGAAACCAACTGAACTTGGTTCGATCTTGGTTCGTGTAAAATGGGAACCGAAGTAGTAAACCGAACCGAACCTGGAAAAAACTAAATAAAACAAAACCTATTTTTTGGATGGCGTTGTTGAATCTCACCCCTCTTTTACAAAAAGTCACAGCTGCCTACCTCGCAATAACTTTGAAAGGTTTCGCTCTCCTGTCTTTCTCTTAGGGTTGAATCCCATCACCAATTTCGATCTTACACTCAACCACTGGGTATTGTTTGCCAATCCGAGGGACCTTGTTCCGTGAACTCGTAAACTCTAGCTTTCTATTTTGCAAGACAGAGATTGGGTTTCTGGAGCTTTAGTGCATCAGAAGAAGCGACATGATTTATGTTTGATGATTCTCCTTGTAAATTTGCTGGAGCTAGGATGCGTCAGCTAACTCACATTGGGTTATGAGTGATTTGCTAAGGTTCGCGTGTTGAGCTATGTTGCATAGTGGTAATGTCTATAGTCTTTCGCAGGCTACGCACTATTTTCAACGAGCTAGCGCTTAGTCCTGGAAGACTTTCAGTCAGCACTCTTGCATCAGTCACAGAGTAGTGCTTTTATGCCGAATGTGAGGCCCTGGAAATAAGATGGGGAACTATAGGGCGACTATCACCGTCGTTCGTATTTCTTCTCGTCTTGTTGCAACTAGAAGACATAGGTTCACGAAGCTAGGAGACGGAAATAATTCTATCTATAGAGAGATCAGGCTGCGTTGGTAATGAATTCGAAACGTTGACTACGGTCAAAGTCAAGATCCATGTTGCGGCAACAGAGATAAATTAAAGATGAGTCTCCATGTGCAAGTGTTAGTAGCTTTCATATACAAGCCAACAAAGATTGACGGTGGACTTGTTTTGATGTTATTAATCACCAATTTGTATCCTTGTTAACTTGAAAGACCTGTATTCGCGATGTAAATGTCGGTTCAGTTTTTGTGTCGGTTTCACCCCTTTTGTGTCGGTTCGGTTTAGGACAAAGTTTGGCTCAGTTTCTGTTTCTATTTTGGTAGAGAACCCCCTTGAACCGACCCATGCTCAGTCTTAGGTCCTGGAATCACTTCCTATCACAAGCAGCTTACCTTGCAAAAAAACTTGCAAAGAAAGAAGGATAAAAAAGGTAATATTGTATACATTGCAATTAAAAGTAGTTCTCGATATTTAATAGACTATAATTCCTAGTGTCGCTCATACAAAGTTTTCGACTTATAGTCAGTTTTCTATGGAATTATGTGTAAAAAACGTGCAAGTTGTCATTTCTCTTGAAAATTTTGACTTGAATTAATTGTTGTGTGGCTTCTTTCCAGTTTGGCTTTTCTAATTAATTTAGTTTGTAGGTGCTGGCAAAACTCGAGAAGTTTAAGAAATCAATTTCTACCAATCCCACTGCTGCCATTGATGAATCTGGAGAAGCCAATAAAGAAGACTTATCTGGGTGGAGAGCAACTCGATTGACATTTGCACCTGAGGCATCTAAAATGGTAAGCATTATTTACTTGTCTTCTCTAAAAATAAGTACCTTTCCATCTGTTGCTTTTACATAATTACAGATTTTACAGTCCAGGCGCAAATTGGGCAGATATTACAAATTAGGATCATATACGAACCTTATGCTATATTATATAAGCATATTTTGATAAATTTCCTTCTGTCATGTCTAACTAAACAAGGGAAATTAATTTACGCGAACCAAAATGCCATTTCATGTTTCATTTAATTAGCTTATCACAAACCAAAATAGCCCTAGAGAAATTTAATATCAGTTTCCAAATGGGAAAACCCAGCTGAAAATATAATTTATGTTTTGAAAGCTGAGATATAACAAAAATATATGTGCTCGTATATTAGTAATAAGATCAGCGTGTATATTTTTATTATTTTGCAAGACCTTATACAGTACAAATGAATAAAGACTAAATAGAAATTGCGAATTTCTCCATTTGTTATCGCGATCTACAATGCAGTGGCATGTGTGAAGAATGGTCCTTATTGCATAAAAGCTGAAATAGACCGCTGAGATTAAAAAAAATAAAAATAAACGGGGGGGGGGGGGGGGAATATTCGATTTGTGAGATATTTGTTTACCATCAGATATTAAAAAGACAAATTGCGTCAAAAGATGTTGAGTACCATCAGATATTAAAAAGACAAATTGCGTCAAAAGATGTTGAGTACCAAGATTTTGGGTACAGGTTATTGGGATAACCTACATATCTTCTCCTGGTCTCTCCTCCGTAGCAATGAGAGAGATCCCATCGTGGATCTGAGATCTTTTGATCTACCTCATGACAAAATACTCTATTCTCCAATCAAAATCAAGTTATGCTCTGTGTAATAAAATCTCTTCTAGAATTCTAAATTTATAACATGGTTTCTAGAGTTTTCAATTTTCTTCTGGACTTCTAGCCGACCTTTCTCTGATCTACAAATCAAAGATGAAAACACGTTATGCAAATCCGTTGGCAGAAGTAATCCATAAAGATAATACACCAAATAAATATTTGATTCAAGAACAGTAAACCAATTAGGGTTCAAAAGTTTACATAACATTTCCTAATACTAATTACTTAAGTAAAATGTTTTCTTAAGCATGTAACACTACTCAATCCCGAGAAAATGTTTGTTTCTCGGTGTTAAGGATAGAAGAGCGTACTAAGCGCCCCACCATTTGACACCTATCGTATTTGGTGGGACGGTTTAGGATTTGTCAAAGTACATCATAGTCAAAGAACATCATATTACAGAAACTAAGGAACCATAATTTTTTGCTGGTTGAAACCCTATTTGCTCCCCCATTATCGTTCGTTGGGCAATAATTTTTTTAAATATGCATTTTTATTCAAATAGTTTTTTTTTCTTTTCCCTCTTTAAATTCGTCGACTTTTTCCTCCTTAAAGTTCCATGAAGAAAACTTTTATTTATCCCTGACCATGGGCATCCTTAAATAGAAAAACAACCAACTCCTTTTCTACTGAAAGACGAAATAAACAACTAATAGGCAGTTTCCTAATTAAAAAGCATCCCAAATCTAATTTAAAATGAAATCGCCAAGTAACTATATCAATAAATTGAGTTAAAGAATATTAAATCAGAATCATGGACTACGTGAGACTCCTTGTGGGTTCCTCATGCGTGCTCTTTCATCTATACCTAATTAGATTAGACTCTAATTGACCCTTCTTCCTGATGCGTTTCAAAGGCATGACTAAGGGATTACTAGACTGGTCGGAAAACATAAACAACGGTGTAGACACGGGTATTTCACTGTATATACTTGTACAGTAAACCTCCTTGTATTTATCCCCCGTAATTTAATAATCTTTTTATATTAATAGAAAACCTTGCTCCCAACTTTACTATAGAGGATAAGCTATTACTTCTATCTAGTAATAACCTCTTTATATTAATACCGTAAGGGCAGTCTGTACGACATAAAGATATAGAGGTTTTACTGGTACCACTTGAGATTTAACTCTTTCGGCAATATCTTACACCAAGTGGAATGAAAAGCAATCTCTACCTGCAACCCTTGAATCTGAGAGTTTTCATGTCCAGTATGTGTGTGTTAGCGCTTAGAAAAATAACGTAAAATGCCTCTTAAATGTTACACATTGGACTAAAACAATTTGCAATATTTTATGTAGGATGACATGGCTCGGAAAAATGATCCGAACGATTATGTGGTGCACGATCCTCTTCTGGAGAAGGGAAAAGAGAAATTCAACAAGATGCAAGCCAAACTGAAAAGGAAAAATCGTGAATGGGCTGGCAAATCTTTTACTTGATTCTCCCTGCTTTTCTTTGGGGATTACAGACAAGACTATGGTGATTGTTCTCGTGTTCATTGCTACATTTGTGATTGGCAAATCCAGAGCTTGTAAAAATAATTGGTGAATCCAGTAAGTTCAGAAGTACACAGACAAGATCATGCGGATTCTCCCTCTTAGTTAGAGCTTGAGATTCTTTGACATGTTACGATGGTGCAGGCATTTAAGTTAAGATTGACTCCATTTTAGTGCCGTGGACCGTTACTCTTCTACATTTCTAATGAAAATTGAAGAATCTAAGTTCTGACCCCAATGATTGTAATGTAAATTAACCTTTCAATCTATACCACCATTGCGGCAATTATGCAATAAATTTATACTCGATGATTGTAAAGTTCAGTTATAATGCATTTGCCTTTACTTTGAATCCTTGACATTTTGCTATGGTGTTTCGGACATCTCAACGATAATCATTTCCTTGCCAAAGAACTGTATAAAGCTTGTTCCCCTCTCATCTTTGCCATCTTTATCTTCTTAACTTTCTTCACCTGCAAAATTATCTTTGTTGCTTGTTGACATGTCTTGTAAATAGAGTTATAGTAAGAGTATATGTAGTCGACTCCCTATATTGGTTTAAAGTCAAATTTGGAGGGCCAGATCTCTATAAAACATCTACATCCGACTCTCCAAATTAAAGTCAAATTGCGACTATTTTTTTTACTCTTCAAATCAAATTTAATAAAACAAAATCTACCTACAAAAATTAAAATTAAGGATTTTAAGAAAAAGTTAACATGTGGCATTTGATGAGAACTTTTTGAGGAGTCGGGGATGTAGTGAAAAAAATAAATAAAAAATTTGATTTTTATTAGCCAATAAGGCCTAATTTGGTCGTTAATATTTGAGGAGTCAGGCTAGAGAAGTTCTAAGTGATTCTTTTCTTCTTTTGAGAAAAGGACATTGACAGGTGTTTAGGTGAATTTCGGATAGCAAATCTGTCCTAGTGCACTTTAATTAGGGAGGCAACATATTTATTTTATAATCTAGCCCAAATATCTTCCTATATCTAGTTTAGCGGACTTTCTATAGTTAGTAATGGCCTACTGGGAATCAAAAAAGGGTATAAACATGTAGTGGCCCATTGATCTCTATTGCCTTGGAATAATTTTGGGAAATGGCTAAAATGCGTTAGAATTGTTTAAAAAAGTTAGGTAGAGGTACGAAAGAAGCAACGAATAAAGGATATTCCAATGTTTTGTTCATCAATCAAGCATTTTTGGCTTTGAAATACAATGTGGCAATATTGTCAACAAAATGCCTGATCGTATAGCACCCTTTCGGGTCTACAAATTTCAAAATTTCGATATATCAACGATACATATTTCATTTCTAAATTTTTTGCCGCCATCTCAAATCAGTCCCTTTAGGGTTTCATTTCACCATTTGCCATCTAAGGTATCAATCTTTTTATCATGCATAAATTATTATTGGCATTTGATTTCTAGGGTTTGCTTAGTAGAACAAATTTCGAAATCAAACATTTAAAAACTTAATTGTAGGAGTTATTAGCTCATACTGAAACTCACATTTATTGAATTGGCGAGTTTTGTAACTGTAATCATGGGGATTAATTAGTTATTATAACTGAATTGATGAGGCAGAGGTTAGCTTGGGCGTTTCTTCATTGTGATTTGATGATTTGGATGACTGAATTGTATCTTTTTTTATTAATCGTAGATAAGATGATCTTGTGTGTGATCCCCGGTATTAGTTTAGCTTTACCGTGTCGTCTGTATGCTTGTTCGGTTAGGTCGGTGTCGGAATCAGATGAAGTGGGTTTTAAGATTCCTGGGGCTGACTGGAAGACTCGTTGGGAAACAAGAAGGTTAGCTATTCTGTTTTGAATTTTGATAAATGCATAGTTTTTGAAATTGAACTTGTTGGATTTTAACGTCGACCAGTTTGATGGTTTAGTTGTGTAGGTGTGAGGTTTTTGATTTGCATAAAGAACTTGTTCCATATCGTGAGGCATTTTTGTGGCAGGAGTCCACGGTTAGAAGAAGGCAAGCGTTGGTAGAAAAGGGTGAGGATTTTTCGGATTCTCTTATTATTCTTCAGCATCCTCCTGTTTATACGTTGGGTACCAAGAGTTCGGAGGAAAACTTGAAGTTTGATATAAATGATGCTCCTTATGATATTTATCGAACTAAACGTGGTGGAGAGGTTACATATCATAGGCCAGGCCAGGCCAGGTACTTATTTTGCATCTGTGTTGCCATGTTTGATTATTTATATTCATGCTCTTTTGTGTTTTTTTACCTGTTTTACTATGTTCTAATGCATTAAGCTTTTCTGGTGGTCAATGTATATGTGTTACTTTCTGAGATTGATAAATATAAATTATCTTTGTATCTTTGCACCTTTTTGATTGACTTTTTTATTATTTTTTTTTATAGGAAACCTGATTGACCTTTTGCAAGTAAGCAACATTGTAATCTAAAAAGCTAACTTGCTCAGAACTGGTAACAAGTAAATGAGTTTACTATTTAGTAGCCCCTTGCACATTTTACCATGAGTGTTAAAACTGTAAAAAAAAAAAAACATGCATTTCTAATTTGGCATTCATGTGTATTAGATACTGACACTTGAATTGACTATAGTCGAATAACGCCTTCTTAACGTTTACCTGTCTAGGAAAAAATTCCCTGTCCTTTCTTCTTTCCTCTATCCACCCTTCCACCCTATCCTCATTTCTTCGTCCCTTCTTCTTCCCCAACCCCCAAGTGCCCTTCTTCACCTCATCTATTTTCCTCTTTTCTCCCCATCTTCTATCCCCCTTCACCTTCCATCTTCTCTAATACTTCACATAAAACCTTTATAATCAGCCAACACTGGTTTCCTAGCAGTTGTCCATTTCCGACCACTGCCTTCTCCTAGGGACTGAGAGGCTCAAGTCTTAACCTTATAGGATAATTCAGAGTGTATACTAGTTTCTTTACATGGACTGTTGTTATACAACCCGTATACATCTCATTTTTTAGGAACTGGACTTCGGTAAATGTGTGTATCGTGTGCAAGGAGGAGGGCACATTGGATGATTTGCTACTCGATATTGATACTGGTAAAGACGTGTGCTCGTACTTCCTTGGAGGAATTAGTTTGAGCTGAGTTATGCCAGTTACGTTAGCAAATCTTTTAGTTTGCTGGCCTAATAGTAGGCCCTCGACTAAATGTGATACTCTTCGGAAAAAGATTTCCTCTGTAGTTTTATGAGGTCCAAGGCTAAAGAGAAACAATAGAATCCTTAGTGGGAAGAGGGCAGAGTGATGTTTCTCCTAGTGGATATCAAAGAAGTGATATTTGTTTGGAGCAGACTGTTTGAGATTTTTAGAGTACATTTATCAAAGAAGTAGTGACCAGTTAAGACAACGTGTTTAGTGAAAGGTAGCAACGACTGGCTACATAGGGAAGTCAGTTCTTGGTGTTCTATTTTTATTTTTTATGTAGCATCTTGTGTTACTTTTTGTGCGTGTTTGGTTACATTGATTCCTTCAATTACTCTTTTTCCAAACAAAATGACTTGATCAATGAATTTCCAGCTATCAGACTGTTGAGATATATAGTCCCACATCGGTTATTCAAGGCTTGCACCTCAATAAATTAAGATCATGGGGCTAATCATCTTTTTTTTTTTTATTGGTAAACCTTACTTAATAGTTCAAAAAGCCATTTACAACGGAAGTCTTATCTCTCTGGAGTGCTCCCATAAGCCATGTAGGCGGATAGTTCCAGGACATACAAAAGTTGTCTCCCATGGATTGCACAACAATCTCATGGGCGACAGAGTTAGCACTACGAGGAATATAACAAATATGGATATTGACAAAAAACTTAAACATGTCCAAACAGTCTTGTAGAATCGCTTTGGTCGTCCAGGAGATGGCTGCAGATCCGTTCTTGCAAAATGAAGCGATAACTTCAGCATCAGTTTCAATAATCATCCTCTGACTGCCACGCTCCTTTGCCCAGATAATTCCACTAAAGACTGCTAATGCCTCGCCCTCTTCGCTAGACGCGAATCGGCGGGAGACAGCGCGGGCTGCACTAAAAACATTGTTAGAATCACGCCACACTAAACCAATGTGATTCGAAACTTTATCTTTACAGTAAGAGGCATCCACGTTAATTTTTTCCCAACCCAGTTTCGGAGGAACCCAAAGGGCCTTGATATTATCTTTAATGGTTTTAAAACAAGGTTCATGGAACAAAATATTATTAATGGTCTGAATGATTCGTGATGGGTCAAGTGTAGTATTTTGAAGCACCCAGGCGCATCGAGCTTTCCAGATGAGCCAGTAAAGGGTAATGGCAACAAAGGTCCAGGTGTTCCGTTCGATAGGACATTCCTGGGGAGGAGAGATCCAGGCTTCGATCCATTCCTTACACGTAAGATGTGAATACTTGTCTAGAAATCCCCCAAGAATCGTACCAAACCAAATTGCTCGAGTAAAGGTACACTCAAGGAGCAAGTGATGCAAAGTTTCCGCCGGGGCCGCACACAGGGGGCAGGAAATGTCCGTCAAGCCTAATCGTTCCCCTATCCTATCTCGACAAGGAATGATGTCCCGGAAGCACTTCCACGCAAACAATTGGGCTCTGGGCGTCGCTTTGTTATGCCAGAATTTCAGGAGGAGAGGAGTCCCCCCCACTGTCTCTAAGGGCAAATTGGAACTCATCACTCGATAGGCCGATTTGATTGAGAATCTCCCATCTTTCGATGGGCACCATTTCAGCTCATCCATCTCACCCGATTGTGATATGAAGATATTTGAGATCACCTCAATCGAAGCATCATCGCACCAGAGTTGCAGTTCGTCCCTACGCCAGGTACGTGTAATCGGGTTGATGAAATGGCTCACCCATTTTGGCCGCTCTGTTACGAGGGTCGTGTTTCTCGGGGTCGGTTTCCAATCTGGCAACGAAGGGCACCACTTGCCATCCCAGAAAAGGATTTTGTTACCCGTACGAATTTGCCAGAACGAGTGTTCACGAACCGGGACGATCGCCGACTGAATACTCCGCCAGTCCAGGATGAGTCCTTTTTTGGTCGGGCATGCAAGATGGAATTCTTCGGAAAGTATTTAGCTTTCAGGATTTGACCCCATAGCTCGTCCGGCTTCTGGTGGAGGCGCCATACAAACTTTGAGAGATGAGCTTTATTTGTCGCCTCCGCCTCTCGGATACCTAGACCGCCGTCTCGCTTCGGACGACAGACTTCCCTCCATTTCTTCAGGTACATCGGTCTCTTGGCTTCTTTCCTCTTCCCCCACCAGAAGTCGCGTTGTAGTGCATTGATCGTCTTACAAGTGGATTGGGGGAGAGTAAAACACGACATTTGATATGTCAGAATCGCCGATGTCACGGCTTTAATCAAAACGGTCCGGCCTGCCTGAAACAGGAGTTTACCATGCTAGGCCTGCATACGGTTGAAGATCCGTTCCTCAATCTGCTTAAAGGATTGAGCTTTGGACCGGCCAAGGAAGAGGTTGGTCCCCAAGTATCGTTCATTTGGTGGCATGATTTTCACTTTGAGCAGCCGTGCCACCACCCATCCCAGGCGTTGCGGAAAGTTGTTGCTAAAAAACACACATGACTTCGCCAAATTGATTTGTTGGCCCGTTGCCGTGCAAAAACAATCCAAGATAGATTTGATCTCTTGCGCCTCACCCAGATCTGTGCGGCAGAATAGAAGGCAATCATCGGCAAACAGATTGTGGGACACCGAGGGAGCTCGACGGGACACTTTAATACCATGAATACTTTCAGACGCCTCCTTAGCTTTAAGGGCTCTGGACAGACCTTCCATCAGGATAATGAAGAGGAAGGGAGACAGGGGGTTTCCTTGTCTAAGACCCCTGGTGGGGGTCAGGAAGCCATGGGCAGACCCATTCAGCAGTACCGAATACCGCACCGTGGAAATACATTGTTTAATCCATTGGCACCAAGTAGGGTTGAAGCCCAACGCTGCCAGAGATTTAATAAGCGTACTCCACTCGATCCGATCATATGCTTTGGACATGTCCAATTTTATCCCCATAAGACCCGTTTTACCCTTTTTTCGTTTCATTGAATGGATGATTTCATGGGCCACTAGGACATTGTCAAAGATTTGGCGGCCACTCATGAAGGCCCCTTGGAAGGGGGAGATAATCTTTCCAAGGAGACGCCTAGGCAGGAGGAAATGATCTTCGAGATAATCTTGTAGACAACATTGCAAAGGCTAATGGGCCTAAAATCATGAGGGTGAGCCTTGTTGTCATTTTTGGGAATCATGACCACATGAGTAATATTGATGTGTTTAGGCATAAAGCCGGAGGCAAAGAAGGTTTTGATCATATTACAGATATCCGGGCCCACCACATCCCAAGATTGTTGGAAAAACAGGGCCGGAAAGCCATCAGGGCCCGACGCCTTAAGGGGCCCAATATTGTCAAGGGCACTTTTAATCTCCTCATCTGTCACTTCCCTTATAAGCATTTGGTTATCCTCGGGCGTGATACAGGGGTTAAAATTCTGAATGAAATCCGGTATCTCCTGAGGGTCGGAGGTTTGATAATTAACGGCCATATCTTTGAGGAACGTTTGCGCAATTTTCGACTGGTCTGAGATCCATGTTCCGGACTCATCTTTGATCCAGTCAATAGAGTTCTTTTTGCGTTGGGTTAAGGTTTGCATGTGATTTTTTTGGAATTACGGTCCTCCTCTGCCAGCCACGACACACGGGATTTTTGGCGCCAAAACATCTCTTCCCGGAGTTGTAGTTCCTCTAGTTCTCCTAGAAGAGTTGCTTCCCGCCCGGCAGATGTCTCGTCCAGGGGGAGGGCTTGAATCCTAGAGATGTCCTCTTTTAACGTGAGGATTTTACTAGGGACATGACCACAATTTTTTTTGTTCCACTTCCTAAGTCCGACTTTCGTATTAGCAATTTTCCCTTTAACCAGTTGGGCTGGAGATCCCCTTTCCGAGTATTGCCAGAGGTGCTGGACAAAAGAATGAAATTGGGGTTCCCGAGTCCACATGGTTTGGAAACAAAAGCATTTACCATAGGTCATGTGATGAGGGAGAGTATCAAGGCACAAGGGGGTATGGTCCGAACCAAGGGCGGGAAAGTGAATAACCTTCGCTGTAGGGAAGATAAGCATCCAGTCCGCATTAACGAGGCTTCGATCCAGTCTTTCTTTGATGTTGGCCCTGCCTCGTCTTTTGTTATTCCAGGTGGAGGGATGCCCATTAAAGCCCAAGTTGATGATCCCCGCTTGTCGAGTAACTTCTTTGGCAAAGGCGCTTCGAGCTACCTGAAACGGCTTCCCCCCATTTTCTACAAGACGCCAACTCTCATTTCTGTCCCGTTGGTATGGGGTTCCATAAAAGAAGGAGATCATCCAAGTTTTATTCGAAGGTTCAGAGTTAACCAAGACATTAATAATAAATTTGTTACAAAACACCACTTCTATGGAGATATTATCCTTCCACATGACACATATACCACCCGACCGTCCCTTAATGTCCGCCGCCGGGACATCAGTCCAATTAGGATACCCGAGGTTCCTAACCAAAACCTGCATTTCTGCAGTGGATCATGGGGCTAATCCTCATTACCAATTGGTTTTGAGTAGGACTATCAATGGATCGGATTCGGACCGGGTTCTACTAAATTCGAATCCGATCTGAACTCATAAGTACTAAATCCGAATCCGAAACATACTTATAATATCCAAATCCGGTTCGAATCCAAAAAATACCTCGGATATCCAAACTAAATCCGAATCCGAAGCTGTGGGTTTTCTTCCTCATTTTATTTTCTTGGATGGTGAAAGGATTTGAATGAATATCCAAAATTTCAGATCTCACACCATGTATTGTGTTTAGTCAAATCAAAGTCCTAAGAAACCATTAATTTACAAATCAAAACAAACTTTGAAGAGTTTATACCAAAACTTTCAACTTTCAGATCTTATCTTTCTTTTTTTTGCATATTTCTTCAAATCTCTTAAGAGATGATCAATGGAAATAATCTATTAACAATAGATGGGGAATAATCTATTCACAATGGACGAGGAAGAGAGATGCGAAGCTTTCCAAGCTAGTTGATAACAAAAGTGTGTGTGAGAGAGAGACAACGGCTGTGATGTTGGGAGTGAAGAGTTACAAGTTAAAGGGCTAAATACAAGTTTTTGGATTTGGATCTGTTTCGGGCTGGACCTATACAAATCCAAATTCGATCCGAAAATAAATCGGATCTTATGATTAGAATCCATATCCAATCCAAAACTACAAAAGTCACATCCAAATCCGAATTAGTTGTGTCGGATCGGATCAGATCAGATCGGATTTTGGACAATATCCATCCATTGACAACCCTAGTTTTGAGGTGGACCCTCTGAGTGGGCATTTCTTCCACGAGTTGAGCCCAATGGCCCACGTGCTCCTCTGCGTCATATAAATATTCGTCCACCTGTTGAGCTAAAAAATTACGCCACACGTGAGGGGGAGTGTTGAGATATATAGTCCCAGATCGGGTATTTAGGCCTTGCACCTCAATAATATATGATCCTGGGGCTACTCCTCTCATTGCCAATTGGTTTTGAGACGGACCTCCTGTTCTAATTCAAACAAAATGTTGATTCGAACCATATTAGGATTTTAAGTTTTAACAAATGTGGAGAGAATTCTAATTGGTTAACAAACCATAGATTGCAAGGTTGAATTAAGCCCTTGTTATCAGTTGTGAGAAACAAAATCTAATGGGAAAGACTTGAAGCACTAGCTGCCAAGATCAAAAGCTTAAGTTTAAGTGAAAAAAGATTTATGATCAGGCAAGCAAGTAGTTTTGATTTCGTCACAAACAATGTTTTAGTCTTATATTCCAAAGCCAAAGCAGAAGTTTATGGATTATTATGATTTAGACTCCAGCATTTTTCAGCTTCAGCCTGCGTTCTAACTCGTATGTTTTGGTCTTTATACAGCTAGTTATGTACCCTATTATGAATTTAGGGTATCACAAGATGTGTAGTCATTTGTACATGAGGACACTCGAGGAAGTTGTCATTCAGGTTCTGTCTATCACATTTTCCATTGAAGCTTCTAGACGCGAGGGTCTTACTGGTGTCTGGTTTGGTAAGTTTGATGTTCACTTCTTGAAAGGCAAAATCTATGCGACATTCTTTCTTATAATCCATAATTTACTGCAGGTGATCAGAAGTTAGCTGCCATTGGGATTCGGGTAGCATCTAAATGGGTAACATTTCAAGGCCTTGCACTGAATGTTACCACCGATTTAACACCCTTTGAATACATGGTTCCATGTGGCATACCGGACCATCAAGTTGGAAGTATTCAAAGGATTTTGGAAAATTCAAAGTCATCTGGTGAGACTATAAATGCAGGTCAGCTGATAGAAGATGCCTGCAAATCTTTGCTGAGGGAATTTTCTGAAGTTTTTCAGCTTGATCTGTCATAAACCAATGTCTGGATTTGACCTTATACTCAAACAATCAGCTATAAATTGATTTTTTAGCTTTGGCTGGAGGCTGTTTTCGCATTGATGTTAAGAAAATTGTAGTGGCAATAGGTGTTGCTTGTACATAATCATACTGTAATTTTGATCAAGTTATGTATTGATATGCAGTGGGTTTCCAGCTCTTTTCGTTTGCTGTAAAATTTTATTTGGTGTCCTTTTTGGGTTGGGGTATAGTTCGTGCTGCTGAAAAGAAATAATTGTACACCTGTCACTGTGAAGGTGCTTATATTGAGCTTCTAATAGTGCAATCTTGTGTGGGTTGTATTCTTGGCGGTACTACCAGATATTCCCTGCATCCCTTGGAAAATAATTTTCCACCCCCAAGTTGTGACAGTGTATCTCACTATGTACAATGGTCACTAAAATTTACCATGTCTCCCTACTTGATGTGATGAGATACTTTAAGTCAAAATACTCACGTATGTTGTTACCACTTGCTGTCGAAATATGGTGTTTTCCTAATTTCAGTGGGTAAGAGAAATTTTGTAAACATCCCTACCAGGAAGGAATGACTGAACAATTTTAGGGTATGTACACAGTTTGAACGATTTAAAAAACTTGGAGTTATAGAAATAGACCATCCAAGAGCTGACCTGTTTGCCTGCCAATTTGTTGTTTGTGTTCTCTAAGTGTTTTCACAATTACTTGGGGCGTTATAGTTTAATATGGAGATAAGTGTCAAACTAAAATGCAAAAAGATACGATTCAGAATTTACGTTTCAACTATCCTGTTATTCTTAGCATCTTTAACAAGATTGTTTATACACCTCAAATCAGATGACGTGAAATGTATTCTTAGAATCAATTGCATTATAAAGTTATCTTGAAGGTTGCTAAAATTTTGAGGGCAACATGCTTCGAAGTCGAACTCTGAATACGCATTCCTATCATAGACGAGTTACCTCAAAAGCTTAACATATGCGGATCTATAAGGATATGTATAGAAACATATATATAGATACTAAGGTGGTTAATGTTAGACATTTTGTATGATATTTACAATACATGTGCTTGCACAAAGAAAGAAATACAGACTCTCAGACATTATTACTGTTACAGGGTTATATGGTTTGAAAAGTACATATCAGCAGGTATCAAACTTGTGTGAACTCTAGGGCATTTGCATCTGGATCCCTGGTGAAGATCGCAGGCCTTCCAGACTTACTGAGTGTGTAGGGAATACCTGCAAACAGACAACTACCATCATAAGATCACATAAATAATTTGAAATATAACTATAATATGTCGATACAGTTTAAATTGTAGTTAGGATATGGATTCGAATTCAATACTGCATTCTTAGTGATGATGCTATGCTTGGGTTAAAGTAATGTGAATCGTCCTCTCATAATCGTTTATCACACGTCTACGACTTATTATTATTTATGTTATTTATGTTTAAAGCTCTCTATCTCTGCTAGAGATGCTAAGTAGGTTTTAAGGAGTTCCTAATTAACCAACATAAGGTTAAAATGGTAATTTTCCCAGTTTCTAGATTGTTCCTAATTAGAGTTTCCTCTCCCTTGTGTTCTATAAAAGAGAGGCTAGGTTCTCCATTTTATTTGGTTGTTGAAGTTGAAGTTAAGAATTCGGTTTCAGTTATTTCAGTTTGTGTTTTAGAGATTAGAAAAAACCCTAATTTTGAATTAGGTCTAAATTAGCATAATAGACTTCTCAATCTTGCTTCTGCATTAAGAGTTTACGTTATAAAGTAATTCAGTTTAAACAAACTCGTTTCGTTAACAACTTTTATCAGAGTTAAAACAACTAGATACATGAAGAAAAAGTAGAAACCCTTGAGTTGAATAGTGGTAGAGACGTAGAGTGTATGAAACACTTGTGTTGTAGGCAGTTCAATGGGTCCTTAAGGATAAAAGTTTCTCCTTAAAGAAGTTTCTTTAAAGAAGAATCCAAGTATCTAACTACTCCTACGAGAACCAGAAAATAAAAGGCAATCTTCATACAAAGCAGAAGAACACCATAACGTAATAATCCCCACTAAAGTAAGAAAAGACTAAAACATACACCTGAGACTAAAGCTGCTTTGTCTGAACAATCAGATTCAGACTGTTACCTATTCCTTTCTACTATGTAACAACGACACTTCACTTTAATAAAATAAAACGTGTCTGATACCCTGACACTTGGACACTCAGACACACGCGTCCAACACTATTTGCAGGGTACTTAACAAAATTCTACCGTTTCCGACACCCCGTACCCATGTCGAACACCGACACCCGTATCCATGTCGTTGTTACCTAGCCTTTCTCAGACTAAGGTGGTGTTTATTTCAGTGCTGAATAAATTTTAGCTGCTGAATATGCATAGTTGGTTTGGTGTTTGTTTTTTTTTGCTTACAAAAAATTCAGCCCTTTTTTTCAACAGTTTCCAACAAGCAGTTGGGAGATGCTTAATTTATTTTCAGCACTTCAACTCATCCATCTCTCCCGACTTTGCCCTTCTCTCTTTCCCTTACGCAACTCAAAGAAATTTGGAAGAGAACCTCTCTCCTAAGGTACTCACGTCCCCCCCCCCCCCCCCATAAATTTCTTCTCGTTGCCATGAATCTCTCTCCCCCTTCTCTATGTATCTGCCATGAATCTCTCTCCAAAAACCATCAAAACTCAATGAATCCTCACCAATTTATTTCTCTCACGCACTTTAAAACTCTACAAAACCATCAAAACTCTAAGAATCCAATTGATAAATGATGAGAATCAGAGCTCCAAAACAAACCTAGAAATGGATGATGTTCTTGTAAATTTTGTGTTTTTGATTGTTTTTTTTATATGTGTTGATTTTTATTATTCATCTATTAAATTAAACGTTTGTGTTGATAAATTGATGTAATTGGGACCCTAATTACAACAAATGGGGTTTGTAGAAAAATTGAAGCCAACCTGAGTTTTTTTGAATATTTGGAAATTGTGTATTCTTTAGGGGGGGGGGGGGGGGGGGTTCTTTTATGATTGGGATTGTATGAAAACTATTACCAATTGGGGTTTTTATGATTGGCATTTCTAAGAACTGTGTATTATTTGGTACTACAATGGATCTAGTTCTTTGGGGGTTATGGTATGATTAGTTTGCTAAGGGAGTGGTGGTGGTGGTATTATTAGTTCAAGTTCTTTTATTTAAAGGGTTAATTTCTATGTTGTATTATTTTATAACAAGGGTATTTCAGACATCTACCAACATTCAACACTTCTTAGAAAAAGAACACCTTAACTTTAGCATCCAACATTCAGGACGTCAACACTTTATTTAGCATTCAACACTTGCCAACTTAAAAAAAACAAACACCCCCCAAGTATTTTGCTCTGTAGGAACGGGGTTGCAGCCACAATCTAGTTTATCTTGGGTTCATGTTTCTTTCTGTTTTTTGTGTTGGTCATGTTGATAGATCACTCTTCTTAATGTATAAATGAGAAAACCAAAAGTCAATCGGGTTAACTCGAAGATAGTGGTGGAGGAAAACCACGGCTTAAGGGAAATTGATAGATTCCAGCGAAAGATGCACATCAACAGACAACTTGATAAAACTTAAGCCTTTTTATAATCAGAATAAAGCTTGGATCACAGATAAATGACGCAATATATAATGGATAATCCTCTTTAGTTTACATGAAATATTCAATCAACAACCTCTTCATAGATGCGATTCCAAAGACGGACCTTCTTGTAGGCTTTAATTCAAATATCTGGGTTATGATTTGGGGATCTAGATTTTATTCCTTTATTCACACACAATCCTCGTGGTTTTCTAGTTGAAGTAACTTCAACTTTCATATTACATATCCTTTAAATAGGTAATTTTAAGATCTTGATGGTTCACCAAGGCATGGCCACATATTGAAATCTGCAAGATCAGGCTGCAAATGTGTGCCACATATTTTACACGGGAAGCCATGTTTGTGCAACTATTATCGAAGTTGCTTCTTTTTTAACTATATTTAACGTAGGGAGACATGTTGTTTAACTATTACGGAAGTTGCTTCTTACTATTCCTTAATTATCTATGTCAAGTATATTAAACAAGTAAAAACAGTAGTGTGTGTATTGTTTAATAATAGCATGATATGAATAAGATTTCTAATATGAAATGATCATACAGGATGATAGAGTTGAAGAATATAATAAGTTATGATTGAAGAAATACCAGCTTTATCCAAAATTTCTTTCAGCTTGGAAACGTCTCGAATTGCAATACAAGCATGACGGTCTCGGCCACCATGTTCAGGACGCCCAGTTAATGGGTCGGGATTTGGAAGCTCCATCAAGTGGATCATCTAAGAACCCACCCACAACCAAGCACCCCTATAAGGGAGCTTATCATTTGGCCTTGCTTCATTTGTCTTAAGACCTGCATTTAATCAAATAATCTTAAATTATTCTTAGTAATCACGAGCAGATAACTTGAACTTTGAACCTGGAAAAAAGTTGTATACCCAAGATGTTTTGATAAAAGTCGAGCGACCGTTCCAAATTTTCGCATAGCAATCCAACATGGTGGATAGTTACAACTTCAATACCTGCATAATTATCATCAAACAAATTCATCCGTATCAAAAAGGGCGTTGGGGAACATGATATGCTGATAACATACCAGATAAGAGCAAAAAAGAAGTATTTACTTAAAAGAATAAACATCCAAGCTTCCTCTTTCTAGTTTCTACTAATCATCAAAGCGTTATCCAAAATTATAGAATGGATCATTCCTTGTCGCATCACCTTAGCTTTTAATTATGTCGTAATCCTTAGATCTAGGGACGAAATTCATATTGTCGTTGCATATATATTTTCAATGTGCTTTTTTATATCACAGTACTTGATGCACTGTGAGCACAAATAACATTAAAACTATAAAGTTAAAAGTTTGACCAGCTATAATAGTAGACCAATAGCCTAATAAGAAAAAGATAGTAAACTCTAACTAAAGCCTTTAGTAACTTTAAAGTTGCATAAAATGTAGTATCTACCTTAATGACTTGTACAAACTTTTTATTTTATATCTGACAATTATCCAAAACAATGAAAACTTGATTTAATGAAGCTGGATAAGAAAACTAACTATCACTACCATCAATAATAGTCGATTCTTCCACCGGTACAACTTTGTGAATGACACCTTCCATATAAACTTCTGGTTGAATGGATGTTTTAGCTCGTGTAATTAAACAGTTTCCGGTGGTTCGTCTATAGTCTCTTGCTACAGCCTTATAACATGATGGAATATTTCCTGATAAGGTACTGATACTAACACGATTAACCTGCAAAAACCGCTTTACAATTAGACATGAAAAGTAAGAGAAAACATTAAAAAATTTCAAGACATCAAAGTTCAATCAAATCTATGATTGATCACTGCACAGGGTGATTATCGCTATCATAAGATTTATTCATTTCACATAAATCATGACTTCCATATGATTTTTCACTTAGTCGGAGCATCTGCAACAGCTTATTCCATTCTAATTCTCAACTAGATGTTTCGTCAGATTCCGGAAGGTTAAATGCAAAATTTGCGAGATGTGGCTTATATGAAAATTAAACTCCAGTATGGTGGTAAGCCCAAAAATAATAGTAAGGCCCTTAATACATTTCAAGTAACCCATTATGATTCTGCATCTAAATCACCCATCCAAACTTAATATATTTAGACATACAAGATTTCATCTTTTAGACCCCACATTATCTAAGAACCCATCACTAATAAAACTTCAATTCAAATGTTTGGGTATAAATTTCTAGTAATTTGTGACTCTGGGTGTGGTTTAATTTCTTCCAAAACTCAAGAAATAAAAATTCATGATCTTAATCAGACTTTCTCAGCACTTAAACATGTTTATTTGGAACTTTTTTTATTTGACAATTATGATTCTCTAACAAACAAAGCTAAACATTTAAACAATAACAAGATGGTGTTGAAATTATTACCTCTTTTAGATTGGGAGAAAGAACAGAAAAAGAGGTGAGAATTGCAGAAGATGAAATAGCAGCCATGAAAATAGTTTAAGAAAACCCAAATCGGAGCATCTCCAGGAACTTAAAGGGGTCATCTCTAGTAGTGGTGAATTTTATTTGCAAAAAAATCATGGATGGGTCGTTCGTGGTAGTCTACATTCTGGAACAATATAGAGCTTCCGACACGGCGCATCACAGCATTGGAAGAAAAATAATTGTTTGTTGTTCACGTGCAATTTGGCATTATGGTACATGTAATAGCCTAATTTCGTATCTCGAACTTAGTCTTTACATAAAGGATAATCAGAGCGTTTAGATGAATAATAAACGAATACTAACACAAAGTTTAGCGTGGAAAACCTTTGAATATGTTACAAACCACGACCTCTCTTGAGGATTTAGAAAGATAGATGTTATTGATCGCTGCTAGCTATATTATAAGAGATGCTCTGAATATTTTGTATAGAGTGTTTAAGTCAGGATTTATCCGTCCTTCATCTGAAATTCTCTGGGTCTTATAATATGATCGTTTGACGACCATTATTCTCCTTAATGATGGACGTTACAATATATATATATGCTAGTACTACCCGTGGCTCGCCACGATGAACAACGTCGACGCACCCTTCGACGCTATAAAATTTTCCATTAATGCGTCTTTAGCGCTACAAACTCATGTACCAAATTGGCTCGCCAGGGTTATTGAAATAGCATAACAAATATATATTGAGCGTTTTCACCATTTTAATTGGTATTTGATCACGCTTTCAATCCAAAATAAAACCCTAAGCACTTACAAAAATAAGTGAATGTGTCCAATTTTTTTTTTTCATTTTTTGGTGTAGCCTTGGTCAAATTTAATCCCCAAATCAGTCTCTTTTACACGCAATACTTGGGTACTCATTAAACTCTCCATTATCTGGTTAGGAATTATTAAGTTTACTTGAGTCTCTTAACTCTGTTTGGTTATATGGGTACTGTACAGAGCACCCACCCCATTCCAATGATAGAGAGTCAGCACCAAGGAGTATGAACTTTACTCTAAACCTAGGAAAATTTACTTCATTGGGTGCCTCCTACATCACACATTACGACATTTGTAGATTTGGCAGGCACAACATAGACTCTGGAGATTGTTTGTGCAAATCGATGCACATTGATTATCATTGTGATCCTCGCATTCATTCACATTTAGTAACCCCATCACAAACGTACCATACATATCAGGCAACAGTGTATTACATATTTTAAAAGTAAAATAGAAAGTAAAAAGAAAAAGATTGAGAATTGCAAAATGATTCCATATTACGTACCTTGACATCCATTGATGAGATTTGGATTCCCTTCATAACCGCTGGGACAATCGCAACGATATCCATAAGTATTACTCGCACTATAACAGGTAGTATTTTTATACTTGCATGTAAAAGTTTCG
Source organism: Kingdonia uniflora (assembly GCA_014058105.1). Classification (NCBI taxonomy): domain Eukaryota; kingdom Viridiplantae; phylum Streptophyta; class Magnoliopsida; order Ranunculales; family Circaeasteraceae; genus Kingdonia; species Kingdonia uniflora. Next base: position 6,820,508 of record JACGCM010001281.1, read on the forward strand.
GGATCTTGTAGAGCTTTTTCACATATCAATTTTTCTACTATTGCCCAATCAAGCACCGCAGGAACATCTTTGATTTGTTTATGAATCTATCGTACTGTAGATCTAAAACACTGAATTGGTACTTCGTTTGATTTTCCATGAAGCCGTAAGTTCAATTACCGAAAGATGTTATATTTGTAATGTTTTTTTCTATAGGACCCACATATGTTTCCTCCGGAATTGGGGTCTGGCAACAGCCGATGCCAGAACAATCCGTGCCTGCCTTGACACTGTCTTTGATTTTGTAGTATAAAATACATCCACCAATGTAACTACGATTCCCCACTAACCCACTAATTAATGCGGCAGTATTGCAGCCAACACCATAGAACTCATTTTTCGTATCCGAGAAAGTATATGGCGTTCCAGACAAGTTTGTCTGGGTATAATTAATTTTTGTCGGATCATCATAGCAACAGAAAGCTGCCCGGTTCGATATACGAACTTCAGTTTGTGAAATACTCACAACCTGAAGATTTGTGGTGCTTAGGAATGGCTTATGTGGGTTGTAAGATTTATCACAGTATATGCTATATGAAGGGTGTATAGAATACTTACTCCCCACACCAAACGGGTACAAAATTTTAACGTTTCTGTATGTTGGTTGATACCCTGGCTTTGCTTCTAATGCTGCTGATGCTGAAGTTAACCATGAGAGGCAGATGAGAAACTGTAAGAACATTATTGCTATTTTCTTTCACTTAAAATACAGATATTAAAAGCTCATACTTAAGGGGTCATACTATAGTATCTCCAAGTTAATGTAAAGCCTCTATATCACTGATAATTCAGAAGAATTTTAGCCATTCATTCTCTGAATGACGCAACAAAATCTGTCAAACCGGAAAACAATGACATTGTAGATTTGTCATTCTACTGAGCATAAGAGTACTATCCAAGTTGTACTGAAGAACATTCAAAGTTCTCAAAAGGGTTAAACTATATAAATTTCCTAGTTGGAAACTGAAAAGAGTTAGTAGGGCTAGTCGTCTGTATGAATATTTTGTTTGTGCTATATCACCCTGTCCAAGCTTTGGGTGAAATTACAATCGCATAATACACTCTAACTTATCTTGTAAGACCTTGACTCTATTAGTAATTTATTCTTGTTAATGTTTCCCCTTTTTATTTAGTTGTAACTTGTAATGAGGTAATCTCAATATTCAAGAAAACGGAAAACTCTCATAAGCATATTGTTGATTACATAAAATTTTTGCATTATCAATGAATGGTTACCCAAAAAGCTAAATTTTTACCTCCCGCTGCAGTAAGAACTTTACTTAACTGCTACGGCGGATCCCTAAAGTTCTCATTATAAAACCTCCTGGCCGCTTTTGAATACTTGGGCTCCGACGTCAAAACCAGTTTACTCGGACCTGCATTCTTCTTCTTCACCGTGGTCATCTTCATCAAAGTCTTGGCATTTTCCATATCATGTAGTAGCTGAGCAGAAGGGGTATTCTGCACCTTAAGTTTCCCATCTTCCCCTCTAACAATCCAAGGTATGAAAAGCGGAACCGAAGGATTGGAAATGAAGGAACCTTGGCAGAGACTTGTGCAACAGAGAACTACGCCTTTGTTAATGTAGATTTCCTTCTGGTTTTTGGAAATGGGCAAACTCCCGTGCTCAATCTCGCTAGCCATTGTGATCCATCGATTAATGGTTGTACAGGCTTAAATTCTGACATCAAAGCCTGCCAAGCAAACCTACATTGGGATGATCTTGTGAGATACCTCAAGGGTTATAGCAAGTGAGGTAAGAAAGTATACCTGACTGCAGCTCCCCAATGCCCCTTTCCTGATGCTTGGATTGTTGATGCTCTAAAGACGGGTTTCTTTGATTATATTTGGGTTCAATTTTATAACATTCCTCCTTGCCAGTATACCCAGGGAGCGTTGAGTAATCTTGAAGATGCCTGGAGGCGATGTACTTCATCTATTCCCGCTACTAAGGCATAAACATTAAAAAAAAGATACAATTTGGTTCATTTGGACGATCTGGATATGGACTCGACTGCGGAACAACTCAATCTTGATTATTCTGAATTTTCAAATGCCACATTGCGTCTACCGTAATAAAATGTAAAATGCAGACATCATAAAAATTACAAATACCAACTGACCAAGCAAAACACACCTAACTCAAATATCAACACTTACTGCATGTTACACTAACATACATTACAACTCTAAAGCAACAAAATTTAGGATAATTGAAGCACGGAAACATTGATCAAACAAAATTAAGCAAAATAAACAACATAATTCAATTAAATGACACCCCATTATTCGTTCGAGATCAAATTACCTTCGACGTTATCGACCGATGCATTCTCAGATGTTAAGACACCATTATTCCTCACTTGCCGATTATCCAACATCGAGAATGAAGATCAACACACAAAAGCCTCACCACCCCAATCTCCAATTCTACAAATTCCCACTGATCAACCAAAGGGGTCAAATTAAATCACTAAAGAGTCACCCCCAAACTACAAACAGAGAGCAAACCAAATCAGACCCAATCTATATCAAATTGAAATGCCCGTAATCACAGATCATTCCAATATTCAATCGGGTGAGATCGATTCGTTCTCCAACTTTTCGCTTTTTCTTGTGATTCGAAGCTTTATTTTAAAGAGAAATTTAGGCTATAGTATTTTAGGGCAAACAATCAAAACACCCAGATTTCATTATAAAATCAAAACTTATAAAAACTCACCTTGCAAAAAAAAAAACAAAAACATAAGCCTGTCCTCCACAGCTCTCCTTCCTTTTGTTCAATCACATGGGCATCCTTGTATTTGCATAAAACCCACTATGCTTATTATGTTACTGCAAAACAACAATAGACTTTATAAAGAGATTACTGTAGACACATCAACCCTATATGCTTAGAGAGAGAGAGAGAGATATAGAGTACCTTGCTTAAAAAGAGATAGGGAGGGGCTGATGTGAGATGTGTCTTTAGGAGAGATGAAGAGTCCGGAAAGATGAAGTGTCTGGAGAGATGGTAGAGATGAAGAGTTGGGACAGATGGAAGAGATAAAGAGTAAGACTTAAAAGTCTTAACTACCCTTTTACGTGTTTTGTCTAAAATACTCCTAAGCCAAAGAGTTGAACAAATCTAGGCCGTCCATCTTGTTCTTTCCCACAAATCTCAACCCCTCTTTATCTTTGAGATTATGGCAAACTTGTCTATACATAAAAACACCATTGTGTAATGTAATATATACTAGGTTATGAACCCGTGCTACGCATGAATGTTTAAGTTTATAATTGATAGATAAATCGGTCACTAACAAATCTCAGAGAGTTTGAACCACCATCACTTGAAAATTTTGGAAATTCATTTCCATTCCCGAACGTTCTACCATTTTAGCTAAAGATCCAATATGCAACAAAGCTAAAAAAACATATAATTATTTCATCCCCAGGTTCTAGAAATATATAAAACCAACAAATTTAATCTACAAAACTGCTAAATCTAGATTACAAAACAAAATGACCAACAATGGTTGTAGTTAGAGAATCCATGGAGGGATTTCCAAGAGTGCTAAAATACAAAATTTAAGGTCACAGTTCACAAATAAAATTATATATTTAGAAATATGTCAAACATTGAATCTAAACTAACCCCATTTACAATTCAAAGCACCAGATTACTAAAAAATTAGCCATTAAGTTTGTTTGTACAAACCTGAAATAAGTACAGATATCTTATGTCTAAGCATATTATGATGTGGGAACATTATGGCTTAAAATGTATGACATGCAACCAATAAAGTTAAAGCCTAACAAAACTCTGATCTTTAAGACATTAAAAAATGAACTTATTTGCGTTAAGATATCAAAAACATAGTTTGCCAATTATCTTAAACTCGAATAAGTTTATGTCCATTATTCATATTGGTGTTCAAAGCAATAAAGAAGATCATATCATAATTAGACCAAAACAAATTCAATAAACTAAATTTCTAAAAATTATTATTTAACCAATTCTATCCACGGGTGCAACGATATATTAATAATATTAAGAGATATTGCAAATAAAAATACATATAGTTACAAATCATGATACACGTTATCGGATTTACATCACCCAATATTGATTTGCAGAAGAATTGTTGTCTCATTGGACATGTTTCCTCCACAAAATTATAATATTTTTCATCTAGAAATGCAGCACTGGAAAATATTATTAGCAAAAGAAAACCAACCTTGATATTCTGTGAATCAGTGAAAAGCATCATGAGCCGATTAATCCCCAAACCCCAACCACCAGTTGGGGGCAGCCCATACTCTAGAGCTATCAGAAATGTTTCATCTAAGGTCATTTCCTCGTCATCACGATTGTCGATCCTGAAACCACAATTTCAGCCTACTCAAACAAAATTCTCATGGAATATATCGTGTAACATCTAAGAACAGCGAATGGTACCTTCAGTTGTTCAGAGAATTGTTTGCGTTGTACCACGGGATCATTCAATTCAGTATATGCATTGCAGACCTAACAGATACGGAGGGATGAGACCATATGTATGTATTAGAACATCAAAACAAAAAAGGAAAGGTAATTGTAAATAGCAACATGAACATACTTCGTGTTTGTTAACGAACAGTTCAAAACACTTAGTAAGTCCAGGCTTCGATCTATGCCACTTTGCTAGAGGGCTCATCGTCTGTGGCTGGTTAATGATAAAGGACAGATTGACACATGTTTCCTCCAAGAAATTTCCCCCGATCTAAAATTGAGTAGAAAACAAAATTAGTCATATAGGCAACTACCAACAATTAAGTCTTATAATGCAATTAACTGTACATTAAGTCTTATAACAGAAGTAGACACTTCCCAAACATGTACAACCCATAATACTAAAAACAAAATTAAAAGCAACAAAAACAACATCAACAAAAAACAGAAGAGATTAATGAAGAAAATGTGACGAAAATGAAGCAGGTGCAAAAGAAACATAAGCTCATGTAGTGATCAAGGTCTTCTATATATCCATCACTGTAGCATACACATTTAGAAGGGAGAGGTATTATGCCTTGTATTAGACTGTCAACAGTAACTACTTTCCTCTAAACCTTCCGGTTGAAAATCTGTTTTTACTTTAATAAGAGCACTCTATTACCAGTCCCCATCATTCTGAATGACCTGATTTACGTTAATAAACTACTCATATACATAATCAAATGACCTGATCACTTAGAGCCTCCTCTCCAGTCCAATCTGCCTGCCTTATTTTTTAAGCATTAATAAAATTGATAATAATAATCATACAAGAAGCTCCATTCAATACATAATGTTTAAGCCTCGAATTATAGAAGTTTAAACTTTTGCAAAGGAAGAGATTATCTTTTATGTTTGTGATAATGACTTGTTAACAGAGTTAGTGAAGTTGTATGTGCATCAACAACTCATATCTACAAACGCCCACAAGCATGCAAAAATGTTCCAGATGGGACCATGGGGAGGAGGTACTTCCATCGCCCTAAAGCTGATAATACAGTGAGTGCCAGTGCCCTCACCCAACACCTTAAGAATGTACTAAATCACAACAAAGCATTGAAAACAGTGGTAACTTGAGAAGATAGAACATCTAAGTGATAGAATATCAGCATCTATACGCAAGTAATTGTATCTTCAATGGTTTGTAAACACCCATGACCAAGCCAAATTTGGGAAGAATCTTTTGTGAACCATGGGATGGCCTTCGAATCTCAATATTATCAAAGACTACGGTCATACCTCGTGTGAAGAAAGCTCAAACACCACACCGCCAATTTTGAAAGCTATCTTAGGCAAAGAAGATAATCTATGACAATCAATAGTTGTTTCTCCCTTAGGACTAAGTAGTCTATCACAGAGCTGGAGACAATGAGTAAAGACGCAATATTGCCAAAAGAAAATTGCAATAAATTACTATTCTGAGTGTAGTACGTAATATACTGGTCATATAAATGACATATCATGATCAAATTTTAATTTGCTTTGTTGGTTGAAATAAAGAAAATCAAGTTTAAAAATATTCACCTCATCAACATAGCTAACTATAAGATCTGTAGTTTTGTTCCACTTAAGCTGATTAATCTATAAAACTGCCATTTCATAGGCAGAGCCCATTGTAGAACTTTGAACATCATCATTTTGGATGTCATCCCTATTCTTCTAAAAAGTACATTCACGAAAACCCATCTTAAAACCCCCAACATTCACTCCACTACAACCCATTAGAGCACCGCAAAAAGTATCACGATCCGGAACTGAGCCACCTTCCCAAATCATCCTCAAAACCAAATGCAGTACCCTTTGATCACCCAATCGTCCCCTCGTTAACCCATGAATCATACAATTCCAAGAAGATACCCTCTTTTGAGGCATATCTTTAAATACTCCAACCCCACACTCAAATTCACCAAACCCAATATAAACATCAATGAGTTGATCACACAAAAGTGATTCCCCATTAAACCCAGACTTCAAAATCCTTCCATGAAGCTCTTAACCTCTCCAAATGACTCACATCCCTTAAGAAACCAAATGTAGGTGTTAGACTCGGCTCGAACACCACGTTGTTCCATTACATAGAGAAAATCAAGATTACCCCTTTGTGCCCCTCCTTCATTAGAGCGGACAATGGACGTTGAGCTGTGAAAACCAGGCAAAATTGAAGCAGCAAAACATAGAGAGAGACAATCGACAGAATTGTAAAACGTAGAGAGACGGAGAGAGCATAAGGCAAAATTGAAGTAACAAAACGCAGAGAGAGAGAGAGACAATCGACAAAATTGCAAAACTTAGAGAGACGGAGAGAGCGTTGGTTTTGAGTTTGTTTTTCTTTTTTTTGAGAAGAGTAGTTTCCACTCGGGGGAGAAGAGAAGTTTCGACTTGGGGGTTTCTTTTAGACATTAGTTTTAAAACTTAAACTTCCAAAACTACCATTCCTTGTGCGTTCTTCGAGACATCAACATCGCATCGCAACCCCTCTTTATCTCTAGACATAAGGATATACTTGTCCAAAGTGGCAAAAATATCACTTTATTTTAATAGAGAGATAAGAGCTTTTCATCTACTACTATGCCACTTAGCAACCAATGTTAAAGATAGTGACGAAGACTAATAGAATCTTAAGTTTGGAGGTAGCTAAGGTCTTGTGTATAATTCAATATTTTTTTCCCAATGTTTTCTTTGCTTATGGAAAGGAATGAAAGAGCTTTCTATAAGCATGGAAAAGAATGGAAGAGCTTTATATAAGCTTTTGTGTCATAAAGGCATAAATCGAGCCGATCATCCAACTGTTTTTTATTTTATCAATGGGCTAGTATGTTGATCAAGATATAAATTTTTGAAGTGAAACAAAAATCTAAAACGATACGGTAGACCATACATCCCAATAACAGTGTTAGAGAGGACCCTAGACTTATTGTATAAGTGCTACTTACCCCCAATATATCTCATAACTCCACCAACGTCACACCGATCAAAAACAAAATCTCCCACCTGCAAGATCACATAAAATTATTAGCTAGACACACTCATTTATCATAGATGATGCACTTAGAAATTTTGAACTTCCTTAACTGCTTGCCTGGATTTAAAGAACCCATGCCTGCAATAACCTTTCTCACCACAATTCATTGATCTCCAATCAGCTTTCTACAATAACATTATCAAAGAATTATAAATATATGAACAAACTTTGTAAATAAAGGATCATTAGTAAGACGTGCTAAACTAAAAAAGACTTCAACCATAGAAAAATGCTATTATGTAAGTCTAAAGCCAAATTCCATGATAGTCCTTTAAGACGATATGGTAGACCATACATCCCAACAACAGTGAGAGGACCCTATACATATTGTATAAGTGCTACTTACCCCTAATATCTCTCATAACTCCACCAACATCACACCGATCTGTAAATGTAATAATAAAAAAAATTCTCCTACCTATAAAATTACATAAAACTATCAGCTGGACACACTCGGTTATCATAGAGGACGCACTTAATTTTTTTTTAACTTCCTTAACTTTTTACCTGGATTTAAAGAACCTATGCCTGCAACAACCTTTCTCAAGCCAATTCATTGATCTCCAATAAGCTTTCTTCAATAACATTGTCGAAGAATTATAAATATGTGAACAAACTCTGCAAATAAGGGATCATTAGTAAGACACGCTAAACACATATTGTTGGTATATATCACTTTAATGATGTTCAGGAACATTAATTCCTGTTTAGTGGAATCCAAGTCAGATTTTAAATGTGTCCTCAAAAATGCACATAAAGATTCTGAAGAAATAAATGGTACTTAATGTCAAGTTAGAATGATGGTGAAGTACCATGAGATAGGCGGCAAGTTCTGCCAAACCCACATCGCTCATGTAGAAAGCACTTGCAAATCTGCATTTGAACATATATGAGAAGACAGTCCACCTAAACAGAAAAAAGAAAATTGTAGAGAACTTGCAAATCTGCATTCCATACACACATAAAAGTCATATCCAGATTATAACCTAGAATTTGTTCTAGTTGAGAGCTTTGGCCTCAATGATCACCAGATCCGCATGTCCTTTAATTACAATGCTCTTCTCATAATGCCCAAAACCTGGAAATCCTTTTACCATAAGATGATATGTTCATATGAGGGAAACAAGGCCAAAAACTTGGAAACCCTTTTACCATAAGATGATATGTTCATATGAGGGAAAAACTACTACTGTAATCAATAGCTTCCAATATCACATATGTCGTATCCGTCAAATAAAACACTTAGCTTAAAGTAAACTAAATATCTGCAAAAGTATATATTCAAAAATTGAACTACTAATGCTTCAAATACAAACAAAATGGAAGATTCCATATTTTTAGCTCATATTTTTCATAGACACAATCCATTGATTTTTCAGATGCGTAGAACCATCGAAACAATATAATTCCATTTTTTGAACTATGAGGGATAAAACATACTTTGAATATCAGTCGAATAAAACATACTTGAATTTCAGATCGGATAGAACAATATAATCTCAATTGCACAATAACCAAGTCATGTATAACCGATGCTTACAATAGTTAATAGCAAAACTTAACAATATCAAGCGCATGTGGCTACATACATGTATAAACTCCAAATGCAAGAACCATATAGTACTTACCCCAGAAATAATATTTTTTCCTTCTGTCACTTCCATATTTGTTATTGCGGTGTGATTAAAAGATATGTTGTCATGCATTTGAGATTGGTTTGATACCCAATTTGTTGGGTATGCTAGGATCGCTCTAAGTCATTGGTTTACACCAATCAAACCCTGGATTAGAGAGTGGTCAATGAATCTAACAATAGGCAATCACTAATTACAAACCCTGAAGAACTAAATAAATTATATTAGAATGAATCAAACCATGTATCAAAGATGTGTTTATGAACTCAACAATAAACAATCATTAAGTAAATATCATATTAACCCAACAATTGACAATGATTATACCATAGAGAGAGAGAGAAAGAGTAATACCTAGATTCGAAAGGGATTCGAAAGAGGCGCTCCTGTAGATGATCTCTCATGAAATCACATTATAAGGGAAATCACATTGACCAAAAATATCCAAATCACTAAATACTCAAATTCTAAGGTATATACTGCTTAAAAATCGTAACACTTACCACCAAAACTCTTGCTTCGAAGGTGAAGGCTTTGGGTTTGAACTGATTGCTGAACCAAAATGTCCATGTTCTGATGAGTCAGGTCTAACACAAAGTCTGCTTTGCCTTTGTCACCTTTGTTGATGGTGATTCTACTGTTGTTGCTTCAGTTGATTTGATATCGAGCCCTAATTCTTCAGCTATTTTAGAGAGAAAGAAGGCCTTCAAACAAAGCTTTCATACTGTTTGTTGTGAGAGGGAGGAAAATCAACTTACAGAACCTTCAAACAAAGCCTTGAAAACTTTAAATCTCACCACACTTCAAATCCCAAAAGTGTTAAGCACCTTATTAATAATTGGGCTTAAATCTATCACATACAGGCTTGTAACCTAGGATTTTGAAGTTGCATGATGCGTTGATTTGTTCAAGCATAAGACACCGTTGCTTCGTGAAACTAAAGATCTCTTGCTCTGGAGATTAAATTTGGATTATAGAGAGAAGTAATGTAGAGTAGATCCCATGGTTTTTATTTTTGGAGAAGGGCAGGGTTTTGTTTTGTTTGGAGGGGGAGAGTGAAGTTTTGAGTCAGGAAGAGAACTTTAGTTTTTAGTGTCGGGATTAGTTTGTTTAGCTTTTGGGTTTAAGGCTTGAAATCCTAAAACTGCCCCTCCATGTATAATTCTCGAGGTACCAAAAGCAAATTAGAACCCCTCTTTGTCTCTGGACATAAGGACAGACTTGACCCAAGTGGAAAAAACACCGCCCTGTTATTATAAAGATATATATATTGTAAGAGTCTGATCTTGCTGTTTTGTAACAGCTTCATTGATAACGATGCGCTTGTTAACTCGAACTGTTGATGTAGAGGTCAAAAATGATGAATATAAATCTGTATCTGCAATGTGTCATAAATTGTGCCACGTGTATCTTGATAAGGTCGAGTGGTCATATGATGGCTGAAGATGGAGCTTGATTCCGTGATGTGGAATAAGCCACTACAACCGCCCCCTCTCAGTTAATAGTACGAGAAACATTGTGGGCGAGTGGTGTTGGTTGAGAAGCTCCATTAATACTATAATTAATACCTGTGAATCATTTCTAATGCGTCTTCATGAATATATATTTATGGCTGTTAGGTTTCCTAGAACCAATGGTTCTGGTCAATATTACTTTATAGGAAGTCCTTTTGATGTTGGGAATTTGGAAAGTCGTCTTTAATGCTGATTGTAGTATAAATAGTACTCTGACTTATTTGTTGCAGTTGTGAATAATCAAGTTTTTCTCTGAACTTTGCTTTTGTACCATTCTTTCTGTAATTGCTTTATGTAATTTGTAACCTTCCTCTTGTTGAGAGGATGGTAACTACAAGACAACAATCTCGGGAGGCGAGGATTCTGGCGAAAGTGGAAGAATTTTTCTTTCGATACTTTGGGAACTAATCCTTGAGCCTACCTACGCCAATTCCGGTGTCTCCTACCTTTCACGGGATGACATACGAGGAGGTGGTAGAGACAGAGGATGACCATTTCCAAATGATCATTTTTTATTATTTGTTGACATCAGAGGGGGAATGCCTGAATGGACTGCGTCTGCTGGCGGAGGAAGCTGTTATAGCTGAAGATGAAGTGGAAGGAGTGCATCTGAGGGAGTCTCGTCGGTACCCTGCTGGTGAGTAGGTTATTTCTAAAAAATAGGACCCTCATTCCCTCTCTGTCACGCGAGGTGGTGGGGGTTATGGTGGAAGAGGCGGTGGTGGGGGAGATTTTTTCTTTTGCACAATCATCGTCTTTGGTCATGAAGAAGATCCTTCTTTGAATGGTTGATTCAAGCACGAACGCCTTAACTCTATTGGTGATTTCCAGTTCCTGGATTGCCTGGGCCATCCTTGAAGGGGATCAAAGTTTGGAAGCATGATTTAGTTTTTCATCATCTTCACTTTTCTTAAGAAAGAGTTTCAGAGTGTGAACTGAGCGAATGTAATATGAAAAATCATCTGTAAAAAATATCTGGAAGAGTTGTGATATGTAAAGTATTATGTAAATTCTGAGATGTAAGAAATATTCGAGATAATGAAATATCTTTGTTATGTCAACTTTATACTGTGTTTCAAACTTCAACTTTATATGTATAGTATTCTGTGCGAACTGACTTGTTGGACATTGAACAAATAATAATTCGAACTGCGGTTAAATCAAAATGTGAAAAGGTAAAAATAATAAAAAGGAAGTCTGGAAATGTGTTGGTGTGATAAACATCAAGGTGTTATGAAGTATTGGTGAACGAAACGAACTGTAGTAAATTTATTTTGTATATTAGTAAAGATAGTGGAAAGTGAGGTTGAAAAGAAGGGAGTCCAAAAATGGAATGAAGTCATTTAGTGATTCAAGCAAACAAATGGCTTGGACGATTGGATGGTTTTAAGAAGATTGGTATGTTCACGAGTTGTTGCTTCGATCTGACTGAAAGATGTCTTGATGTAGGTGGTAAATGATATATTGATGTAGGTACTTGACTGTTTGTTGCGAACTCCATTTTTGCGGATGTATTATCTTGTGTGAATAAGATTCGAGGACATATTTTATAAAATGGAAAGTATTAGCTGTCAAAATATTCTCAGGCTTTTGCTGATATTCTTATTTTTAAAAAGTTGTCCTTGCAAAAATATTTTCTTCCTCAAAATCTATTGGGGAAGCGATTTAGATTTCCATTGATCTTTATGCTGGCTATATAAAGTAGTGATCCTTGTCTGCTATGCCTTGTATCTTTTGCAAGAAAAGTTTGTTGTTGAGTGTTTGCAAGTGTCCATGGTGGAGGACACATTCTCAGCATGTTAGTCATGCAGTGGAAGGTAGGTTGAACATCAAAGTGGCTGATCTCCGTGAGCGGTACTTTTACCTATTGCCTTATAATGCTGTATTACCAGAGTGGCTATTGAAGTTTAGCGGGCTTGATGACGAAGGCAGGCGTGCAGAGTATGATCATTTTTTTTGGTGTGATGTGTTCCGTAAGTTACTACTGGATGCAACTTTATGAGAAGAAGCTGTTCGAGAGATCGCACATGACAAACTTGCTGAAGAGGATGAGAGAGCAGTAGGAGGAGAAATAATACCATGTAGTATGGTGAATCATCCGGGCTGCTTTAAATGTAACTATATCTGATTGTAAGCTCGAACTTTGAGAGCTCAAAATAAATAAGTAATTTGTTTGCAGTATTCTGCTTTTGTTATCTGTAGAATAAGACAGATTGAATCTACGAACTGAATAATTAAGATCAATGTGTTTGTTAACTGTTCATGTGGCAGATATTATAGATTACAGTTGTCTAATTTTAACAGCTGTACAGATAATTTCAAATTTTGAATATGTTACTATTTTTAGGAAATGACGTATGTTATGGTACGACCTTGGTTGAGTATAAAAGCAAGGTGGTTGATCGTGCATATAGTTTTGGGGAAGAGGGACATAATTTTTAATGGCAGAAGGTAGAGACAAACATGATGACAGTAAACGTTATCATAGAAGTCATGATGATGTTGTGAGACGAAAAGACGTGCATGTTGATATAGTAGGGGTGACTGACAATTGTCAAAAAGACCCATCATTTCATAAACTGAATGAGAGTATAAAAACTTGTCTATCTCTCTCTCCCTCATAAATTATCTACAGAGAGAGAGAGAGAGAGAGAAATGGTGTAAGCAGTATCTCTAAAGATAAGAAATGTTTGATTTCTAAGTGTAATTTGGTAGAGAAAGCTTCGTCTGGTGAGGGAAAATTGTTGGAGAAACAACTGGAGCGGTCAGTCTCGGTGAAACGTGTGGGTAAAGCAGAAGATTGTGAATCTTCGAGTACATATCTTTTGTTTTGATTTTAATATCTAGTACCCTGTATATGATGTTGTATGTTTATTACTTTTGTATGGGATTGATTTGGGGATATCAAAGTTGAGAATGTAGGGTCTAAGAAATTGAGTTTTAGCCTGTATATTTTTATTTTATACAAGCTTTGGGTATGAGAACATACTGTAGAGAGAAAAAAAAAATTTTGGAGAAGAAGAAGGAAAGTCAAAAATGATGTTCTGCTGTTTTGGAAAGTTTGCAAATAAATGCCTTGACTGGGTAAAAAGTATAGGTAGGGTTGTTTCTGTTGTGTGTATGGTATAACATGTAATGTAGAGAAAATGATAAAATATCGTGTGTATCTGTAGGTTCAGTATGCGTTCAAAAAACATAAATCCCATGAGTAAATTTGTAGTATCATCTAGTTTAGAGGAGATATCATCGTCAGGTAGGGAGAATTATTGTAGCGGTATGGAAGAAACTGTAGATAAGGTTGAAGTGATTGTAAGTGTAGAGGTTGGAGAATCCAGTAAAGTAAATAGAGTTGTAGAGGAAGATGAGACAAAGGTAAAATATAAATCATTCTTCATATATCCTGAAGGATTAGATATAGGAAAATAATTTTTGAAGTATAAGATGAAGTTAAAATGAGAGTGGAGGAACTATGTGATGGAACAGGGTTGGTAGTTTAGGACCTATGTACTAGGAAATGGGGAGGAAGGGGTACACTACCAAGTTCCCTGCCTGGATAAATGGAAAAAGGAGAAAGGTATTAATGAAAATGTAGAAATTTTGTACTACAATGGTGCGGGGATGGCAGACCTGAATGATGGGTTTTTGTGCTAGAGGCATAGTGGAGGAGCAGGTAGTGAGTGAGGTCACTTCTTTAGATGTGGACAAGGGGTCATTAAAAAGGAAACGACATGAGGGCGAATGAAGTTATCATACTAGTGCCAAGGTTGTAGCCAAGCTGAGAGAGATGGAGAAAAATATTTTACGATGGTGGGGACTGGCCCGCATCAACTTGATGATATATTTCAACAGCAGACTCTAGGTGTATGTATTGATATTGTCGATATGCTGCATGTGTGATTTGATGTATGTCTTACTGATCTTGTGTCTTGTATTGGCAACTCTCAATGCTGATGAAGAGAGCTACTAAATTTATTGGGAAAAGGAGCCAAAAGTTTGGAGAGCTTACTTACAGGCTCGATGCTCAAACAACTCGTATGAGGGAGCTCGAGGAAAAGCTTAAGAAATAGGAAGAGAGCAAGGCCGAAGAGTTGAAGAGTTATCGGAGCGCGAGGAGACTATCTCTCAAGCATGTACAGAGTTACGGGCAAAAAGAGACTATTTTGTCCAATCTTATCGCTACTTCGGGTTGACTGCTGCTGATATAAAGCTGGGCCGAACTGGAAAATATAAGGAAATAGTCTTTGCTTCAGATATAGAGGACGAAGTGGTTGAAGATGCTGCCATGCCAGCCACTGTATCTGCTTCTCAATCTGAACAAGTACGAGCTGTTGATAGTAAAGTGAATCCTTCATTTGAGGTAGAGACTGGCAAGAACCTTTAATTAGTCTGTAGTATTATGTTTCGAACTATACTGTTCTGTCTTGACTTTGATGAGATTGTACTCTGTATGGTCTTAAAACTGCTAAGTTTGATAGACGTTTTTTATTGTTTGTTGTTTGTATGATATCAAAAACATTTGTAATCTACGTAGGAGGTAGAGCGGTTGAGAAAAACTGTTTCCGACCTGGAGAGTTCATTGAGTAGAGCGAGGGATTCTGTAGCTCGTATTCAACAGGTACTAAATAAAATTAAGTATGAGAGAAGGCAGTTTAAGTCTAATTCGGAGAATTTTTTTAAAGAATTATATGACCTTCAGTATAGATATGCTAAGATAAAAATAGAAAGGGATGAAGTTATAAGAAAAGAAGAGGAAAGGGGGACGTTAGTACGAAAACCAAAATACTTGTCCTATTTTAGTGACCCGAGTGATAAGGCTAGGTGTCAGAAGCTTTTGGTAGTTTTGACTCTGCATTTTGAGGCCGAAGTAGATAGTGAGCGGGGTTTAAAAGAAGCTTATGTAAAACTTTTGAAGGAAAAAAGTGTAGTACTTGACCCAGCTCGAGTTATATTTTTAGCTTAAGAAGCACGTAATCATCATAGTGTAGAGGCAAAAAATTACTCAGCTCGAGCTGGTGTATCTGTTATATGGGGTGATATAGGACCCTTACCTAATGCTCTTCGCTTTATGTAGGATCGAAGGGCAATGAGGATTTTGTTTTTCAAGATAAGGAAAGAACAAATAGAGGTACAAAGGAAATTAGAGGGTGAGGTAAATGAGTTACATAACGTGCTGACGCAAAGTATAGAGCAAAAAACATCCTTATCAAATCAATTGAAAAAATAAATAACTGTTAGAAAGAAGGTAGAAAGTATTTAAGAACGTTAGGTGTGTTGCAAAAGGACACGCGCAAGCATCTGCACAGGGCGCATATGCAATTGAGAGTGCATCTGTATCCGTTATGAGCAAAAGTTGCAGCTCGAATGGACCATGAACGCCATATAGAAAGTGTGATTGAATTTTATTGAGGGGAATTGGCAAGGGTAGAGAACGAATTTCGGAAGTATGTAATGGATTTCGGGAAGGATTTTGATGTAGAGAACATGAAGGCTGAAAATATGTGGTTTACAAAAGATGAAGAGGAAATGGTTGTCGAAAAACCA
Organism: Kingdonia uniflora; assembly: GCA_014058105.1. Lineage (NCBI taxonomy): Eukaryota > Viridiplantae > Streptophyta > Magnoliopsida > Ranunculales > Circaeasteraceae > Kingdonia > Kingdonia uniflora. The sequence goes on from JACGCM010001281.1 coordinate 6,836,774, forward strand.
GTTCCTAAACCGGCGCCAAATTTATCAGGAGATGAGGAGGAGGTGGTCGAGAGCTTGATATCTCGGTCGCGGGGAAAACAACGCCAGTAGGAGGTGGTGACTATTATAGCTCCTTTAGACATGCAGGTAGATAAGTCAAAGAGTTCGAGAGATAAGAGGCAGTCCTTTCAGGGCTCGAGAAAACGAAAGTAAAGTAGTCAAGTTTCTTACCAATTTGCATATGCATTAAATGTTTCTACACTGTGTTGATGATAAATAAAATATGTTCTTTGTGATGATAATATAGATATGAAATAGAGCTATGGATCAATATTACTCAAATATTATGTTCTTGAGTAAAATTGTTAACTGTGATATGTAAACTGTTTGGATACGCGAACTAGTATGTATGTAAAAGTTAACTGTTGCTGCAGGGTGAACTGGCAGAGGTTCAGAACCAGTGCTAAGCGTTACGTATTTTAAATGAAAAACTGAACGCTGATATGAATTGTCATCAGGAAGCACTGAAAAGTATTATTGATTTAAAGGAAAAAATGGAGGTGAAAGTAACGGAAGAGTGAAGCACAATGACTCGTTTGACCGAACAACTTAAAGATAAGGAGGCTGAGCTAGCTATTGAGCTGAAAAAAATGGAGGGGCTAAAAGAAGTTATAATGAAAAAATAGTTGGACATTTCAGAACGAAGAACCCAATAGGAGGCGGAACTAACACCGGCGCGACTTGAAGTGACAGAGTTGTTGGTTGTGTTGAAGAAAGAAGAAGATAATGTTAAAGATTTGTAATTTCAGATAAATACGCTTAAGGAAGAAATAGTTGATATGCGAGCTGCAGTGAGGGAGGCAGATGGGAGTGCTCGTAAATATGAAGGATTGTGGTATGCCACTAGTACGAGAGTAAAAGAGTTAGAAGAGGCCCACAGTGAACAAAATAAATTAATTAAAAGGCAGTGGCTTAAGATAGGGACCTTAGATAACGCGATACAAACTTTGGAGTTAAATACTTTGGAGTACCAAGAGGAAATTGGGGAACTGCTAAGCGCAAAGACCAAGCTGGAGGCTGATCTTTTTAAGGCTGAAGAAAATCTTGACGAATGTGTTGTAAAGAGAAATCATAATGAGTCTACGATGGATGAATCCATGGTTCTGTTGGCACATATGGACGAATTTATGACAATGATGGAAGCTCGTAATAAAGCTACGTTGGATGAAAAACATGTGATAGAGGATCGCTACAAAAATTTGTAAGTTATGCTGAAGGAGGCTAAATTTATTTTTGCAGAGCTTGTTGTTCCTGATAAGGTGAAGCGCGAGGCAGGTAACATGCATGATAGAGAGATATCAGCAGTACTCTCCTTCTTTGTGTCCGTGTTTAAGAGATTGAAAACAGAAAGAGATACGGTTTATGACAACCTGGTCGTAAATGGTGTACAGTGTGACATGCGGTTGGTGAGAGCTGAGTATCTGGATCGCATGATGGCAAGAATTGGTGCTCTTACTAAGAGTAAGGTTAAAGAAGGAAAACAAATTGTTACTGGGAGGGTGCTAGAGTTGATGCGTCTGCGACTTTCTGGGGGTGGGGAAAGTTCGCGTGGTGATGTGCTGGCTGATAGTTTGAGTAATAGTTTGATTGATTAAGTATGTATTATGAATGTAAAAAAGGAATTATTCATACTATACAAACTTAAATATAGTAGATAGAGTGTAGCAAAATTGGACTGATAATAGAATTAGTAACCTGTACATATTTTGTACTGACCTTTTGATGAATCAATTACGGCGTAGAAGTCTGGTAGCCGTATTGTAAAACTATCAGTCGACCTGTCGTATAATAGAATATCGAATTATTTAAAGCACTAAGCGATCTATCATGTAATAGAAGATAAGATTGGCTGAAGCAATAAACGATCTATAATGTAATAGAAGATTAGATTGGCTAAAGTAACAAACGATCTGTAATGTAATAGAAAATCAGATTGGCTAAAACACCAAATGATTTGTAATGTAATAGAAGATCAGATTGGCTGAAGTAACAAATGATCTATAATGTAATAGAAGATCAGATTGGCTGAAGCAATAAGTGATCTATAATATAATAGAAGATCAAATTGGCTGAAGCAACAAACGATCTGAAATGTATAATATAATAGGGTAAACCAACTGGTAACCTACGATTTTAGAAATATGTTATGTATATAGAAGTACTTGTATGAGATAGTAGAAAAGTACTGTAATGTAAGGGAACCAAACACAAGTATTTCATTGTTGTAAGATTGACGTACAAAAATGTTAGATATATAAGAGTACTGTATGAAATAGTATAAAATACTCTGGTGTAGGGCGATCAACCATAAGTATTTCATTAATGTAAGACCGACGTACAAGATGATAGATATATTAAAAAAGTACACTATGATAGATTATTATCTACGATATAACTTCAATCTCCTTGTGTTCCAAGGATTAGGCACTCGATCTCTATGTTCTGTGGTGAGGTCGTAAGAGCCAAGTCTACTTTTCCTAACAATGATAAAAGGTCCTTCCCAAATTTTTATGAGTTTCCCAGCATTGAGTTCCTTTATGTGTTTTGGTACTTCTCGTAAGATGAGATCTTTAATTTCAAACTCTCTATGACGAACTCGTTTGTTATATGACCTGGCTAAAGCTTGATGGTATCTTCCCAAGTTCATGACTGCTCGGTCTTTTGTTTCTTCGATCCAATTCATGTTACATTCCAGCAGGAATTCATTTTCTTTGTCTGTCATGGTATGGTCACCTAATGGGTGATGATATTAAGTGGGGATGATTGCTTCGGTACCGTATACTAATAAGAATGACGTACATCAAGTTGATACTTGCAGTGCTGTTCGATACACCCATAACACATGCGGTAATTCTTGTACCCAATTACCCTTCTTTTTTGTCAGTCGCCTTTTGATTCTATCTACTATAGTTCAATTTGTGATTTCGGCCTGACCATTTCCTTGTGGGTAATACGAATTGAAAGGAAAGTGGATGATGTTGTACTGGTTGAGGAACTCAACGACCTTGGAGCCAATGAACTGAGGTCCATTGTCGATTCTGATGAGGTGGGGGAAACCAAACCATATTATAATTGTTTCCATATAAACTTGATGACTTTGTCTTCACGTGTTCGATACAAAGGAACTACTTCTACCCATTTGGTAAAGTAGTCCGTTGCTATGAGGAGGTACTTCCTTTTTCCTGGGGCAGTTGGGAATTCGCCCACGAGGTTGAGTGCCTATCTTCTGAATGACCAGACAACTTTGCTAGAATAGAGTTCCATGGCTGGAGCACGAATTTAGGGTCCATGTCGTTGGCAGACATCACACTTGCTCACATACTCAATGGCTTGAGCTTTCATTTTAGGCCAAAAGACTCATTGAGTAAGAGCTCGGTTTACTAAAGATCGTCCCACTGCATGGGATCCTCAAGTGCCTTCATGAAGTTTGTGCAGGAAGTCTTGAGCCTTTTTATCGGATAAATATTTGAGATAGGGTCTTGTCACATACCTTTTATATAGGAAGTTATCGGCAACGACGTATCGCTTAACATTGTCTAGCAAACATCTTCTTTCAGTAGGATCTTTGGGGAGTTGACCCTCAATTTTTTTTGGGCCCGATGTATGTGAGGAAAGGTCATCTACAATCGTCTTCGTCCTCTTTACCACCCCCAATATTAATAGAATTTGAGTTGATGGTGTTAATGCTGGGGGTGGATATTACTTCGACCTTCATATATCGAGCTTCTGTTCTGAGGACTCCCGCAAGATAGATAAGGGAATCAAAATATTTGTTTTCTCCGTGAGACAAATGTTCGATGGTAACTTTTTTGAATCTGCTCATTCTATCGGCTACCATTGTTGCGTAATTAATTATTTTTCCATTTTTCTGAAACTTGTCTGTATAATAGTTCACTATGAGTAAAGAGTCCGTGTATACAGATAACTCAGGAACCCTAATCTCAGGAGCCATATCTAGGCTGCATATTAGGGCCTCATATTCGGTTTCATTGTTGGTGGCTTTGAAGTTGAGTCGGATTACTTTCTCAATTCTGTCACTGGAAGGTGTGATAAGAACAATTCCGATGCCTTACTCAGCAAGTCTGGTAGAACTGTCAGTTAAATGGCGCCAACCTTTCTTGGAGATCCAATCTAATTTTTCCTCAAATTGTTCCTCATTTATATTGGTACTATCTTCTTCCCAGTCAGGATCACCTACTGGAAAATCTGTTACTACTTGCCATTTTTTAGAATACCGTGGTTCGAAATGTATATCGTGCTCACCAAGAGTTACAGACCATTGCTAGACTCGTCTGGATTTATCTCATTTGGACAAGATTTTATGCAAATGGTAATTTTTCATTACTCGAATTGAGTGAGCTTGGAAATATTATTTTAACTACTACGAGGTGTAGACGAGAGCTAAAAACAGTTTCTCAATCTTAGTATACTGTGTTTCAGCAAGAGTGAGAGTCTTGCTGGTGAAGTAGATATGTTTCTTCGCCTATTTATCAAGCGGAATTAGGACTGAGCTCAGTGATTGATTAGTAACAACAAGATATATGGTGAGCTCTTCTCCTTCCTTGGGTCTACTCATTATTGGTGGCTTTCCCAAATAAGATTTTAGTTTCTGAAATGCTGCTTCACATTCTGCAGCCCACTCAATCTCAAGATCTTTTTTAGGTTTCTTTCTCTTCGTCCCTTCGCGCAGTAGGTCGAATAACCATCGACACCGGTCTGAGGACTTGGAGAAAAAATGATTAATTGTTGTTATCATACCAGCTAACTTCTGTACGTCTTTCTTTATCGTTGGAGAAGGCATATATAACAATGCACGAATACGATTTGGGTCAACCTCGATACCTTGCTTGCTGATTAAATTTCCTAAAAACTTGCCTGATTGGACTCCAAATTGACACTTGTCAGGATTCAGTCTCATATTCTAAGACCAAAGAATTGAAGGTCGTGTGTAAATCTGCGAGATGGCTATCCTTTTTGATACTTTTACACAACATATCATCAATGTAAACTTCCATTTTTTTTCCAAGATGGTCTTTGAACATTTGTGTCATCAATCTTTGGTAAGTGGCTCCTGCATTCTTGAGGCCAAAAGGCATAACCTTGTAGCAATACAAACCATGCTCTGTGACGAAAACTATTTTTTCTTGATCTTCGGGTAATAGAGGTATTTGGTTGTATCTTGATGCGGCGTCCATTATGGATAAGAGTTCGTGTTCCGCAGTAGAATTGAGCAAATGGTTTATGATAGGAAGTGGAAAACAATCCTTCGGAGTATGTTTGTTGAGGTCCGTGAAATCCACGCATAGTCTGATCTTGCTATTTTTCTTCGATACTGCTTCAATGTTCGAGATCTATTCTGGGTAGTTGGCTTTTTCAATAAAACCAACTTCAATGAGTTTATCGATCTCATTATTGACTTCTTCTCGGAGCCTTGGTGCTAAAGTTATCTGATTCTGTATGACTGCCTTAATTTTATCTTTCAAACTAAGCTTACGACAAGCAAAATTTGGATAAATGCCTGACATTTCGTGAAATGTCCATGCGAAGACATCACTATTGTCCTAGAGAAATTGAATAAGAGCATTACATTCTGTCGTGGGTAAAAAAGTTCCAATGTAGGTGCCCCTTTTATTTCCACTGATCTTGACGTATTCTGTAGTTTCTGTGCTTGGCAGCTCGTTTTTTGTAAAGTTCTCTGTAATGTTCTATGTGGTTTTCTGTAATTGCTATGCGAGCTACGGTATTGATGGTTCTGTCACGGTGGTAACATAATTTTTCACAAGCTCGAGCTAGCTTTTGACTGCCTTTGATTTTGTAAAATGCCACCATTCCAATCGATTTGTAGTGCCAAATGATAGGTCGATGGGATAGCTCGCATGTTATGCAGCCTACAACGTCCCATGATTCCCAAATAATGGAATTTTGCATTGATGACGTAAAATACTACATGTACCATTGCCGGTCCAGTTGTAATAGGAAGTATGATCTTTCTTACACATTCTTCCTTAGAGCCGTTAAAACCACTGATGTCCATGTCACTAGGTTGTACTTTGTCGATCAGTCCCATTTGATCAATCGTGCTTTGGAAAAGCAGTTCAATGCTACTGCCAGTATCCACCATCATTGTATGTAGTACGACATTTTTCATTTTCAGCATGATCACGAGGGCATCATGATGAGGAAAATTAACATGGCAAACGTTGCAATCTTCAAAGGAAATCCCTGTGCGATAGGAACTAGATGCGGGGAGCAACCGGGCTTCTTTATCGACCAAGGATAAATCATGACACTGTTTGAGATGTCGTCTTTTGCATCTGATCGACTTGTTAATGGTATGAGTTTTGATAAAGTAGATAAGGGAGATTTGGTATAAATGTTTCTCCTTTGCTGGTATAAATGTATTCGTCCGCACGCAAATATATACTCTAATAATTGCTGTAAAGCGAAGCAGTGTTTTGTGTCGTGATGCTGACCTTTGTAGTGTATAGAATAAGGTTTACTCTCGACGGGTTGGAGATACTGGGCATTGCGGACGAACTTATCTTTTGAAGTGTAGAATATATGCTGGTTATCGTGACATTCATCTTGGGAAGACAGGGCTTGGGCATATTACCACCTCTCCGAGTTCGATCGTTATTAGATTTTGTCCACTTCCTATCTCCTCCGTGATCAGCAGTACGGTTGAACTCTTGCTCCGTGTATTGAACTCTTGCTGTCAAGGTTGATTTATGAGTTTTCTATCTTTCAGACACCATCCTTTCGAGATCAATATAGCTGTTGACCTTCTCAATCATGTCTTGCAAAGTTGTAGGCTTGTTTAAAATCAGGTACTCCTTCGCCCTTCCATCCAAGAGCAACACATTGGTGAAGGCCAAAATAGTAATTTTATGATCGAGTCGGTCTACCTTTCTGGCCAACTCCAAGAATTTCTTAGTAAATGTTTCAAGCTTTTCTTCTGGTACGTGCTTAAGGCTAAACAGAGAATATAGATTCTCCTCTTTGTCTCTGTTGTATGAGCAGTTCTTGATGAAGAGTTCCCATAATTATTCAAAAGTTGTGATGAACCCTTATGGTAGTGAGTAAAACCATCGTAAAGGTTTGCCTTGTAGGCTGGAAGGAAAGAGCTGACATAGAATGTGGTTGGATATAGAATGTAAGCCTAAAACATCATGGAATTCTTGAACGTGCTCCATTGGTTCATTTCCCCTGTATTTTTGGATTTTCGGGGTGTAGAAACCAGTGGGAACTTTGCCATCCAATAGTTCCTGAGCAATTGGGCTTTTTTGTAGTTTGTCGTGAATGCTTTTAGTGGTTTGAGCCTGAGAATCGAACAATTCTTTGATACATTTTTCAACATATTCTTGAGTTACGTACTGATGAGCTGTGGTGGTCGGTCATGGGATGCGTCCTTCACAAGGATTGTAGTCGTTACTTCCTTCACTTAGTCGATCACGTGCCAGGATACGAACTCTTCCCCGGGGTGGATCTTCTGCTTGTCTAACTCCAGCAAGACCTCCATCTACTTCATGGTGGACTTCCTATACCAAAGCTAGCTCAACCTCAGGTTGTTTATGATTAGATCAAATGTTGCCTCCCAGATTGTTGGCGTGAGGTCCTATTCTGTCTAGAACATAAACTCGCGAGTAGCTGGCAGTACGCCTTTGTTCTTCTAGTCTGTAATCTGTTGACTCTGTAGAACCTTCAACGCGTCTTGTACATCTGCCAGTTATTGTTTAAGAGTGGTCCGCCTTTATGTTTTGGAGTATAGAGTGGCCTGCAATTCTGCTAGTACGACGTTTCCTTCTCCTAGAGCAATTGGTATATTCTGGTCTGAAAGCATCATTCTGTAGAAAGATAATTAGCTGTTTCTGAGACAATGAGATTGAGAACTTCGTTCCCACAGATGATGCCAAATGTAATAGCCTAATTTCGTATTTCAAACTTAGTATTTACACCAAGGATAATCAGAGTGTTTAGATGAATAATGAACGAATACTAGTATAAAGTTTAGTTTGGAATTTTTTTGAATAGGTTAAAAACCACGACCTCTCTTGAGGATTCAGAAAGATAGATGTTATTGATCGTTGCTAGCTATTACATGAGATGCTCTGAGTATTTTGTATAGAGTGTTTGAGTCAAGATTCAATCGTCCTTCATATGGAATTCTCTGGTCCTATTTATAGGTCTTATATTATGACCGCTTGACGACCATTTTTCTCCTTAATGATGGACGTACCAATATATATATATATATATAATTGCCCCAAATCTGTGTGTGTATAGTGCCCAAGCCGGCCCCGCCCATCGGGCCGCCCGAGGGATGTCCATGTATGAGATGGTCTAAAACCTCCTCCCACACACTCACCACTATACACTCCCTCTTACACTACTTGTATACCAGTTACAAGTGTACCCTTGGTTTTCTCTCTTTCCATATGAGAAGTTTGGTTAACCAAGAATAATTTTATAAAACAATTTTTAACCAAGATTATTAAAAATCCAACACTAGCACATTGCTACTTCCTGTTCTTCGCTAACGCGAGTTCTAACACTTTCGTTTGATATGCCCAAGTTAATGTGCTTTGTTTTCCCTTTGCTTAAAAGGATGAATCATGTTACTTGTAATTTTTTTCTTATTCGATTTTGCAACCATGGTGTTCTGGGGTCTTTATCAATAGCGGATTTATAGGCTTAGAAGAGGGGGCTACTGCCCCCCTTGATTTTTGCCAAAAAAGAGCTTATATATAGTAATTAAAAAAAACACTATACATAACAACTTAAAGCCTAGCCCACATCCCGACCCAACCCTCCCTATCCCTCCTGGCTGTTGCCATTTCTTTCTCTCTAACAAAACACAGAAGAAAAGAAAATTTTGAACTCCCGCCCTTTCTCCATATATGAGGTACCTCTTTGCAAATCAATGAATCATGGTTGCAATTGCAATCTCTCTCTTTGGTTTTGCTTGATAACCTTGAACACCCAAAAATAATAATTTTCGGGGGCTCTGCTCCCGAACCCCCAGTATATCCCAAAACATTTCCTTTACTACAACCCCCTACTATAAAATGATAGGTTCACCCCTGGTCTTTATCATCATTTGCCCCACCTTATCCCTGGTGTATGAGAACCTCTCGCCAACTCACATGTGAGTAAGTCGAGAAAATCATGTTGAGTGGGCCCTACTAGTGGTGTTAATATCGTACACTGTTACTTGTATATGGCTTTAGGCACATAATGTTAGGTTTTCTGGCTCAAAAGGAGAGGAGAAAAAAAAGGGTTTTTATTTTGTCATAGAAGAGTTAGACTTGACTCTGTTCGAATAGGAAATATCTCTATTCGAACAAAGATTGGTAGTAATTTGTTTTGGTCGTGGAAATGCCTTGTGATACGTAATTTGAAAGATTCTTGTATCCTAGGTCTCTTATGATATAAAAGAAACCGAGGGGGTCTAGTGAGAGCTAACCCTAACCTAGTAGAGATGTAGCCTCCATGGCAAAGCTTTGTAGAGAGGTGGGTTTTTGCAAGGTTGTAGAAGTTGGAGAGTTCTCTAGGAGGGATTGATGAAGAGATGAGAATGACCACTTCGATGTTAAGTTAAGATGTGAATTGAAGGGAAGAGAGTAGAGATGATTTAAGAAGAAGATAATCAACGATAGGGAAAAACAACGATAGTTCGAAGGCGATAGTTCGTGTAGAAGCTTCATTCGAGATGGGTCGTAGCGGTTTTCGGTGAGGTTGAGGTAACTTCAGATTTTTTGATGGGATCTCTTGATCTCTTGTATACCTTGAAACTCTATGTGATTTTTGTTGTTAGGTTAGAGATCTTAAAGTGTGATGAGATCTCTTGAGAGCTTGTAATGGTTTCTCGGATACATAGTAGATTCACGGGTTTGGTGGGCGTGGACATAACCATTCGGGGTGAACTACGTTAAATATTTGTGTTGTGTGTGCTTGATTTATTTTTTATTTCTTGTCGCGATTATATGTCATGTTTAACCAGATAAAGCTAAACGTCGGTGGGAGATGTATTCCGCTCCATTCCTCCAACACATAAAAGGTCAAAGTTTAAATTAGTTCAAAACTGTAAACTGCCCAACCCAATAGAGCTTTCTAGATCCGTTCAAAGTCGACTTTACTACTTAGAGTCTGGCAACAACATCATGCTTGTAAATCTAGACTCAAGTGTAGGCCCGACCATGAGTGTGCGACATGTGCGACGGCACAGGGCCCGAAAGGTAAAGGGCCCAAAGAAGAAGAAAGAATTGCCTAGCCCAATAAATAAATAAATAAATATGTATATATATATATTAAACTCAACCCAGTTCAAATTCAACCACAAAACCAAACCCATTATACAAGGCCCACAAACCAAATGCCCAACTTCTCAAAACAACGCCTAGTACTACAATTTTTTTATTTTTTATTTTTCTAAACTAAAAAGTACAAAATCAAGTAAATTTATAAAAGCCAGAGTCGGCCCTGCTCAAATGACTTGGTTAAAAATACTTCACAAGGCACAACCACATGCATATTGAACCGCCTACACATTCGGCAATTGTGTTGCAAATACAAATCTTCAAATCCCTAGTTAAAAAAACGAATATGTGATGAACATTCGTCAAATGTGATTGAACAAATAAGTATAACTTGTATTTAATTTATTATCTCATATCTTGCTTACCAACTCTTTATTTGATGTATCCGAATTGTATTAGTTTCTACTTTAGCTTAAACTCTTGTTTGGTTCATGTTGCCATGTCGCATATTATAAGAGTCACTATTGTCTATTGGCTAATATTAACAAAAAAATCTTTAAACAGCTCAACAATGCAATTTTCTAGTTACATCTATTGATTTTGTTGGCAAGTAACAACCATTATTACTTTGTGTACTTAAATTCTGATACCCAAATCGATCAACTGGTATTGTGTCTTGTAGTTGCAAATCCCTATGTCAATTTCCTCCAATATTTTATTTGTGTACTGATCTCACATATCGTTTCATTGTGGCATAAATAAACATTATAATACTTGCATTGTTACACACTAAGGGATTACTGAATTGTGGAAATCTCCAATACAGTATTCTCTCGTATGGTTACTCGTCTTCTTTCATCGAGATAAAAAGAAAAAGACAATGAATGTCCTGTACATTCATGCCTTCCATATGACAATTGTTATTCGTATGAGCAAATATGGAGCTTGCATGGTCCACATTCAATTTCATTTGGACATCAATGCTATCGTAAATTACCTGGTTCTAAGTCAAGTTTGGAGGTTCCAACATAAATGAAGTTGCGCTACACTCAATCTAAAATGTATTGGCTGTTTTATAGGAATCAATACATCAGACAATCCAACAATTTATTTTCTTTGGGCATATAGTGTGTAAATAATGTATGCAATAGGGTAACGAGCTCCGCTGGATGATAACACGCATGGTATAGAAGATTTCAACTCCAGTCACCTTGGATTATCTTGTAACCCCAGTCCCTAGGCGATCTTGAAGATTTTTGTGGTATGAAACATTGGCTTAGATTTTGGCTGTGTACATCTCATGAGTAGAGTTTGTATCTTCATAACAATTCTTGTAGTTTCTTCCTATTATACATACTTGTAATAGATCATTGGCTAAACATCCTTCCATAAAAATCAAGCATCATTTGCTAGCCTAGTTTAAGTATCAACTTAATAAAGAAATAACCTGAAATATAATTGTAATGGACTTATTTCTAAAACCCCGTACTCAGTACGGTATCCGAAAAGATATAGCTCAGATCAGCAACAATCCAAGACCTAAAGAACAGTTCGGAGACTTTGAAGCATTTTCTAAACTCACACTGCAGAAGATACTCCTCTATTCATCAAATAGGTCGCATACATGCGAACTCCACAAGAGATCGTATCTTCTCCAAACGGTCTGAAGTGTAATTAAGAAGGACGTTACAGATCAGCAAATATCAAATATCAAGACGTTACAGGAAATCTCATCAAAGCTCATCAAGTTCAGACGATCATAACGTTTATCAAATATCAGGACGTTACAGGAAATCTCATCAAAGCTCATCAAGTTCAGACGACCATAACGTTCATCATTAAATGTACCCAGCGGTCGTATTATAAGACCTATAAGTAGCTACCTGAAAGGGGATGCTAAAAGAAGGTCGATGGCTAGTTCTTACGCATGACATACTTAGGGAAGATTGCACTTGCATTTTTTGTGATCACTCAACTTTCTCTCTGTAATAACTAGTCAATCGTAATACAACACTCTCTCTCTTTTCAAAATCCTCACTAGGGGTCGTGGTTTTTAACCAATTGAAAGGTTTTCCACGCTAGATACTGTGTCATTTACTCTTGTACTTGCATAATATCTATTCTTAACACTGGTGTAAGACGTGTTTTCGACCTACTAGAAAACAGGTAATTACATTTGGCGCCGTCTGTGGGAACCCGCGATCATACTCCGCGTTCTCTTTTCCAGAAGCCGACTTCCAATTTTTTTTATGAATGACGATCCCAGAAAACGACGTTCCTAACGCTGTTGGGGGGGGGGGGTAACGGATTTACGAGCTGCCATGCAGCAAGAACAAGAAAAGCGACTACAACTGGAGAAGCAGGTCGCAAGCATGCAGAACGTAGTAAAATCTCTTCTAGGTCAACAACCAGCAGGTCAAAGACCACAACCTGCTGGGTCGCGAGTCTCAGTCCTGCATAGATTGGGAAATAAGGGCAAGGGGGCGGTGACTCCTTCAGCTCGGCATACAGGTGATCCCCGTTCACAATTACCAGCCCGATCAGTCAGTGACCTACGACAGGAAGAGCAACATGAAGACACCCTTCACCTACCACGCGTTTCGGTGATGGACCGTTTAGGCGAAACAATGGGAGGGCACAACCCAGCAGGAGTGCGAGCCGCACGACGGGCAGTCACATCTCGCCTACATCTCACCCCAGAATAGGTGGATAAACGCATTAAAGATATTCTTGACGCTCAGATTCTAGACGGGAAGAAAAGCCAGACTAAAATCCAGAAGAGCCCAATTGCACAGACTTTATTTGACGAAGAAGTGCCCGCCGACTTTCATACACCAAAAATTCAGAAGTACAGGGAGAAGATCCTATGGAGTACGTACAGGAGTTCCAAGATTCACTGGGATTGCATTCTACGTCAAACCACATCCTCTACCGCCACTTTCTAACCAGTCTGAAAGGCGAGCCTCTAGGATGGTTTCACTCCCTTGACGAAGGTTCCATCCTGACGTTCGATCAACTCCGCGAACTGTTCGTCAAGAACTATTCGCACAATAAGGAGAAGGAAGAAACACTTTACTCTTTATTCGGCCTCAAGCAAGCCCAAGGCGAACGACTGGAGGCATTCACAAGAAAATTCTTGATTCTAGCCCGGAAGATAGACAATCTTGACCAAAAGATTGCCGTTTCGGCCTTTACCAACTCATTGCTCATGGAAAGTCGAGCCAAGGAATATCTCATCCTCAACAAACCACCATCATTAGAGGATATGCTCGAGAAAGTCAACCGATTCATTGACCTTAAGAGGTTGACAGTGGAAAAGCCAAAGCCTCAGAGCTCCAGCCTCTCCAATAAAAATTGCCCCGACGAGCGCACTCACGAGAGCAGTAAAAGTCAAGGGGGAGATAAGAAGCGCTTTAAGACCAGTGACAACCGATCTCGCCAAGGAAAGAAGAGGCCGCCACCACCCATGTCAAAGTTGAACACAACTATGGCCAGTCTGTACATTCTGATTCAGAAAGACGATCTTTTCCGAACTCCCAGGGATCTCACACCAATTGAAGGCAAACCATATTGTGTCCATCATCAAATCCAACATCATGACTCGGAAAGATGTCTCTCACTTAAGTACCTACTTCTCGATATATTTTCAAAAGGTTGTTTGCTCGAATACATCATCGATGTCGAGAGTTACCATAATGGAAGTTATAAAAATGAGGGCACAATTATACAGATCGGTAAGGTAAATGAAGAAAAGCATTTGTATTTTATTGAGACCCATATCACCAACGCGTCCAACAGAGTCAAACGCCGACGTATAGCAGAATGTCACGACCTTTCAATGGGAGAGAAAGAGGCTCGTTTACTTCTGGAATCCAGCAACAGGCGAACCAGAATATCTTTTGGAGATTGCGACATTCGGCACGTCACTTTCCCACATCATGGCGCTCTCGTCGTCATGCTCAAGATGAAGAACATAGTCCTTCATACTATGATGATCGATATAGGGAGCAGTATCGAACTATTATTCCAGAGTATAATCAACCAGATGGGCTTGGCGCACAAGGTCGAGCCGAATGAAATCAATATCTCCAGATTCAACGGTTCTAAGGAAGAACGGGTAGGCAAAATCACACTGCCTATCACAGCCAGACCAGTTACACTTGATATAGTCTTCTACATTATCAATGCCAAGTCAAGTTACTTGGGCATCATGGGGCAACCTTGGTTGCATAACATGAAAGCTATTCCCTCCACCTATCATCAGACTCTGAGATTCGACTGGAAGTGAGGGATTTATGAAATCAAGGGTAACCAGAAGTTGGCTCGTGCCTGCAATAATACTATTTATACAGAATACGACCCAGCCGCGACAACAACAACTACGGTACCAGCCATCACAGCACCAGTCACAACCCCGGCTGCATAGCAATCACAGCAGGCCGGATCATCAGAACCTCAGCTGCCAAGCATCGAGCCTACAGAATATGTCAAAATCAATCGCAGCAAAAGAGGCACTAATATTGGAACTTTACTGAGTTCGGATGAACGTTCGAAACTAATTCAATTCCTCACACAGAATAGTGATGTCTTCGCATGGACTTTCCATGAGATGTCAGGAATCGATCCAGCCATAGCATGTCACAAGCTAGAGTTGAAAGAAAAAGCAGAACCTGTAAAATAGAAGCAGCGAACTCTAGCGCCAGGATTACGCGAAGAAGTCAACAAGGAGATCGACAAGTTGATTGAAGTCGGTTTCATCAGGAAAGCTGTCTATCCCGATTGGATATCTAACATTATCGCAGTACCTAAGAAGAACGGTAAAATCCGAGTTTGTGTAAATTTTATAGACCTCAACCGTCATACACCAAAGGACAGTTTCCCATAACCAATAATCAGAAATCTGCTCGATTCCACAGTAGGGCACGAACTCCTATCCATGATGGACGCTGCGTCAGGTTATAATCAGATACTGCTTTTCTTAGATGATCAAGATAAGACTGCTTTTATCACCGAGCACGGCCTATACTGTTATAAGGTCATGCCTTTCGGTTTGAAGAACGCAGGAGCAACTTATCAGAGATTAATGACAGACATGTACAAAGACCATCTCGGAAAGACAATGAAAGTTTACATCGATGATATGCTTTGTAAAAGTCTCAAAAGAGAGGACCATCTCGCAGATTTGAAAACAACCTTTGAGATTTTTCAAACTTTTAAGATGCGTCTGAACCCTGATAAATGTCAGTTCGGGGTGCAGTCTGGAAAGTTTTTGGGCCATCTAATCAGCAAGCGCGGGATTGAAGCAGACCCATCCAGAATACGCGCACTCTTGGCTATGCCTTCATCGAAGACAAAGAAAGATGTTCAGAAGCTAGCCGGGAATATCGCAGCACTCAATCGGTTCGTATCAAAATCTTCAGATCGATGCCGACCATTGTTCGAACTATTGCGACAAGAAACAAAACGAGGAAAGCTAAAGAAGGATTTGGAAATCAAATGGACAGACAAATGTGAGAAAGCTTTTCTCGATCTAAAATAATATTTGGGTACCCCTCCAGTAATGAGTACGCTGACAGAAGGGAAAGTGCTAACGATATATTTAGCTGTCACGGACACCTCTCTCAGCTCCGTCCTCCTCCGCACGGATGAAAAAATTGAGAAACCTGTGTACTTCATCTGTAAAACTTTGACTCCAACAGAGACGAGGTACATCAAGATCGAGAAGCTTCTTCCAGCTCTCGTTTATACATCTCAGAAGCTCAAACAATATTTTCAGGCTCACACAATTCGCGTTCTGACTAATTATACAATTAGGGAGATCTTGACCAAACGAGAAAAGACACGACGTATTCAACAATGGGCAGTCGTACTGGGGGAACACGATATTTATTTTGAACATCGGCATTCAGCGAAGGATCAGGCTGTAACAGATTTCCCAGTAGATGACCCAGATTGGGAATCAGATATTCTCAACCAACCAGAAGAACCTCCTCCCGAACAACCCGAAGATAAATCGGAATGGATTTCTAAGAAGGGTTGGCGACTTTTAACCGACGGTTCCGTCGGGCCGTCAGGATCAGGAATTGGAATGGTTCTCATTACACCCTCATATGATCATTTAGAAAAATCAATACGACTTGATTTTGAAGTAACCAATAATGAGGCCGAGTATGAAGCATTGATCCACGGTCTAGACATGGTACTTACATTGGGTGTAGCAGAACTCTCTGTTTACACAAATTCTTTACTAATAGTCAATCACTATACAGGCCTATACCACACCAATGGGAAAATGGTTGACTATGCCGCAGCAGCTGCCAAACGAATGAGCAAGTTCAGGACTATTTCTATCGAACATTTCCTAAGAGGGGAAAACAGGCATTCAGATGCACTTGCCTACCTTGCTGGTATCCTCGGTTCAGAAAAAAGTTATATAAAGATTGATGTTATTTCTAACCCCAGTATTAATGTCGTCACGACCAATACCATCAATACTAGGGGCAACGAAGAGGTCGAAGATGATTGGAGACAACCTTTCATCACCTATGTAGGACCTGACAACAAGTTCGACGGACCACTCCCAGAAGATGCTGCCGAACGAAAGAAAATAATTGACAATGCTCCAAGATATGTTGTCCAAGACAACCTCTTGTACAAAATCTCAATCACGGGTCCATATCTCATGTGTTTATCCGAGAAAGAAGCGCATCAATTCTTACACAACCTACATGAAGGCACATGTGGATCCCATGCATCAGGTCGTTCTCTTGCAAATAGAGCTATAACTCAAGGAATGTTTTGGCCTAACATGAGGAAACAAGCCATCGAATATGCTCGGAAATGTGACGCTTGTCAGTGACATGGACTAAAAATACTAGGTCCAGCACTTGAACTCCATCTTAGTCAAGTTACTTGGCCATTTAGACGTTGGGCTCTCGACCTAGTGGGAGAATTTCCTACAACACCAGGCAGAAGGAAACATCTTTTGGTTGCTATAGACTACTTCACAAAATGGGTAGAAGCAGTGCCACTATGCCGAACGCGCGAAGAAAAAGTTATTCGCTTCATCTGGGAGAACATCATCATTCGATTCGGCAGACCACACCTCATCAGGATTGATAACGGACCCCAGTTCGTTGGATCTAAAATTGTGGCATTACTCAATGAGCACAAAATCATCCATTCTCTATCCAACCCATATTATCCACAAGGAAACGGCCAAGCAGAGATTACAAATCAAACAATAGTGGATAAAATCGAAAAACGACTTGACGACAAGAAGGGAAATTGTATGAACGAGCTACCACATGTACTTTGGGCCTACCAAACTACTCCAAGAATGGCAACAGGCTGTACTCCATTTCTATAGGCCTACAGGACTAAAGCCATCATTCCCACTCAATATCACCATTCAATCCATGATCATATAATGACAGATGAAGAGAATGAGTTCTAACTAGCATACAATTTAAACTGGATCGAGGAGACACGCGACCAAGCTATTGCCAATTTGGGTCGTTATCAGTTGGCTTTAGCCAAAACTTATAACAAAAGAGTTCGACATTGAGAGTTTGCAATCGATGACCTCGTTCTCAGAGAAATACCACAACATCGTAAGGCACCCAATGCTGGAAAATTAGCTGATAATTGGGAATGACCTTTTATCGTCACTGGAATAAATAGTTTAGGATCCTACGAACTCAGTGATCACCACAAAATCCCATTACCTAACCCATGGAATACTCGAAGACAGAAGTTGTATCAGAGATAAAGTTGATGTACGAGACTGCTGATTCAGATTTATTTAATAAAAAATCTCTTCTGCATACGTATTGCAAGTCTGTTCGAGGTCGCTCAACCCGACCTCAATTATCAAATATAATTTCGTCTCATTAAGTTTGTTTATTGATACGCTCAATTCGACCTGTAATTGGGACTGCCACATAGCTCATGAAACACATTTGCTCTCCCAAGAGACCTGTGTCCAGCTATCTCAAATACAATTTCGTCTCATTAAGGTCTCTTATTGATACGCTCAATTCGACCTGTAATTAGGACCGCCACATAGCTCATGAAACACATTTGCTCTCCCAAGAGACCTGTGCCCAGCTATCTCAAATATAATTTTGTCTCATTAAGGTCGCTTATTGATACGCTCAATTCGACCTGTAATTGAGACCGCCACATAGCTCATGAAACACATTTGCTCTCCCAAGAGACCTGTGTCTAGCTATCTCAAATACAATTTCGTCTCATTAAGGTCACTTATTGATACGCTCAATCCGACCTATAATTGGGACCGCCACATAGCTCATCAAAATACACTTATTCTCCCAAGAGACCTGTGTATAGCTATCTCAAAAACAATTTTGTCTCCTTGAGACCAACATATAGCTCGAAGAGTACACATGCTCTCCCAAGAGACTTGTGATACAGCTATTGCATTTTATCAGTGCGGTCGTCAATTTACACATAAATTCGACTTATCACTAACACACTTGCAAATGCAACTTATACATATAACTCTGAATGATACTTATTGGATAACCCAATTCGTGCAAACTGTCTCAACATATCATTTTATACAGGTCAAGCATATGTTACAACGACCCCTCTATTTTTCACGCTTTGGGCGCACCAAAGAAGAACTTTTCCCAGGAAGCAAGGTTGGGAAGAGCATATTAACGACATTTTCAGCTGACGGGAGATCCATTATTCCCGCCACTCGCACCATCACAGAATCTAAAAAGGTTAAACGCATAGCTTACAGATCATACTCCACGCCTTGCTGCGTTACAGTTTCATGATCATCTTGCACTTTCTTCACTTCAGAGCGCAAAACTTTAAACGCTCGTAATGAGGCTTCATCCGCAAGAAGCAACAGAATTTTGGATAATCCAGATTTCACCTTCATTAGCTCCTCATCAAGATGTTTACATCGCGCTATAAGGAATTCTTTCTCCTTCAATAGAGAACCCTTATACTCATCAGTAACGACTACAGTACGGTAGAGTTCGTCCTTCATAAGTCGTAGCTTCTCGGATAAATTCTGACACTCCACACTATCATCTGGCTCTTCCGAACTCTCGTCCACTACTGACTCCTGCAACTCACGGTATTTCCGATCTAATTCGGTATATCAAAAGTCATCTTCCAGACGTAACAACTCCAAGGATTGTTTCTCATGTTCTACCTCGGATATTCGGATATGACACTTGTTGAGGGCCTCATCAAAATTGAGTTCCTTCATTTTATGTCTATCATCTTGGGCACGAGCTCTATCACTTTTCCTCTGACAAGAAGCTCGGGCAGCATGCAAGTCACACGTCAGCATTTCTATACGACCTCTCAGATAATGAAGTTCACCATCTTGTTTCTTTACAAGATCTGCATTCTCTGACATCGAACTGCGAAGACTCATAAGATCAATTTTTTGTTGCGAAATGATACTATTCAAATCCAGCACTTTTTGATTGCCAGTCATAACGTCGAGCCTCTTCTTCTTCAATGCAGCCTTATATGCTTCAACACTTTCTTTAGCAGCAACTATATCAGCATCTCTCTGAGACAGTTCTATTATCACAACATTTAGCTGATCCTGCAAATCAAGTAAATTCAATTCGAGTTTGGAATTTAAGATCGCAGCTCCTCTGCAGTCAACAAACACTTTTGCATTTCTTCATTCGATTTATTAAACGAGGTGGACAAAGCAGACAGTTCGTTCTGCTTATCAGCTAACTCTTACAAATACAGATTATAAATGAGCATGCATACATCAATACAAGAGAGCTACATCATTCTACAATATATATTACAAAAGATCGAATTCGTTATTTCAGTCACAATTGAACCCTACTAGCATCTGTTTACAGTGATTGCACTTTCCTATCATCCTTTCTCAAATTGAAGAAAATGATCCTCATCGACCTCTGGCCCTACAAAAGCCAAGATCATCAGGCAAATGACCTACATCACCCCATATCACAGACACGCCAGCCCGAGCTGAACATCTGCGGGATTCTACACTATGGCGATTACGAGCTTCTTGTGCCAAAAATTTTACTCGAGGTGGGTCGGTCACTATACCCCTCTTAGTTAAAAGCTCTAAATAGGCCGTTTTCAAGCCACGCTCACTATCTACTTCGGCCTCCAAATGCAGTGTCAAGACGGATAGTAATTCTTGACACCTAAACTTACAACTCTCATGGACAAATGGAGTATCTCTCACAGTTTTACGAAATTCAAGATACCTAGTGTACTCTTTTCGCAAAACCTCATCTCTCTCCGTTTTTATTTTCCCATACCTACATTGGAGCTCGACTAGCTCACCAAAGGTTTTATCATAATTTGATTTATGAAGACGTCTCTCATATTCAAGTTTATTCTGTACCTGTTGGGTACGAGTGATGCTATCCCTCGCTCGACTCAGGGACTTCTCCAACTCACTCACTCACTCACCCTCTCAACCGAACTATCTCCTACAAGCATAACATGCAAGTCAAGATCAAACAACATCAGCGAACTATTTAAACTCTCAAACCAACAGAATAGTAGTATTATCAATACAAAGATAAGGTTTCCAACCAAGCGAGCTACAACAGAGTACAAAATCAAAGATTAAACTTCAAGTTACCTTCAAGTTTGATGCATCAGTCGAAGGAGGGACAGGAGTTTTCTCAGGAATATCGGTTGGATCAGCAGCTGGGGATGCGTCATCTCTGAAGGGATTGACCTTTTCATAACCACCAGCAATAGACAACTCTACTTCCTCGGCAGACAAACCCCAGTGGTAGCATCCATTAACTAGATGATTCTGACCTTCTACCACTTCAGCAACAGCCTGCTGACCCGCTTCTATCAGTTCGGCTCTCTGTTTAGCAAGAGCAGCCTCGAATTGTTCTTTCTCCAGAAGCTTCTCCCCCTCAAGCTGAATTTTCTCCTTCTCGAGCTGTACATTTTTGCCTTTTAACTGCTGAATCAAGGCTACAGTTTCCGCCTCAGCCGCAGCACGCTCAGAATGAGCCGACATCAACACTTCAAACACTCCCTGACAAGAAGCAGCCAACTGCACCGTAAAAAAGACAGTGTAAAATTTCAGATCGCATTATTGTCAAAGAAAAAGGGTACAAAAAGTCATCCATACACACATGCGAGATGCTCGACTGAATCTTCACACTCACCACAACTGTCACTCATCCTATTCTGGATCTACACAAGCAGAAAATCAACAGAAAATCATGCAACAATATTGCATCCGATCACTTCGAGACAAGAGAATATCAAAGAAATCATTTTATTATGGTCGAGAATCCTACCCTACAATTTACAAAGAATGATCTTCAACAATACTCTTATCCTCTACAATCCGTTTTTCAGACATCATCTACCGAACTATCACATCGTATGGTTCAGCAACAAGACAGTTCTACTTCCTCTATCATACTTCACCCATTGCATCCGAGATCTCATCAGGATCACAGCCGCTCCTGACAACTATGAAGATACCATTCCAACAGAACGGGTATATAGCACGAAGAGATTATTATGCGTAATAACTTTTCAAACAGATATGGCAACAATAAAAGCTGCACAAGGAGCACGTATACAGCTCGACACCAGCAATGATTCTACAAGTCAGATGTCTATATCCTCAAGGATATTCTCTGACTCCGATGAATACACACTATGTACTAGCGACCTACTCTACAAGGGACTAGTTCAAAGAGTGTAAAAATATTACCGACGACAAGTTTATTTCATACAAACAGTTCGAATACAGTAGAAAACACACTTCAGCAGACAAGATAGATGAAAAATCAGCAGATAAGAAGTTTTTATTCAGTTCGGAATTCTGATTACAACATAACATTTTTACAGACTGTTCGTTCTATTACAAGACGATCTACTGTGTTCTTTAGAAGATGACAGTGCAACACTTAAACCGAAGTTTTTGTGCTGCCCCATATCATTCAGCACAACAGTGGAGTGCAGGAGCAGACAAGGCAGTGAATCCGATACAACTGCCTCCGTATCCCCACCGCCTTCGCAGGTGACAAAGACGACGCACCTCCACCGTTTACACTACCCAATCTTCAGCGGGGTATCGGCAGTACTTTCCAGGAGTCACCCCAGCCTTCTCATCTTCCGCTTCCACGACATCTTTGGCCAACATCCGAAGACAGGACAGACGGTCACTTGCCACCACAAAGACATGGTGGAAGCGCCACATGTTATCATAATCTTCCTCTGCCTCCACCATTTCATCCCACGTCATACCATGGAAGGTGGGAGGAACAGGAATAGGAGTAGGCAGAGAGAGCGACTGCTTACCAAAATATCTTTCTTGTAAAATATTCATCTTATTTTGCACCCTAATCTCTTTGGCTTGATGACGAGTCCTCACCATCAGTCCTTTTCCAAACAGTACAAACGACTGACAGGAGAAGAAGGATGAACAGTGACACGCCACGTTGGCATTTTTATATCATAAGCATTCAATGCACATTGCAACTTCCCATACAATTCAAACTGCAGCGCGCGCCTCAAGCCGACTTTTCAAAAGCCCAACAGTCAAAGTCATTTTTTCTCCAGATTCATAGAACCATTCAATGAAGCATTTATGACGACAGAAAAACTTCTCACCCAACAACACTCACAACACATGTACTTCCTGCTATTGGCTGAGAGGGGCATATGTAATGGCCTTATTTCTAAAACCCCGTACTCAGTATGGTATTCGAACTGATATAGCTCAGATCAGCAACAATCCAAGACCTAAAGAACAGTTCGAAGACTTTGAAGCATTTTCTAAACTCACACTGCAGAAGATACTCCTCTATTCATCAAATAGCTCGCATACATGCGAACTCCACAAGAGATCGTATCTTCTCCAAACGGTCTGAAGTGCAATTAAGAAGGCCGTTACAGATCAGCAAATATCAAATATCAAGACGTTACAGGAAATCTCATCAAAGCTCATCAAGTTCAGACGATCATAACGTTTATCAAATATCAGGACGTTACAGGAAATCTCATCAAAGCTCATCAAGTTCAGACGACTATAACGTTCATCATTAAATGTACCCAGTAGTCGTATTATAAGACCTATAAGTAGCTACCTAAAAGGGGAGGCTAAAAGAAGGTCGATGGCTAGTTCTGACGCATGACATACTTAGGGAAGATTACACTTGCATTTTCTGTGATCACTCCACTTTCTCTCTGTAATAACTAGTCAATCGTAATACAACACTCTCTCTCATTTCAAAATCCTCACTAGAGGTCGTGGTTTTTAACCTATTGAAAGGCTTTCCACACTAGATACTGTGTCATTTACTCTTGTACTTGAATAATATCTATTCTTAACACTGGTGTAAGACGTGTTTTTGACCTACTAGAAAACAGGTCATTACAATAATCAAGTGACGTCAGAGAGTCATAGACATCTGCGGTAAAGAGGTTAAGAAACCCCTGCTGTTGGGGAAGAGATCTCTGTGCGAATATAAGAGCATGGCCATCACCAATTCCAAATTCTCATCTTCAATTGCAGAAAATGAAATAGCAGCCATGAATTTTTTTTATTTAAGAGAATCCAAATGAGAGTATCTCAAACCTTTATTTACAAAAGAAAGAAGAAAAAATCTTCGATCTCTAATGGTAGGACATAATGTCCATGGTCTTCACTCGTCACCAGTGGTGGTCTACATTTGCAAACAAACAAAAAATGCAAAGCAAATATTATTACTACGGGTGGCTTTCGAAACATCATAGAGCTTCCAGCCTTCCAATGCCACAATACGACATACGAAGAAATGCCCATATACATATTCATCCGTGATTTGGTGTATGGTACGTAACACACTTTTTTTTTGTGATTAAAAATATTTTACTACATTAAGATCATTATTAAAATTATTTTTGGACATGAACAACATAAAAAACATTTTTTTTTGCTAGGCAAAACTGGGATTAGGGACCCCAAGACCACAACACCAGCTATATATACAGAAAGCACAGATGATTTATTGTCGTGTAAATGTCCTCATCACACTTCATGACATTCTCCTCTAAGTTTCAATAAATTAGCAGCAAATGTACTAAAAAATATTGGATTTTAGGGCAATATGTGCTGAGAATGCATAGCTAGGACTCTACTTCACCTTGTCTACAGTTTAATATGTTTCGGAGCTAATGTTCTTGGTTTCCTCTTTGTAAATAGGGTGGTTCATAGATGAATGTAGGCTTATAAAGGTGTTTCAATTCTTAGTTGATATAGTAAAGTCGAGCCAAACTTTAAAGGGCTGCGTAAAGCCGCAAACCCTATTCAAACTCTGGTTACGAGCCTGACACCGGAGAAGAAAAAAACCAAAGCCACAACCTCGTATACTCAGACCATCATATATCACTCCCCTCTCTCCACAACTATTTTAGGAAGACAAATTCATAAATCTGACGGACCAAAGTTAAAAATAAAAATAAAAAAACATTCCTTATAAAAAGGTTGGGGACAAAATTTCTCGAGTGTTGCTTACAAACTCTTCATTTAGTGGCTTCAAATGGTTTTCGGTCGGTTGTTTAGTTTTTTTTGTTCTTAAGCTTAGCATTTGTACCCAAAGGTCAATTTCCTCCAATATTTAAGTTGGGTACTCACAAATCATCTTGATTAAACAAACGTTATAATACCTGCACAACTTACAGAATTGCAGTAATATGGTAATGTCTCGCCTATTATCTCTCATCCACATAAATAAGAAAGACAATTTGCACATTGCATTTTTATGATAAACGTTACTCATATGAGAGCTTGCATAATTATCGATCCTATTCACCAATTTATCTAAAGCCTGATACTGCTTCAATAAGGTTCGTGCATCAGTGACAACGCAGTCCCAGCTCAAGTTTGGAAGTTCCAACATAAATGAGGTTGTGCTAACCTCATCTTCAATGACTCGGTCCTCTTACCGGGATCAAGGGATTATCCAACTGTTAATTTTTTTTTGGGTGTTTTGTATAGATGTTCATGACACAGTAAGTGATCTACCCTGTCGATAAAATGCGAGGTACATTAAATGACTTTTTAAGATGTCCACTGTTTAATTTCTTTGAACTGCTTTTCATGGTAACATATTTGTAGCCCGACCTTATTATCAGCTAGACAACGCCATTATATTAGCCACCTTCTTAAGGACTGGCAAATAAGAACACCAAAAGTTGCTGTAATATAAATCAAATTGCAGCAGCTACAATTTGATTTATATTACAGCTACATCTCAAAGGTGGGGTTACCATTACACTAACCTGACCTTATTATCATCTCTCTTTCTCCCTTCTCTATCTTTGATCATCACTAGCAAAGAAAAACAAGTCTGACATGACAAAACAAATTCAACAACTAGTTGCAGTAATTTGAAACTCATTATGGGGCATAATCCCTTCATCCAATTCCACTTCATCTTCCGTAAGAGACAAAATCTGGCAAGATATAGGGACATTTTGTGAGATTTTAACTACATGAAAACAAATGTGTCTTATAATCATAAGGTCATCTACAAAAGTAAGAAGGCAAAAAGAACAGAAAACTGTTAAATAATAAACAAACTGATTAATCAGCAGCGAATAAACATCAATGAAATTGAAACCACAATACAGCTGGAAAAAATAAATTTCTACACTACAAGTCTACAACCATTCTCAAGATGGAGTTTTATAACCCGTAATCTTGAACTTTACAATTCCTAAAGGTAAAACAAACTTCCAGGATACATTGAACACTAATCTGACCTAATAGGATCATTTCTTTAAAACTTAGCGTAGATGACCATGTCGTTTGTCGTCGCGACTCGATGGTGGACGAAAGGGAAACTGCGCGAATTGAATCCTCAAAGTGGGAGAGTTTGGTTTCTTGTCATCGAACTTGTAGCCTGCAAGGAGTTTCAGATTAAAACGAATAATAGCAACTGCGCAAATTATTGTGGAACCCATCAAGATGCACCCGTTATTAAATGCACCACCTCTCTAAATGAACAAAAAGTGCAGATGTCTGTCATTTTTCTTAATGTCCCTATGTAATTGCAGATAGCACTACTGTATATCTAATCAATTAGGTAGATCAATACAATTAGCAAGTCAGAAATATCAATAAATACTACTTAGAAATACCAACAGACACTAAAGAAACTATGTTTATGGATGAACAAATTCCCAAAGGTTAAACACTTCAAAAGAACTCAAAGTAAATAAGCATTCTCAAAAGGTCTCTACTATGTTACTTTCTCCAGATTCAATAACATCTTCCCATTAAACACCTTCACAAATAGAGAAAAAAAATCCTAAACTAAGTTAATGCGCTTTTTTAGCTGGTTGCAATCGCAAAGGTGTCTTATACAAGTTTACTGTATTACGGTGTTTCGTTGCAATTCAAACTGAAAGACTATGGTTTCAATCACTGCAAAACTGGAACTTATGCTAATGTGATTCATTGCTATCAAGCACTAGGGCTGCAAGTAGCGGTTTGGGAGTTATACCCAGATTCAAACCCAAACCCGGGAATAACATAAGCAACCCAAACCAAACCAATCTTGGGTTAAGAAATCCAAGCCCAAACCCAACCCGCGGGTTGGGTTTTCGGATTAAACCAAAGCTACTTAAATTTGTATCATAATCGACAAAATCAATGAAAGTTTAAGTAATATCTAAGCAAAAAATATTGATTTAAAAAATAATAAAGTAGCAAAAATTTGTAATTCTTGGGGAACATCTTATATTGCTCCTCAAAAATCTTAAGAAATGTAAAAGGTGATACTATTATTTTTATAAAATAATCTAAATGAGTTTCGTGGGTAACCCAAGCTCTTTACCCAAAACCCAACCCAATATTTTCGGGTTTTCATTAGTCATCAAACCCAAAGGATGTTACCCAAACCTGACCCAAATCGGGTTAGGTATCAGTAGAGCAGATCGGTTTTTAGATATACCCGAACCCGGTCCTTTGAGAATTTGGCTGATTCAATCTTAACCGAAACCTGTTAGGGTCGGGATATTTCAAAACAGACCCGATCCATTAATAAATTCTTTGATCCAAAACCGATCCAAACTGTTAAGAACCTAATGGGATTTGAACTTAAAATTTGTTATCTTAAGGTCAAAATGTTAAATTATATTTTGTTCTTTTTATTCGTTGCCTTTTTTTCTTTTCTTTTCTTCTGTTTATTTATCTTTATATATTCTCTTGAAAAGAGGTGTTCTTTTAATTATCTCTCTCTTTTTTTGTTCTCTATCTCTTTGTTTTCTTTTAATAAGTGATGTACTTTTGTATGCAATATAAACCTTAACGGATCATGTCATACACGGATTGGGACAAACGGATTGGGATGAGGTTAAACCAGCACAGATTCATTGATAATTCGGATCGGGTCCTTAACAAATAGAGAAAAGATAATCCAAAACCATTATCTTTGGATCAGATCATTATCGGGTCAAATTGGCTCATTGCCAGCCCTAGGTTTCATTTCAGGTTGGTGCGTTTAATCTACCCAACTTGCAGCCTTATCAAACATCGCCTAAACTACAACCTCGAGAGTCGCATATGCTTCATTATGAGCATATGAGTATCTCCCATGGTGAATTCGCGATCTTTCAAATTTCCAAAAAGCGATTCGAGAATCTTAAATAATTGAAGTTGTACAAATAAGTTCACCTTGATAGAAAAACAAGAGTAAATGGTTCAAGATAACGTCATAATGTTCTCAATATTTGTGTATAAAATAACAGACTCAATGGCGTCTCGTTGCTTAGGGCCTTTTTTTAATACACAACAGAAGTCGTTAACAATGGCGATGCATCATCAAATTGGTTTAATCTTATTCTTTGATCTAAAAGAATATGGTAATGAATACAATAATGAATCATCTTCGATGCATATTCGTCACATTAGAGTAGCATTTGTACTTGTGCTTTAGGATATTGAATCATCTGCCATGCATTTTGGTCAATCTTTGAGCAAAAATTGTAAAATTCGGACATATCTTATGTCACAATGACAACCCGAGCGAGAGGGTACACCAGAGAGATCGTAACCTATAGAGGTGATGGTTGCATTAGTGGTTTAGTTTTACATTGGTTAAGATCATGTATGGTGTCCGGAGTAAGGTCCTTTAAGTTAAGATCTCACTATACTTGATACCAAGACCTTTTAAGGTAAAACCTCACCGGGGGTTGTTAAATGAGGAAAATATCAGGTTCGTGAAAGATTGGTATCAAATCCGATGATGAGTCAATCTTAAAAGTGGGAAACTATAACATTCGAGTTTGGGGCCTCTTGCAGTTGCCTACTTGAATCTCATACTTGAATTTAAAGCATCAAGCCTGGTTTTGAGTTCACTGTGCGCGCTTAAGGTTTATGCACCCCACACATTTCAATCCCACGCGCATAAACATTAGGCGCCTAGACACATCACCGAAGAAAAAATCTCTCTCTCTCTCTCGGAGCTCAAACTCATGGCGGCTCAAACCCTAACAGATTACGAACATGAAGCGAAACAAAGCAATGATTGCATCTCTAAAGCTCCAATCAAAAGCAAAAAATACTCTCATTTGCAAGAAATCGACCCAGGTTTGTTGTATTTCTCGGTCCGAATTCACCTTTAAGTTCAATTCATCGGGGTTAAAGAATTGTGTCGGATTTGTTGATCGTACGCTCTCTCTCTCCATCGCTCTCTCTTACTGTTGCTGTGTTTGAGAATAATAAGAACCATGTTTTTATTGGGTTTTTGGTTTGAAACCTCTTGTTCCTTCACCCCTGTTTTTACACCATCACAATTGGTTAAAAAAAAACATGTGCATCTTGTTTTCTCCATTTTTAACTACCCTTTGATCACTTTTGGTGATATTCAAGTTGCTTCATATTCAAGGAATTGCGCCTGATCCGTGTTTATCGCAAAAACTCCTTATATCACCCAAAATTATACCCAAAATTGTCGATTAAGGAATAGGGGTGTCAAGCGATTTCTGATTTGGCTAAGAGTGAATGCGAAGGTGATTTGGTTAAGGGTATTTTGGAATCAGAGGAAGGATTGGTGAGAATGAATGTCATGGTGGGGTTGGTTGGTATTGGAGGAGAATATTGCCCAAGTAGTATGTGAGAAATGAATGTTGGAGATGAGGCGCCTTGTTTAGAACACAATTCAAGTATTGAGCCTTGTTGGAAGAACTTTCTTAAATGCTAGAAAAATTCAAGCCTTCTTGGAGTTGCTCTAAGATCTTAAGTTACCTTAAGTTAAGATCTCACTTGACATGACATCGTGGCCTTTTGAGCTAAAACCTCATACCTCTTTGGGGTAGTTACGTGGGAAAAATATCGTTGCGTAGAGTAAGGTCGTGCATCGTCAATTATCTAGATCAAAATCTTTTGGACAATATTAAAACAAAAATACAAACCTTGAAGAGCTTCCATAGCAGTCAAAGCACACTTGCCATCATTAAACTCGACAAAGCACAGGACTGTAGCCTTATCTCCAGTCTGCAATATAAAGATTTTCGCAAAAATTGAGTGAGGAATCAAAAAGTATTGAATGATAGAACATTAATATATTTTGGTAACCCAACATTACTCAAGTTTTTTATCATGTAAACTTTGTTGATAAAAAACGAGCACAACAACCGTAGAAGAAAACAAGAAGAAAGAGAAAAGCATACACATCTCAAAGAGGTCAAAATAACCAAAAATAAAAACATGTAAGATAAAAAAAGTCAAGAAACCACCCATCGCCATCAAGACCCACCATAAGAGACTCAAAAGATGTTCCCGTCAAATCCGCTGCGACTGTACTCTACCCTAAAATGAAAGCTTTAGTAGTAATTTACTCACGTCTAACCAAATAGATATGACAGCTATGGACATTACTCAATTAACTAGAAATTAAAATGCATCTTATATTTTTCTTTTGTTTTATTGATACGTGAAATGTACTTGCATATATAGGGAATGTGATGTAAAGTACATAACGGAAACCGATTATAAATCACAAAATACAAGAACTTCAACTCTTCATTGGACTCTCTTAAACAATCATTCATAAATCGCACAAATTTTCTCTTAGATCTCTACTAACACCACCATGCTTACCACTAACCCTTTCCCTTTCTTTTATAAAGAAAAAGTTTCAAAATCCCTTGCCACCTAACTTTCATTTACAAAAAATTCTTCATAATCTTTGGAGTTCCTAATTTAATTACGACTCTAAGAAAAGAAATAACATAATTAATCACTCCAATTGTTATTGCTGATAAGGAACAAGAAGAACCGGTGAAAAAAAGGAAGTTGACATCAAGAGCTTGGGAACACTTCATAAAGAAGATTGTTAAGGGGCAAGTGAAAGCTAAGTGTCATCATTGTAAGAAATTACTTGGAGGGGTAACTAGGGGTGGTACAACACATTTGCTTGATCATATTGATTCTTCATGTCTTGTTATTCGTCAAGGAAACACTTCGCAAACAACGTTGAATACATCTCAAATGAGTGGTGGAAGAGTTCAGGTCAATATTTACATATTCGACCAAGAAAATGCGCGGGCGGCTCTCGAAAAAATGATAATTTTGCATAAGTACCCACTTTCAATGGTTGAGCACCACGGGTTTAGAGAGTATAACAAGGCTCTCCAACCAACGTTTAAGGTTGTTTCTCGGAACACTATTAAAAGTGACATCTTAAAAATATATGATCACGAGAGGACTAAGACAATGACACTTTCGGAGAGGAATCAGAGTAGAATTGCAATTACTACCGATATGTGGACTGCTAACTACCAAAAGAGGGGATCATGGCCGTCACAGCTCATTTTATTGACGACACTTAGAGTTTACAAAGTCGAATTATGAGGTACATTTTAAATATGATTTTTCTTTTAGTTGTAACTGATTTGAGATTATAGTATTTATTTATAGTAATATATATTACATTTTCTTTTTATGTTAGATTTATATATGTGCCAAGTCCTCACACATCGGAGACGATTGCTAAGGCTCTTATGGAATGCTTGTTGGAGTGGAACATTGCCCGTAAGTTGTCTACTTTGACAGTAGATAATTGCTCTACTAACGATGCTATGATTGAGATCCTTTTAAAAAGGCTTCCTTTAGACACAATGCTGAGACGAGGGGATGTTTTTCACATGCGATGTTATGGCGAAGTTAAATTGATGGGAGAAAAAATGATTACAAAATTTAAGAAGTATTGGAGTACAATTCATACGATTATGGTTGTGGCAACAATTATGGATCCAAGATACAAGATGAAGTTGATCGAGTTCTACTATCCCCTCATTTACGAAGAAGATTTTGCGAGAGAAATTAAAAAAATTCGCAAATTATGTTTTGATATATTGGAGTATCAAATGCGTTCAAGTAGTCTTAGAGGTCAATCCTCAATTGCCTCTCCCCAACCGCAGGAGAGTCCAATTGTAAAGAATGATTTTTTGAAGAGGTTTAATTTGTTTGTCTCTAATACGACCACTACCACTACTGAGATTGTATACATATGGATGTTAGTAGCTTGAATATGTATGGATGCTAAGTTAGTAATTGCTTGAATATGTATAGATGTTTGTATATTTCTTCTACTATACATTGATAAGCTTTAGATAGAAGCTGTGCTACTAGTACTATCTATGAATGTATACAAATTTTTTTTTCATTAGTTAAATATCCAAGCATACTGTTATGTATACAATGTCTTACTGTTTGTAAGTTTGCTTTGTTGACCCTGTCTGTCTGAGACTGATCATGTCAAGGGAGCCAATGCTGAGGCTAAGATCAAGTAAAGTCTTTACTAGCAAATCCATATTGGCATCTAGTAATTTCAGCAGGTGTTATATGTATACTGTTTTTTTTTTTTTTCATAAGTTAAAATAGGATTTCAGCAGGTGTTATATGTATACTGTTTTTTATTTTTATTTTTTCATAAGTTAAATGGGGCGGGGATGGTATTGAGCTTATCTATGTGGG
Organism: Kingdonia uniflora; assembly: GCA_014058105.1. Classification (NCBI taxonomy): domain Eukaryota; kingdom Viridiplantae; phylum Streptophyta; class Magnoliopsida; order Ranunculales; family Circaeasteraceae; genus Kingdonia; species Kingdonia uniflora. The sequence continues at coordinate 6,869,066 of JACGCM010001281.1, forward strand.
GCGGATTCGGGGATCCCCGCTTATTTTTATGGGGATCGGGGAGGGGATGGGGATGGTATTGGCTAAATTCGCCCCATTGCCCATCCCTAGTAGGTTGTAGCAGGCGGGAAACGATCAACGTGGTTGTCCGTGACAATCACGTAACCCATAAACTTTCCCCTTCTTTGAAAACTCCGACCACGAATTTAGGGAGAAGGATGGTCCTCCATTTGCCCAACGTATTCAATATCTAACTCCTCAGTATCCCATATCTCTTGGACTACCTCCGCAACATGGCCACTTAATATCTCCGCAATCAATGCCATATGTTTATTGGTATTTGGACAATCACAACGCATGCGACCCATCTTACCACACCTAAAACACTAGACTCTACTACTATTCTATGGGGGTCGTGTCGTAGTAGGCGTAAAAACCTCTGGAACTGAAGTCGCATCTGGAATTGCTGCTTTAAACTAGTTATTCGGGTGTTGTACCATTTCTACAACCTCAACTAGTGAATAAATGTTGATCATGGTCAACTAATCCTCTAGTAGTCGGCGATGGAAAAGCAACTAAAGGTCCGATCATCAATCTCACTGTGAGGAGGAGAGAAGAAGCCGTTAGTTGGAGAAGAAAAGCCGTTGGCCAGAGAAGAGAAACCATTAGCTGAGCTGGGCTCGTGTCGTCCCCATGTGGGTTCCTAAATAGGCTTAGGTTTATGTTGAAGTGACCCGCTCCAGCAGCAGACGCTCCCACGTGTCAGACGTGTGAGGTATACGTGTGGGGCGCATGTAGTCCTATCATTCGGCTCTCTGTCACCCATGGGTAAACCGTGAGCCATACTCAAACCGTGACCTGTACACATGTGTTGCACATGTTCGTTGCTTTCTCTGCCCGACTCTCTGGTTTGCTCTCACTAATCTTACTGCCACGTTACTCTGAGTTTGCTCGTCGTTGGCGACTAGTCCTCGTTATCGGTGTCGTTGCATCAATTCTTGCTTTTTCTTATAACGAATCGACAAATCCTTCTTTGTCACGTGAATCGACAAATTTGTCCACACTGTCAACCTCGATGTTTAACCCGCTGAAAGTGTTGGAAACTAGGGTTCTTCACCCTCTTTGCCTGAATAAGAATTTTCACGCCGTGAGTTGGGAAACATCATACCATTTCCTTTTTTGTCAACATGTAAAGGGTTGGGCTTAGCGGATTAATTCCCGCATTGCACGCATCGAGCAAAAATCCTCCCATTGTAACACCTCGTTCTCTACCCGTAGTAGCGCTCCTTATAATTTCACGATCTCCTTTACTTTGCTCTCTATTAGAACTAGGAATTTTTTTGTGAGGATGAGCATTAATGCCATCATGGTGCATATCTTGTTCGCCATTAGGTTATTGATGATCTCTGAACTTGCCAATCGTTCTCCTTGCGTCGGTTTCTTTGTTGCTTTCCTACCCGGTGACTTTCCCATTGTTAATTGCTACGGGAAAAAAAATCCCAAAAATTCATGGCTCTAGATACAAAGTTGATCTAAAGTAAATAGTGGATGCCGATTATAAACCATAAAATAGAAGAACTTGATCTCTTTATTGATTTCTCTTAAACAATCGTTAATTAATCGCACAAGTTCTCTCTAAGATCTCTACAAACACCACCATGCTTACTACTAACCCTTTCTTTTATAGAGAAAGAGTTTCTAAATCCCTTGCAACCTAACCTCCAATTAAAAAAGATTATCCCTAATCTTCGGAGTTCCAAATTTAATTAGGATTCTAATTAAAACAAAATAAATAACATAATAATAAAAATATAAGGTGAGTCATAGTAGGTGGGAAGCGACTCAACGTGGTCGTCCACGACAATCACGTAACCCATCGAAACGTGAGAGTGGAAAGACAGATTAGTCAGAAAGAGAATAATTATCCCTAAAGGATTTGATTTACGTTAACAAAGGGAACAAAGAAGGAAAATGAAAAGGGAAAATATAAGACTTGATTTAGGCGTTGATGTGCAATTATAGTAGGTTGTGCAACTTTAAACGCATACATATGATTCCAACGTGTAGCAAGAGAGAATAGAAAAAGAAACTAAATGCCTTTGGTTTCGTGCTAGGAGCTATTTGTTAGGCCAAAAGACACCAAATTCTTTAGTTTCGTAGTGGTAATGTTTATAGGAATTATTTTATTAGAGACTAAGTTGAGGTAGGCCATTTTTCATAGGCCCTTTGCTATCGTGAGGCAAGACCCGAAGAGTTAGAGCAAGGCCTCGAAGGCTTGCCATGCTTTACTTATGCTAGAAAGCAACAGCTCCTAGGGCTAAAAACCAAAGGTATTTGTTTTCTTATTGGGGCACCGAAGATCGATCTACCCCATGTTAGCTAGAACTACAATAAGTACTATAGACATTACCACTACGAAACCAAAGGATTTGGTTTCTTTTGACATGCATGGTTTACCTTAAAACTAGTAGGTTCGTCGCTCTGGGTATTAACTTCACAGCTTGATGTCATGCGTTTCATAGCCATTTAGAGCATCTCCAAATGTGAGGCAAGTCATTTCTAAGTCCAAAAATGGACTATCTCGATCAAGTACCATGGTTGCCGCTAGACAAACGGTCGATGTCTTTACTCTTTTTCCCTCTTATGATCACTTTTTCTTTTCTCTCTATTGTGCTTCTCTTTATATAACTTGCCACTTGATATTTCTCTTGCAGAATAAAAATAAATCAATATTGTTCATCTTTCCAAATCACACTCAAGTCATCATCAAAAACGGTGGAGAACCAAAAAATTTAAAGGGAGAAAGTAGTTGTGACTCAATTACATAACACCTATGCAACACGGACACTCCATATTCCAAAAAAATCTGTGTCCAAACGTGGAGACTCTGACACACTGACACTCGTGTGGATACTCTAACAGACATTTCTTGCTTACATCATTAACTTTTTGATATAGCTTTTAGGAAATTTCCGTTTCTTATACATGTTATTCAACCACACTAACTACTATCATTGTTTTATGTTTGTTATTATTCGTAAATAAGGGGAGATGAGAAGAACATAAAACTAGTTCAAGAATGATTCGGGTACATACATTGTGACCATTGTTGTTGCAGTTCAAGAAAGACGGAGAGAAGATAGTATTTTCTTGATCTGAACTAAGAATCTACCCGGTTGCCGTTTTATTAGGCAAATTTGGTCATAGCGTTTGTTAAACTTATGGGACTCCAAGCACAACCCAAAGGTAATAAGAATAACTTCACCAACAACCGATATGTGACCAGGGTACTAGTGTGGATCCTGTTCTACTAGATCTCAACCCAAATAAGAAAGTCATACTAATATGTATATACCAAATACTGACTGGTGGACAAAACTGAATTGGTAGCAAACACATATATGGTCTTGTATTTACCATATCAAAACCCTGAGAGAAGTTATTCCCGGTCATCAAAAAACAAAGAGATCAGTTTCCATCATCTACGAACTTCGACCTCTTTCCAAGCGCCAATTCTTTGAGAAGCATATAAAGAATTGATCAATCCAGCACCAACAAAATCTCACACCAGCAACAATTTATGGATAAAATTAAAAAAGAGTTTAGATCTTAAGTTGTTGCTGCAGGAATCATAAATCAACACCACAATTAGTAATTAAAATTCCAAAATAAACCCCAATCCAAAGGCAATGAAAGAACTCAAAGATTGAAAAGGAATCTCAAGCTTCAAAGGGATTTCTTCTTCTTTGAATTCACCGACCAAAGAAGAAATCGTAAGGTTTACAACTTCCAGTAACCAACAACAAAGAAAAAGTATATGAATCAGAAATATGAAATATGAATCAGATCTGAAACTTTGGACGAACACAACAAACATCAATCAAAGTGAAAATCACCACCAAAAAATTTCTTCTTACTCCAACATCAACTTCGAAGTCAAGAAGAAATAGTAAGCAAACATCCATCGCCAAGACGTTCTTCAGATTTGATATACTTCAAGCAATAATAATTGCAGTAAACAATACCAAAAAAAGAAGAAAAAAATTCTAAAACAATTCGAGAAGAAACACCGGACTTTGGTGGTCTGGTGACGACAATGGCCGCCGCTAGCGGAAGCAATAAAAGTTTTAGCTGCCTTTAAGAACGCAACCGCTATGATACCATGTAGAAATAAATAAGAGGAGAAAGTTTATTCACTCTTGAATTGATTACATTTTAGACTCCTTTTATATAATAGGGGCTTTCTAAACTACTTCTATTCTTACTCAATGTGGGACTAAACTAGTATATGTGTAGAGGCACACATATACTCTAACAAGGACATCTTAATTGATTTATTGTGTTGAATCAATTGTGTTTGATAATTATTATTGTTGTTTGCTTACGCCAAAAATTGTACATCACATCTTTGTTCTCTCGAATTGCCAATGAACCATATCCTTAACAGATGCATTTTTATCTCCTCCTAAAAGCTGTGAACCAATTCCCACCTCATTTTCCATGAAAAGTGCCTCCTATATTACTTCAGTAGGTGAAGCTTTTCTTCCAATGCATTTCAAAAGGGATTTTCTGACAATCTTCTCCAGCTTACAACCACACCACAACACCACAGACGCAGATAAATGAAAGAGGGTACTCTTAATAGCTGACATGATCCTCATCTCAAATATTGTCACATCATACTACTGAATAAAACACAGACAGGATCTACAATGCTTAATGTGTTATGATATCTATTTTTGAAAAAGCTTCATCTCCTATTATTCAATTTTTAAAATTTATACATTTAAATCTTATTCATAAAGAAAAAGGATTAGAAAAGACAAAGTGGACAAAACACTACAATATAGAAAACTAATTAAGAAGAAAGAAAAAGCAAGAAAATCCTCGAAGACTAAAAAAGACGATGGACCTCCCATGATGACATCTTTCCACCTAACCATAAAAGAATTGAAGGGTACTCGTTTTATATCAATCACTGCTTACTTCACCAAAAAACAAGTGATTTCGTCGAGATATTAACTCTCTTTCTTTTGTTACTTTCATTCAAATTTCTTTGCATTCATTTCAACCAAATGGCCCAGATAACCAGGGAAACTGCCACATCGACCTCAACCCACTAAAATTGATAACTGAATCGTTGAAACACACTCTCTGATACACTTCCGCCACTTCTCACCAAACCCCATTCATCTAAGCGGTATAGTAAGAAAATCTAGACCACATGATGATAGCTTTTTTCACGATCAATCCTGCAGATAGACTGGTGATTTTGGTCGATTTATTAGTTATCAGTACTCAATTGAGGATTTGCCTAGTTGAAACAAAGTCCCTTGGGACTGTGATATGCAGATCTTTATCCTTGCCTTTCTTGCCAAAGCCTTGACTACACTCTCATCTCATATGATAAATGAAATCTCTTCATTTCTTAACACAAAAAGAAGTAATAACTGAGAAAGGCATCTTTGTGGAACCTGGGATTTCTTTCCGCCGCAACTCTTCAATGCTGCCAAAATCTCCTCATCGCCAAAGTACATTTCTAACCAAGGCGTCTGATCTTGATATCTGGTACCAAAGTCCCATTTGTCTAGCCTAGGTCGCCACAAAATAGACTTTTTATACAGGAATAAGCAAAAATCCACAATACGCTCCCTGAATTTCATCATTATCCCCAGTAACTGGTCCCCAATTTTCAGCTTGGATAAACTATTGACAAATCTCTGTGTTAGCTTCATTATAAATGGACAAGGTTACTCACTACTTCCTCCAAGCAATACACCCTGCCAATGTTTGCATTTAATTACTCCCTAATGAAAATTTTGAATGTCCACCTTCTTTCCCCCTTTAGTCTCAGATTTCTGCCTGCCTAAAGATATTTCTAACCAACTCCAAACTATCCAAAACCTGCACTACTCCCAGAAGAGATTGAGCAGAAGAAATCTCTTTAATGTAAGGCACCAACTCCTCGCACTGAAACCACCAAAACTCATATAAAAAATATAAATAAAAAGAAAACTAGAGAGAACGGACCCACAATCCATTAACCCTCAAATATGTCTCAAGAAATCATTCGCAAGGTGTCCAGATATGCACATGGAGAGTCCTCCACCCACAGACAATCAAATGTGACTTGCTCAACACTGGATCAGTCTGAAGATTGAACCATGTAAAATCTTCCCATCGCCGCTGTTGGTTGACCAATGAGCCCATGGCCGTAAATAAATCACTGAACTCCCTCATAAAACATTAAATGCATTTCATATCATGAAGATGATTTTAAATTTTCCTACAGTAACAAGAGTAGTAATCCAACTTATTTCCTAATACTTCTTTCATGAACATTAAATGTTTCTTTTCTACTATTATTTTAATGATTCCAAACCAATAGCAATGCAACTTAAATAATGGATAAGGTAGAGAACTCCAATGGTAAGTTACAACATCGAAATTTGACATCCCTAGTTTATCTTCACTTAATGCAACAAGGTAAACTACAAGCAATAGCTACAATGAATAACAAGTAAAAAAAAAGGCCTAAATTCATGTGAAAGTCGAAGAAATGGAAGAGGATCATATACTCTTATGCAGGGAAATTGACTTTGCTTCATGTGGATCCCCTAATGTTTGGGAAGCTTGCTTGTTGGTCTTTGTTCTTTGCTTTGTTCTTCTTGGATGCCGCTTGTTAGGATTTCTTTCTTTGCTTGTATAACCAACTTCTCCTCCTTTTGGTGCGAATGCATTTTTGCAATAATAAATTCTCTTCATTTATTTTTTGGGTGAAGTTGTTTGTCAGGAAGGTTTCGCCAATGATCCCTTCCTTACATACATGCATACAGTTGCATGTGTGTGTGCATGCATGCGTACATACATAAATAAATATACATGAGAGCATGTACATTAGTGCATACATAATTACATATAGATATACATAGACATAATATCGTCAGATCAGTGAACCTAAGATATACACATCCGGACTAGCCCTGATACATGTAATGGAGGGCAGAATAGATCCTCGTATTTACAGTCTAGGGAACTTGGTGAAAGAATCAGAAGGTCTTCAGATACAACAAAGAAGTACTTGCTGCACCAGTGCTGATAATCATTAAAGGTTATCTCATTTCAGTGGCTTCCTTCAAAGAATACAAAACGCATTTTATTTCAGAAGTTTGTTTATAGACCGTTGTCCATATTTCTTGTGCACAGATTTTTGTTAAAAGAATACACACATAAATTGGTTGTAAAAGTTCCTTAAACGCCAAACATTCTAGAATTTCGTTTGCAGCCTTCCACAATTGTAATCACCTAAGATGTCCCCATGGTTGCCTTTATGCTATTAAGCATGCCAGTAAGGTAAGATCCCTAAAGTAACTTTTAGCCTACTTGCTTCGAGATTGATAATATGCTATAATCCCTTTAATTATTTATCTCCGATTCGTTTGGGAAATGTGGGTGAAGTGTTTTAGATTCGCGATTTTGTCACGTGATTTGAGGTTTAAAAAAAATTAAAAAATTAAATGCTTTACAACAAAAGAGGAGTGCTTGACAACAAAATTAAACCATGTTTTATCACTCTCTCTACTCTACCGACTACTGTACTGAGTGCTCTCTGTCTCTCTCTGTAAACTTCAGATTTCAGACTCCTTTTCACAATTCACACCAACCAAATAAGCCGATTGGGGTTTTGGTTTCACTAATCTCAGGTACGTTTTCTTCTTCAAGGATTGATTGGTTGATGGTAGCTCAATGATGATGAAGATGAATCCGTTTGTTTTGGGGTTTTTTGAGATTTTTTTTACTGATTGAGGAAGCTTATGAAAAGGGGAAGGGGATTTTTTATTTATTGAGTTAAAGACCCATTTTGTGAAGTGTGGATTAATTGATTTTAGACCTAGTAATGGGGTTTTAATTCTCCAAGTCTCCAACTCTCAAGTAGCTTTATCTACCCAAATTTCTTTGGCTTCAATGGGGTTTTGATTCTAGACCTAGTAATGGGGTTTTAATTCATAAACAACACTACTTTGTAGTTTGTAGTTTGTTGTTTGTAGTAGTATATCTATGCTTGTCTCTATAACCACTATTCCCCAAATTCATTAATAACATTAGCTTATTGCCTTGTAGTTGTACACTTGTGCTAATGAACTAATATCATTAAGTCCTTATTCTTTGTTGTATCCCTTACCCATACAATTTTAGTTGAGAAACAGTGTTACACAATGAGAAACACAATGATTCTTGCTTTGTTTGTTTTGCGACCTTACAATTTATTTATTGATCATCTATGTGAGCTTATATAAACAATATTTTTCATTTGATATTTGTAGGCATCATGAGTGTCATTGGCAGAGGTTTGTGACTCGATATTGATGACCAAGAAATGCAAGAGGAGGAGCATCTTCTTAATAACGATGGTTGCGGAGTTATAAATAATAAAGAAGTCGAATTTATTTTTAAAGAAGATGACGATGAATATCATGAAGAAGAAAATCGTGACCATGCGGAAGATGTGGAAAATCAGCCCATAAATGTTGCAGCTACATTGTGGAGGCATGTTGTGAAAGGGCAAAAATGTGGAAGTGGGCACGAAGGCTCTCGTGTATTCAAGTGCAAGCATTGCAAAAATATTTATCATGGAACATACACACGAGTTTTTGCTCATCTTATGGGGTAGCAAGAAAGGGCAAAGTGCAGGAATTGCTTATTGTTCTGTCATTAAAGCGGACAAAAATAAGCAAAAAGATTTAAAACAACAAGTAGAAAGAGCTGAAACTGCAGAAGGTGATGTACCATATGGGCAGCCGTTAAAGAGATCAAGGATATCGGGTTCTTCCACCCAATCTTTATTGAGTTCTAAAGCTCAGGAGGGGCCACTTGCAAGATCATTTAAGGCACAAAAAAGAGAAGAAGTGGATAGTAAGGTGATGAAGTTTCTTTGTGCAAATGGGGTACCATTTAATGTGTTGCGTTCACCTTCATGACATGACATGGTTAGTGCAATACAAGAGTCCAGGTTATGACAAAGCAAGAACCGTGTTACTTGACAATGAGAAGGAAAGAATAAAAAGATCATTATCAAGTGTGATGGAGACTTGGGAAACTCATGGAGTTTCAATAGTGTCAGATGGATGGTCAAATATCAACGTCAAAGCCCTTAATTAATGTTTTGGCGGGGAATGCATTTGGATCAATGTTTTCATACGCTAGCGATTTTTTTGGTACGGAGAAAACTGGAGAGAACATTGAGCACTTTCTATTGGATGTTACCAAGGAAGTTGGGCCATTTAACGTTTTGCAGGTGTTAACAGATAATGCAAAGAATTGTGTAAATGCGGGAAAAGAGGTAGAAGCGATATATCTTCATATATCTTGGTCATCTTGTGTGATTCATGTTCTCAATTTGATATGCAAAGATTTTGCGAAATCTATTGACTGGTTTGAGGATATGCTTTGGCTATTTTCAAAACCCATTCAAAGCTAGAGTTGTTAAAAGTAGCTGAAACAAGATTTGCTTCACATTATATAGAGTTAAGACGTCTTTTGCAAGTAAGGGAAGCATTACGAACTACAGTTGTTAACGATGCATGGAGATCTTGGATAAAATCATCAAATAGAAAAACAAGGAGGACAGGTGAGGAAATACAAGAGTATGTGATGTCGGCGGAATTTTGGAAAACGGTACAAGTTATTGTTGATATGACAACACCAGTTTATAAAATGATAAGATTTGCAGATCAAGAGGGACCATTAATAGGTGAAGTGTTCGAGGGGATGGACAACATGCTCGGAGAGATTAGAGATGTGATGAAGGCAAAGGCATTGGAAATTGACTTGCAAACCAAAGTTCAAGAAATTATAACTTCAAGATGGGATATGATGAACATACGATTTCATTGTCTCGCACATGCTCCCAATCCAAAGAATTATGATGAGTCCTCTCTTCAACTTTCAGCTCCAGGAGAAAGAAAACGAAAAACACCAGGTACTTAATTTCACCATTTAATTTATATGTTGGCATAGATCCAATGCATGATGTAGATAGTCATTCTTCTATTTTTACTTGATACATAGATCCAGTATCTGGAGTCAGCTATCTTAATAATCTTTTTGATGTTCTGTGAATAGAATCATTGCAGAAATTTAACGATAACTTGATGTAGCTAAACTCTCCAATTCACTTCAGGTACTGACATAAGGAAGAAAGAAATAAATTAAACATGAAGTCATTGATAACCCCTTATAAATGACTACAAAACCCGTTATGCCATAGTAGGTTTTTCCATTGAGATTTGTTGTCGTAACCATGGTTTGAAGTTTTATATATCATCTCATATGGTTAGATATGAATGTTGTACAAGACATTTATTTGAAGTTTTATATATCATCTCATATGGTTAGATCTGAATGTTGTACAAGACTCTTAGTCTCTTTATTCTCTATATATTATCTGATTCATCTCATATGGTTAGATGACTTAGATCTCAGTGTTGTCGAATTTTGATATTTCTTATATAAGTTCTGTTGCGATTCCATATTTCTTGGATTTTCTATTCCAGTCCATTCGATCGAGTATTAGATGTGGTATGATTGTTCTGCTTGTGAATCCTTCTTCCAATAATCACTAGTTACTATTAGCATTCTAACCTTAATGCATGTATTTCTTTTTAAGCTCATAGCTTAATTAAAGTATTTTTTGTAGATCAAGATAACATTATATTGGATGTCGCGGTTGATGCTATTTACAAAATATGTCAAGACAACCAGTTAGGTGATACTTTGAGGTTACAGCTTATGAGCTTTATGTTGAAAAAAGGGAGATTTTCAAGTGATACGGTAAAAAGGGATTTAAAAAATCCCAACATTAATGTTTTGGAATGGTGGCGTTATCATGGAGGAGATACACCGGAGTTGCATTCATTGGCTATTCGAGTTCTTTCCCAACCAATTACTGCGGCATCTGCTGAAAGAATATGGAGCTCATATAGTTACATCCATAATGTGAAGAGAAACAGGTTGAATGAAGATAGAGCAAACAAATTGGTTTATATCCACTCGAATTTACGTTTGCTCTCGCGGTTTGAAAAAAGTTACAAAAACAGACCTTATAGAAAGTGGGATATAAATCCAGAAATTTTGTGCATTGATGACTCAGTGGAGCACCTTGAAGATATGAGGTGGCAATTCTTAGAAGAAGATGAAGGAACTCAAGGTATGATATTGGTATCGAATTATAAATTTCTATTTTAATTAATATTTGTAAATAGTGAAATAAACTAGTGATGAAAATATAAGATAGAAAAGTTATAACTTTCTTATGCATTTAAAATGAAGGTACAATATGGGGGAGAAGCCAAATTGGACAAACACAATCTCTCTCAATCTCTCTCAATCTCGAAGACATGGTGGCCAAGAAGTGATAATGCGAGATCGTAGTAGTTTAACTTGTTAGGTTCAAGAGTAAAACATTAACTTGAATTGTCTAACTTTTCTTTTTTGGTTTTTTTGTAGTTTGAAGTTTGAACTTATAACTCTGGATATTTGGATGTATTTTGGGTTTTGTGAAGATATTTGGATGTATTTTGGGTTTTGTGAAGATAAGTAGTGTGATGTGGGAACTGTGAATACCACTTTTTGTATCAATATATTTGGAATCTTAGACAATATTTTTTTGGTGGTACTACATTTAAAGTTTGATTGTAGTTAGTATTATTCGCATTTTAGCACTTTTCTCGTTTCCCACTTCGCTTTTTTTAACGCTTCGTCCTCGCTTTCCACTTCGCTTCTTTTAACGCTTTGTACTCGTTTCCCACTTCGCTTCAGATTCCGCTTCATTTGTCGCATCATACTTGTATTCGTTTCCCGTTTCCCGAATCGCATAAGAAAAATATTGGACGTTTCCCGTTTCTGTTTCACGTATCGTTTCCCGTACCCGCTTCACTTTCAAGTAACATAGCCCGCGGGCAATACTTTTGAAGTTACTTACCCGCTACTTGCTCTTGAGTTTACCCTTGGCCTCTAGTCTCTAAAGCATTAATCGCTATCTTTTGCATCAAAAAATAAAAATGCCAATTTCTAGCTCGATGGAAGCAGATACACTTATGCCCAAATTCGGAAGGGTGCAAGAGTATGGTCGTAGTGAAGTAAAATCATCCTTATATATATGAACTCTTAGTTATCCTACCCTACTTAATTGACTGCTAATTAGATTTAGCTACCCAGCCTTGTAATAACCCTCGTAACTAAATCACATTCCTTATTCAAAAAAATATCCCTTCATTCACATTCCCATATTCGTCTTCCTACAACCGAACATAATCGTACTTGTTGACCTTTATGCAAATATTACTCACTAGTCGTAGCCATTACTTTTGGAACTTGATTAGTGCGATCTCAACTACTTTAGAGTTCTAGTCGGTTGGAAGAACTTCTTGCGGGGTTTTCACTTATTTAATATATTTTTTTTTAATCATGTTAGTACTTTCCGATGTAGTTATGTATCCACAAAAGGGGTGGAATTCACTTTAATTTCATTCGCGATATTTAATCATCTGCTTACTACTTTTTTGTGAATAGAGGTGTACTTTTTATTACGTTCTTTTGTGGTATGTCTGTTGGGGTCATCTCCGGGATGACTTGTTAGGCCTCATGCATGTATAAGGCATAAGAGGTCGGGCATGTTGAAGACGGTCCTTAACAGATGTAGTACAACAACAGAACATAATGAAAAGTACACCTATAATTCACATCAGAAACATATATCTCGAAAGAAATCAAAGTACAAATTATTTGTAACTAAAGAAATAACTGGAAATCCTTCCAACGATTTCGTGAATCAACAAGAACTCTAGAATGGTTGAGTTTTGACCAAAAAAACTACCAAAATCAACAGCAACGTTTCATGTTCTCTTGGGAAAAAATTGTGCAAATGCCAAGCAAATACAATTATCCCTGGTCATAGAGGTGGTACACTAAGGTTATCATAGATAAGAACACAAATATGAATATCAATCTGGGAGTGCATGATTGAACGAAAATTTTATGAGATTGAGGAATGTGATATGATATAAAGTTTATTGTTGACACCAACTAATGGTTAAAGTGCAAATACTGCAATTGACTAGGTGTGGTAAACTAGTTTGGCGAAAAGATCAAGCCAGGAATTAGCAGATTACTTTGCCCATGGGAAAGATCAATAGCAAGTAGTTGGTACGTAACTATAAAATCTTATCCTACAGCAAACCTCAAAACAAGTTGGAAAATACTTCATGATCTTAGCTCATGTGCATGCTTAAGGGAATGAAGTCAATCAATGACGGGAATATATTAGGGAAGTACAACCCGGGAAAACCAAAAGCAGTTACCACAATCATTCTGGTTTATGGAACTCGAACCAGTAACAGCCTAGCTCCCCAATATGCACATTTATGCAAAAATGTATAATATGCATAATGATATTTATGAATAATCTCAGAAGGACGGGGTCACGGGGCCATGAAAAGCCCCTGATTCACACCAATCATTTGCCACACGCATCTTTAAAGACTAATGATTTTTTCCCCGCAAAGATCGTTAAAGTAATGACAACTTTAGAAGGGTTATTTTGTAGATATTGTTATTGAGCTTAATCCCAAGGGGCATTTTCTAGTAAAAATAATAAGTAAAGGGTTAAAATTTAAAATTTGAGATTTAGCCTCAATAATTAGTGAGGCGTAAGCCTTAGTACGAAAACCTTTACGAGGCGGTTCGGAGGACACTAACAAAAAATTCTTCAATCCCCTTTAATGATGAACATCTCTCCAGGGGACACATCACGATGGTCTCTCACGCAAACAAACCTCAAATCTTGCTCGTTTGCAAAAGAATTTTAACCACTAAGGTTTCTTATCCGTCGGTTATAACTAATCACTAATAAGCACAAATTACCAGATTGATTGTTTAATCTTAGTATTATTAAGCTTCTACAAGATCACAGAGTATTTTAGTGAGTCTCTTATTTAAAAGGGATACTCCATATTTGCTGCATAGCAAGATTAGAAATGCAGCGAATTTAGTAAGTAGTGTCTTCATTTTTTTCCTTTTACAAGAGTAATACTCCTCTACTGCTAGAGATTATTATTGATAAATTAAATAAATTCCAAGTTTTTTAATGGATATAAATTCTTATTACTATGGTGACTTCAATTCGTTGCTTGCCCTAAATTATTCTCAGCATTATGTACATTGTTTTAGAACTAGAAAAACTGTACCATATAAGCAACCATGGGTTCTTTTTCTCACTTCCATCGTGATATAATAACTGATGTCAATCTCACATCCAAATCCATTACATGTCCATATATACCCAAACTTTTATTCCAGAAACCTTAGATTTTCCAACCTATTTGTATCATGTGTTAACCTCAACAATTTTATGTCATCTACTGGGAAACATATTCATGGATAAGTTTGAATTCCCATTAAAATCATACCTATACATACTTAAAATAAGGAAGGAATAATCATGGCCGATGATCTTTCAATAAACTATGCTATAGAGAGAGAGAAAGAACTTGTGTCAAACTGTCAATGGATATAATATATTATTCATAGTGATACTCACAAAAGAATGATCAATTACAATATCAGATAGCACATGGACTACATAGCACTAAACTCTACTAAAAAAAATAACCACACTAACAATCCAGATGCATGGGTAGGTCATGAGCGGCTTGATATTTAACGTGAGATAATAAGTTAGTACCAACACACAATTACTCTATCATGGAAAAGAAGATGATTACAGACTTGTTGAGAACAGACTTGTTGAGAACAGGGATGGCAATAGGGCGGATTTGGGGCGGGGGAGCCAATACCATCCCCATCCCCGCCCCCATACCCGTTTAAGTTAAATGGGGATCCCCGAAACCGCCCCACCTTGCAAAACTTAATCCCAGGCCCGCCCCATCCCCGCCTCATTTAACTAATGAAACAAAAAAAAATCCCATTTTTTTTAGTGCCACTAAGTCTCTCTATAAACACTTTTCATGTCAAAAGGATATCTGTCTGTAAAAATAGTTTAGCCCAAATGTCACAAGCAAAAAATACAGTCCAAGAGAATCCGAGAGGTACTTTCTTGAGTCTCTCTATAATGTCACAAGCAAAAAAACTGTTTACATATACAAAGAGAAGAATTCAGAATTTGATGCAGCATAAGTCTGTCTTGAGTTGCCAATTGCTAATATCCCAGCCTGCCAAAGGATACAACTCTTACCTAGGCACTACATATCTAACTGCTTTTAATATATCTTCTTCCATCTCAAAGTCATTTCTGAACACTCTATTGTTCATAAATTTAGGTCTGCATGAGTACCAACAACTTATGAACACTACATATCTAGCTGAAATTTAGGTCTACAAATTAAGATACCACTAATATAAACCCTCAAACACAAGAAAATGAAACTTCCCAACGAGCATGAAAGCCTCACCATGAGACTTGTTTGAAAGAAACGACGCAGGATCTCCATCACTCAAAATGCATCTCGCTCTATACAACTCTTTATCCAACTTCACATAAAAACCAACCCAATCACTAAAACTACATTCCAAACAAAGGGTAAAACCCAAATTAAGCAAATACTACATTCTCGGCTTCTTTTCGATCAAAACTCCCTCGCTTCACTGCAGAATCAATCGAACCATGGAGCTTCTGAATACTAGAATTGATAGCTACATCTCGTTGTCGAACAAATTGTTCTTCATTTGTAATTCTGGAGATGAATGATGAAGCTGAATCCTGCAATTCTTTTGCTAAATTTGCTACTCGAGCAACTTCTTTCCTAAATCTCTCTTGTGAGTTCTTCCCCAAATCCGTCTGAATTGAGAGCATACCAACTGGTGAGAAGAATTGGTGAGAAGAATTGCATACACTTTCACTCAATTTAGAGGTTGAGAGATTGTTGGGTTTGGCCGTTTGGGGAGAGATAGAGGTTGAGAGACAGAGACTTCCCTTCACTTTCACTCAATTCAGAAGACCTCCTTCCCTTAACCTTAACTCAATTTAGAGCATACCAATTGGTGAGAAGAATTGTTGGGTTTGGCCGTTTGAGAGAGACAGAGGTTGAGAGAAGAATGGAGTTAGTTAGGGTTTGTTTTCCTAATTCTTCTATATATATAAAGGGTAAAAGTGTAAATGTATTAAGAGGTATTATATGGGGCGGGGCGGATAAGGATTTGTTTTCACCAATCCCAAATCCGCTCCGATCCCCGAGGGATTTATACAGACTCAAACCCGCCCCCATACCCGATATAGTCATCCCAAATCCTCTTCAATCGGGGCGGGGCAAATTGCCAACCCTAGTTGAGAATTGGACAAGAGAAACAAGAGCCCATTTGTCGCTTTAAACGTAATTGCAGAGGAGAATTGGGTCTCCCACGACACTCTCGAGATTGGGAGTGAAAGAGGTGGTTGGCTAGATTTTTTTTAATAAAATGGTGGCTCTATGGAAATCCTACTCGATATATAAAATAAGTATAAGTATATAAGTGTATATGTGTGCAGGTGTGTATATGCTGAAAAAAGCACGGTTCACTACAGGATTGAGGTTTCAATTAATTCTTACTACAAACAGTATGATTCACTACGTCTATGATCTTTAATGTGTGGTGACATAGATGTGAATAGATCAAAAAACAATATGAGAAATGAATAATTATGAATACGTTGAGGAAGTAAAGGAGATAAGCACTAGATTAGGTAACTTACACGTCGAGGCTCCTTGTGGATAACTCTAATTTCTTTGAAGCCAATAAAAGGACGGAACAGATCTTTAGTTAGATGTCAAGGATTAAACACGAGAACTAGTGCAAATGTGTACAAGACAGAAATTGTTTGAGAATTCAAAGGATACGACCTACTTCTCTTCTGGTACAATCAGCAGGAAGCCCATTAATAAAAAGAATGTTTGACTCCTCAGTTAAAAGACCATTAACTTTTCTTAATGAGCCAGGCGTTTCATTAAGAATGTCTGAAATACCTGGACTGATACCAGGAGCAACATCCTGTCTTTGGCTAATCAAAGCCGAGTCTTCTAAAGAAGTTGGAAACCCATGTATGTTCAGCCCAGATGTCAATCCTCCAAGTCCTGAAGCAGGACGCCCGCCAATTCCTCCAATATCATCTAAACCATAACCTCCAGGTCGTAATGGTAAAACCTGATATTAGCACCAAAATTCCCATTTGTCTATTAAGCAATTGTCATAAAACTAAGGAGAAATAAGAAATGACAACACAAAAGTATTTGCAGAGTGACAGTAGTACCGGTTTCTGCAAATATTCTGGAGGAACCCCACGCAAATCATTATGAGATTGCAAAAAAGAAGCTTCAGCGGCAAAATAACCAGGAAAGCTGGATCTGGCAATATTTTCTGTTACATAAGAACAATTAAACTTGTCTTTTAATAAATAACCAATTAAACTGTTTGCATAAGAACAATGAAAAGTAAACATGATGTACGTCAAAAGATTGGCGTTGATGGAAAGAAATTCTATGAAAAAGAATGCAGAAATACAATAAGCAGTATTTAGTAATTATGGCTAGACCTGTCTACCAACAAGTGATCCTTGCATTGAGCTTCCTCATTGAATAAAGCAACGGACAGTGATACCTTAGTATTTAAGACAAAGTGACTAACTACACATTCCAACAGAAAATGGGGCCTACGGAAATATGCTACCTGGAGTGGGCTATGACAGGAGATTTCCTATTCGATTCCATCACTCTTACACTCTTGACAGGAATTCATTACCCTACACAAATTGAGTAATACGACAAAGTGACTAACTATCTAGGTCAAAAATTTAGTTGCCATGTCAAAGTTGTCATATATTTTGGTCCCAATGTAATGCATGGATGTTTGCACTTTCCGGGCACACATGGGCTTTAGTAGCAAGATAACCCCTCATAGTTGCGGCTTATCACAAGAGATGTTTGCATCTCTGAAGCTCCCATTTGGTCGAGTATTTGGATTAATCTTTTCACAGAATATGTGTTTACTTTAGTTCATGCTAATGGTGTTATGGAGCTCCTGTTGAATTGGACCTCGCAAAATCTCTCTCGAAGGGAAAAGGTTTTGGTGGTTGCTTCCTTTTGCAGTGCTTGCCTGATTTGGCTAGAGAGGAATGCAAGAAAAGAGCATGTATTATTGTGCTCCTTCTAATGGAAAAATGAAGATGAGGATATCCCACACGTACATGTCATGGACATTCCGTTCTTGTAAATCTTAAATAAGAAAGGTTTATATTCATACAAAAACCAAAAAAACCCAATTATAATCACAGCATATCATCGAAATGAATTGAGACACGCCGTTTAATTTGAGTTCGTTAGTAGTGAGTCCAGTGACAGGGGGCATAGATGACTTCATTATATACCTAAACAGTAAGCTTGAGAATGGCACATTACTTTGGTGAAAATTTTCTTCTTTTATAGTTGATAGTATTTTTGTCAGAATTTGGATGAACTTGCGGAAATCAAGTCAAAATAATTACATTTCCTGGAGCGGACCGTGAATCCCAGTTATCAAAATAGGGTTTTTTAATGTTTAGGTGTATCATACCATACTAAGCTCATTAATTCAAAACACACATCAAATTCTATAGTCTATGTAGCCAAATTTAGCTTAGGATAACTTAAAATTGCAATGTGAAGATCGTTCTAGGGCTAATTGGAAACTATTAAACTCTATTATTATGCACTAATTTATCAAATTACAGCAAAGATTGAATAAAATTAGAAGAAATTAGGGTTTGGGCAGAGAGAGAAGACCTCTTTCTGGAGCAGGAGCAGTAGCTGCAGGTAGGTATCTCCAGTAAGGATCGCCCATGTTTAACCGAGTTGAGCTTTTGATAGGACTAGAAGGAGTAGTTCTTGTTTATGAGTTGTGTTTTTTGGACTGTCTATTCTGGGACCTTCGAGCATTTCCAGCAATGTGATGCGTGGTGCTGGGGCTTGAGCTTAACAACTTTTAGATGCCCTCAAAGGGGGATTTCAAGTATGGGGCTTGAGCTTAACAACTTTTAGATGCCCTCAAAGGGGGATTTCAAGTATGAAAACCTCGAGCTCTCCATGACGAGTTGGAGCACCAGCTGGGCCTGTTGGAGATGGTCTTCACTTAATTATCTCTACGACTTCCACTAGTCCGAACTCGGGTTAGCCTTTAATTTCACATATTTATCTTGAGGATAATATGGATTGATTGTTTAACACTTGGCTCACCAAGACCTGAAAATTTAATTGTTCTATGTATTATTTAATGTACTACACCTTCTGTTCCTCACCAGTGGAGACTGACCTTCAATCGCTCCCACCTACACCATCTCTTGAGGTTGTTTGGTCTTGATCTACGTAGGTAAGAATGTTTCTCAACAAAAAAAATTCAGTTTTAATTGTCATTTTTTATAAACTTTTTGTTAACTGGATTTCTAGTGTCTCAAACTAAACATGTTTAACAATTCAAGTCCGACTGAAAAGATTTTATGCATACTTGTGCACTTAATGCAAATCTCATCAGATTGGTCTCTAACCATTTCTTTGAAAACGAAATAACCTTATCTTAGAAGAGGTAGGGATTAAGATTAGCAACCAGATGCAGCAAACAAAATCCAAAAGCCAGTGGTAAATGGTTCATGGTTCAGGAATCATGATCTTTTCTTGAATGGAACCAGTTCTGCTAACATTGAGTCAGTGACCAACAAAAAATTTCCTGCTTGGGACGGAAGGAAACCAAATCTACTCAAAGGAGCTGCCTAATTTATTCATGTTCTCTGTTTGAACCTTGGTGTCTCATCTAAAAAAACTCAGCACTTTCACTGTTAGTGATTTTTTCACCATCCTGATTGACCACAACAATCTCAAATCAGCCTTGAATTCAACTCGAAACTCCCCTCCGTACCAAGTAAACACAACAACAAATAATATCACTTCCTGAAGAAGAAGAAAATCCAAGCTAAACAATTTCAGGAGAAAATCTGAAAACAAACAGACATTATTGATAACTTACCATTCTATCTACAGGATTTCAGAACTTGGAAATCTTGCATAATGCAGAAAGAAACTACACAAGTACATCAATACTCTTATATACAATACCCAAAGGATATGTGGTACAAAAAGGTAACAACACACATGTGATGCAATAATCTGCAGCCAAATATACCTTTGTTATAATCAGCAACAATAAGTCAATAACATCCACAACAATATCAATATTGCTAAATGGCAGGAAATCTAGTATTCATATTGCTACTATAAATCACTTGAGCACAACAATTATGACATGTAAAGTGCATAAAACCAATAGAAAATGTAATAAATAACAATCCAGCAATGTTATTTTCAAACTTTTCAACGTGAGACTTGCGCATAATTGCACAGGATAGCAGTACTCATAGCAGAGAAAAAGTATATAGTAAACTAAATTATCACAAGCATCTTGACAAAACTACTCTGGTAGATATAATAAAACAAGATTACGAAGGCAAACCCATAAATTCTAGTTGTCAAGTAAAAGGCAGACTGAAAGCTCCAGAAGTGGAGCTTAAAATAACATAAAACCCAAATAAATAAATAAGGCATTCCAGTAATGCAGGTTTAACTCAAATCCTCTATGATGTAATTGACATACTTGCACTTGCTTTGTTGAGACCTAGCCACAATATTCCCCAACTTTATAGTCCAAATAAAGCACACTTCAAGAGACCCAGCAACCCTTAAGACTGACTCAAGACACTTGGACAGACCCATACACCCTAAGACGGACTCGAGACGCTTCCACCAAACCATTGGTTCAACTCATAAGTATTTTGGTGTTTGCAAAATATGTGAAGAGATAGGTCTAGCACCTACTTGCTTTCTTGCTTGGCTTCTTCTTCCTTTTTCTCCACCTCCTTCTCCTCGGAAGCTGCAGGTACAGCTTTTTCCTTTTCTTCCACCTTCTCTTCAGAGGCAGCAGGCACATCCTCTTTCTTGGAGGCTGCATCTTCTTCTGGTTCATTTACAGTCAATTTTTCAATAAGATCAGCAGCAGTAGTATCTTCATTGCTTTTTTCAGCTTTATTCTCTTGTGGTTTAGCAACAAGTTCCACCATTTCTTTGAACTTTTTGCAGTCTGATACATAAATAAAAATTGTTAAACAAGGATAAGATGTTTGAATGGATCTGGAACACAAAATACATAGAATTTTCAATCATGACTGTATGAAATCATATTGTCTGTATATGTAAGTAAAGGCTGAAACCAGGACACGATGCCCCCACATAATGTTTCTTATTAGATCGCGGAATGGATTTACCTATTGGTAATGGTGGCATTGACTATGGAATGGAGTTGGTAAGGATCCGTATACATCCATTTATGAATAACAATTAATCTGCTGTAGGATGATTATGGAATGTGTGGTTTAGGATCATGGATTGTATTATATTAACAGTGAAGGAAGTGAACTTAAAGGAACCCGTTTCTCGTTGGAAATGGGTATCCTTACAAGTTCACAATATTCATGAAAATGTTTACATCTACTTTGCTAAAAATCATGGAGCAAAATACTGTAACTTTAGACACAATCCAATATAAGATCCAAATAAGATAAGGAGCCTATTTTTCAATTCCTTTCAGGGTTTAAAGCTGTGGACAGGTTAATAGTCTGGACGGGTTAATTGTCTTACAGAGATCATGTGTAAGTAGGTGTCTGATCATCAATCTTACGAAAACTGATTGTGCACAAGTAAGGTGGTGGGCAGCGTATAACACTGTGTACAGGATGAATAATATGTGTGCTCTGTTGCAGAGTATAAATACAAAGTGGAAAGGCTTTCAATAATTATTGCATTGTATCATAATTGTCCCCATCATTGTATCATAGTTGGCATAAGGTTTTGATAGAAATTACAATTGCGTACTTCAAAAAATAGTGCCTGATCCTGTTATCTCGCTACACTAATTTGTGCAAAACATTCATATATAAAGGATTTTAATAGCTAACTTAATCAAACATGGATGTGAGCGCCCAAGTTTATTTTGTACCTAGCATGTATCACTAGTTGAATATGTTATGCTTATGGCTGTGATCTGAAATAACACGTTACCTTGCATCTGTGTTTGTGTTGTGGCTGCCAATAGATGTTTTGTGCTATAGCATGTATAAGTCATTGATAATGTCATGTTTGTAACTGTGGTGACCTAAGTAAGTTATCCTAAGTTTATTTTGGGCCTGCAACTTTTTCCCAATCTTCCAATTTATTCTAAAATCCGATCCGATTTTCTCAATTTTGGAACCCTATTTTACGTTTCCGATTTCCGATTTTTCTATCGGAATCGGATAGTTTTTGTCATTCCAATTTTCTGAAATTTTTGATCTGATAAGTCCAAATAACATCCGATCCGATTTAATCCGAACTTCCCTACTTTCAACTTGAGAGAGTTTGGACTAAAACCTCAAACAAAACATACTTCATCTAGGTCTGCCTACATTCATCTAGGTCAGCTTCCATTTCTTTTCCCTCTCTGCAAGGGCTCTCTCTCTCCACCAGTGGAACCTCACTCTCATTTTCCTTTTAAGGTAAGAATCTCTCTCTCTCTCCTCTCTCTCTCTCTCTCTCTAGAACTCTTAAAGCCATGGTGGGGGTGAGACATGGTCAGATGGTGTTCAGTTGGTCTCACAGGATTATACTTTTGTGTTTAAGTAATAGTGGGTGGTTGTTTTTTTATTTCTCTTCATCTATCTCTAAAGAAGCTGTCATAGATATTTGGTGATGTTTTTGTCTTAAAGTAGATTACTTAAACTTGTGAAATGATGTTTTATTTTGTAAACTTTATAATTTGGACAATATTTATTTCTAAGTTGTTATCATTTGACTTGTATACCAAAGTTTCTATGATGGTATCCTTTATTATCACTTGTTTAATAATATGCAATAACAATATCCTGCCAAATACAAAATTTTGATTTTCCGAATTCTTTTCCGATTTTATCAAGATATCTAAAATTTCCAAAAAAAAATCAAAATTTTCGGAATTCCAAATTTTCCAATAAATCCGATTATTTGGGATTCGGATCTATTTTTGTTTTTCCGAAAAAAATCGGATCAAAACGGATTTTACTTTTCGAAAAAAAATTCGATCCCCCCCCCCATTTCCGATCCAAAAATAGACCTAGTTTATTTATATTGTGTATGTGGTTTAGTTGGGTCTAAGTATACAGATATCTATTTTTATATTGTGCTCGTGATAAGCTGTATGCATTGGGGGTCGTGTGACCCTAATAAGTAGCTAATATATGTTGCATCTAGCTCATAATTAGTTCAATTTTGCACTATAGCTTTCTCGTGGTATGTATAAATTCACATTCAGTATTATCTTTCATCTCCTGCCTAAGAATGGCAGGTAGATTTATTTTATTTTCAATATTTATCTAGCGTAAGTTAAGTGTATACTGCGTGCATACTTCAGCTATATAGAAGCATTAAATAAACATATTAGGATAGCTGTATGCTTATCTAAAGGATTAAATGGCATCAAACCGAAAGTTAATCACCAATGAATCTAGTTTATGAGTAACACTAGGAAGAATATTACAATTATGGTGGCGCTCAGAGAAACAAAGGATGGGTCTCTAAATAAGTAAACTTATATCAATATGGATATCAATATAAGTAAGATTTCGTAACAAATACTCACTCTCAATTGAGGCGAATCGAATGCAAAACAGTTCCTCCTTCAGTTCACCATCAGAGAAATCCGTTGCGTGCCAAACACACGATTTCTCATTCCCGGCGTGCTCCTGGATCGAAATCGATGGTAAAACTACAACCAAAACAAATCAAACCCAATACCAAATCAAATCAAAACAACTACAGATTCACCAAAAAAAAATCAAAAAATTTACCCAAATGGTTCGCGCAGATCTTAAGTGTCTTCGATTGCCTCATCACCAATCTCACCTTCCCAGATACCTTATGTTTCAACAACTTCACTGTTCCTGCACCTCTCTCCTTCCATTGATTCCCCTCCTTATCAAACCGATACAACTTAGCTTTCCTAAATCACTCAAAAGGGATAACAAAACAATCAGTGACTAACAAAACTCAAACCCTAAAAATCAAAATTAAGGTTTGATTCGATTGGATGTACTGACAGATCTAGAAGCGCGTATTCTTCTTCTTCACCAGTTGTAACAGCGACCGCTTCGAGTCTGATGATGGGGGCAATCTGGGCACCTGTATCTTCTTCTTCTCCTGCTGCAATTTCTGGGATCTCTGGATCAGCGAGCGCCATTAGAGATGACGTTTGAGAGAGAGAGAGAGAGAGAGAGAGAGAGGGGGGGTTTGGAGTGTAAGAAAAATGGAGGAGAGAGAGAGGTTTTTAGATCGGGACTATGGTAGTCTCTGTGTGTTTATATATTTAGGGTTTATGATTTGGTTATCTGATGCCAGTGGACGCATCTTCAATTGGCTTAATCCTCTAGAGAGTCTACAACTGTGCAAAAATATCTTTTGAGCAGCGCGAATTGAAATGGGGTTCTCATTTTGACCGATTGCAAACGCGTCTTGTTAAAATTAGGCATGTTTTCGGATCTGAATTGAGGGTAGTCGGGAATTTTTTCGATTTTTTCAGAAACGAAAAATCCTATCGGATTTTGTTTTCTTTGGATATCGGGAAAAAATTCGGAATTCAAAATTTTTCGGATATCTGGATAAATTCCGAAATTCCGAAATTTTGTATTTTACAGGAAATTGTCACTATATTAATGAAATTCCTAGACGCTTGAGACTAATCAATTTCGATTGTTTTAAGTCTAAATCATCAGGTCCTAATTCCTCTGAATTAATGGCCTAAGATAAACTTAAATCAAGTTAATCCAATTATCTAATGTCAAACAAGTAGTTGGAAATTAAAGAACCATGCAACGATTTTTAACCTTGTGGGAAAACCTTTATTAGGAGAAAAACCCACAGGTCGCTGTCGAATCCCCGACAACTAAACAATCCACTATATGAAAAAGAACTACAAGAATTTAATCACTTACAGACTCGATAAGCATCTCTCATGGTTATCTCTCTTCCAAGTAATCTTCTTGCAATCAATCCCACGTTCTCGCAACGCCTCGCTTCAATCTCTCGTCGAAGCTCCAAGTCTTGAATCGCTCAAGTTCTTCAATGCATGACTAGGGTTTCTTGATCAATAGATTGATTCAAGATTTGAGTGATTTGATTCTCTCTTGAATCACTCAATGAAGATCTCTTTTCACTCTCAAAAGCAAGCCCTTAAAAATATAGGTTTTCAAAAAGTAAATCCCAAAAAAATGTAAGTATGTCTTAAATAGTGAAACAGAAAACACGGGTTCTATTCGAATATGAACAATCCTATTCTAATAGGATCAAACTGGAAATCATGTTGAGGTGAGTTATTCGAATAGAAAAGAATCCTATTCGAATAGAAGGAATCTTTCCAAGCATTGAAATCACGCTGAGGTAAGTTATTCGAATAGACCAAAATCCTATTCGAATAGAAGAAATCTTTCCAAGCTTGAAATCACGCTGAGGTAAGTTATTCGAATAGACAGAATCCTATTCAAATAGAAGGAATCTTTCCATCTCTATTCGAATAGAAAATAGTCTATTCGAATAGAAGCTTTGTTTTCTAAAGGAAGACATTCTTACTAGTTTTTCATACTCTATAAAAGGCATAGGCTTGACTCTTTAGAATAAAGAGTTAGAAACCCACTTACCTGTTCAGAGTCAGGCTGTCCAGCTGTAGTCGCTCCTCGTGCACTCACTGACGCTGGATAACCACGAGAAAATGTTGACGCCTACTCTAGACACTAAATGAAGCAAACTCCAAAAAATAGATGTTTCAATCTCCCACTTTGTTTCATTTTGTGTCAAAACATGAACTAGGTAATCAAAGAAAAAATTACAGACACGATGGACTGACTCACTCACTGAACACCCATCCTTAAAAATATATCCACTGAAATCCCTACACACTTAACAAGATACATCAGGTAACCGTTCACATTCAAAATAGTGGATTCAGAGGACAAAAAAAACTTACCTGACTTACCTGTCAGGAACATTTCTCTCCCTTTTTGACACAGAGGAACAAAGGGTAAGTGAACACAAAGAGAGAATAATGAAATCATATCAAATATGCCAAATGAAATATAGTCACAAAAGATGGAAATATCGTGAAATATAAGAATAACAATATCATAAAACCATTAGAGCATCCATTAGAAAAGAAACTGTTAATACATAGCATATTCAAAAAATGACTTCCCAAAAAAAATACGCAGTAAAGATAGCATAGTCTGAAACAGTCACAAAGATGAGAAACACTAAGAAAAGAAAAAACAAAAGAAGACTGCTCGTCTAAGACTGCTCATCTCTATCTAGAGCTGGAAGACCACTGCTCAAAGCATCCATAGAAGTCTGAAGCCGACCAAGTGCATCCGTGAATATTTGAAACTGAGACTGGATCTGTGTCTCCATCCTAGTAAACCGAGTCTCTATGTAGGAGTGTAAAGCAGCTAAATCCAGTGGAACCAACTCAGTAGGAGCAGAAGCAAAAGGGTCATGTAAATCGGTAGGAGTAGTCCTAGAAGTAGAAAGTCTCGCAGCTCGCCTAGCAGGTATAGACTCAGTCCCCGAGTCCGCTGTATCTCCTTCGGTCTTTGACTCTGAAACTGGAATCATATGCTTTCTGTTCTTCTCCCAATACCGAGAGTTAATCACTTTTTTTTCATTAATTTCCTCATCAGGACGAATCACATAACCCAAATCAGTCAAAATCTGAGCGATGAACCTGCTGTAAGGCAAAGGACGAGTCTGGTTGTCTGGGTTTACCGTGGCAAACATCTCATGTAGGATAATTAGAACCAAATCAACGCTGATCCCTTTAGCATAAAGATACACTAAATAAATCATATTGCCCACGAGAACATTCTTATTCCCCAGTTAGGGAATGATGTTCCTGTGAGCCACCATATGGAAGAGACAAAGTGTTGGGCTCACGTTCTTGCGTTTCAGATATGTACCTTTCTTCCTTCCCGAAACAATAAGCTCCTCCTCCATCACCTCCTTGGGTGGAAACTCTGAAAGAACCGGAGGCCACTTCAGAGGTGGCACATATGAGTCGACAGGCTCTCCGAGACCAAACGTTGTCCTGATATTATATGAATCGATATGAAAATCAGTCCCATCGATGGTGACACGGAATGTCTTGTTAATTACCGTACCTTGGACAACCCGGAGAGTGGTATAGAAAAGTCGAACTAAACGAGGGTAACACGGCATCTTCGGTTCCATAATTCCCGACCAACCAAAAATCTTAAAAATCATGGAAATATCGGGATATTCCGCACACAACTCTGTTCTATCCAAAGTCACCTCTTTCTGATATACGCGAAATTTAAAACCTAATTTCGCAGTTTCCTAGTTTGGAGGATAATTACCACATGCTCTTGCACTAGACCCCCCCCCCCCCCCCCCCCCGCTTCACTAGTTACTCGAGGGTGGGTGCGAGGCGGACTCGTCCTAGTACCTCGATTTGTCCATCCCCATTTTGCCATATTGCTCGGGTTGGGAACAGAAGAATCCTCCTGAGGACGTTTCACTCTGGCCATATCAAATATCGTGTGAAGAATCCGCTGTAACCAAAGTAACACAACAACCAAACAAACTCCGTAAAAACCTGCAAGCAAAACCCCAATTTCTCCAAACTTACCCCACACGGTTAAGCAGGGGAACCCAATAGACAATGATTCACCTCCTTGAATTCAATCAACAACCCAAATCTTCAGCAACAACTCAACCAATAACAAATGTAATAAATTTCTCCAAATTTAAACCTAAACAACAGCAATCCTTCCCAAGCAGTAACGTATCCGCACAATGAACGATAAATATGGTGAATAACAAGAGAGAGAAAGTGGAACAAACCTTGAAGGAGCCAAGAGAACCCCAAAACCAAACCCTAGAATTACGACTGTCTCGCTCAAACTTGTCGAATTGAGAATTCAAGTAGAAAGTGTACACAATTCAATATAGCAGAGAGGTAGTACGGATGAATTGTGCAAGAAAATAAAACCAATTTAAGAATTCTAGAGTAGAAAAAGAGATAGCGTTGGAGAGTTGAGTGAGAGTAAAGTGGAAAAAAAAAGAAAAAAAATCAAGTGTGGTATTTATAGTAAAATACAAAACCGACCTCTATTCGAATAACAATTGCCTCCAATTTTTTTAAAAACAACGCTGGACTAAATTATTCGAATAGGAAAAAAATTGTCTTCGAATAGGAAATGAAAATTTTAAAGCCAAAAAAGCGCTTAGGCAATTTATTCGAATAAGGACAATTCATATTCGAATAGAAAACATGTCTTGTAAAAACTATAAAACGCTGAGGCAAATTATTCGAATAGGGAAAATTCCTATTCGAATATAAAATAAAACTTTTTTGAATGAAAGCAAAGCTGAGGCAAATTATTCGAATAGGAAGAAATTCTTATTTGAATAGAAATAAACTTCGACAGACACAGAAACAAAATAGAAAACCAAAGGCAAAGCAACACAAAGAAAAAAAAACTTCCCCTTTCTACTCTATATCAGAGAATAATCACATGCTATATGAATCTCAGATAGGACATCATTCAATAGAAAATTCAGACATAATAAGTATTTACTCAGAGTGTGTGTGCGCAGCCAACATAAACCAGTACCATGCATTCGACAGACCTAACATCCAGAAATAAGACACTAAAAGGAAAGTTGTTTCAACTTAGGCTTCTCATGGGTGGTCACTCGAATTCACTGAAAATTGACTAGCTAACACTCTGTGAAAAATATGAGTATAAATAATATGCAAAGAGAAAACTCATATTTCATCAAATAAGCAGCGCACTGTGAGCTGGAAGATCTCATGGATAAGGAATCAATTGTCAGGAATGGTGTCAAGATAATTAATATAGACTCCATATCTCTCATCTCCACTAAACTAGCTATGTTAAACTCAAGATCAAACAGGTCTTGAAAATGTTATAATGTAGGCACGGGTAGGCAAATGATGGAGTAGGTGTTTTGCTGGTATTTTGAGATTGCAGTAACACTAACTCCCATTCTCACTTGAAGACAAACACATCTTCTATCATTCTCCTTTTTATTAAGTACAGTAAGAGATATACCTTTCCATATCTTTTTCCTTTTTTTTTTAAATTGAGATACTAAAATGTCATACATATACTTTTTTATATTCGGTCATTCTTCTCTGCATCTTCCCCAAAAAATCATTCATATACTTCTTTTCCCATATTTTTTTTCACTGAACAATCTCAGAACAAATAGGTAAAAACAAGGAATTTTGGTAGAAAAGAAAAAACATATTTTAAGGCACAAAGTGCTGCAAGTGGATAAAAATAGGGTTAAACATAACAAAAGGCCAAAAATATGTAGCAATAAAATGCCTATTATCATATCTTCGGTTGAACACAGTCACTTTTTTGCCTCGAATAAAAATATGGAATGTTCTATTAAACTAACTTGAACTTGAGCTTACCATTTGACAATTGAATAAGGAAACGAAATGAGATCAAAACAACAAGATCAAAAAGAGTAAGTTTCAGAACACTCGAAGTTAATAAAGAAGGCCAGATCCTCACATAACATTAGGTACGAAGTCTCTACATGTATCCTAAAGCATAATATCTCTGAGTGCCTATCTATCTAAGGATACGATAGTTAACTGCCGTGAGCAAAATCAAATCTAAGTAAACACTATACTGAACTGTCCTAACATGAAATTAGATAGCATATCTGACCAAGCATATATCATTGTAATAATCGACTAAAATAGTGTAAAAAAAGGAAGGAAAAGACATACCTAATCAATAGAGCAGACACCAATTGACCGTCTCAAAAGCTCAAACCTCATATAGCATCTAACGACTTGGTGAAAAAAATTGGCTAACTGACTCTCTGTAGGAACATACTTAACACTGACTATCTTGCGCTCAACAAGATCTCGGATGAAGTGAAACCGAATGTCGATATGCTTGGTTCTGGAATGTTGTTTAGGATTCTTGGAGATATTGATTACACTCCTATTGTCACAAAATACTGACATTGTCCCTTGGACTATTCCATAGTCAAGCACCATCTATTTCATCCAAATCAATTGAGTGCAACAACTACCCGCATCAATATACTCTGCTTATGCTGTGGATTGGGAAATGCAATTCCGCTTCTTGCTCTGCTAAGCCACAAGATTATTTCCAATATAATAGTATCCACCAGAAGTGCTCTTCCTATCATCTGTATTACCTGCCCAATCTTCATCAGAATACCGAATAGCCTCGGAGGTTGTGTCATGTGAATACCATAAGCCAAAATCAAAAGTCCCACATACATAACGAATAATATACTTAACAGCCTGTAAATGGGACTCTTTCGGACTACCTTGATAGCGAACACATATACATACACTAAACATAATATCAGAACGAGTAGCAATAAGATAAAGTAAACTACCTATCATATTTCTTTACGTCTTTTGATCAGCATCCTTACCTGTCGAGTCCTTACTTAGCTTTGTTGTGGTACTCATGGGTGTCCTAGCATGCTTTGCAGAAGAGAGACCAAACTTCTTCACAAGATCCCTAGCATATGTGGATTGAGAAAGAAACATTCCTCTATCCATTTGTCATATTTGGTGACCTAAGAAGTAAGTTAGTTCCCCGACCATGCTCATTTCAAATTCACTTTTCATTAAAGCTGCAAAAGAAGAGGTTAGTGAACTTGAAGTAGAGCCAAACACAATATCATCTACATATACCTAAGCAACTAGTATCGCGCCTCCCTTCCGTTGGATAAACAACATTTTATCAACTCCCCCTCGAACAAATCCCTTAGCTAAGAGGAAATTGGAAAGCCGTTCATACCAAGCGCGAGGAGCTTGCTTCAAATCATAAAGAGCCTTCTTCAAGTAAAACTCATGATCGGGATGATGAGGATCTTCAAACCCTTTTGGTTGAGACACATACTCTTCTTCCCCTAAGAGCCCGTTCAGAAACGTACTCTTCACATCCATTTGATATAACTTGAATTTTTGATTGCAAGTAAGAGCGAACAATAACTGAATAGACTCAAGTCTTGTAGTAGGGGCAAACATTTTAGCAACATCAACCCCTTTTACTTGATTGCACCCTTGAGCGACCAATCGAGCTTTATTTCGAACTACATTCTCAAGTTCGTCATATTTGTTCTTATAAACCCATTTAGTCCCAATAACATTTGTACTTGAAGGACGTGGAACCAAATCCTAAACATCTTGACGTTGAAACTGCCGAAGCCCATCTTGCATTGCATGAAGCCAATATTTGTCTAAAAGAGCTTCCTTTACCGTGGTTGGTTCAATCACTGAAACATAACAAGCACAGTGAACCGTCTCATGGTATTGGCTTCTAGTTTGAACCCGAGAAGTAGCATCCCCAATAATATCGGCATGTGAGTGATCCTTACAAACTTGATGCCATCCGGGTTGCGGTACACTTGGTGCGGGAGGAGATGTCGGAACTGAAAGTTGTGGAGTAGGCAACGGAGAATCACTCTTTTATGTAGGACTTGATACAAGAATATCAGTAGATGGTTCTAGAGTTTCCGTTGTACAGTCATCTTCTCTCACATCTGTAGAACCAATGGTACAAGTATCATCTACTACCACATTACAAGACTCCATCATCACTTTGGTTCTCAAATTGTATACTCGAAATACTCTACTATTTGTTGAGTAGCCCAAAAGAATACCTTCATCACTCCGAGAGTCAAATTTTCCAATGTTTTCTCGATCTTTAAAGATAAAACATTTACTTTCAAAAACCCAGAAATAATGGACATTCGGCTTCTTTCCAAACCACAATTCATAGGGCGTATTTAAGGTAAGTGGACGTAAATATACTTTATTAATAGTATAACACGCAATATGAATGGCCTCCCCCCAAAAGTGTGTCGGAAGATCCTTGCTATGAGGAAAGACACGTCCCATTTCTTGAAGAACTCTATTCTTCCTTTCTGCAACTCCATTTTTTTGTAGATTGATTAGAGCAGAAAATTCATGTTTAATCCCATTAGAAGTACAATACTTAATCACCCCAGTATCCTTAAACTCGCCTCCACGATCACTTCGAATTTTATCAATAGAGCAATCTTTCTCATTTTGGATTCGAAGTGACATAGTACGGAATTCTTCAAATGTGTTAGACTTCTCTCTCAAAAGTGTTATCCATGTATACCGAGAGAAGTCATCTACCATTACCAAAATGTACTTTTTACCTCCTAAGGATGCCGTTCTCATATGACCCATAAAATCTATGTGTATCAGCTCAAGAGTCTGAGTAGTAACAATATTGCTGGACTTCTTGTGTGAGCTCTTTGTTTGATTGCCAACTTAATAAGGACTGCAAACCACGTTGCTCAATCTTCCCAACTTTGGAACTCTCCGAATCAGCTCTTTACT
This sequence comes from Kingdonia uniflora, assembly GCA_014058105.1. Taxonomy (NCBI): domain Eukaryota; kingdom Viridiplantae; phylum Streptophyta; class Magnoliopsida; order Ranunculales; family Circaeasteraceae; genus Kingdonia; species Kingdonia uniflora. The sequence goes on from JACGCM010001281.1 coordinate 6,901,583, forward strand.
TGTAATATTGAACAAATCATTAAAGTTTATATGTCCTAACCTTTGATGCCATAACTCCACATCATTTAGTTTTGCCTTGTTACATAGTATAACTTCTTGTTGAACAACATAGCAATTATTAGCGGTTCTAGCAACATGCATCACAGGTTGTCCTTAAGAGTTCAAAACCTCACATCCACCTTTGGAAAATGTAACAGTATGATCCGTATCACATAGTTGGCTGACACTCAGAAGATTTTCCTTCAGCCCCTTAACCAAGAGAATATTATCAATTACCGGAGTACCAAGTCCTTCGGCCTATCCCCTTCCAGCCACAAGAGATGTGCTTCCATCACCAAATGTAACATCACCTCCCTGAATACTCTCTAGGTGACACAATTTGGATTCAACACCAATCATATGATGGGAACACCCACTATCTATATGCCATTGAACTGACTTGAAACCATTCAGGGCAGTTAGTAAAACATTACACCTTATCTGAGATGCCAAATCCATCTTTCGTACCCAAATGCTCCAAAGAGTTCTTCGACCTGTAGTTTCCTGTGCAAACAATCTAGATACATTCTCACGTTTCACGTTAGTATACATTGCATTAGAATTATATCGATATCCATCAAAAGGGCGAACATATGATTGATAAGATCTAACAAATCTACAGTACAATGCAATATGTCCCTTTCTACCACATAGACTACAATAGTAAATTTGAGAGTAAGAAACCCTTTGGGCATGACCATGAGTAGTGGATATCATGTTATGTTTAGGAAACGAGGTAGCAGCAGTTGCTTTTACAAACTTTGTGATTTGGGGAGTTTTGGCACTCAGAAGAGATTCCTCATATCTTAGACCCCTTTTGTCAGTGACTGTCTTTCCCATACATAACATTTTATTAATGTTCTTGGCCCCATGACAGAACTTCTCAAGTTTCTGCTGAGATAAATCTACATCAAGCTTAGCCAAACGAAGTTCGTCCAAGGTTGATTTCATTTTCTCTTTCACATGATTAACTTCTTTTTCTAGAAAAACAACTTTGTCACTAAGACATTGTTTCTCATTTTCAAGTACCTCTATCTCGTGACTTGTACTCTCAGTTTTGCTTTGAAGTTAGCATGTAAGTGCATCAACTTGGTCTTTCAAGATTTTGTTACGTTTACCTAGTTTCATACACTTAGTGAAAGTTTGAGCATACAAGTCCTCAAGAGTCGGGTCATCAAACTTATTTTGTTCTTGATTACTCTAATTTTCTTCAGAATTTTCAAGTTCAAAGAAATCAAAATTACTATTGCCGCAAGTAAGAAAAGCAGGATAAGCAATAAAATTTCCATTATCAACTACTTGGGAATAAATCTTATTGTTATCATGTTCATCATCACTGTCATCCCAAGTGACACTGATATTCATAGCTTTATGATTAATGCCAGATTTCTTACTAGGACAGCTTTGGGCATAATGACCAAACTTGTGACATTTAAAGCATTCAACTTGATTAAGGTCAGTATCACTGTTGGTCTGCCGGTTATATGTCTTGACCCGATCATGAGGTCGCGGTTTATAGTTTATTGATTGCCCTTGTTTTTGTTCTTGTTTTTGAAGCTGTCGTTTCTTCAAGATTTTTTGAAACTGCTGACTAATAAGAGCAATTGATGAATCTATATCCAAACCTTCATCATCATCTAAGATAAATGAGTGATGAACCTCTCTAGAACCCTTGGAAGAAGTGGAGTAAGATGAAGAATTGAAAGCAATACTCTTATCCTTATCAGGGTTCTCCATCCTCATCTCAAGTTCAAACGTTTGTAATTTTCTAGCTAATGTATCGGGATTTAATTTTTTTAGATCTTGAGCCTCCTCGATAACATCGCGTCTGGACCTAAAGCTCTTAGGAAGAGACCTTAGGACTTTGCGAACAATCTGAACATTAGAATAAAGAGCTCCTAATGCGGCACTAGTGTTTGAAATATAACTTAGCCTCGCATAGAATTCATGAAACGATTCATTTTCACTCATTATGATATTCTCAAATTGTGAAGTAAGCATCTGTAGCTTACTTTCCTTAACTGTATCATCGCCCTCATGAGTTTGAACTAGAATGTCCCATGCATCTTTCGAAGTGGTACAAGCACAGAGATGTCGAAACTCACTTTGGCTCACAGCCATAAAGATTGTATTAAGGCCTTTTGAATTATAGCTGGCGACATCCTTTTCATCCTTTGTCCATTGATTACTAGGTTTCCTGACCTCTATGGCATCTCCTGGTGTTCCTTGCATCTCAGTAGGTTGCGACCAACCATCCTCAATGGCAATCCATACATCTTCTCCGATTGATTATAAGAATGCAACCATTCAGACTTTCCAGTAAGGGTAATCTTTGCCATCAAAGATTAGAGGGCGATTTATAGAACCTCCAAACTTCTCAGAACTTATTATTCTCAAGCGAACTATCCAGGATCCACGCGTAGGTTGTTAAACCTCAAAGCGTGACCGCTCTGATACCAATTGAAATTCCTAGACGCTTGAGACTAATCAATTTCGATTGTTTTAGGTCTAAATTGTCGGGTCCTAATTCCTCTGAATTAATGACCTAAGATAAACTTAAATCAAGTTAATCCAATTATCTAATGTCAAACAAGTAGTTAAAAATTAAAGAAGCATGCAATGATTTTTAACCCTGTGGGAAAACCTTTCTCCGGAGAAAAACCTACAGGTCGCTGTCGAATCCCCGACAACTAAACAATCTAATTTATAAAAAAGAACTACAAGAATTTAATCACTTACAGACTCGATAAGCACCTCTCATGGATATCTCTCTTCCAAGTAATCTTCTTTCAATCAATCCCGCGCTCCCGCAACGCCTCGCTTCAATCTCTCGTCGAAGCTCCAAGTCTTGAATCACTCAAGTTCTTCAATGCATGACTAGGGTTTCTTGATCAATAGATTGATTCAAGATTTGAGTGATTTGATTCTCTCTTGAATCGCTCAAAGAAGATCTCTCTTCACTCTCAAAAGCAAGCCCTTAAAAATATAGGTTTTCATGAAGTAAATCTAAAAAAAGGTAAGCAATCCTATTCAAATAGGATCAAGCTGGAAATCACGCTGAGGTGAGTTATTTGAATATAAAGGAATCCTATTAGAATAAAAGGAATCTTTCTAAGCTTTGAAATCACGCTGAGGTAAGTTATTCGAATAGACCAAAATCCTATTCGAATAGAAGAAATCTTTCCAAGCTTGAAATCACGCTGAGGTAAGTTATTCGAATAGACAGAATCCTATTCAAATAAAAGGAATCTTTCCATCTCTATTCGAATAGAAAATAGTCTATTCGAATAGAAGCTTTATTTTCTAAAAGAAGACATTCTTACTAGTTTTTCATACTCTATAAAAGGCATAGGCTTGACTCTTTAGAATAAAGAGTTAGAAACCCACTTACTTGTTCAGAGTCAGGCTGTCCAGCTGTAGTCGCTCCTCGTGCACTCACTGACGCCGGATAACCGCGAGAAAATGTTGACGCCTACTCTAGACACTAAATGAAGCAAACTCCAAAAAATGGATGTTTCAATCTCCCACTTTGTTTTATTTTGTGCCAAAACATGAACTAGGTAATCAAAGAAAAAATTACAGACACGATGGACTGACTCACTCACTGAACACCCATCCTCAAAAATATATCTACTGAAATCCCTACACACTTACCGGTTCTACTAGGGGAGAGCCTCCCTCTGGTGGTGCAAGATATGCTCCACCTCGATTTATTTGTGGTTTTAGATTTAAGTTTATTATAGGAAATGTAACGAAGAAGCCCATCAGTAAGCTGCTTTTGGAGCTTCCCACCCATCTTTGTTTTGCTTTTTTTTGTTTTGTTTTGTGTCAAGAAGGTTCAATAACTTACTTACCGTCGAGGGCCTGATATGTCTTATTTTAGCTCAGAAAGAGAAAGACGAATGAACATTTTCAGTGACATCTTTCAATTTTAACTCCGTCTATTGTAAAAATACTTTTTGCGACTGATTGGTAACATTAAAATTATAAAGCTTAGTATGGCATGTTAAAACCATGGCATTGCTCATAAACGATTTAAGCTATTTTTTTTACTACTCGAGATTAATCGATTTTTTCAAAATTAAGTCAAATAAATTAGGTTTGATAATCCTTGAAACTAATAGTCTAACTCTAACCTAACTCAAGTTGATATGATAATTAAATGTTAACAATAAACAATCAACTATGCTCAAGATTAAACAATTTTAACCCTGTTGGAAATCTTTCTTAGGAGAAAAATTTATAGGTCATTATTAAATTGCCTGATAGCTAAAAATCTACTATTGAAAAAAAATTACAAGAATATAATCACTTACAAACTCGATAAACACATTCCGTGATTACCTATATTCTAATTGAGTTTTTTGTAATCTATTCCTCGTTTTCACAATGCCTCGCTTCAATCTCCCATCAAAAGCTTCAAAGCTTGAAACTCACAAGTTTACAAATCAAAATAAGGTCTTTGAAATTCTAAGATCGATTCAACTTGAGGGTTAATTCTTGTTGAATCTCTCGTTGAATTCTCTCTCCTCTCAAATATCTCAAGCCCTAAAAAAAGTTATGGAATAGTTGATTTTAAAAAATAGAATGGGAAACTTTTAATAGTAAAACTGAAAATCCCGTACTCTGTTCGAATAGAACCAAAGTCTATTCGAACAGAGAGGCTTATGCCCTTGTGTATTCGAATATATCCAAAGACTATTCGAATAAAGATGCTCATGCCCTTGTGTATTCGAATAGAAGCAAAGTCTATTTGAACAAAAAATAATTTTCTTCAAAAAACACAACTCTTTTGTAATTTTGTAAAATACTAATGGGCTAGAGTATTTGAGCAACGAGGTACAAAACTAATGTACATGTTCAGTGTCAGTCAAGCTGCAGTAGTTCCACATGCACAATAACTACAAAATAGTGTTGACACTTATTCTGGACACAAAATAAAACTAATACCAAATATGGATGTTTCAATCTCCCCATTTGGTTCATTTCTACGACTATAAGAAAGAAAAAAATTACAACTCGATGGACTGACTCAATCACTGAACATCCTTACTAGAAGCCACTTTTTCATCCTATAATATCTGTTTTTGAATCCCTACACACTAAATAAGATGCATCATGTAACTGTTCAAACAAATAAGGAATCCAAGAGAAAGCAAAAAGCTTACCCTATCATGATCATCTCTCCCCCCTTTTTATTACGGATGAACAAAAGGTAAATGAAAAGACAAAACTAGAATAATATCACATTAAAAAAGTACTAGTTATTTCCTCCTCAAAATAAGATACATCTCCCCCTCAAAATAATGGACCCCAGTTAGAACACAAACACACACAAAATCCAAGAATAAATGGCATAAATAAACATTGGCAAACACTCCCCCTAACACAATGCATGATCAAATGTAAACGAATCTATAATATCTTAGAGAGATCTGGATATTGGCCATGTGCTATAAAAAAATTACTTGGTGTGTGTGTGTATGTGTGCATAGTCAGATAAACACCAGTTTTCTCAACCGTAGTTAGAGCATTATGTTAGGAATTTACTTTGACTAAGGCCTCACTTGGGTGGTCACTCAAAAATCATTGAGATTTTACTGGGTATGCACTCGTTGGTAATATGAGCACTATGCTGTCAAGGGAGGGGCAAAACGCTAGGCGGTGGTCATGCTCACTGTCGGGGTGGGGCACTAGCAGGAGGCAGAGCCGAAACACTATTTGTAACATGTCAATGTAAATTTGTAATATGTGTAATTTTTTTTATAATGTATTATTTAATTCAAACATGGCTCAAATTGGTCTAAGTTAATACAACCATGGATTTCCAAATTGAAAATCTAAAATAGAAGATCGACGAAAACCCTTACAAAAACTGTAGATAAGATCAAATACCTTAGGGTTGTGACTTGTGATCATTAGAAGCTCAATTCCATTCAGATCTTTTTCTTTCTCGTGATCTTTCTCTTTGATCTTCCTTGAAGAAGCCTCAAAAGGTTGATTACAGGAGAGAGGAAAAGTTAATGAGAATTTGTTATAATTAATTATTTATTTTTTGTTTATTTGGAAATACCAAATAATTTGGCAATTATGTATTTTTCTTTTTACTAAAAAGCCAAATCATTTGGCAAAACTAGAATTAATATTTTTTTTTAAAATGCCACATCATTTAGCTCCTTGAGAGAGGGGCCTCGCCTTAGCGGCGCCCTGTACTTTTAAACGCTCTAGGGCAGTAAAAGGCTATGGCGATGCGGGTGGTTTAAAATTGGGCGCTACCTCAGAGTGCCACAGCGGCTCCCCTGACAACATAGTATGAGCATAAATAAGTACAACGAAAACTCATATATCTTGAATAGGCAGATGTTTCTAGAATAATCTCAAGGAAAAGAAATCAATTGTCGTTTAGGTCATGTAAGGGTTGTAATGAAGGCTAAGGTGAGTTAAGTGATGGACATGGTGTTTTACTGGCATTCTTAGAATATTCTAGTCTTCACATTATAAATGGCTCACTCAGACTACACCTTACTCAACTTATTGTTCTTACAACTCACTTTTCACTATATCAACCTTCAACTATTAGATCTTGAGTTCTTGTTTACCTTGTCACTTTAACAACCTTTTTAAATACATATTTCTCTCTGAGCTCTTTTTCACACTCTTTCAAGTTTAAAGCCATATTTTTATCTCTGAGCTCTTTTTCGTACTCCTTCAAGTTTAAAGCCATAGTTCTATCTCTGAGCTCTTTTTCTAAGTATCCTCATAATGAATAGGGTAAAAGGAGAGTGATTACAAATAGCGACATCTTTAGGCTCAAGGGGCGACAAACAAATATATATTGGGTAATTAACAAAAGCTAAAAAGGGAACAATAAAGATGCCTAGGATCACTTCCTTAGATTCGTATGATACCTTTTTTGCCTTGACTAAAGACATGAAAATGTTATAATAGTATAACTTGAATTTAATGCCATCATCAGCAATTGATTATAAGAAATGAGATTATGAAAAGAAAAAATGCCAAGTTGAAAAGAATTTGTGATATAATACTCGAAGCTTACAAAATACCAGATCCTTACATATCGTTGGGTACGAAGTCTCCACTGATATCCTCACGTGGTTCAAATCATAATGAGCTTTTAGTTTAAACAAAGAGGTTACTGACTATTGTGAATTGTGATTTTACCAAATAATTAATCCATGAATTAATATAACACAAAAGCATTATTATAGTCTAGCAAGAATATTCAACATTCAAAAGCTCCTAAAATGTAAATTGCAATTAAAACCAAGACAATACTTACTATCTTAAAAATAGAGAATAAATTAAAACTGGATAGAATGGTAGAAAAATATCCAATCAATGGAACAAACACCAATGGACCGTCTCAGTTTAGATTCATTACCAAACAAGTGATGTTAGTTGAGACCATGCTGAATATTCTAAGAATTACAGATGCAGTTGAACTAACAAAGAGAGCTGAAGCCAAATTCTAAATAAATTCTATAGTTGCGACAATTCTAACAACTACGACTACTTAAAAAATAGTAGGCTCATGAGGGGGAGGAAGTGAAGTACACTGTTTTGGGTATGGCAAGACTGGTTACATGAGGTGTGATTATCCTAATGCTAAAAAGCGTGTTGCATTACTTACAGAGAAGTTTTGGGGTCATGTGGCGGACATAATACAACAAATGTGGGATGAGGAAGACGTGGAGATTACGATAATAGATCCGAAGGAAGGCTATCCTTCACCTTAAATTCAAAGTCAAAATTTTCAAAGTCAGGGCGAGTTGATGGGTTACGTGATTGTCGTGGGCGACCACGTTGGGTCGTTTCTCGTTTACTACAACCAACTTTTTATTTTATTTTATTTATGTTTTTATTAGAATTCTAATTATATTAGGAACTTCAAAGATAGATTAGAATCTTTGTAATTGGAAAGCTAGTTTATATCACTTTCAATGCAATATTACATCTTATAAGCGGTGACAAATCATCTTTTCGCACCTTGATGACCCAAATAACCTTTCGAGGTGATGTTTCTTGAGCAAACAACCTTGCCACATTCTCATTTTGATATTAGAAGAATTCATGTTCGGGTTATATTTTTTCCAATTGGTTGGTCGAACATATAATCGATAAGGTCCTATAAATCTGCATTAAGGCGTAATATAACCCTTTTGACCACATGTTCCACAATAATAAATCCGAGAGTAAGAAAATCTTTTGGCTTGATTGTGAGTGGTCGATATTATATTATGTTTGGGCAATGATGTAGTAGTAGTTACTGTGATAAAATTTGTGACTTGAGAGGTCTTGGCATCATAATTACGCGGTTCATATCCTAAACCCCTTTTGTTACTATCAGTTTTCCCCATATATAATATCTTATCAATATTTTTTGCTTCATGACAAAACATTTCAAGTTTCTGCTGAGATGAAACTAAATCAAGCTTGGTATTTTCAAGTTCGCCTAAGGTTGATTTCATTTTCTTCCTAACATTATGAACTTTATTTATTAAAGATTATGATTTTATTATGGAGGCATTGTTTTTCACCTTCAATCCTTTTAAACTAAAGATTTATATTCTTGATAATTTCTTTCAGTTTTAGAGTGAGTATGTAAACTTGTTCTTTCAAGCCTTTATTAATTTTTTCAAGTTTAACACACTGCTTAATTGACTGAGCACGCAATTCTTCAAGATTAAAATTATCATGTTCACCATGTTCATGATTACTCTGACTTTCAACATGACTTTCTAACTCAAAGGAGTCAGAATAATCATTATTAGAGTTTATTCTTGCAGGATACACACAATAGTTGTCATTTTCATTATTATTATCATCCCAAGTAACAATGATATTCATAGCCTTGTTATTACTACTTAATTTTTTATTAGAACAATTATGTGCATAGTGACCAAACTTATGACACTTATAACACTCACCATGACATAGGCCAGTGCCACGATCGGTCCGCCGATTATTCGATTTAAATCGATCATGAGGTTACAACTGATAATTTTCAGATTAATCTTGTCTTTAAAATTGATGATTTTTTACAAGGTTTTTAAGTTGTTGACTTGTAGAGGCAATTTATGAATTAATATCGGATCCCTCATCATATTCCAAGATATATGAGTGGTCAGCCTTTTTGGTAACCTTAGAAGAAGAACTTAAAAACAGTACTCTTATTCTTATGAGGCGTTTCCATATGCATCTCGAGTTCAAATGTTCGCAACTTTCCAGCAAGTGCGTATATTTTATATTTTATATTTTTATTTTTTAAGATCTGAAGCTTCCTCTATAGCATCACCCTTGGCTTTAAAGCTCCTGGGAAGAGACCTCAAGACTTTGCGAACAATTTGAATATCAGAGTAAACTGCACCTAATGTGGCACTGGTGTTGACAATGCCACTTAGTCTCTAGCATATAACTCATTAAATGGTTTATTCCTATCTATTTGAATATTCTTGAATTGAGAGGTGAACACTTGTAATTTGAATCCCTTGACTGTATTATCACTTTTATGAGTTCAGACTAATATGTCCCAAGCTTCTTTCGAAGTAGTACAAGCAGAGATGTGTCGAAACTTACTTCGGCTTAAAACCATAAAAAAATAGTATTGCGACTCTTATTATTATAACTTACAACTTCTTTTTCGTCCTTAGACCATTGATTCTTAAGCTTAAGGAGCTCTTCAGCATTATCACCCATTCATTTCTTCATGGTAGAGTACGTCCATCCCTCCTCAATTGCAATCTAGACATTTTCTCCGAGTGATTGTTAGAATGCAACTATTCAGATATTTTAATAAGGATAGTCTTTGCCATCAAAAAGGGGCGGACGATTTATGGAACCTCCAAATCTTTCAGAATCCATTAATCTCAAATATACGAGTTAGAATCCACACTCAGGTTATTAAGCCTTTGAGCGAGACCGCTCTAATACTAATTGAAATTTCTTAATACTCGAGATTCATCAATTTCAACAAAATTAGATTAAATAAAATTAGGTTCGATAATCCTTGAAACTAATGGTCTAACTCTAACCTAACTTAAGTTGATATGATAATCTAGTGTTAGCAACAAGTAATCAACTATACACAATAACAAACAATTTTAACCTTATGAAAAATCTTTCTCATGAGAAAAACCCACAGGTCACTGTCGAATCACCGACAGCTAAATATCAACTATTAAAAAGGAATTGCAAGAATTCAATTACTTACAGACTCGATAATCACATTTCGTGGTTACTTCTCTTCTAATTGAGCTTCTTATAATCTATTCCTCATTCTCGTAATGCCTTACTTCAATCTCCCACCAACCAAGCTTGAAACTCACAAGCTTGCAAATCACAATAAGGTTTTTGAAATTCTAAGACCGATTCAACTTTAGAGTTAATTCTTATTAAATCTCTCGTTGAATTCTATTTTCTCTCAAATATCTCAAGCCCTAAAAAAAGTTATGAAAGAGTTGATTTTGAAAAATAAAAAATGAACCTTTTAATAGTAAAATTGAAAATTCTATACTTTATTGAATAGAACAAAAATCTATTCGAATAGAGAGGCACTGCCCTTGCATATTCAAATAGAACCAAAGTCTATTTGAATAGAGATGCTCTTTGCCCATGTGTATTCGAACAAGACCAAAGTCTATTCGAACAGTAAATAATTTTCTTCAAAAAATATAATATTTTTGTAATTTTATAAAATACTAATGGGCTAGAGTATTTGAGCAACGAGGTACAAAACTAACGTACATGTTCAGTGTCAGTCTAACTGTAGTCATTCCAAGAACTTAGGGTCTAGGAAGTGTAATTCATTGTAATCAATCAATTGAGCAATAAAAGTTTTTCTTGGGAGATTTCATCTACCAAATATTATGTTCTTCGTAGGTGGTATTAGAGTTTGAAGTTTCGATTCTTAGGGGGCTGCCGATTTCTCTACACGTGACCGACTCAAGTAAACGAAAATGATACTTGTGAGGCTGTTGAAGATTTGCAAAAAACCTAATTTAAAGAAGATGGGAAATACAGAGATGAGCGGTTCAGAATATTGACTCACAAAACTTGAAAACCAAGTTTCTAACCGAACTACTACTCTAGGGGAGTTAGTAAAATAGTTAGCTTTCATAAACCGCTCTAAGAGATCTACTTTAGCGAAGTGACAAGAGTGCAAGAAGAAGAAAAGAGTTGTGAAGGAGTAGAAAAATTAGGGTAACGAGGAGGAAGATAGAGATTTTAGTGATGTTAAATCCGTAGAAGAAAAATTAGTTATTGGCAAGTCCATGAATCTTATGCGTAATCCTTGTATTGATTTTAAAATTGAAATTCTAATATTCGATGGGTTGCTGAGAAATTAGATAACTAGATAGACAAGTTAGAGTCCTATTTTTTAGTATATGAAATTTTAAATTCTTGAGAAATTTGTTTTTCGATATTGAATTTCGTAAGTCATGTACTCATGTGGTAAAAATCTTAAAAGAAATGCCACATCGTAGAAAACTTGAGTTTGAAAAAATTTAAAGTGCTGGCCAAACAGTTTTATCCAATTGGGTATAAGTAGGAGAGATAGTTCAAATGACATCATTTGTGCCCAAAAGCATGGGCAATTGGTACAAGAGTATACTACAGAGTTTCATAACCAAATTTTAGTTTTAGACATCAAAATGGACAAGTATAAGGTGTTTATGGAGTATACCAGGGGGGGGGGGGTTGCCGGAGTCACTTAGTAGGGAGTTGGAACTCTTTAATGTAGTGAATATCAAAGATGCTACCATGAAGGTGATTGCCATTGAAGGCAAGCACTTGAAGAGTGACAAGAAAGATGATAAGAATAAGTCAAGGTTTAAGTCTAGTTGGAAGAATGAGTACAGGGGGAGTCCAAAGGAGAGGGGTCTTCATCCAAGGGGAATTATTACAGTCATTATAAAGCAAGTTCTCATATTTCAAATAAATATTTGAAACTTCACCCGGAGCTTAGGCTGAAGGAGGAGAAGAACAAGAAAGAGAAACGTACACTAGCCGCAGCGGTTATTGACCTCTCGAATTTAGATAAACTGAATCCTAAGCTTACTCTTATGTTTAAGCAGACTATGGCTATCAAGGAGGCGAGTCGGGAAAAACATTTTTTATGTCTGTATTTAGGTGAATCAGAGCTTAGTAGAGGCTATCATTGATTTGGGTAGTCAGAAGAATTTGATTTATGAAGCGTTGGTGAAGAAGATAGGTTTGGCTATTACGGCTCATCCTAAGCCGTATGGCTTGGGGTAGATTCACCATCAATAATTTAGTAGCGGTGACTCGGGAGAAGATGTTGGTCAATGTAAGCGGTAAGTTTGTGTTGTTGTTGGTACGACTGGTTCAAGAGGGCTCATCAGCTAAAGTATTGTCTACTATGACAATGTCTCCTAAGTAACAAACTGAAATGAGGAAGTTGTAAGAGGAGTATAGATACTTCTTTCTTAGAATAGAAGGGATATCGCGTAAGAGGAATATGAAGCATGATATCACCTTGGTAAGTGGTGAGCTACTACCCTACATTGGGTTATATTAGACTTCTTTGACAGTGTCTGAGGAGCTTAATAAACAAGTACAAAAGCCCTTAGAACAAGGAGTATTAATCCGAGTTGCTCACCTTGTAGTTTACTAATATTATTGGTGTCGAAGAAGGATAGGACTTGGAGAATATGTGTAGATTATAGGGTGTTGAACAATATTATTGTAAAGAATCGTTATCCACTTCCACGGATTGACGATTTTTTGGGTGAGTTACAAAAGGCTTGGTATTTCACCAAGCTGTATCTTAAGTCGGGTTACCATCAATTTTAAATTTGGGAAGAAGATACATGGAAGATGGGTTTCTAGACTAAATAGGGACTCTTCGAGTGACTGGTGATGCCTTTTGGGTTAAGCAACGCTCCAATGACATTTATGCGGTTGATGAATGAGGTAATTCGTGCTTTTATAGATAATTTCATGATTGTTTATTTAGATGATATCTTGATATATAGTCAGACATGGGAGGAGTACCTCGTGCATATACCTAAAGTGTTGGAAGCATTGAGATCACAATAACTTTTTCTCAATAGGAAGAAGTGTGAGTTTGGGAAGAACGACCTAGTCTACTCGGGGTTCATTATTGGTGGAGGTGAGCTTAAGGTAGATCCAAACAAGGCCTTGGTCAATACTAATTGGCCTAGACCCTATTCAGTGATGGAAGTGCAAAGTTTTATGGGTTTTTATCAGTATTTATGAAAGTTTATTCAATATTTTTACAAATTTTAGCACCTTTACATTCTTTGACAAAGGGCGGTGTAAAGTTTGTACGGGAAGATCACCATGAGAAAAGCTTTCAGTTACTGAAGCGGAAGATTATAGATGTACCATTGTTAGCATTGTCAAATTTGTAACATCCTTTTGAGGTAGAAGTAAATGTATCAGACTATGCATTGGGGTCAGTTTTGTTACAGGATGGGAAGCTGGTTGCCTACCATTTTAAGATGTTTACAGGAGAAGTGTACAATTATTCCATTTATGATAAAGAGTTCTTCGCATTACATCAATAAGTGAAGCATTGGCGGAGTTACTAATTGTAGAAGGAGGTTGTGGTACATTCCAATCATAAATTGTTACCATTTTTAGCTACGCAGTCCAAGCTTCAACAAGCTCGCCATATGAAGTAGATATTGTATTTACAAAAATTTACCTTGATTATCAAATATAAGAGGGGAGTAGACAGTAAAATTGCTGACATGTTATCTTGACCCCCATTACCAGCTATTTTTGATTTGTTGGTTGCTATGTAAATACAGCCTATTAATTACTCCGTCTGAGAATGCTTAAGGATATGATGATGATAAAGAGCTTAGGGTGATTCTCCAGAAGTTGATATAAGACAAGACATGTGAGTATGAATCGAGGGATTATTTGATTTATAGGGGAACTCTACTATGTATTCATGTGGGTGGAGACTGTTTGTATTAGATTAGAGAGGCTCATTGTTCTTGGGTTGCATGTCATTGATCGAGGGAACGTTACTCTAGTATGAATTGAGGGAACATTACACAATCAATTTTCTGGTCATATATATTGTGTAACGTTCTGATCTTGTTGTTTTGTAATAGCTTCATTGATGATGGTGTGTTTTATTGGCTCGAACTGTTGATGTAGAGGTCGAAAGTGATAACTAGAACTCTATAACTGTAATGTGACATACACTGTACCATGTGTCTATTGATGAGGTCCAGTGGTCGTATGATGATTAAAGATGAAGCATGAGTACGAGATGCAGAATAAACCACTACAACTGCCCCTTCTCAGCCAATAGTGCGCGACACATTGTGGGCGAGTGGTATTGGTTGAGAAGCTTTATTAACACTATAATTAATACTTAGGAATCATTTCCAATACATCTTCATGAATACCTATTTGTTGTTTTTGGGTTTTCTAGAACCAATGGTTCTAGTCAATTTTACTGCATAGGAAATCCTTCAGACATTGGGGATTTGGAAAGTCATCTTTAATGCTGACTGTAGTATAAAAGGGTACTCTAATTTGTGTATGATGAACCAAGTATTCTTCCTAAATTATCTTCTGCATCTTTCTTTCGTTGAATGTCTTGTTGTAACTTGGGGAACTTCTTGGTGTGGAGAATATGGTAGCGACAAGGCAACAATCACGGGAGGCGAGGATTCGAGCGAAGATGGAAGAATTTTGTGTCAGATACTTTGGAAGCCAACCGTTGCACCTGCCGATGCCAATTCCAGTGTCCCCTATATTTTATGGGATGACATACGAGGAGGTGGTGGAGGCAGAGGATGACCATTTCCAAATGGTACATTTTCATTATCTGTTGATATCGGAGAGGGAGTGCTGAAATGGGCTATGGCTGCTGGCGGAGGAAGCTATTATAGCTAAAGATGAAGCGGCAGGCATTTGTCTGAGTGAGTCTCATTGGTACCCTGCTGGTGAGTGGGTCATGTCTAAGAAATATGACCCTCCTGCCTTCTTTGTCTTGTGGGGTGGTGGGGGTTATGGTGGAAGAGACGGTGGTGGTGGAGGTTTTTCTTCCATAGACCATAGATTTTGGCCATGAAGAAGATTCTTCTGCCGGTACCATAACTCCTTCGGTGATTTCTAGTTCTTGGACTTCCTGGCCCAGTCGTATATGTGATCAAAGTTTGGAAGTCTGCATCAATTTTGCATCTTCTTCCTTGGTGGCTGCTGAGAAGTATTTCGAACTATAGTTTGTAAAGTGATCAGTGGAACTGTCTGGAATATTTGTGATATGCAAAGTAATCTGTAATTTATGAGATGTAAGAAATATTCGAGCTAATAAAATTTCTTTGTGCTTCCAACTTGAATTTTAAATGTCCACTATATATGTTTATTATTCTGTGTGAACTGTATTGTTGGGTATTTAGGAAAATAATAATACAAACTGCGGATAAGGCAAAATGGGAGAATAAATAGACGTCCAAAATTGGGTAGGTGTGAGAAATGTCCAGTTGTGATTGAGTATATTTGAACAAATCGAACTGCGAGGATCTGTTAAGGTAGTGGAATTTGAGGTTAAAATTGAGGAGTCCAAAAATGTAAAGAGGTCATTTGGTGAAAGTAAGTAAACAATTGGCTTAAAATAATTAGGTGGTTGTAAGGGTATCTATATGTTTACGAGCTATCAATTCAAACTGACTGAAAAATGACTTGCTGTGTGGAAGTAGCTGATATCTGCCTATAGGTATTACTGCTAGAAGTGCTTGACTAGATGTTACAATCTTCATATCTGTGTGAATAAAATCTGAGATATTTCATAAACTGGAAAGTATGACCTGGCATAATATTTTCTGGCTTCAGCTGATAATCTTGTTTCTGAAAATATGTAAAATATATGCTTCAGCAAATCTGCAGGGTGATTTAGATTTTCATATATCCTCTTTGGTGTCTATATAAAGTAGTGATCTTTATCTACTATGCCATGTATCTTATACAGGGACAAGTTACTGTGAAAGTAGTGCAAATAACCATGGTGAGGACGCGTTCTCAGCGTGCTCGTCATGTAGTGGAAGTTAGGTTCCATATCAATGTTGCCGAACTTCGTGAATGATATTTTCGTCATTTGCCTTACGATGTTATTTTATTGCAATGGTGCTGAAGCTAGGTGGCTTAGATGATAAAGGCAGGCGTGCAAAGTATGACCACTTTTTCTGGTGTGATGTGTTCCGTGAGTTGCTATTGGATGCAACTTTACGAGAAGAAGCTGTTCGAGATTGCACGGGACAAGCTTGCTGAAGAAGATGAGAGACCAACAGGAGGGGTGATAATACCATGTGGTGTGGTGAATCATCCAGGCTGCTTTAAATATAACTATATGTGATTGTAAACTTCAAACTTTGGGAGTTCGAAATAAATAAGTAGTTTGTTTGCAATATTCTATTTTTGTAATATGTTGAATGTAGAATGAGGCAGATTGTATCTGCGAACTGAAATAAATAAGAATAAGCTGTTCGTTGACTATTTATGTGGCAGATATTGTGGGTTACAGCTGTCTAATTTGAACAACTGTATAAATAATTGTGAATTTGAATATTAAGCTATTTTAGGAATGTTGTACGATCTTGGTTTAGTATAAAAGTAAGATGATTGGTCGTGTATACTACTTTGGGAAAGAGGGCAACATTTTGTAATGGCAAAAAATAGAGACAGACATGATGACAGTAGACGTTATCACAGTGTCATATTGATGCTGAGAGATGAAAAGACATGCTTGTAGAGATAGTAGGGGTGACTGACGCGTGTCTGAAGGAGCCATCGTTTCGTAAACCGAGGGAGAGTATAAAAACTCGTATCTCTGTCCCTCATAAATTATTTACAGCTATAAAGAGAGAAAAAAGTGGTGTAACCCATAACTCCATAATGAAGAAACATTTGAGTTTTGAGTGTGATTCGGTCGGGTAAGTTTTATTTGGTGATAAAAAATTATCGGAGAAATGACAGGAGCGGTCAATTTCTGTGAAAAGTTCGGGTAAAGCCGAAGATTGCGGTTCTTCTAGTACAGGTTAATGATTTATGTTTATGCTTTGATTTTGTGTCTTGTATTTGTATATTATTTTGGATGCCCATTGCTGTTGTATGAGAGTAATTTTGGATATCCAAAGGTTGAGAATATAGGGTATAGAGGTTGAGGAATTGTCTGTAGTTTTTTTTCTATTTATACACAAGTTTTGGGTATGGGAATAGATTGTGGAAAGAGAAAATATACTTTTTTTTATAGAAGAAGAGGGAAACTTGAAAATGATTTACTGTTGTTTTTGAAAGTAAATGTTTTGACTGGGTAAAAAGTATGGGTTGGGTTATTTCTACTGTGCGTAAGGTGTAACATGTAATGTAGAGACAATGATAAAATATTTTGTGTATCTTCAAAACCCATAAATCCAATGAGTAAATCGGTTGTATCATCGAGTTCAGAAGAAACATCATTATCGTGGAGGGATGACGATTATAATGTAATGGAAGAGATTGTAGATAAGATAGAAGTTACTGTAGGTATAGAGGTTGGGGAACCCAGTGAAGTAGAGAAGGTTATAGAGGAAGATGATACCAAGGTGAAAGATAAATTATTTTTCATATACCCTGAGGGAGTAGATGTAGGGAAGGAATTTCTAAAATATTAAAGGAAATTACATGGAAAGTGGGGAAACTATATGACAAAACAAGGCCAGTGGTTTAGGGCCTATGTGCCAGGGAAAGGTGAGGAAGCGGTATACTAAAAAGTTCCTTGCCTGGATAAGTAGAAAATAAAGAAGGGCATTGATGATGATGTAAGTATTTCGTACTATAATGGTACGGAGATGGCAATCCCGAATGATGGGTTTTTTTTTTCTATTTGAATCAGGTCGTTTATGGCCTTAAAATTCCTCTAACCTTTTTTCAGAAAGGGGTTATAAATATATTGCGGTGCTGCATTGCCAAATTAAATGGGAATGTCTATAAAATGATGAGGGTGTATGAGGCACTGAATAAAAAGTGGAAATGGGAAGGGACTGCCAAGCAGTTCGAAGCAGATGACTTGCTGAAATTTTATAAGTGGAAGTTCTTCAAAGGTCGTAATAGTGGTTACCTATATAGTGATTCTTCTAGGCTGAAATTTTTTTACTTTGAATATGCGGGTAGACCCTGGAATGACCACCTTGTATGGGTAGGGGCCAACTGTATGCAGGTTCCAGATTAACCAGCGCTCGTCCTAAGCCATAAATATTATAATCCGAGTAAGTAACATTTATCACCTTTGACCAACTATCAGCGTGTCTTGGAGCTGCTAACCATGTTCTTGTTTCTTGTTTGTTAAGTCCCAATCCCACATCTCTGCCTAATACACTAGCTTGTTCGACTGTGTAGCTCTTGAGCAGATTGAGCTAAAACAAGTACTTGGTGAATTAGGTATCCACAGGGATAAGAGAGTAGACTCTAGAGTGCCCAAAGTTCAACGAGCTCATGAGAATCGAGCTATGGCTAGCGAGAGGAAGAAGGCTCGTCTTTCTATAAACAATTTTACTAGTCTTCCTCTGCCTCAGCCAGTGAATACGAATGTGAAGTCACTCTGGCAGAGTCGGTTTTGCTTAAAAGGAAGCGGCATGAAGCTGTGGGAAGTAACCGTACTAATGCCAAAGCTGTGACCAAGATGAGAGAATTGGAGCAAAAATACTGTGCAATGGCGGGGGTTGTTCCGCATCAGCTTGATGACATGTTTCAGGAGCAGACTTTTGCGGTATGTATTGAAATCTTTTATGTACTTTATTGGAATATGATCTATTGTACTGAAATTGTATGTTTTTGTATTGACAGCTCTCGATGCTGATGAAGGGGGCAAAAAAGTTCATTGAGAAGATGAGCCATGAGTTCGGATAGCTTACTCAAAGGCTGGATGTTTAAACAGCCCGAATGAAGGAGCTCAAAAATGAGCTTGAGATAGAAAAAAAGAAAAGAGTTAAAGATACAAAGGTTGCTGAAGAGCGGTACACAGATCTGTCCGAGCATGATGAAGTTATGTCACAAGCATGCACTGCATGCTTAAAACAAGTACTTGGTGGAAAGAGATTGTTTTGCTCAATCTTATTACTGCTTTGGGTTGACTGCCACTGATGTAGAGTTGGGTCAAACTGGCAAGTACAAAGAGATAGTCTTTTCGACTGATGCAAAGGACAAAGTGGTGAGAGATGATGTTGTTCCAGCCGATGTATCTACTTCACCAATTGAACCAGTTTTAGCTACTGATAAGAAAGTGGATCTTCCATTTGAGGTAGAGATCAACAAGAATCTTTAACCAATTTGTGGTATTTATGTTTTGAATTGTACAGTTTGTTTGACTTTGATAGGATTATACTCTGTATGGTCGTAAAATTGTTAAGTTTGATAGACGCTTTTTAATATGCTTTGCTTGAATGTTTGTATGATAACAAGATATTTGTAATATGTGCAGAAGGTAGAACGGTTGAGAAAAACTATTTCTGACCTGGAGAGATCGTTGAGTAGAGTGAGGTATTCTGTGGCTCGTGTTCAACAAATATTAAATAAAACTAAGTATGAGAGAAGGCAATTTAAGTCTAACTCAGAGAAATTTTTAAAAAAATTATATGGCCTTCAGTGTAGATGTGCTAAAATAAAAATAAAAAAGGATGAGGTTTTAAGAAAGGAAGAGGAAAGGGGGGCGTTAATGCAAAAACTGAAAGAGTTGACCTGTTTCAGCGACCCGAGTGATAAGGCTAGGTGTCAAAAGTTGTTGTTAGTTCTGACATTGTATTTTGAGGTCGAAGTAGATAGTGAACGGGGTTTTAAAGAAGCTTATGTAGAGCTCTTGAAGGAAAATGGTATAGTACCTGACCCAACTCGAGTAATGTTTCTAGCTCAAGAAGCACGTAATCGTCATAGTATAGAGGCGAAAAAATGTTTTGCTCGAGCTTGGGTGTCTGTTATATGGGGTGATGTTAAAACTTTACCTGATGCTTTTGGCTTTATGTAGGACCGAAGGGCAATGACAATTGTGTTTTTAAGGATAAGGAAAGAGCAAATAGAGGTGCAACAGAAGTGATAAGGTAAGATAAAGGAGTTACAAGATGTAGTGATGCAACATATGGAGCAACCACGAAAAAATTGACTTTTAGCAAGGGATTTTGTTCGTCGCAGAAGGCATTTAGCTACGGTCTTAGTCCGTTAAATAGTTGACGCCAATGAGGGTGTCACTAAAAGCCTTCAGTTAGACAAAATCCGTTGCTGAAATAGTATGCTTTAGTAACGGATGTATTTCGTCGCTGTAAAATACTCATTGGCGATAGACATCTTCTGACACCAGATTTTTAGTGACACGCTCAAATGCGTCAGGCAAGGTTGGTCATATATATCTAATTTTGTCGCCAACACATATTGTTTTAGTGACGGATTCCAACATCCAATTTTTGTGATCCTGATTTAGGGATGGATATAATCCATCGCAAATAATAATAATTATTTATTTTTTTTTTAAAATAATATAAAAATATATTGCCCGCGCTATAAAATATATATTTTGCCACTAAAACATGCCTCATTCATGAAGCAAAAAGAGTTGCAAATAATAGTGTATAAGTTCTTAAATCTTGATCATAAACAACATCACAACTTTTCCCCACATAACAAACAAAAGTACACTGAGATCTGGGAACATAACAAAAATATACTTAGTGATTATATTTGCATAGAAAAATAACATTACTTGTGGTGCTGATCTCTCATATTTGGGACCTGCAGCTGTTACTCTTTCCAGGTATTATTTTGGCAATAGTCTTTAGTCTAGGCTATGCTCTTCTTTTGCAGAACTAGTATTGGGCAGACATGAACTGGGATTTATGCATCCTATCTCCCGCCTCCCTTATATGCTTTCTGCACGATAGTTATTCAAGTTCCACAATTTACCATCGTGGAGTTGGTGGGTCTACCAAAATGGGTTTTGTTTAAGGACTTGATATTATTTAAAATCAATATGCACCCTCCAGCCCTTGTCATATGCCAATGTGTGTCTGTCCTTCCGAAATAGAGTGTTAATTCATGGAATACCCCTATCCCAAGAATCTTGTAATATGAATAAGTCAATAAAATTTTAAGCATATGCTAAAAAATACATAAAATCAACTACCATCCTACTAGTCATTAAGACAACAATTTAAAACTTTACTAGAATAGTCCATAAAGTAGATACCTCGAGATCCTCAAGGGTCAAGCGCCTATTCTGTGACTACTGTGCTTCGTGCCTCTTCAAAGCATATTATGCCCAAATACGTTGGGAATCTGCGAATTCACTCTCCCATGGCTGTTAAGATAACAACAAAAATATTACAACACTGATGTCACACTGAAATAAACTTATGCAAAATGAGAGAACTTTGTACCTAAATGTAGCGATAAAGATTTGGAATCAGTTGGTCTTCTTCGTGACTCATACCAGTTCAAAAATGAATAACCCCGATATCTTTCTACTTGCTGTATCTGAGGTCACTTTGTGGAATCAATATGTGACCCATCGACAACATGCCAAGTCCTCCAATTTCCTTTAGAATGTAAAATATGATAGAGGGAAACCTAAATAAGAAAGCATGATTTAACAATAAAATTGAATTGAGCTCTAACAGTAGATACGTTGCTTCAATAACCAATACAACTTTCCTGCTAGGCATCTTTGAGTTTAATCCAATCTTGATTCGGGTTCGAATTTTATTTTCATATTTGACCAGTAGATCTAACAGTTCATGTGTATGTACAGTCGCTTCACAGAAATATGTCATAAGACCTATAAGAGCTGTGTTCCACTTGTTGACAATCTTTGTAAACGTTGTTGATTCTGATGACATCAGAATCTACCTCACACGGCTCTTGAATACTTTCATGTGCTCATCATCAACTCACAAGAAGGCTACTTTAGGTCGCTCTTTGGTCTGCTCGTTTTGGAGGTTCCATACTCCATCTTTTGTGTTACTGAAGGCCTCTTGGGTCATCCTTATTTTAGGCAATATTCAAACTTCAAACCCACACCTACAGTAATAGATTTGCTAATCACATAATAGTTGGAGTACACATGTCGAATATATATATATAAGATAAACATACGCACATGCTAAATAGCAAGTTCGGATTATCTTTACTATAGACAGAAATAAAGCTATTCTTCCACTTCCACTCCAGTGCTTTGATACTTTTTGGGAGTCGGTTCTTCATATCCAATAAAACACTCCTCCCAAGATTAACTACAAAAAAGAAAGTTACAAATTAGTAACAAAGTGACAACCCGACAAACAAAACACTTGAGATTCTATATCTATAATATTATTTTTTTAAAATCGAAAATTATGATAAGAAGAAGATAACCATCATGTTTCATGAACCTCATTCTCGCATGAATGAGGTTCGGTAAAGTACCTTGAATATAAGGTCACGTGCCTCTTCATGAGTAAAACAGAACATTATGTGCACCCAATCAATGTACCTTGAATATAATCGAATTGGATGTCATGTTTCAACTTTAGCGTCCCAAAATGTAATGAACTCATTCGACATCTGAGGAGGACCCACAATTTTACTCGCTCGAGTCCATAATACTGAACAACGAATGAGGCAAACTGAAGTCCGCGGATTAAGCCATATGAGTTTGTGTGGCTCATATCCTTGTAAGACAACACGACATTATTCTTCACAGTAACATAATCGGCAATGTTGTGGTCAAGAACTAATCGCAGAAGCCTGCAAGTATATAGCAAATGATAAAAAAGAATAAACGTATATTGAAGTTTACAAGCATCCCAACTATGAATGTGAAGTTACAAGAACAAATGGCAGTCCACACTATTTTTTGGGCAATTTTGTTTAGAATAATCAAATAATAGCACTTAAAAAAGTTTTTCCTTTAAAAATAGATTTTAGAGTATGTGCTTTCAAAATGCATTGTTACATAAAAATTATTTTAAGAAAATGAATTGCAAACAAAGAGTCAAATTCCATATTAGACATCATTATAGGGTCGAAGTACAAAAAAAATCTCAAAAAAAGAAACACAAAAGGCTATGAAAATACCTGAGGTGATAGTTGAGGAAACTCATTCGGTTGTGTGTGCATCCATCCTAACGGCTCCAAATCGTTTAAGAAATTGCGCTCGGGCAAAGCTAATGGAAGATGGACCTGTTGGTGAGTCCCCCACTATGGTACCATGGCAATACAACAAATCTCCTTAACCTGAGGATTATCTGGGGACTAATTCCATATATGTAACCTACAATCTTAGTTCGTAGATCAGCTATGCAAATAAACTTCTTCAAAATATTTTTGGGCATAATGTAGGTAAAACCTGTTTCCTGTTCACATAAACACACTTCGAGATTAGTATGCATAGAAACTAAAATTTTACCACCTAAAGAGGGAGTTAAGAATATTATATACTTTAATGTCCTCTGAGTTCACATAAATGTGATTCACTCGGAGATAAAGGTTTGTCGCTGATATAGCTCTCAAACGCCAATAAGTTTGAAATGCAAATGTGTCCTGCTCATAGTGACTCTTGGTGGTTACAATTAGCTCATCACAGTGCACATTTGTCGTTTTAGTTGTCACTGCTGTCAGCTAGCTTGCATCTTTGGCCTGTTTCTCAATCTCTGCTATCTACTGCCTCTGTTGTGATGGTGGAGTAATCTCAGCTCCAAGTATAATACCGTGAATCTCAGACTGTGTTAGAGTTGAAGTATTTACGTTATTCTTCTTCGCATAATCTAAGAGTATAAGATCTCTCAAAGCAACCTCAACCTGCATTGGAAGAATTAAAAGATCTCAGAAACCTCAAGCCGATCAGAATTCCGATTGGAATTCAGACAAAACAGATATGAACCCCTATTAACAATAAACTGTTTTGGACAAATCAGAAATCGTAATCATATACTGCATAAGGTAACCACCAAAATGTAAATCTACGGTTAGGGATTTGGTTAAGCCCAAATCTTTGTGTGTTTGCCAACTTCTTGTACTTCATTGATTCCTCAAAACCATATGCCTTCTCCCAGAAAAGACCTTTCCGAGTAGGAAAGCTGAAATATCAAGAACAATTATTCAGGTAAACAATGAACTAGTTGAGACACCAGACAACAATATTTCAATGTGTTGTATAGATAAATTCTATATTATTATCATGATGTGCATTACTTGATACTTTAAAGGTCGATATATACTCGAGCCCTTTAATCACATGTTTCATAAATTCCAATTTATGCATGCAATCAAGCAAAGTTTGAATCAGCCCTAAATGAGTATTTAGTACATGTATATGAAGGTGGGTGAGTCTCTTGAGTGCCTTTTCCTTCATTGTCAGTGGTTCTTTTGGTGTTCTACTATAGTACTATAAACCCAGGTAAGGTGGGTTACACGGAATCGATTCTACTAAGATTTGTACAACAGGTCAAAAGTGTATTCTAAGAGAAAGCTTTGTGGAAGATGGTCCCTTTTCCGTGTAATAGGTATTTGGATCGAAAGAAACAAGGGAACACTGAAGGGAAGAAACATCCCTTGCCCTTAATCATTACGGATAGTAAGATGCTACTATATTAATTTTCTTTTTTAATGAAAACCACGTTGTACTAATATAATCTTAGAATAAGCCTACACCAATATTCAGATGTAGCTGATGTATTTGTACTACTAAATTGATGTTAAGGAATATATATATAAATTAACATGATGTGATGAATTGATTGTAAGATTGATTGGTATCCATTGACAAGTAGTTTGTGCCAGTACTAATTAACTTGGATTGTGATGTGAAACTCACTGTGATCTCGTTATGCGTAAGTCTGACCTCTTTCAAATATAGAAATGACTTGAATGAAGAACCTATGGACTCAAGTTTACAATTGGAGAGAGATAGCTGAAACCCAAAAACCAACCAAAGAACTTTAGTGCTTTTACAAAATTAAAGTTGCATGGTAGAGGGAAAAAATAAAGTCTGCTTACTTTTGCGATTGACTTTGCTTTGACCATAGAATCACCAACATTCCAAAGAGAGTTTCTAAAAAAAATTGCATAGAAAGCCAACATTCAAAGAACACAACTCGAATTATATGACCATACATTTTCCTTTTTAGTTGTAATAAATATATATAATCCCACCTGAATTGATTAGTATGTCCGATTAGTTTGTCTCATGAAATAGACTCTTCATCAAGAAGCTCATGTAAGGTATTTGCATCTTTAGAAAAAAAAAATCGTATGTTTTTAACCATTACAACCAAAACCTATGAAGCACTTTGTAATGGGCCATCTCCAGGGACTTGAACACAGTAGAATGACCTTCCCAAAGCAATACAAATAAGTCCCGCAAATGAGCGACACATAGATATGATGAAACCACGGTCCCAACCTTTGTTGATGTTTACCCAAACAGCAATTGTAGCTCCATCTACGGCTCCCGTAGTAGTACTTAGCAATAACCAGTTGAAGAAACTTGCTATGTGTTTTCGCTCATTGGGATCTTTCATGTTAAACTGATTGGCACCTAGGGATGGAATAAAACCTTTTATTCTGCCACCTCCTAAGGCCAAAAAGTATATCGAACTGTAAAACATCCATCCATGACCGCCTTCTACACATGTAGACTCCAAACATGGTTTGGGCTGTAGTTTCTGATAGTGAGACTGTAGTTCCCCATCTTGGGGAAGATTGGAACTTGGTAATGCTATTCTAGAGTCATTATGTGTTGGATGCTCACCATGAAAGTTCCAAACTCGATGCGTCATTAGAAAGCCATATCTAAGAAGATGGTACTTCACTTCTTTATAAGGAAGGGGAGTGCGTTGGTTTCCACATAGATTACATCGACACAAAATAGAAAGTCTACGAGGAAGATGCTTTCGCGCAAAGTTTTCACGTAAAGTTTATGAGCAAGTCAACACCGACTATATATCGTTGATTAGGGAAGCTAAGCGAAATCCAGTCCCAATCCATCAGTTATGAACCTCTAGTTTGACACCTAATCATGTGATATATTGGATAAGGGAATATTGGATTGTAAATGATCAAGAAAGAGAAGAATATAAAGCTATATCAAATGGTTGAGTAACCCAATAGGTCATTCAAGTTCAAGCTTAGACATAGCTAACAAAGAAAGATTATCTTATGCCCTAGACAATAGTTATTGTGATAGAATTAATTTCTAGATTATATGAGTTTATAGTTTGGTACGTACTTATGAATCTTGTCTCCTGCAAGAGGAAAAAGCTCAAAAGGGTGGAGTCACTCTCTAGTA
This sequence comes from Kingdonia uniflora, assembly GCA_014058105.1. Lineage (NCBI taxonomy): Eukaryota > Viridiplantae > Streptophyta > Magnoliopsida > Ranunculales > Circaeasteraceae > Kingdonia > Kingdonia uniflora. The sequence continues at coordinate 6,927,933 of JACGCM010001281.1, forward strand.
CTACTTTGGCTATCAAATCAGACCATATTAAAAAATAATCTTAAGATCATTGTTAAATAAATCAATAAGATTTTCTCAAGTTATATTTAGATAATCAATTAATCTTTGATGTTGCTTTTACCATGCAACTTATCCACAGTTTATATGAACCAATATTCAATTTGGATAGAAGAAAAATATTTATCATACTAAACTAACAGTATGCCAAGTTTATGTTGTGTCACATTAAGTAAGTGGATTAGAAGCTTCCAAATTGAGCTACTCAAACTTCACTAAATGAAATGTATATCATACAAACTAACAGACAAGAATATATCTATGCTTATAAGCTACTGACTTTAAATCAATAGAAGAACAAACAACACAATCTAATTCATAAAGGGCAACTACAACATGTAACTACCACTAGGTAAACTTGGTCATCAAGATGTGTTTTAACAACTTCAATTCATAGCCATCGATATTACTTCATATGCCCTAAAGATCGGTTTCTTATATTTACAACAGATAGTCCAGGGATTCCCTTTTCGTCATTCTTATAAGGCAAGCTCGTATTACAACATATCCTCTACTTAACTAAATGTGAAACTAACTAAATTAGAAGAGCATCTACATCGAACAAAGTGTAACTATATGCAGGAACCTCTACAGATGTACATCAAAACTATAAGGAGATTTAGAGATATGGTAGAAAGATAAGATAGCTTTTAAAGCATATCTGCACACTAACATCATGGTGATTTCAAGACATGCACATATGCATTGTTATCCTTTAACTATTTCTTCTACCCTACTTGGATTGCCTTAATTTTTAAATATTGGTAGTGCATGCAACTAACTGGTTCGCAAAGGAAAATATCTTTTGTGGATATGGAGTAGTTTAACATGGCTATTTGGGAAGTTACGTAGCTACTAAAAAGCTCCTCAACAATCTAAGCCTAACAGGGGATGAATTTTGAATATAAGGTTTAGCTTATTGGTTATGTTCGCAACAAAAACTTACTTAGACTTTTGGAGTACTATGTCAAAGAGACTCACAGGATCCAGCCTACAAAGATTTAAATCAAGAGAAATCATTCATGAAAGACCATTTCTACAAGGAAATACTAACATCAAGGAACCCAAAAAGAGATTAGTTTAACAGCTTGAGCAAGAAACGAAATGTAGAGTTACAAACCCTCTTCACCAATTGGAAGAACCAACTGTCATCTCCAGACTCCTCTCTTCTACTGCTTTGGCACTCGATCCTCATCGCGACAATGAATCAAATAATGAGAAGGACCTCAAAAGCAGGATCTTCAAGCTCAGACTACCCAAGAGAAGCATCACAACCGCGCTTCAGCAATGGGGTATCCGAAGGGAACAAAATTACAATCTCTGAGCTAAGAGATTTCGGTAAGGAACTCAGGAGATCGAGGTGTTATAAACACGCATTTGAGATATCAGAGTGGATGGTTATGCATCAAGAATTTGAGTTATCAGACGCGGACTATGCCGTACGGATAAACTTGATGACTAAAATTTTCAGTGTTAAGGCTGATGAACGCTACTTTGAATCACTCTTTCCAAATGTGCACTGTTAAAACCTACACAACTCTCCTTCACTACTATGCTGCATCAAAGCTAACTGAAAAAGCGGAGAGTCTCTTTGAGAGGATCAAGGACTCAAATATTGCAGCAAATACCCTTTTATACAATGAGATGATGACATTGTACATGTCAGTTGGGTAATTGGAGAAGCTTCCTGTAGTATTACAGAATTGAATAGAAAGAAGGTTTCCCTAGATCTCTTCACTTACAATCTTTGGATAAGTGCACGTACTGCCTCTATGGACATTGATAGCGTAAGAAGGATCCTGTATGAGATGAGTGATGATTCCAACTCTAGTGAAGCTTGGGTAACATACAAACAATTGGCCGACATATATATTACCACTGGTAATCTCGTGAATATGTATAATAATTCTCTAGTTGAGGCTAATGGAAAGGCCACCCTAAGGGAATGGATCACGTACGACTTTCTCATCCATCTCTATGCCATTCTTCAAAATAATGAAAGAGTCGATCAAATATGGAAGTCCTTGAGAATTCCCTCACAGAAAATGACAAGCACATACTATAAATGTATCCTTTCTTCATATCTGATTCTTGGGGAGATAAAAGAAGTAGCTGAAGTTCTCGAAGAATTGAAGCAATCCACCACCACAGTTTTCGATATCCATACTTATACTATGCTTTTGGATACATTCTCAAAAGTAGGGTTACTGGACAAAGCTTAATTGCTCAGAACTCTTATGATGTAGAAAAATTGTAATTCGGCAGATGCGTCACATTAAATAGAAATTTAACTTGTGTTTCCTTGATCAAATGAACATGATAAGGGTATTGCAAAAGAAAAAAAAAGTAACACCTTCCTCCATGACAAAGACAAAATGTCTAAGATCAGTTGATGCCAAAACAACCAACAAGGCTGTACACATCAAAACCACAACTCCAAAAAAGAAACAAACACGACTACCACAAAATTGATAGCCAAGGAAGGACGCCCACTGCCCAGAATAGCTCAACAGTTCAATAAAAGCCAAGTTTCAGACAAAAACTGAAATATTACACACTAACTGAAAAAACCTTTAACTGTACTACTCTATTGTATCATTTTAATCCCTCTCAAAAGCCTAGTACTACCCTTTCCAACTCTAAACAAACTGGATCTCAAAACCTCAACACCTGCTTCCCTTCTTCATGGTTGACTACACTAATAATCTCTAAACCTGATAAAGAACCCAAATTTGACGAGGGCAGTGGTGCTAAGCACTAACAGTTCTACAAAATTTGTTCCTCCTGCACAATTCTAAAGAGAACCCACAACTCTAAACTAAAAGCAATACATACAGTCTTAACCTTTATATTGATTTAAACTACTCTCTATAGTACACTCTAGCAATTACAATTTCCAACGCTTTTAGGGGTTTTTATTATCCATAAATTATATACAAAGAGGATGGTCAAGTCACAATATTCTAATGCATGATGCATATAAGATAAAGCTGCCTTCGTAACAATCACTTACTTAAACGAATCACTATAACATCGTGAGATAGATGAAAAACAGTCAAATAAATAAGGTTTTTTTACATTTTCAAAGATAATTGATAAATCCATCACTTAACCAGAGATAGCATTTGCCTATTAGGAAGGTCATTTACAAAAATGGCTACCATAAAATATAGAAAAAACAAAATAATACCTGTAGAAGTTGGCTAAATCCAAGCTTTTTAATCTTTGATAGCACAGGCTCTTACAAATTCTGAAATACGCGATTGAAATACTTCAATAAAAAGAAAAAAGAATCTAGATATAATCCAATAGCTTGCAAACAATAAACTTCCCCCAAATTTCTTCTCAATCAATACTTCAACCAAATTGTAAAGAAGGAATTTAGAAAAGATACCCAAAGAGAAATAAAGAACTAATTGGTTATCAGTTTACCATCATCTCCATTAGCATAAATTGAACAAAAAATGAAGAGGAAAAATCTTGTATGATGAATCTAAGAAAGAAAATTTAATGCATACCTACAAGCCTTATCAAAAAAGAGAGTCTGGACCCAGATTAATCAATACATATCACAATATATATAGATGTCAAACTAGGGGATTTCAAAATTAGAAATTGCAAAAAATAGAGGGAATGAAGAGATTTGCCGCCAATGAGATAGAGTTGGAGTCCGAGATGGATAGAGTAGTTGAGAGAAAGAAGGTTCGTGGGAAAGAAGGAGACTTAGAGAAAGATTTGATGATCTGGTATGAGGGAGAAAATAATGGAGAAGATTAGTGCACCAAATTGAGGCGGGAGAAAGATAAAATTTTCAAAAATCTATTGTTGAATCTGTTGAGAATTGATCTCAAAACTTATTTCGTAAGAGAAGTCTTAGAAATAGATGAGAGAAGAAATGAGGAGATTTTAAAACTATCAAGATCAATTTGAGACAGAAAAGGCAACAAATATTTAAAACGACAAACTTATTTTGTAACGACAAAAGGTGATGAATTTTTTTTTGTTACCAATCATGACAAGATCAGGTTGTTGGCGTTACGTTTAAAATAATTAATTATTTTAATAAATACATAAAAAAATCAGCGACAACAATAAGACTTTTAGCAATTGTCCGTCATGTTTTGGTGACAAACATAATTCTACACTAAAGGCCTAATTGTTTTATCGTCAAAAGCCACTTTTTTGGTGGTGAAAAAATATCTTTAGCAGCTCAATTGCCAAAAGAAATATCTGTTCAAAAGAAGATAGATTGTGATTTGAGGGCATTAGGTGTACTGCAAAAAGAAACGCGCAAGCGTCTGCACAGGGCGCACATACAATTGAAGGAACATCTGTATCTGTCATGAGCAAAAGTTGCAGCTTGAACAAAGTATGAGCGTCATATAGAAAGTGTGATTGATTTTTATGGAAGGGAGTTGGCGAGGGTAGAGAATGAATTTAAGAAGTATGTAATAGAGTGTGGGAAGGATTATGATGTGAAGAACGCAAAGGCTGAAAATATGTGGCTTATAAAAGATGAGGAGGAAAAGGTTGTTGAAAAACTAACTCCTAGATCGAGAGAAAATATGTTGAAGAGGACGAGAAAGAGGTCGAGAGTCTGATACCTCGGTCACGGCGAAAGCAATGCCAGCAAGAGGTGGTGACCTTTATAGCACCTTTAAATGTTCAAGTAGAGAACTCAAAGAGTGTGAGAGACAAGGGGCACTCTTCTCATAGCTTGAAGAAGTGAAAGTAGAGTAGTTTAGTTACTTACCGAACTAGCATAGGCATTAGAATTTTGTATATTGTTTGGATGACAAATAAAATATGTTCATTGTGTTGATTATATATAAAGTACTCAAATACTATGTTATTGAGTAAACTTGTTGAATGTGACATGTAATCTATTTAAATATAAAACTAGTATGCATGTGAATGCTTATTACTACAGGGTGAACTGGCAGAGGTTCAAAAGCAGTGTGAAGTGTTACATCTTTTAAATGAAAACTGAACGCTGATCTCAGTTGCCACTAGGTGACACTGAAAAGTATTATTAATTTAACACAAAAATGGAGGTGACAGTAAGGGAAGAATGAAGCACAGTTGCTCGGTTGACTGAAGAACTGGATGATAAGGAGACTGAATTAGCCCTTGAGCTGTGAAAAATGGAGGGGTTAAAGAAGTTATAATAAAGAAGGAGTTGAACATTTTAGAGCGAAGAAACCCAACATGAGAAGGAGTCAACGCCGGTGCAACCTAAAGTGATTGAGTTGTTGGCGTTGTTGAAGAAAGAAGAAGAAAACATTAAAGATTTGTAATTTTAGATAAATACGCTTTAAGCAAAAATAGTTGGTACACGTGCAATTGTGAAAGAGGAAAATGAACGTGCTCGTAAATATGAAGTATTATGGTATGTTGCCAACATGATCGTAAAAGAGATAAAATAGGCCCACATTGAGCAGAACGAAATAATAGAAAGGGATTGGCTCCATATATGTAATCTAGAGAATACTATTCAAATATTGAAGTTAAACATTTTAGAGTATCAAGTGGAGAATGGGGAACTGCGTAGCGCAAAGACCAAGTTGGAGGCTGATCTTTTTAAAGCTGAAATAAATCTTGATGAATATGTTATAGAGAAAAGTCAAAATGAGTCTGAAATGTAATGGCATAATTCCATAAGCTCAAGATGGCCTGAAATTTGCTCTTACACTAATGTTCTTGTGACAAAAACTAATGTAAAATAAGAAATGATACAGGTGAATTAGCGTGGAAAATCTTTGAATAGGTAAAAAACCATGACCTCGAGTTGATGATTTTTGTAATAGTGACTTTTATTGCTTGAGGTTGATATCTTATTACAAGTGATCTCTCGACTTATAAATACTTGATCTTGTAAATAAGAAGTTTTAATATTTTGAGAATCTAGAAAATATAGCTTTTCATGGTGATTTATCGTATATTTTTCTGGTCCTTGTCTATTCTGGAACTTTTCTTTTATATAAGCCTTCTCCGCAGTTCTTTATCGTGCTGAAGCACGTTCTCTAAATAATGTGGTTAGTGGCAGTTGATTGAGTAACTGTTGAGTTCGTAAGAGACAGGTATCTTTGACTTGTTCATGCTTTTCTGTTTGAGCTCGATCCACGTTCTTTATTAGTTCATGGAGTAGGTATTGATGTTGACTGTTGATGTTATGTGCAGAATGCGTGAGTCTGACATGGAGGTAATTCAAACTAAAATGGCTGGATTTGGGGTTAGATCGAGGGATAGTCCCCTACAATTACTCCCACGCAACCAAAGTCACGAGTGGCTTTGGTTGAGAAAGGATTTTATGGGTATAAGGGTAATCGGGCTAAAAGTTTGGAAATGAGGGAAGTAATGATGTGGATTTTACTACATATAAAATGCGCGTGTTATGGGGGGACGTTTGTGCATTGAATGTTGATAGGAATATTGATGTACGCATCGATTAGGGTTTGAGAGATTCGTTTATATTGAATAATGACGCTTGGGGAAACGTACCTGTACATTAAATATTGAGGTTATATAAATAGTAACTATACCAAGAATTGTGGCAAAGTATGCTTGTTTGTTGCAAAATTCTCTAAATTTTTTGATGACGGTGAAGACCCAGAGAATGATTCACGAAGAGAGGATTTCTGTTGAGATGCAAAAGTTGAAGTTGAGATACTTTGAAGATCAGTCTTTAGAGATGCATACTCCCGTTCCCGTTCCACTGACGTATCAATATATGTCAGAAGAAGAAGCGGTTGAAGCTGAAGAAGCTCTTTTACTGTATGCAAAGATTTCATCACGTTGTCATAACTGGCGAGCAACGTTAGATTTGTCTTTGTATCCTTGCGGAAGACAAGGTTGGGTTGACAGATGTGGGGTTTGGCAAATCTACGGGGCAGTTGCGCCAATGTCTTGCGTAGGTCTGTATTCTAAGGTTGGGTCCTCGTCATCTCTACCAACTCTGTGGAGGTGGTGGTTCTAGAGGAGGCGACGGTGGTAGTCGAGAATGGAGACGGAGAATAGAAATCTGCTTCTATACCTCCATCATTACTTGGCGCTAAGAAGACCTTCTGTTTGAAGAGTTGGCCATAGCACTGAGTCCTCTACTTTCATGCCTAGACTTCCTCCAAACCCAGTTTCTGGTCAGAGTAAGATGGTGTGAAAGAAGAAGGACCTATGGTGACTTCCAATGCCTATTTTGTATAAGAGGATTCTTGGAGTGAAACATCGCTGAAGTTGGATGAACAGAAGGATTTGATGTTTCGAAGTTTCGAAGTTTTTAAAAGACCTGTTATCTGTTAAGCACTTGAAAACTTGTTATCTATAATGTACTTGAAAGATTTATAAGCTTTGAAGTACCTGCAATTTATATTTGAGCTGACTGAAATTTATTATCCAAACTCTTGTTGATATATGTATAGAATAACTCTAGAAATTGAGCTATGAATGATTCAAAGATTTATGAATATATAATAAAATGTTATGCATGAGATTAGAACTTGCAACCTGGTTATAATAATAGAGTTGTAAAAATATGTTTGTAACATGAAATGTGTAATGAATGATCTAACAGGGTGTCTGCGATTTATTGGGGGAGAAAAAAAAGTAAAAAGTTTAGGATGGGGAATTCGAGCTCAGTGAGGTCATTCCAACAATTAGATTTAGAAATAAGAAGCTCGATATGGAATAGGCCGAACTGTCCGAGGTCGATGGGGAAAGATATATTCAAATAACTTTTCTCAAGATACTAGGGCTTTATGTTATAAAAGAATAAGATAATATCATGAATTGAGGGGGATTCATAACAAAAATGTATAAATAGGGAGAAAAGAGATTGAAATAGTAGAAGATAGTAGAAATGACATATACTAGATCTGAGAGAATTTGTTATGCTGCTGAGGGCTAGTTGGCGATAAAGATAGCTAAAGCGCAGGAGGAGATTTTTGGCTTGTTGGACTACGATACTGAACTGCTAGTGAGGGAGTGTCAATTTGAAGGATTTGATTGGATGGGAAGGGAATGTGAGTATGAACGTCATTTTTATGAGGAGCTGTTTCAGGATGTGATGGTGGAACCTGCATCTTAAAAAGATGTTGTGAGATTGATTGTTGAAGAAGAGATTGAACTGGAAGATGTGAGGATTGTTGGAGGCAAAATGATTGGATGCGGTTCACCAGGACATTAGGGATGTTTTAGGTGTAATTATATGTAAGGGAGTGAATTGTGATGAGAGTGTAATGATAATGAAGTGAATGTAAATAAGGGTGTATGTATGTAAATATACGAGTTTGAATAATTTGTAAAGAAATAAAATACGAATGAAGTTTGAATTTGTCCTCTATTATCTCGAATACTATTCATGACTATTGTAAAAAATGAATTTGATTATTTTTGAAATTTTGAGAACTTTGGAAATGACGTCAACACTTCTATAAGTAGAAGAAGCAAAAATAGAAAAAAATAGGTAGCTTTTGATTTTGTCTCTATTGTAAAAGCAGGGAAAGCCCGATTGTGTGTAAGTGTGAGTCATTATGAGTGTGGGGAGGTCAGGGGGAGATTTGGAAAAGAGAGATGAAAATAGATTAAAATATAGGGCAAAGGGTAATGATGGGAAAGTGCTTTCACCGAAATGGTGCAAGACATCTGACATTGATTGTGAAGGGGATGCCTCAGTTCCAAAACCGAGGATGGCTCATGTGAAGCCCAATAACTTCCAGCAGTTAGAGAGAAAAAAATATAAGGAATGCTTTATCTTTGTCATTCAAAGGTTTCTCAACTTCTATAAATTTGAAGAGCAGTGAGAGAGGAAAGAACAAAAAATAGCAGAGAATCTCGTGAGAGTTTAATCGTGAGTGATCAACAGTCGAAGCAAGAAAGAGAGTTGCAGAGACTGAGTCATGTAGATTGTTATATAGAAGCGTTGTGAGGGACAGATTTGGCGCTGCATCAGATTCACATTCCGACATAAAAGGTTAGCAGTGTATTTGTAATATTTTTGAATGTGCTGTTTTTGAAAATCATTTTTTGTGTTAGGGATATCTAAAAATTACCATTTATAGTAATCTATAAAATTTGTTTGATGTATGATATATATATATATATATGTATATGTATATATATATATATATATGGGTGATGTATATGTAAAAGATAATAATGGGTACCTAGACTTGTATGTAGGTCGATTGTGAAGAGTGTTTGTGTAGGATCAAATATTCTTATGTAGATTTTGTTGACATGAGGACTTCTCCTGTTAATGATGCGTCGTCCTCTGGTCGATCGGCAGAGTCCAAAGTTGTAATATCTGATAGGGATAAAGAAGTAGGGATTTATCAATTTCCAGATTTCCTTGGAAGATTGGTAACCTACCCTCCCAATTCTGATGTGTCCAAAGAGTTTTGTAAATCCATGGCTTCTATAGGGGGAAGATGGGGTAGTTGTGTAAAACATGCCGGTAGGCATTTTAGGAGTTTCATCATAACCACTAGAGAGGAATACTTTTTTCTTTTGGCTGATTTGGAGAGGGAATAAAAATATATGGGTTTAGACAAATTGATCTCTTTAGAGTACTTTGACGAAATCGTCTAGGGCAACCTGGCGGAGGGTTTTATGTGCTACCTGGCTCAGTTGGAGTACGGGTTGAGTTTTCCCCTTAGCAATTTGGTGAATGGGATTATGAACATCATCGGGGCATGTGCTGTTCAGTTGAACGGGAACATGTGAGAGGTGATAAATGTTTGTGAATTTCGGAATAAGTTGTGGGAGGAGGATGAGATAGAAAAGAGGATATGTCCTGAGAATATCTTACAGTTTAATGGTGTAAAAAACTTTTCTGCAAGTGGAGGGAATATTTTTTTACGAGTTCGACTTGGCCTCATTTCTTTGATCTGAACTCGGCAGGTCGAGTATGGAATGATAATGTGATATGGGTGAAGGGTGATTGCCTTCAGAGAGATGTTGAAGAACCCATGTAACTTCTATGTAGAACTGTAAAGCAAAGTAACTATAACAATAGATAATGTATAAGATATGTTGAAACTGTAAGTTGCTCCGCTGATGATAATGCATTATTGACCGATAGGTCCTCAATCACAAGTGACGAGGAAGGAGTTTCTGTTGAACATTGCTGCTCAGGAAGGGACAAAGCTCGAGGCTATGCTGAAAGAACTCGGCATTAGCAGAAACAAATGTGCTAACTGCCAGTCCGAGAAATTTCAAAAGTCTCAAACAGCTTGGCTAATGGCAGGCACTAAGGGAAACATGAAGTGGGGAACTGATGGGGAGAAGCGAGTGAACTTGCCCAAGGCCTCTAGAATGGACTTTGCGGGTGTGCCGGAGTCTACGACGTCGAGCAAGATAGCTAGAGCATTTCCAAAGAATAAGATGTTGAAGAGTGGTTCGACCTCTAGAACTACAGGAAGTGATGAGGTCGAAGGAGGGGCAAAAAAGAGAAGGGTCGAGCCTTCCAAACTGATAGGGGCAAAGGTCATAGAGGATCAACCTGTTATAGGCGATGAGCTGAAAGAGGTAGAGGAAAGGGCGAGGCTTACAATACTCAATGGGGAGGAGGAGATGAGCAAAATGGTAAGTTCATTTGTTTAAATATGTGATGAATTTGAATAGTAATTCGAGCTAATAGTGAGGTCAATGTTTTTGGTTTTTGTAGGTTGCTCGTTTGATGAAGGGGATATGCCTCAGGGTTGAGGAGAACAAAGTTGAGCTGAAGAAGGGGAAGGTCGAGCTTGAGAAGTAGGTAGCTCGACTGAAAGCTGACTTGATGAAGGAGGGGAAGCAGTTAGAGGCCCTGAAGGCTTCTCATGAGGTGGAGATTAATGATCTTTCAGCGAAAGTGAGAAGGAATATGGAGAAGGAGGTAGTGACTGAACGCGATAGACTCGGGCACCACCTTATAACCAATGGGTATTCTGAAGATGAGGTGAATGCCATTATGGCGGACACCTATGTTGAGGAGGTGGAAGATGATGAGGTGGAAGGTGTTGCTGTCAGAGTTATGGACGGGTTGGACGGTATCTCTCCCCAAATGGTGCGAGATAGCCAAGGGGATGACAATGAGCGTCTAGAGGGAGGAAATTAGAAGGTTGAGTAGAATGTTGACTCTGTGATTGTATGAATGGTTTGGAGTGTTGTAATCTGATGGAATATTGTTTGTTAGATAAAATTCTGTAGGCTAAGACACTTTTGTAAACCTTGTTGTAGGAACGTAATGTAATGCGCACCATAATAAAAGATTTGGAGACCGAGCTTGCTAAGGAGAGAGACGTCTCAGCATCCCTATTGTTTTTGCAAGTAGAGCTACAAGATAGAAATGAGCAAGAAATATTTAACTTGTATGCTTCATTAGTCTAGAGCTACAAAGTAAAAAGTAGTGTGTAGGGGCAGATCAAAAATCTGCTATCAGTTTATGGGCAATGACACTCAATGGTGTATAGAAAATAACAAAATATTGAAAAATTAAAACATAGAGAATATGTACCTTAGAACCGGGAGCTTGAGGAACTTCATGCCCAGGTGGCGAATTTGAGGGCGATTAATCAGGCTGAATTATCTAAAGTTGACAAGAAGGTGGAAGAGAATATCACATTCACAGATCGAATAAATAATGAAATGAAATAACAGGAAGAATGGTATAATAGGTTGCATAATCGCCTTCAGATGGCGGGAACAAATTTTTCTAAGGCGGTCATGCCCGATGCATCGCACTCAGAATTGATGGTGGTAGCGATCACCTATTTTGTAGAGGAGGTAAAAAGGCTTGAGTTAGAGAAAAATACCTTACACCACTATTTATAATAAAGGGGATATATTTGCAGAGATGATATAGATCGAGGAAATTATATGAACTCCATGGAAACAAAGTTAGGATCTCAACTTGTTGAGTTGGTAGAACAGGGCAGGATAGTTGTGACTCGAGCTCGAGAATTTATGACTGGTCATCCTCTTCTTGTAAGAGAAAGCGTGGCTGACCTCCCAACAACAGAAAATATTCCATTGTAGTGGTTGTATATATTACCTAAAAAAAGTATCTATCACAAATATATTGAGAGATAAAAGCTAATTTTACCTTTACTTTATCTTATATCTGGTAATGTTCTTTGATTGAGAACTAGTATTACCTTCATTTTAATTACAGAGTAGTAATATCGCAGCTATATTGAGTGAGATGAAAACTAGTTTTACCTTTTCTTTATCTTATGTGCGGCAGAGTTCCTCGATTAAAAAACTAGTATTACCTTTATTTTAATCTCGAAGTATAATAGAGTCGGTCAAATCAAGTATTATCCGTATTTTAACTGGTATAATATCGCAGCCATATTGAGTGAGATAAAAGCTAGTTTTACCTTTGCTTTATCTTATGTCTGGTAGAGTTCACTTATTAAAAACTAGTATTACCTATGTTTTAATCTTGGAGTATAGTAGAGTCGGTCAAATCAAGTGTTATCCTTGTTTTAACCGGAATAGAGGTCGATTAAAAGTTAGTATTACCTATATTTTAATCTATGTATTATCTACGTAAGTAGAGAGTTGTGTGGGGAAAAACTTGGAAGTTTTCATTGAATAGAAAAGGATGTACATTGGATGGAGATAAAAATCTCACTTTTGGAATGGAAAAAACGAGAAGTCAAAATGGAGTAGTAAAAGACTTAACGATAGTACCGTTTCAGTCGCTTAGTATTCCAAGGATTTGAGATGTGGACTCCCTCTACTGTCATGAGGTAATATAATCCCAGGCCTGTGAGATCTGTGATAAGGAATTGACCCTTTCAATTTTCTGCTAGTTTTTCGGCATGATGCTTTTTTTTTTGTTGAGGGATTTCTCTGAGGAAGAGATTTCCAATTTGAAAAGTACAACTTCTGACTCGTCATATACAGAAAGGATTTTGCCAATCATCGACTTCCCCTTTCTCGCTCTCAGTGTTGATCGTATATACAGAAATACAATCAATTCTGGGGGTTAAAATTATATCGATCTGAGGATATCAAGCTTCTATTCCCAAGACCCCGGCTAGATATGCCAAGGAATCAGTGTGCATATTTTTACCTTGGGGAAGATAATCGAGAGTTGCTTGTACAAACTTGCTCATCTTATCTTCAATGAGGGCTGCGTATTCGATCATCTTTCCATTCTTCTTGTATTACTCAAAGTAATGGTGGATGATGAGTTAAGAATCTGTGTAAACTAATGGTTCTGGCACACCGAGCTCAATTGTGAGGTCGAGTCCATGAATGAGACCTTCGTATTCGGGGAAATTATTAGAGGCCTTAAAATCTAAGCAGATTGATTTCTCGATTCTATCGTTAGAAGGGGTAATTAATATGATTCTAATTCCTGGCCCTGCAGGTCCTACATATCCATCTATAAGAAGTCTCCACCCTTTCCTTGTAATCCATTCAGCTCGTTTGTCAAATGCTTTGGGGGGGGGGGGGGTGGACCTTCAGTAAGTTCCTTTGCAAGGTTAGGATCGTGCTCCTCCCATTTGGGATCTTCCATTGGAAAATCTACAAGAAAATTGGCGATGGCCTGACTCTTTTCAGAATGACGTTGTTCAAACTTGATGTCATGTTCTCCCAAGCTGATTGACCATTATTGTACTCTCCTTGATTTTTTTGGATAGAACCTCTCGGAGTGGGTAGTTGATCATGACTTTTATCGAATGAGCTTGGAAGTAGTGCTTAAGTTTCTATAAAGTGTAAACAAGAGTTAGAAGAAGTCTCTAGATTTTAGAATACCTTGTTTATGCTGGAGTAAGAGTTTTGCTGATGAAGTAGACTGGTTTCTCGATTTTCCCTTCAAGTCGAATATAAACTGAGCTGATTAAAGTATCTGTAACTGCTAGGTAGATAATAAGTTCCTCATTATCTATTGGGGTGCTCATTATGGGAGGCCTCCCCAAATAGGTTTTGAGATCTTAAAATGCTGCTTCACATTTTGATATCCATTGGACCTTTGTATTTGGCTGAAATTTTCCTTGTTTTGTACAATCGCAGAGTAGTAGGAATAACCAACGACAACGGTTTGAAGATTTAGAAATAAATTGGTTGCTTGCGGCATTCTTACTGGTAAGTTTTTGTACGTCTTTCGTCGTATTTGGAAATGACATGTTGAGGAGAGCCCGAATTTGATCTGGATCGGCCTCAATCTTTTTCTTGCTGATGAGATGGCCAAGAAATTGACCTGAATGTACTCCGAATTGATACTTATCAGGATTTAGGCGCATCCTGTAAGAATGATGAACGTTGAATAATTTGTTGAGATTTATAATGTAGACTTTCATAACTTTCCCAAGATGTTCTTTAAAAAAAGCAGTCATCAACCGTTGATAAGTCGTGCTTACATTTTTAAGTTTGAAGGGCATGACTTTCTAGCACTAAAGTCCTCTTTCAGTGATAAAAGTAGTTTTTTCTTGATCTTCTTCCAAGAGTGGAATCTGATTGTATCCTGAAGCAGCATCCATCATAGATAGGAGTTCGTGACCTACTGTGGAATCAAGGATTTAATGAATATTGGGAAGACGGAAATTGTCCTTTGGAGTGTGTTTGCTGAGATCTGTGAAATCTACACAAACTCAGATTTTTATGTTCTTTTTTGGGACAACGACGATGTTAGATATCCAATCTGGTTATTTGGCTTCTCGAATGAATCCCACTTTGATTAATTTTTCAATCTCTGTGCTAACTTCATCTCAAAATCGTGGTGATAGTCGTCACTATTTATGTTGATGGTTCACTAATTTTTCAATCTCCGTGACATTGATGTTGATGGCCAATTTGTAACATGCCTTTGCCGAATCGACCCTAGGCATCTCCTCAAAAGTCCACGCAAAAACATCTCGAATTAGTTTTAATGAATAGATAAGAATATCTTTATCGTATTGAACCATCTTAGTACCGATGAAAGTACCTCTGCTAGGTTCATCAATGTTGATGCATTCTGTTGGCTTTGTTGTAAAAGGCTGATCATCAAGGTGATTAGTTTTATGTAATTGCTATGTAGCATATCTGTCTGAGGTATCTAAAATTGCTGAGACTATGTTTTTATAAGCTCGAGAAAGCTTTTGACTACCCTTGATTTTATAGATACTATCATTGTGTTTGAAGCAGAGTTATTGATCATAGGTGGAAGTGATTGCTTCCATTTTGTGAGTCCTGCCGCGGCCTATAATTATGAGATAACGAGATTTAGCCTTAATTACGTAGAAGATGATGTCGATGGTGGTTGGTCCTGCGGTAATAAGTAAGATGATCTTGCCTACTCGCTCTTCTTTAAAACCATTAAATCCGCCAATAATGGTGTCGCTTGGAGTAACTTGATCGGCCAATCCCATTTGGTCGATTGTGCTTTAAAAGAGAATCTTAATACCGCTTCCAGTATAGATCATCATTGTGTGCATGAAATTTTTTTTCATCTTGAGCATTATGACTAATGCATCATGATGAAGAAATTTTACATAACTAATGTCGTAATCTTCGAATGAGATCCCAAGCCGACGATTACTCGACTCAGCCAGAAGCTTGACTTTTTGTCTTGAGGTGTGAGATCCCAGCATTGTGATAGTCTCCTACATTTGAATCGGCGAGAGTTGGTGATATGATGGATTACGATCATGTTGCTGTGGTACATGTGGTAGAGATGTTTCTCCTCAGCTTGATCTTTGACCTAGACGACTTTAAGCTGCATTTTATAGCTGCCATCCTTGTATGAATCCAGGTCGATAATGTATTCGAACATCCGTCCCTCTTTGAAAATGTATTCCAAATACCTCTATAAAGTATAACAATTGTTAGTAGAATGATGGTTTACCTTATGCTGTATGCAGTACAGGCGGTTCTCGATTGGTTTTAATAGTTGAGAGAGACGGTAGAGTTTATCCTTGGAGAGGATTGGAAAAATTGTAGAGTTTTGTACATTCATCCTTGGGAGGACCAGTACCTTCACTCAAAAAATCACGTGCTGGAACTCGAGGTTAAGGTCGCTGTTCTTCCTCCAGACGTATGGAAAATGGGTGACCTCGACTAATCTTAGACTGAACTTCACCGCCCAAATGAATGGAAGGCAGAGGTTCATACTGAATATTTTTGGAAATGGCTTTGTTGGTGGCTCCTCGAGGTCCCAACCTTTCCCGCTCAGAAATTCTGGAGGTTTCTGGCAATTGATCGCGATCTCTTGTTGGAAGAGCTTGAGTATTTTGTAGAGCTTCTAAGGCAGTCTTCATGATTTTCATCTGGTCTTCATGTTGTTTGAACGTTGTCAAACGAGCTTGTCGCTCGGCTTCAAGCTCTTTCTCACGGAGCTCTCGGTCAAGAGTTAATTGACGTTCGAGCTCATTGCGCTTCTCTGCTTCAGCGTTGAGATTTGCCCGTAGCTCTGTAATTTATTCCAACTCAACTAAAAGATCGAACTGGATTCTGGTTGCTGGCCGTCCAGAAGTGACCATGATTAAAATTTGTAGTAGAGTGAATGTATGCCTTAGGATATCGTTGAAATGCCTTCTTTCCCGCAGACGCCGCCAAATATAATGGCTTAATTCTGTAAGCTCGAGATGGCTTGAAATTAGCTCTTACACCAATGCTCTTGTGATAAAAACTAATGTGAAATAAGAAATGACATAGGTGATTTAGTGTGGAAAACCTCTGAATAGGTAAAAAACTATGATCTTGAGTTGAGGGTTTTTGTAATTGTGACTTTTATTGCTTGAGGTTGATATCTTATTACAAGTGATCTCTCGACTTAGAAATACTTGATCTTGTAAATAAGAAGTTTTGATGTTTTGAGAATCTAGAAAATGTAGTTTTTCTTGGTGATTTCTCGTATATTTTTTTGGTCCTTGTCTCTTCTGGAACTTTTCCTTTATATAGGCCTTCTCCGGAGTTCTTCATCGTGCTGAAGCACATTCTTCAAATAATGTGGGTAGTGGCGGTTGACTGAGTAACTATTGAGTTCATAAGAGATAGGTGTCTTTGACTTGTTCTTGTTTTTCTATTTGTGCTTGACCCACGTTCTTCATCAGCTCGTGGAGTAGGTGTTGATGTTGACTGTTGATGTCACGTGTAAAATATGTGAGTCTGGCATACAGGTAATTCAAACTGGAATAACTCAATTTAGGGTTAGATCGAGGGATAGGCCCCTACAATGATAGTGATGGAAACCCGTAATGAGGCGACGTTGAATGAAAAATGAGTGATGGAAGAACGCTGCAAAAGTTTAGAAGTTATGTTAAAGGAGGCTAAAGGAAAACTTGAAGAATTTGTTCTTCCCAATAAGGTAAAATGTAAGCCAGGTGATTCGCATGAAAGATAAATGACGGCAATGCTCTCCTTCTTTGTATCTACGTTCAATAGATTGGAAGCAGAAAGCAAAATTGTATATGACAGCCTGGTTGCCAATGGTGTGTAGTGTGATATGCGGTTGGTACAATCTTAGTATCTGGATCGAATGATGGCAATAATTAGTGTTTTTATAAAGAGTAAGGTTAAAGGAGGGTAACAAATTGTTAAGGGGAGGATGCCAGAGTTGATGCATCAGCGACTTCATGGGGAAAGTTCGCGTGGCAATGTGTTGCATGATAGCTCGAGTGATTGATGAGGCATGATTACTGTAAGGAAGAATTATGCGTACTATACCAATGAAATTAAGGTGGATAAAGTGTAGTAAAGGTAAACTAATAATAACATTAGTGATCTGTATATATTTGCACAGACCTTTTGATGAACCAATTTTGGTGTAGAAGTCTGGTAGTCATTTTGGAAAGTTACTACTCATTCTGTCGTATAATAGACGGTTGGTTTGGCAGAAGCAACAAACGACCGGTTGTGTAATAGAAGATCAAATAGGCTGAGGTCACAAAATGATCTGTAACATAATAAAAAATTGGTTTGGCTAAAGTAACAAACGTTCTGTAATATACTAAAAGATCAGTTCGGCTGAAGCAATAAACAATCTGTAATGTAATAGAAGATCAGTTCGGCTGAAGCAACAAATGATCTATAATGTAATAGAAGATCAATTCGGCTAAAGCAGCAAATGATCTGTAGTATGGATTGGATGGAGAGTGAATGATGTTGTGGTGGTTAAGGAACTCAACGACTCTGGAGCCAACGAACTGAGGTCCATTGTCGATTCTGATGAGGTGGGGGCAGCCAAACCGTATTATGATGGTTCCCATATAAAATTGATGACTTCTTCTTTACGTACACGACACAAAGGAAAGGCTTTTACCCATTTTGTAAAGTAGTCCATTGCTATTAGGAGGTGCTTCCTTTTTCCTGGTACAGTGGGGAACTCTCCTACGAGGTCGAGGTCCCATCTTCTGAATGGCTAGACAACTTTACAAGAATGGAGTTCCAAGGCTAGAGTTCAAATTTTGGGTTTGTGTCGTTGACTGACATCACACTTGCTTGCATATTCGATGGCTTGGGCTTTTATTTTTGGCCAAAAGACTCCCTGTATAAGAACTTGATTTGCTAAATATCGTCCTGCGACATGGGATTCACAAGTACCTTCATGAAGTTTGTGCAGGAAGTCTTGAGCCTCTTTATCGGATAAATATTGGAGATATGGTCCTGTCACCGATAACTTCTAAAGAAAATTATCAGCAACGACGTATCGCTTAACATTATCAAGCACACCTCTCCTTTCGGTAGGATCTGTAGGTAGTTCATCGTCAAACTTGTTTTCGAGTCTGATATATGTGAGAAAAGGTCATCTCTAATCATCCACATCCTCTTTACCGCTGTCAGTATTAACAGAATTTGAGCTTATGATGTTAATGTTGGAGGTGGATATTACTTCGATCTTGAGATATCGATCTTCTATTCCGAAGACTCCCGCAAGATTGGCAAGGAAATCAAAATTTTTATTTTCTCTATAAGGCAAATGTTCGATGGTAGCCTTCTTAAATCTGTTCATTCTGTCGGCTACTACTGCCGCGTAATTAATCATTTTTTTGAAACTTGTCTATGTAATGGTTCACTGTGAGTAAAGAATCATTGTATACAGATAAGTCGAGAACCCCAATTTCTAGAGCCATATCTAGACCGTGGATTAATGCCTCATATTCGGCCTCATTGTTGGTGGCTTCGAAGTTGAGTCAGATTACTTTTTTAATTATGTCATTGCAAGGTGTGATAAGGACGATGCCAATGCCTGACCCTGCAGGTCCGGCAGAGCCGTAAGTTAAAAGGCGTCAGCATTTCTTGGATATCCAATCAAAATTTTCTTCGAACTGTTCTTCATTGATGTCAGTACTATCTTCTTCCCAGTTAGGATCATCTACTGAAAAGTCTATTAGGAAATCTCCTACTGCATGCCCTTTTTTGGAATGTCGTAGTTCAAAATGTATATCGTGCTCACCAAGAATTACCAACCATTGCTGAACTCGTCTAGATTTCTCTCATTTGGACAGGATTTTGTGTAAAGGATAATTTGTCATTGTACGAACTATGTGAGCTTGGAAATATTGTTTTTAACTTCTGTGATGTATAAACAAGAGCTAACAGTAGTTTCTCGATCTTGGTATACCATGATTCTGCTGGAGTGAGGGTTTTACTAATGAAGTCGACTAGTTTCTCTGCCTTCTCGTCAAGTCGAATGTGGACAGAGCTTAGTGATTCATTAGTAACAGTAAGATATATGTTGAGTTCTTATCCTTCCTTGGGTGTACTCATCACTGGTGGCTTTCCCTAATAATATTTTAGTTCTTGAAATGCTGCCTCACATTTTGTGCTCTACTCGATCTTAGGATCTTTTTTAGGTTTCTTTTTATTTGTCCCTTCATGCAGTAGGTCGAATAACCATCAACATGATCTGAAGACTTGGAGACAAAATGATTGATTGTTACTATATTTCCGGCTAGCTTATGTACGTCTTTCTTTATCTTTGAAGAAGGTATAGATAACAGTGCACAAATATAATCTAGGTCAACCACTATGCCTTTTTCTGATCAAATGTCCCAAGAATTTGCCTAATTGGACCCCGAACTGGCACTTGTCAGGATTGAGTCTCTTTTTGTAAAAACAAAGGATTTTGAAAGTCGTGTATAAATCTACGAGATGGTTCTCCTTCTTGAGACTTTTATACAACATATCGTCAATATAAACTTCCAACATTTTCCTAAGATGGTCTTTGAATATCTGTGTCATTAATATTTGGTAAGTGGCACCTGCATTCTTGAGTTCAAAAGGAATAATCTTGTAGCAATATAAACCATGCTCTGTAATGAAAGCTGTTTTGCCTTGATCCTCAGGTAACAAAGGTATCTGGTTTTACCCTAATGTGGCGTCCATCATAGATAAGAGTTCGTGTCCTATGGTCAAATCGAGCAGATGATTGATGATAGGAAGTGGAAAACTATCTTTCACAGTATGTTTATTGAAGTCTGTAAAATCTATGCAGACTCTAATTTTACCATTTTTCTTCGGTATCGCGACAATGTTCGAGATCCATTCTAGGTAGTTGGCTTTGTGGATAAAACCAACTTTAATGAGTTTATCGATCTCTTTGATGACTTTTTCTCAGAGTTTTGGTGCTAAAGTTCATTGTTTATGCTTGATTGCTTCAACTTTATCTCTCAAACTAAGCTTGTGGGAAGCCAAATTTGGATCAATGTCTGACATCTCATGAAACGTCCAAGCGAAGACGTCACTGTTATCTTTGAGTAATTGGCCAAGATGTCGTCTTTTGCATCTGATCGATCTGTTAATGGTATGAGTCTCGATAAAGTGGCTAAGGGAGATATGGTACAAATGTTTCTTCTCTACCGCTTCTTCGACCTGTACGATCTCCGTGGGAAGCTTGTAACTTTCAACATCCACGATGTACTCATGCATTTGTCCATCCACAAAAATATACTCCAACAGTCGCTATAAAGCAACTATTATGGTGAATACAATTTGGTTTGTTCTCAATAGGTTGGAGATACTAGGCATTGCCAAAAACTTGTCCTTTTGAAGTATAGGATATATAATAGCTATGGTAACAGTCCTCTTGGGAAGATAGGGTTTTGGCATATTATTACTTTTTCGATGTCGATCGTCATTAGATTTGGTCCTCTTCCTGTCTCCTTTGTGATCAGCAGCGGAATTAAAATCTTGGCTTGTAGATTGTTCTCGTACTGTTAAGGTTGATTTTTGAGCTTTGCATCTTTCAGATACCATTATTTTGAGATCGATATATCCATTGACCTTCTCGATCATGTTTTCCAAAGTTGTAGGTTTATTAAGAATCAGGTACTCCTTCGCTCTACTATCTATGAGTAAAGTACTGGTGAAGGCTAAAATAGTAATCTTTTGATCGAGTCGGTCTACCTTCCTGGCCAACTCCAAGAATTTCTTAGTAAATTTTTCAAGCTTCTCCCCTGATACCTGCTTAATGCTTAACAGAGAATATAAATTCTCCTCTTTATCATTATTGTGCGAGTAGTTCTTGACAAAAAGTTCTCGCAATTGTTCGAAAGTCGTAATGGACCCTTATGGCAGAGAATGGAACTATCGCAAAGGCTCACCTTGTAAACTGGTAGGAAAGAGCCGACATAGAATGTGATTGGATGTAGAATATATGCCTAGAACATCCTATAATTTTTGAACATGCTCCACTAGATCATTTCCTTTGTATTTTTGTATTTTTGGTATGTGGAAGCCAGTAGGAACCTCGCCATTTAATAATTCTTAAGTAATCAGGCACTTCTATAACCTGTTATGAATGCCTTTAGCGGTTTGAGCCTCGATATTGAACAATTCTTTAATAAGTTTTTTAAAATGTTCCTGAGTCACATACTGACGAACTATAATAGTCGGTCGTGGGAAGCATCCTTCATAAGGGTTACAGTCGCCACTTCCTTCACTTAGTTGAGCACGTGCCAAAATACAAACTTTTCCTCAGGGTAACCCTTTTTTGCCTGTCTGATTCCAACAAGACCTCTATCAACTTCTTGGTGGACTTCCTATATTAGAGTGGGCTTGCCTCCATATTGCTTATGATTAGATCGAACTTTGCTTCCCAGATTATTTGCATAAGGTCCTATTTTGTCGAGAACAAAACCCCGCGATGCAGCTGGCAGTACAGCACGCCTTTTTTTGGGATACGATCTGTTGACATTTGTAGGACCTTCAATGTGTTTTGTACGCTTTCCAGCTGTTGTTCCCGAGCGGTTCGCCTTTCAGTTTTGGAGTTGAGATTGACCCGTAATTCTACTAGTACTACGTTTCCTTTTCCTTGAGAAATCGGCATACTCTGGTCTAAAAGTGTCATTCCGTAGAGAGATGATTAGCTATTTATGAGATAATGAGTTTAAGAACTTCGTTCCCATAGACGCCGCCAAATGTAATAGCCTAATTTCATGATCTGAGTTTAGTCTTTACATCAAAGATATTCAGAATGATTTGTAAACAAAGAGTAACAATTAACACGAAGTTTAGTAATGAGAACCTTTAAATAGGTTAAAAACGATAACCTCTTTTGAGAATTTAGAAAGAGAGAGAAATATTTTATTGAGGATTGCTAACTATTACAATGGAGGTTTCTAAATAGTTATGTATAGAGTGTTTAGTGAACATTCATCTATCCTTCATCTAAAATTCTATGGTCCTATTTATAGCTCTTATAATATGATCGTTTGACGACCATTATTATCTTTAATGATGAACGTTACAATATATATTTGATAATCTTTAATCTAATTGTGTAACGTTTTGATCTTGCTGTTTTGTAAGAGTTTCATTAATGACAGTACGTTTTGTTGGCTTAAACTGTTGATGTAGAGGTCGAAAGTGATGACTAAAATTCTATAACTGTAATGTCTCATACACTGTGCCACGTGTCTATTGATGAGGTCGAGTTGTCGTATGATGGTCGAAAATGAAGCATGAGCCTAAGATGCGGAATAAGCCACTATAAGCAAGAACTGTACGTACATTTCATTAACAATACCTAACCGACCTTGGGAGAACATATCGGTAGATTTTATGGGCGATTTGCCATGACCAAGTATAAGAATGATTATCTCATTGTGGTGGTAGATCAATTCAGCAAGATGATAGTTCTTATTCCATGCTAGGGATGATTACCGGGGAAGGAGCATCGCGATCATTTTTTAAAAACATTTGAAGGTATTTTGGGCTTCATTCTTATATTATTTTTGATAGGGATAACCGCTCTTTGGGGTATTTTTGGAGATCGTTATGAGGGATGATAAAAGCTAAGTTGAAGAGAAGTACTGCGTTTCAACCGTAGACTGACAGGCAAATAGAGATAGTCAATTATACTTTAGTTCATTTATTACGGGAATTCTATTCTAAGCATCCTACGAGCTGGGATGAGATGCTTTTAACCGGGCGATTCATGGTTCTACTTTAAAATCTCTGTTTGAAGTTTATCTTGGGTACTTGCCTTAAAGTTCTTTTGATATGGTCTTTAGGCTTGGTACTAAGATGGTATTAGGGAAGGCAAAAGAGGAACAAGTTAAAGCTCAGTGTTTCATTGAGAAGATAAGTAAGGTTTATGAGGCGGTTGAAGAACAATTGAAGAAGACTCAAGCGAAGTATAAGGCTCGACACGACAAGTATCGGGTTGAATATAATTTTCAAGAGGGTGATCTAGTTTGGTTGCATTTGGGTAAGGAACGACTACTGAGAGAATGTAAGAAGCTCAAGCCTATCCGCTATGGTCCCTTTAATATACTCAAGAAGATTGGTGGCAACGCATTCCAATTGGATTTGCCACCATTTATAAAGATGTATTCGGTGATTAATGACATGCATTTAAAACTCTTTGAGCTATATTTCCTAGATGAAGACTCTACAATCGGCACTCACCAACCATTAGTTGATAACGTATAGATGGAGAGATAAGATCCCTTGCAAGGTATCGTATTCAAGAGAGGATGGTTACTGCTACAAGATAAGGAAATATTGAGTCGTTTAGAGTTGGGAAGAAATGTTAACAACCACGCAAGTCGAAGTGGTACAACAAGAAAATGGGCACGACTGCTTTCTTTTATCTCCAATTTTAGCCTGAGTAGGAGCACAAGGCTCCTAGGGGTGGGGGGAGCTATTATCCAGGAGGATCTAAACATTGAACCTCTTAAAAAGATGCTAAAGGTAAGGATTGTTCGTATAAAGAAATGTTCTGTTTGAACAGAGCCTAGTCTGAGACTTCATTCGAATAAAGTTAAGTTCTCTTCAAATAGAGCTCAGTCTGATTCTTCTATTCGAATAAAGTTAAGCTCTATTAGAACAGAGACTATTCTGAGTCTTCTATTCGAATAAATAGATGTTCTATTCAAATAGAGCCACGACTACACCTATTTTTAGGTCATTTTATGGGCAATTTAGTCCTACATTGTAACTAGGATACTTGTAACCTATAAATGGGCAAAGCTAATCAATGTAAAAAGATCAAAGTTGTAATCTCGAACTTATGGCTTAGGAAGAGTAATTCATTATATTCAATCAATTGAGTAATAAAATTTCTTCTTGGGAGATTTAGCCACCAATATATTGGGTTTTTTGTTTAAGGTAGTCTCTAATTCGATTGTAGATTATTTGTTAATCAAATCCACAACTTCTTGAAAGTCTGCATAAATGATAAGATCTTGTATGTTAAGTCTGATCACCATCTCCAGACCATCTTCAATGGCTTGTAATTCATGGATAAGAATGTTTTGAGACCCAACTCTACCAGTTCTAGCTTTTATTGGATCCCCATTATTGCTAAAACCAATGTCACCTACATCATAGAGAGACCCTATGGAGCATAAAAGTATTGACAGCTGGTTTAACCCACCAACATTTAATTGGCTCCTTAATTGTAAGATTAATGAGTATGCCGCAATCCTAAACATTTTTTTTATTAATGTCAGAATCCTTTAAGAGGTTGTTTGTTTTTTATAGCTTATTCAATGTATTTGACTTAATTTTATTTTTTTAGCAAAAAGCTTTGATTTTATAAAAGACAAACCAAAAAGAACAACTGAGGGAACCAAGTCTAAAAATAAGATAAGGAAAGACCAAAATAACTAAAAGGAAAGAACAACAGACATCTCAAAAAAATAAAAAAAATTAAGACCTACTGAATCTAAAATACTTCGTATGAGGTTCTTTAATTCTAGTAAGATAATCCGGTCTACCATCAACCCATTCTTCAAAAGGAAATAAAGCTCATGAGTCTCACTTAGCCAAGGTGTCTGCAAAGAAGTTTGCCTTTCTCTAGGTTGGGCTAAATCTGATAGACTGTATATAAGAAAGGAGAAGCATCCACTTACTTCTGAATTTTTAAGGAATCTTATTTATGATAAAAGCTTGAATGGCTGCATAAGAATCAGAAACAATCCCCAATTTGTACCAGCCACTTTGGACAACTTTTTCCACCCCATCAATAATAGCTTGAACTTCTGCCAGGTAGTTTGCAGTCGACCCCACTGATTTGAAGAAAATACCAATAACCCTGCCCTCCCAATCCCTGTAAATTATGCCAATACCAAAAGATCCAGGGTTACCCTAAGAAGATCCATCACAACACAACTTAACCTCATTATTATCAGGAATAATCCACATAGAACTTTTGATAGAAGGAGCTTTACCAAATTTACAGTTGACATTAAGAGACTTAATCACCTGTAGATCAAAAGTTGTAATGTGCATATTATTCTTAGATAAGCTTGCACTATTTGATATATCTCGTAGCACATTTTTCTGAATCTCCTTAATAGACATCTTCTTCTCATCAAATCTGATCTTGTTTCTTGAATTCCAAAGCCATCTGCATATTGAGAACACTATCGTAATCCAGAGGTCATTAAGATAAGAGCTTAATGCCTTACTCATTTCCAATATAGCTTTCCAACCATCATGCATTGATATAGTAGAAAAATAGAAGGTACTAGAAGCCCAATACCACAAAACCTTAGTAGTAGGACAATTAAAGAACATATGATCTTCAGTTTCAGCAGTAATAAAGCAATGAGTGCAAGTAGAAGCTAAAGGTATGCCCTTACTTTGAACAATCTCATCATAAGAAAGAATATGATTCTTAAGTCTCTAAGCAGACCCACTAAGACTAGGGTGTAAGCACTTATGACAAGTAAATCTGCACCACCAAGCAATAGCTAAATGATTTATGGTATTTTCAAAAGCATTTTTGATAGAAAAATCACCATGTGTTTCAGGTTTCCAGATCTAAGTATCTTCTACATTAGGATTACAGGGAATAATGGAAATGTCAATCCCCATAGCCAAAAGGGCTAAAAAGATCTCAGGAGGAATATTCAAGCCATCAGAGTTAATGAAATTACTGACCCAAGCTTTACAGTGCTTCCAAAGGTATTGATGAAGGTCATTATGTTCCCTTAAAGAAATTTAAGAAGCCCAAGAATCTCTCCAAAAATCAATCTTCACACCATTTCCAATAATCCAACCTATAAATGATTTAGTAATACCATCAACATACTTGATACCAGGCCAGACTGAGGACCTTTTATGGTATTTAATGATATCCCCACTTTTAGTATGAAATTTAGCATTTAAAATTTGAGCCCAAGTGTCTTCTCTTTGCATAAATATCTAGTTTAACTTGCAAATCATAGCATTATTAACCTCTCTCAAACTTTTAATTCCCAGGCCACCTTCATTATAAGGCTTGCACACCTTTTCCCATCTAAGAGTAATCTCCTTTCTCTTTGTAGGATCCCGGATCCAAATAAAATTCCCAATAATGGCATCGCTCTTTTTAATTTAAGATTGAGGCCATTTATAGATAGCCATATTATATATGGGGATGCTATTAAGAATTGACTTGGCAAGCACAACTCTACCTTGAAATGATAACATTCTTCTATTCCACCTATTAGCTCTCTTCCTAATTTTTTCCACAAGGGGAGTAATAATGCTCTTTGAAATCCATCCTTACACCAGAGGAATGCCAAGATAAGTTTCAGGGAACTCTTCCTCCTTAAACTGAAACAAATCAATCACCTCTCTTCTTCTAGAATTAGGAATATGACCAAGAAAGATTTTTCTCTTCTCAACACTAACCACCTGTCCCGAAGCTTGTTGATAATTGATAAGGACTTTTTGCAGATTCTTTAAACACCTAGAAGCACCATTACCAAACATAAAAAGGTCATCAGCATAAAAAAGGTGAGTAGGGCCTTGAATACCTTTAATATTGACCATGGAAGTAATCTTGCCTTGCTTGTTAAGAAACTTAAGATTAGAGCTCAAAATATCTTCAGCAAGAGCAAATAAAAGAGGCGATAGTGGATCACCTTGCTTAAGACCCCTATAAGCTTTAAAATAACCAGAAGGGCTGCCATTAATTGAAGCAGATATCATCCCAGTATTAATTATGGCATGAATCCAATTTTAAAAGGCAGTACAAAACCCAAAATAATTAAGAGTAAGAAATCCCAACTCACAGTATCATAAGCTTGGGTGATATTAAGCTCCAACCCAACATTGCCACCTTGCCTTCTAATCCTCATCTCATTCACCATCTCAGACGCCATGCAGATATTATTATGAATGCTTCTTTTAGGAATAAAGGCACTTTGCTCCTTAGAAATCATTCTAGAAGCAATCTAAGAGAGTCTTGTAGTCAGAATCTTAGTGATGATTTTAAATATAAAATTACTGAGGCAAATTGGCCTATAATCTCTCACAAAAGAGGGCTTCTGGATCTTAAGGATCAAAACAATGAGATTATAATTGAAGTTGACAGGAAGAACTCCATCCTTGAAAAAAGAAGAGATACCAACACAATATCATCACCAATAATATCCCAAAAGGTTCTATAAAATGCTCATGAGAAACCATCAGGCCCTGGGGAGCTCTCACCATCCTGAAAGAAAACAACAGCTTGAACTTTATCATTTCTAGGAAGGCCAGCTGTGTTAAGTTAAATCTCATAATAAGTTGTGTTTGTTTTTGGCTTTGCAAAAAGGCCTTAATGGTATTAGCACTACCAATTTAAGCACTTTTAATAAGTAAGGAATCCTAGGTTTTCCACAACTATACTGCTTAACTTGATGGGATTCTTATAGAGTTTTAAGTAAATAAAATAAAACCCAATTATACCCTTGTTATATCTCGCCCTTCCATTTCCTTTTATCCATATGTTTCTTTACAGAGTTATCTTTTTTTTCCGTTCTCAAACCTTCATAATACCTATAAATTGACTCTTCCATCTTTATTTGTTACCCAGATTTAGAATTTCATCATTGTCTAGGGCTGCATCTTTTAGGGGTTTCGTGGTTGGTAGTTTAGTGTGCTGGTCTGGCAGTATACTTAGGTGTTACCTACCCTTGTCGTTGCTTGGATTTGTAGTAATGGATCAAAGAGAAGTTTTTCATTTCTTTAAGATGATTATGAATGTCTCTTATTAGATAAACAAATTTCCAAGGAGATTTACACATCTTTGTATATCTGAATGATATACTTCTTTGTCTCTTATTAGTATGATACAGATGATGAGAGGAAGAAGAAATGCCCAAAAAAAATACTAAATCTGAAGATTGGGTTCAATTTGTCGACCTAACTTCTACAGAAAAAGTTAAAGCCAGTCGAGAAATGAACAAGATAAATAGGTTAGAGATGGTAACCCCTCATACTACAGGGAAAAAGGGGGTATTCAGAGTGGCTGATGAAATGGTTAGCTTATTTTATAAGTTTTTAATTTTCCTATTTCTTTTATATATCATTGATGGTGACTTAGAGTTATCTTCTACTTGTTCTTGATAGATGGGAGTCAATCTAACTATTACCAAGTCATATTTCTTCTTAGTTGGTCATACTCATAGTAATGTGACCTTCCCCACGACATTCGTTGAGGAAAAAGTGGTAAAACTTCTTTTCACACTCAAGAGTTTCATTTGGATTTTAATTAATATTGCGTAATTAGTCTTATCTCTTATCATACATTGTTTAAATACTTTAAAAAAATGTTAGGCTTACCTCATATCCAACCCATGCTTATTGTAGTATGTGTAAGAAAGAAGAAATATATAGCATTTGATATCATCTTTCGAATACCACTTTTCTAAGAAATTATTATTTGTGGGCTCTTATCCTTAAGAAATGGCTTAGAATCCATTTGTCTTTTTTTTTTTACTTCTTTTGTGTTTCTGCCCCATGGCTCTTCTTCATCTACTTGTTCTAGTTCGATTCTGGACTGGGTCCTTTACTTTGATGTTCTCTTTAGTCCTTTTACTTATTACTTTGGTTATAACTACTGCTATTTTAAACGCATTGCCTAAGCGAAGAGCAATGTCGAAATAGACTCAAATGAGTGATGGGGAGTGTTTCTCAACTCCAGATTGAATTGTTGCTCATGCAAGAGGTTTTTTTTTTAGCTATAAGCTAAAATTAATGAGGTAAATGCAAAAGAGAACTTTATTGAGATTGGCATATCAATGAGCTCCAATATTACTCCCTTAATGTATTATCTTTGTTGTTGTTATTAAAGGTTTCATATCGCTTTAATTGATAATTTTAGTATAATTTAGTTTAATTTTATATTTGCAGATTGCAGTAAAATATATTATTGCAAAGAATCTACAGTCTAAGTTTCTTGATGTTGGCTGTGATACTTTAACTTAAGTATTTGGTCCTGTGAAAAAGGGGTATATGAATTTTAAGGGTCTGGATGTAGCCAAAAAATTTATACAAAGTACCGAGCTACTGAGAGCATAAATTATGGAGGATAAGGAATCCTATATTGACTTGGAGAGCCACTTTTTCCAATACAAGGCTGAAAATAATTCTAGGTTTGAGAGTTTGAAGGACATGGTAACTTCTCTTAGATCATCTGAATGTGCTACAATACCTACTGTTAATGTTAAAAGATCACGGGTATGGATTAATTATTAAGTTTTTCCTTTAAATTGTTGTTTTTCCCTTAAATTTGTTGTTTTTCATTATGCATATATAATACTAATATTAGTACTACATGCTTTATATTGTAGATGTCTACCTCTTTTTTGCGAGAAGAGGTAGTTGCTCATTTCCTGAACTTCCACGAGCATATTGTTGCCACTTGGATGGCGTTAGTACTTCCCGGTCTCTAGGAAAGAGAGGAGGCAGAATATAAGGTTATTGTTGATATAATTTTTAAGAAAAATTCTTTGATCTTTGGTCAACGTGGGGTTTTCTTCTATGAACTGTTAATTGGCATGAATATTAAGTACTCAGGGATTCTTTTACATTTTGTCTATTAGGTGAATGTCCTTCTAAGCTCTAGTACATTTTTTGAAATTCCTTTTGTTATTCATTTAACAACTAAAAGTACAGAGGGTCTGACCTTTATAATTAATTAATTTACTATATTAATTTTCTTGCAGGGCGCTTCCCATCGTTGGATTCCATACTTTTTGAAGGCTTATAATGGATTGATGGTGCTCCCTATTCTTGGATCCGTTACTACTTTTGAGCTTATGGTTTGAACACTGTTATATAAATCCCTTTGCTTTTGAAGCCACTACGCTTTCTTTTTGTTCTCAATCCATGGTTTTTATTTGTTTATTATAAGGAACATGTGTATATCTTCTTTTTGAATTGGTATATATATATACCAATTCAAAAAGGGGGTTTCCACGGATCCGCTCCTATATATATATATATATATATGAACATAAATAAAGGGGGCAATAGTCCTCAAAGGATGGTATCAAAAGTCCCTTAGTAAGTGAATCTGCAATCATCTCCAGTGCCGACAAATGAGGAATCTCGATAATCTATTTTTGTAATTTATCAATGATAACGTGATACTTAATGTTAATATACCTATTATCCAAAGTTATGTTATTATTCTTAACATACTTGACGACAACCTCATTGTCACAAAATACTCGCAACGGTCTAGAAATCGAATCAACAACCTTTAGCTCATAAATAAACTGCTTGAGCCATATAGCCTACCTTGAAGCCTTATAACAAGCCACATACTACTCTTTCATAGTCGGGGAAGCTACAAGATACTATTTGACACTTCTCCACGAGATAGTTCCATGAGCAAGCATAAAAACATAACCAGAATTAAACTTCTTATCATCTTTATTCCCTACAAAATTTGAGTCAGAATAGCCCAAAATAATGAACTCATCCGATCTCCTATAAACCAATCTATAATCTTTAGTCCTCTTTAAATAGCGAAGAATCAGCTTGGTTACCTGCCAGCGAATAATAGATAGGTTTTGTTGGTACCTTCCAAGCATCTCAATAAGAAAATTGATATCAGGTCTCATGCATATCATGCCATGCATGAGGCTACCAACTACTGAAGCATACTCCTCAGCAATGTCTGAAGATACTATCTCGTACGACATCGTCTTCCTAAAGATATCTCCCTTGATAATAGGGACTTCACAATGCTTTGTAATTCTGCATACCATACTTTTTCAAAAATTAATCGATATACGCACTTTGAGATATGCCAAGCATCCCTCTGGTCCTGTCTCGCTCAATCTTGATTCCAAGGACATAATTAACATCTCTCATATCCTTCATATCAAAATGCTAATATAAGAAGGCCTTTGTCCCCTAAAGAAACCGGACGTAACTGCTATCGAGTAAAATATTGTGGACATACAAAACCATAAATGTCAAGTATCTCACACTCTATTTGACATATATACAACGATCCATTTTACACTCGACAACACCATGGTTCGAAACCACCTCATAAAATTGTAAGTACTACTGCATAGATAGTTTTCGACCATAGATAAAGCGACTAAGTTTTCAGAATGGTCGCACCATCCTTTTGTTCTAAAAACCTTCGAGTTGGTGCATATAAATCTCCTCGCTGAGATGCCCATTAAGAAAAGCTGTCTTGATGTCCATCTGAAGAATCTCCAAATCAAAATATGCCATAAGAGCCAAAATAGTCTGTAATGAATCCTTCTTTAAAATTGGTAAGAAAGTCCTATCAAAATCTTAAAGATCCATTTGCATTCAACTGCCTTAGAGCCTTTAGGTAAAGTGTCAACTCCTGTATAGAGTTACGAGGCATAAAATCCATCTTCTCTGTCATGGCATTATTCCACTGATCTGCAAAACTTCTAGCCATAGCCATACTAAAAGACACTAGATCCTCAAAATCAAATAAATCCCTTCAACTAAATAAAAATGGTAATCTAAAGAAATAGCTGAATGCCTTTCTCTTGAGGATGTCTGAATAAGATCAAGTTGTTGGGCTGGAGGTAAAATGATGGGAAGATAAATTGGAGCGGTAGGAGGAAAAATGTGATGGAAAATTGGTACTATGACGAGGTTCGGAACTAGGTCTGGAACAATATTCATCACAGTGCAAATATCACATAAATGTGAAAGCATAACAATATTGATCAGAATATTACAGTTGGAATCCAAGTCTCAAAATCTTCCTCAAAGACGACCTCTCTATGAATAATACTGGTAAAGTGATCTCCTTCCTCTATGAAATAAGCCTGATCACACTCAATAATCTTCATGGGTGAAGAAGGACAATAAAACCTGAAACCTTTCGACCTCTCTAGGAAACCAACGGAGAAACAACTAACAGTCCTCGAATTTAACTTTCTGATATCCTGGTTAAACAATTTTGCCTCTATATGATAACCCCAAACATGGAAGTAATTAAAACTAGGATTTCTCCTAGTTCATAGATGATAAGGATTAATTGTAATAGAACAAGAAGAAACTCGATTCTGAATATAGACTGAATAACGTAAGCATTCTCCCTATAAATTTACAGGTAAATCGGTATGACATAATATGTTGTGAACCATATTTTAATTAGTTCATTTACGGCGTTCATAAGCACGATTTTACTCTAATGATCTTGGAGTAGTGTACTGGGGGTATAATACCGCAATCCTAGAAATATTGATAGAATGGTCCCGAATGTTAATCGTCTTGATCAATCTTACCATAATATTTACCTCCTCGATATGACTGGATAACCTTGATATTTCGATCTAACTATTTTTCAACTTCTAACTGGAAAGTCTTGAATACATAAAGTGATTCAGACTTTTAATGGATAAGAAAAACGTTGGTATAATGAGAAAAATTGTCTAAGAAGGTGATAAAATATCGATGACCACCACAGGATGGAGTAGGAAAAGGTCCACAAATATATGTATGAATCACCTATAAAAGGTTTATGACAAGTGTAGAGTCTAATTTCTTGATCTTGGTCAATTTTCCACGAATGCTATCGACTCAAGTCTAAAAATCAAAGAAGTCTAAATTCCCAAAAACCCGATCTCAAACCATAATCTCTAACCTCTTTCTTGAAATATGTCCTAGTCGTTTGGGCCATAATATCAAAGATTGTTCAGAAACTCTAAAATGTTTAGAAGTGGAAGAAGTAATAGCCTCAGCTGATAAACATAATAGTGATGTCTTAAATGAATGATAAAGAGAAAGACGATATAACCCTTCAACTAGTAAACCAGAACCAATAATAGAATCATGTTGAATAATGTCAAAATCGCAATGTATAAAATTGAAAAAATAATTAAAAAAGTCCAACCAAGAAACTGAAACTAGAGATCGTCTCATTGATAGAACATAAAAGGTGCCTATCAAATCTAAAGTAACATCCATGTTTAAAACCAAACGAAAAGTGCCTACAAACTTAATGGGAAGGCATCTAGGATCTCCCAAGAAAACCTACTCCTCAAGCCTTCTCTGCCGCCTATTGATGAACCCTTGTAGAAAATTTGAAATATGAACAGTTGCCCCAAAATCTAATCACCAAGAGTTGGTGGGAACATAAACTAAATTGGATTCAAAGCAAACAAAACTAAACTAATACCTTCTTTCTTAGTCAATCATTTTTTGTAAGAATAATAATCCTGCTTCATATGACCTTTCTTCTTTCAAGAGAAACAATCTATAACTGATGAAGTAGTCGCTGACGGAGTCGCATTCAGCTTCTCGTTCCCATTCCCTAAACGAGAACTCTGCCCTGGACTAGACTTGAAACCTTTCTTCTTCGTAAA
Organism: Kingdonia uniflora; assembly: GCA_014058105.1. NCBI lineage: Eukaryota > Viridiplantae > Streptophyta > Magnoliopsida > Ranunculales > Circaeasteraceae > Kingdonia > Kingdonia uniflora. Next base: position 6,961,976 of record JACGCM010001281.1, read on the forward strand.
ACCTTGATTCTTGAACATCTTCTTTCCTTAAGAATTGATGGACATACTCTTCATTGATGTAGTCAGATGAGTAGATTCTGCTTTACCTTTCTTCAATCATTCTTCCTCAGATACCAATTCTTCAATCAACTCATTCATTTCCCAGGTCTTATCTTTATTTTGATAGTAAACCTGACACATCTCAAAACTTTTTGGAAGAGACCAAACTCCTTAGTGAACCATCAGTGTATCATCAATAGTGAGATAAAGTTATTTTTAAGTAAGAACTAACTTGGAGATCTTAAGAATGTGCGAGCACACATTTTTTTTGCTGTCATACTTCATTGATATAAGTTACTGTACTGCTTTCCCTTGCCAGAACCCTCAAACTGCTTCTTAATGACATTTAATAGTTCCTTTGTAGTACCTTTCTCAGCGATACCACCCTACATAATAAAATCGATGAAAGAACGAATAATGAGATTTGCCATTTTATTGACTTTGACCCATTTACCGTGAGCCATTTTCTCAGCATCAGAAAAGGTATACGTGAGGTCCGCTGGATTGGCTTTAGTAAAAATAAAATCAAAATCAAGATAACCTAGGGTAATCTAGATTTTGAGCTTCTAGTTAGAGTAGTTAGGGTCTGTTAGGTTCTCAATATGAGGCAGTTGGTTATGGATCATAGGGTTAATAGCTCTATGAGTCAAAGACTTATATTAGGACGTATAAAATAAATTTATGCACGTTTAACTTGATCTATAAAATATCTATAACTTGATGTCTTTTATTTCGATCCTATATAGGGTTAGGATGGTCAATCCAGAGTGTAGATTATATATAAGGTATTAAGTTTTCACTCTGCGGGTACAACGGTGTATCATCGAATCCTTCCTTTGAGTGGTGATTTGACATGTATTGCCCCCAAGTTGGTAATCACTCATACTCAAGACTAGACTGGCTACTTACAGTTTAACTCGAGATACTTCCTAACCTTTAGGCTGAGGTTTATCCGTATCTCCCCATATCATGAAGCCCATCTTGACCCATAAACTAATCAGAAGTTTCTTAGCCTCTTTTGGGTAGTCTAATTATTTCAAGTTTAATTAGTGCAAAGTAGTCCTAATGAGACTTTACTTGAAAGTCCTAAAATTAGTAGAACGTTAAACTTCATGAACAAATCTCTTTTGGTGTATTTACCCACTTTGTATCCCGCCTTCCTAATGACTACTTGATCTTGCTTAAACCCCATTGGAGATCTTTTATTTGGGTTATGAAAGAAAACCTTCTTTAATCATTATTGAGTATCTTTGCATTATGCCCTTATCCTTAATTTAAAAATATGAGATATTATTAGTTTTCAATCAATAATGATTTAGATAAATCCCTCATTTGGAAGACAGTAAGATATAGTTTCTCCATGTGAGTTGATCATATATAATGCTCATATAAGTGTTGGTACAATAAAGATGATAAACTACTGCATCCTCTCTATAAAAACAATTTTTACAATTAGAACTATGGTCTAGTGTGTTCTTGTGACAATTTTATAATATTGAAAATTATCAATGTCAACATCATTGTAAAATAGATTCAACTTGTACCATAAATTCAAGAGATATAATATAATAAGATATAGTAAAGCTCTAGATATTTCATAAAATATTTTAATGAGAGCCATGTTTGATATCACATGGCATGTCCTTGAAGTTGCCAAACATCCATGTATTTCCTATGAATAAATATGGGGTTAATGATGACTTATAACTCTTTTACAAACTCTTTGACAAGATGCATCATATTATATTAATATTGTAACTTTGAAATATGAGGACCATAAGAGAATAACTTTTACAAGGTGCATCATATTATATTTGTAGGGGCCTACCCCTCGATCTTACCTAAATCAAGTTGTCTTCAGTTCAAACTACCTCCATATTAGACTCACGCATTCTTCACATGACTTCTCCAGTCAAAATTTCCACCTACTCCACGAATTGATGAAAAACATGGGTCGAGCTCAAACAGAAAAACCTGAACAAGTCAAAAACATTTGTCTCTCGCGAACTCAATAGTTACTCAGTTAACTGCCACTAACCACATTGTTTGGAGAATGTGCTTCAGCACGATGAAGAACTGCAGAGAAAGCCAATATAAAGAAGAAGTTTTAGAAGAGACAATGACCAAAAAAATATACGAGAAATTACCAAGAAAATATATTTTCTAGATTCTTAAAACATCAAACTTCTTATTCACAAGATCAAGCATTTCTAAGTCAAGAAATCACTTGTAATAAAATATCAGAGTTAAGCAATAAAAGTCACTATTACAAAAATCCTTAACTCGAGGACGTAGTATTTTACCTATTCAGAGGCTTTCCACGCTAAATCACCTGTGTCATTTCTTACTTTCTATTAGATTTTTTCATAGGTACATTAGCGTAAAAGCTAATTTCAACCCATTTCAAGCTTACGGAATTAGGCCATTACATTTGGCGCCGTCTATGGGAAAGAAATCATTTTCACGATATCCTAAGGTATTCATTCACTCTACTACAAATTTCAATCATGGTCACATTCAGGCAACCAGCAACCGGAATCCAGCTCAATCTTTTAGTTGAGCTGGAACAACTTACCGAGCTACCGGGGAATCTCAAAACTGAGATAAAGAAACATAGCAAGCTCGAACGTCAATTAACTCTCGACTGAGAGCTCCGTGAGAAGGAGCTCAACGCCGAATGATAAGCTCGTTTGACAGTACTGAAACGACATGAAGATCAAATAATATTAATGTAGATTGCCTTGCAAGCTTTGCAGAACACTTGGTAGGTTCCTCCAACACGAGATCGTGATCAGGTGACAGAAGCCTCCCGGGTTTCTATGCAGGAAAGATTAGGACCACAAGGAGCCGCTAGCAAAGTTATTTCTAAAAATATTCGGAATGAACCTCAACCTTCTATTTATTTGGGTCGAGAAGTTCAGTCTGAGACCAGCCAAGGTCACCGATGTTCCATTCATCAAGAGGAAGAACAACGACCTTAACTTCAATTTCTAGCACGAGATCGTTTGAGTGAAGGTACCGCTACTCATAATCCATAACCTGCTTGTCAAGCCACTCAACCGACCTATCATTATGTCACACAAGAGCATATGGACCAACGTATTAAGAAGTTGATTGAAGCACAAGTTATGGGCACTACCGACGACCTTACCAAGTTACAAGGAAGCCCAATTGCCAAAGAACTATTCGATACGGAAATACCGAAAGGCTTCCATACTCTGAATATTTGTAAATACAAGTGTACCGATCCAAATGAGCACATTCAACAGTTTCGTGATTCATTGGGGTTGTACTCCAATCTCAACCTCATTCTCTGCCTTCTGTTTGCCACAAGTCTGTAGGAGGAACCACTCCGGTGGTTCCACTTTCTACCTGAAGACTCCATATATACATTCGACCAACTGCAAAAACAATTCATCTAGACATATGCTCACAACAGAGATAAAGAAGAAAATTTATATTCTCTAATTTTCGAGCTTCTCTCCATTATTTTTCCAATCCTCTCAAAGGATAAACTCTACCGTCTCTCCCAACCATTGGAACCAATTGAGAACCGACCGTACTGCATGAATTATAAAGTAAACCATCATTCTACTGATAATTTTTATGCTTTACAGAGGCCACTCGAATACATTTCCAAGGAGGGACGGATGTTCGAATATATTGTCGACCTGGAATCATACAAGGATGGCAGCTATAAAAAGTAGCTTGTAGTTGTCTAGGTCAAAGATTAAGTTAAGGGGAAGCATCTTTACTATATGTGCCACAACAACATGATCAAAATAAATAAAATCACCAACTTTATTAGATTCAAGCGCAGGAGACTATTAGAATGCGCTAATCTCACACCTCAAGACAAAAAAGCCAAACTTATGCCTGAGTCGAGTAATCGCCGGCTTGGGTTCTCATTCAAAGATCACGATACTAGCCATGTCAAATTTCCATATCATGATGTATTATTCATAATGCTCAAGATGAAGTAGTTTGTTATGCACACAATGATGATCGATACTGGCAGCGGTATTGAGATTCTCTTTCAGAGCACCATCGACCAAATAGGATTGGCCGATCAAGTTATTCAAAGTGACACCGATATTAATGGATTCAATGGTTCTAAAGAAGAGCGAGTATGCAAGATAATCTTACCTATTACCGCAGGACCAACCACAATCGATGTCATCTTCTATGTGATTAGCTCCAAATCTCGTTATCTCGGGATTATGGGTTGTTGTTGGATTTATAACATAGAAGCAATTGCTTCCACATATCATTAAGCACTCTGCTTAAAACACAACGATGGAATCAATGAGATCAGAAATAGTCAAAAGCTTTCTCAAGCTTGCAAAAATTCCGTCTCTGCTATTCTAGATACCTTTGATAGATATGCTGCATAACAATTACAAAAAACTGATCACCCCGATGATCAGCCTTCCACGGAGGAGCCCACAGAATACATCAACATTGATGAACCTAACAGAGGTACTTTCATCGGTACTAAGATGGTTCAACACGAAAAAGATGCTCTTATTTAGTTCTTACGACTAAATTAAGACATTTTTGCGTGGTCTTTCGAAGAGATGCCTGAAGTCGATCTGGCCAAGGCATGTCACAAATTGGTCATCAACATCAACGTTGCAGCAGTCAAACAAAAACAGTGATGACTATTACTATAACTTCAAGATGAAGTTAACATGGAGATCGAGAAATTGATCAAAGTGGGATTCATTCGAGATGCAAAATATCCAGATTGGATATCCAACATTGTCGCTGCCCCAAAGAAGAATGAAAAAGTCTGAGTTTCTGTAGATTTCATCGATCTAAACAAATATACTCCAAATGACAGTTTCCCTTTTCCTAACATTTATTAGATTCTTAATTCCATAGCAGGTCACAAACTCCTATCTATGATGAACGTTGCTTCTGGATATAATTAGATTCTACTATTGGATGAAGATCAAGAAAATACCACTTTTATCACTGAAAGAGGACTTTACTACTACAAAGTCAAGCCCTTCGGACTTAAAAATGCAAGTGCAACTTATCAACGGTTGATGACTACTATTTTCAAAGCACATCTTGGGAAAGTCGTGGAAGTCTACATTGACAATCTCTTGTACAAGAGCATACAGTCTACCAATCACATTTCTGATCTCAACACAATATTCAACATTCTTTGATCTTACAAGATGTGTCTCAATCCTGATAAGTGTCAATTCAGAGTACATTCAGGTCGATTTATAGGCCACCTTATCAGCAAGAAGGGAATTGAGGCCGATATAGATCAGATTCAGGCTTTCCTCAACATGCCATCTCTAAAAATAATGAAAGACGTTAAGAAACTTACCGGAAAGATTATCGCTATCAACTGATTTGTCTCAAAATCTTCAGACTGCTGTCGTTGGCTGTTCCTATTACTCCGTGGTTATACCAAATGATTAAATGTTTAGTTAAATACAAAGGTTCAATGGACATCAGAATACGAAGCTGCTTTTTAGGATCTCAAAACCTATTTGGGGAAGTCTCCCATCATGAGCACCCCAATAGATAATAAGGAACTAATTATCATCCTAACAGTTACAGATACTTCACTCAGCTCGGTTCTCATTCGACTTGAAGAGAAAATTGAGAAACCAGTCTACTTCATCAACAAAACCCTTACTACAGCGGAAATGAGGTACTCTAAAATTGAGAAACTTCTTCTCACTCTTGTTTATACTTCACAGAAACTCAAACAGTACTTTCAAGCTCATTCAGTCAAAGTCATGACGAACTACCCACTTTGGGAGGTTCCTTCCAAGAAAGAAAAATCAAGGAGAGTGCAATAGTGGTCAATCAGTTTGGGAAAACATGATATCAAGTTTGAGCAACGTCATTCCAAAAAGGGTCAGGCCATTGCCAATTTTCTCCCAAATTTTCTAGTGCAAGATCCCAAGTAGGAGGAGCAAGATCCTAACCTTGCTGAGGAAGTTATAGAAGATCCACCCCCTAAAGCATTTGACGAGTAAAGGGTAAAAACTTCTTACAGATGGATCAGCAGGAACCGCAGGGTCAAGAATTGGAATCGTATTAATTACCCCTTCCAAAGACAGAATTGAGAAATCAATCCGCTTGGATTTTGAGGCCTTAAACAATGTTACCGAGTATGAAACTCTCATTCATGGACTCAACCTTGCTCTTGAGCTAGGTGTCCCAGAACTCTCAGTTTACACAGATTCATTACTCATCGTCCACCATTACTCTGAGCAATACAAAAAGAATGGCAAGATAATCAAATACGCAGCCCTCGTTGCAGATGGGATGAGTAAGTTCACGCAAGCTACTCTCAATTATCTTCCTCGATGAGAAAATAGATACGCTGATTCCTTGGCATATCTAGCCGGGGTCTTGGGTACAGAAGCTTAATATCTCCAGATTAAAGTGATTTTAGCCCTCTGCATTAATCGTATTTTTGTATGCACAATCAATACTGGGGGTGATAAAGGGGGAGACGACGATTGGCAAAAGCCTTTCTTAGTTTATCCCGATATCGAAAACAAATGCGAAGGACCACTTCCAGTAGATCCGTAGAAGCGCCGACAGCTGATAGGTAACTCAAAGCACTACACTAATCAAAATGGTAACTTATACCACCGTTCAGTCATGGGGCCTTACCTCAAGTGCCTCTCCAAATAGAAAGCGGATGAGATGTTTAGCAATTTATATAAAGGGACTTGTGTATCCCATGCCACAGGTCGATTACTGGCAAATAAAGCCATTATACAAGGAGTATTCTGGCCTGACATGCGCAAGCAAGCAAAAGAGTACTTATACAAATGTGATGTATGTCAACAACATAGAAAGATGATCTGCGCCCCTGTGCTCGAACTCCATGCAAGCAAGGTATTTTGGCCATTCAAAAGATGGGCAATCGATCTTGTCGGCGAATTTGCTGATTCTTCAAGTAACCGCCGCCTCCTACTCGTAGCTATCGATTATTTTACAAAATAGGTTGAAGCAGTTCCACTCTGTCGAACCAAAGAAGAAGAGGTTATCTCTTTTATTTGGGAACACATCATCACTCGGTTTGGGTGCCCCTACCTAATTTGTATCGATAACAGGCGCCAATTTGTTGGAGAAAAAGTAAAAGCTTTACTCAATCAACACAATATTATCCACTTATCATCCAATCCCTACTACCCTTAAGGCAATGGCCAAGCTAAAATTACCAAAAAACTATCGTGGATGGACTCAAGAAAAGGTTACACTCATAGAAAAAAGGGAATTAGGTTTGAGAACTTCCACATATCTTATGGGCATATTGTACCACTCCACGTCAGTCGACAGGCTGAACTCCATTCCTTCTTGCCTATGGCACCGAGGCTTCTATTCCCTCTGAATACCATCATCCAATCAAATATCACGAGCTAACTGACGTGGAAAATGAGTTTGAATTGGCTTGCAACCTCAATTGGATCGATGAAACCAGGGAACATGCCATTGCTAACCTAGTTCAATATTACCATATGCTGGCCAATTTGTACAACAAACGAGTTAGAAGTTATACCTTCCAAATCGATAATCTTGTCCTCAGAGAAATACCAGAATACCGTAAAGAGCCTCATGCCGGGAAACTAGCAGATAATTGGAATGATCCATTTCTTATTATAGGTCTTTGAGGCCTGGGATCATTTTACCTCATGACAGAAGAGGGAGTTCACATTTTAAATCCTTGGAACACTAGGTGACTGAAATGGTACTATCGTTAAGTCCCTCACTACTCTATTTCAATTTCTCATTTTTTCCATTCCAAAAGAGAGATATTCATCTCCATCCAATGTACATCCTTTTCTATTCAATGAAACTTACAAGTTTTTCTCCCACACAACTCTATACTTCGTAGACACTACATATTTTAAAGCATAGATGATAATAGCTTTCAATCAATCTCTATACCAGTTAAATCAAGGATAACACTTGGTTTGGCTGACTCTACTAAATCTCTGTGATTAAGACTAAGGTAATACTTGTTTTACATCAGAGACTCTACCAGACATAAGATAAAGCAAAGGTAAAACTAGCTTTCATCTACCTTAATATGGCTACGATATCACACTAGTTAAATCAATAATATACTTGGTTTGGCAGACTCTACTGAATCTCTATGATTAAAACAAATGTAATACTTGTTTTTAATCAAAGACTCTACCAGGCATAAAATAAAGTAAAGGTAAAACTAGCTTTCATCTCTTAACTTGTCTGCAACAGCTGCTTTTTATTTTAGGTTACATATACAAACTCTACAAGGGATTCTTTTCTGCTGTTGGGATATCAGCTATGCTTTCCCCTACAATAGGAGGTCGATCAGCCATAAATTCTCAAGCTCGAGTAGTCACAATAATCCTTCCATGCTCTATCAATTCAGAAGGTCGAGGGCCTAAATCCGTTTCTATGGAATGCATACAATTTCCTCGATCTATATTAGCTCTGTAAATACATCCCCTGTCTGAAAAACTGTTGAACATGGTATCTCTTTCTGACTCAAGCCTTTTTACCTCTTTTACAAAATAGGCAATCACCGCCCTCAACAATTCTGAGTGCGATGCCTCGGTTACAGCGGACCTAGAGAAATTTTCTCTCGTCCAGTGAAAGCGTTCTTCTAACCTCACATACCGTTCTTTTAGCCATGTCATTTCTCTATCTACTCAATCTATAAAAGTGATGTTATCTTCCAATTTCTTGTCAGCTTTAACTGATTCAATCGCCTCTAAATCGGCCACCTGAGCACGAAGTACCTCAATCTCCCTATTCAGCTCATCTACATCTAATTTTTTTGTAACATTTTATCTTTCTGTTGTATCGAAATATCCTCCCCTCTGATAGTCCGCTCTAGCCCTTGTTCCCAGAAAAGAGCAGTATCCAGCTTCCTTTTGCTTTCCATTAACCGCTCAACTCCTTTTCGTACATGACCTTGAATTTGAGCGACACCCTCCTCCAGCTCTCTTATTCAAGCCTATAAGCTAACTTCATCTTCTTTGACAAGGGGGACCTTGACATCATTTCTATTCTTCCTCTAGCGCTCTCCAACCACGGCATGTCTGGCACGTGAATTGGCCTGTGCTAATTCGGTTTTTAATTGCGCCACTCTTTCGTTCAACTCATCACACTTACGTTGCACCGTCCAAAATTCTATATCTTTGGCAGGTAAAGCTGTATACAATTGTTCAACTACAACTTTAGACGTAGATAGATCATCTCGAGCTCTCTTCAACTCATTATCTTTATCAACCAATCTCTTATTCAATCGCTCCAGCTCGCTCCTGTTGTTCACCAGATCAGTTCGAATTTGCTCCTGATTGTTCATTTTCTTGATCAAATCATTCTTCAAACTGGCCACCGAATGATTTAATCCTTCCTCCAATTTTTCTAGTGCCTGCATACGACAATGGGCTATATTAACCTCCCTACTCTTGGCCATCAGCGCCTCATTCTGGCTTTTACGCTTTGCTGTATATTCTTGTAAATATACGAGTTCTTTTTGCCCTTTCTCAATTTCGGCATCCTTCTCCTCGATCAGCCGAGCAAGGTCGATAGCAGTCTGTATTGCCTCAACAAACTTAAAGTGTACCTTTACATGTTGATCTTCTCTGTCTTCATTCGCCTGTCTCGTCCTATTAAACTCGTCTACAAATTCTTGGTTACATTGGCGGGTATCATCTTTGCGCAAGCGAGCTGACTCTAATTCGACCTGCACATTACAGATATGTTATATCAAGATCAATTCAGAATACTCGTTCAGCACATATACCTCATTTTTAACAAGATATATATTTTTTGACATCTACTGTGTAAAACTACTTCAAAAGTTAAGGTCAAAGTACAATCTCAGATGGATGCTCCATAACGTATATTTCCAAGTCCAAGGTACACATTCTTTATATTTAAATTTTTCAATACTTTGGTATTTCCTATGCACCATTTCAATGCCATTGCCCCTAAAACGATAATAGGTTTTTGGTCCGTCTCTATACTCTATTTATTACTTTGTAGCTCTATACTAATGAAGCATACAAGTCAAATATTTCTTGCTCTATTCTAACCTGAAGCTCCGCTTGTGAAGATAATAGGGATGCAGAGGTCTCTCTCTCCTTAGCAAGCTCAGTCTCTAAATCTTTTATTCAGAGGCACATTTCTTTAAGTCTATACAACAAAGTTTACAAAAAGAACTTAGCCTACAAAATTCTATCCAATATAGAATATCTCATCAGTTTACAACATCCCTAAATACTCATACAAATACAAAACCATCATACTACTCTGCCTTCTTATTTTCCCCTTCTGGACGCTCGTTGTCATCCCCGTGGTTGTCTCTTACCGTTTGAGGAGAGACACCATTCAGGCCGTCCACAATGCCAACAACAACATCTTCAATCTCTTCATCTTCCTCCTCCTCCACATAGGTGTCGGCTCTAATGGCATCCACCTCTTCTTCAGAATATCCTTTTGATATAAGGTAGTGCCCAAATCTGTCACGTTCAGCTACCACCTCCTCCAAGTTTGCTCTCACTTCCGCATGTAGATTGCTGATCTCTACCACTTGCAAAGCTTTCAGGGCCTCCATCTATTTTCCTTCCTTCAGCAAATCAATTTTCAATTGAGCTACGTTCCTTTCGAGCTCAAACTTCTTCCTCTTCAGCTCAGCTCTCTCCTCCTCAACCCCTAAGCATATTTCCTTCATCAGACGAACAGCCTACAAAATAAGCAAAATTGACCTTGCTATTAGCTCGAGCCACAATACAAAATTTTATCACGTATTCTGGAATATAAAACTACCATTTTGCTCATCTTCTCTTTCCCGTGGAGAGCCACTAACCTGGCTTTTTTCTCCACCTCTTCCAAATCATCCTCCACAACAGGTCGATCATCTATATAACCTTTACCCCCAACATTTCAAAAGGTTTAACCCTTCTATTTTTTACCTTTCCTATGGCCTCACCACTTCCCGTAGCTCTAGAGGTCGAAGGGTATTTTAGCATTTGCTTCTTGGGAAACGTTTGAGCTAGCTTGCTCGATGTAGTGGACTCTGGTAAACTCGCGTAATCAACTCTAGAGACCTTGGGCAAGTTCCCTTGACTTTCCCCATCAGTTCCCTTTTTCTTCCTACTGTCAGCGCTCATCATTAGCCTCGTCAACTGAGATTTTTGATCTTTATTGGCTCGGCTGCTAACACGCTTCTTCCTGCTAATGCCAAGTTCTTCCAACACTGCCTCGAGCTCTGTCTCTTCCTGAGCAACTATATCCAACAATGACTCTTTCCTTGTCACCTGAGATTTGGGAGCTGTCATTCACAAAACATTATCATCAGCAGAGTATCAGACAATTTCAACTATCAATCTCATACATTATACATTGTTATACTTACTTTGTTTTATAGGTCGCAACAAATGTTTTATGGGTTCTTCGCCATCTCTCTGAAGGCAATCACCCTTCACCCATATCACATTATCATTCCATGGTCGACCTGCTGAGTTCAGATTGAAGAAGCGAGGCCGAGTCAAGCTCGCAAAGAAATATGCCCCTCCACTTGCCGAATAGTTTTTACCCCATAAAATTGGAGCACATCCTTAGAGGATTTCCTCCTCCTCCCATCCCCTACCCACTTTGTATTTAGAGATTTACAAATACTTATCTCCTCCCATATCTTCCCGTTCATCTGAATAGGACATGCCCCGATGAGGTTCATAATCCCCTTTGCCAGATTACTAAGAGGAAGACTCAACCCGTACTCCAACTGAGACAGGTAGCATAAAAAGCCCTCTGAAAGTTTACTCTGAATATTCTCATCAAAATACTCCAAAGGGATCGATTCGTCTATACCCATATCCCTTTTCTCCTTCTCTAAATCAACCAACAAATAAAAATATTCCTCTCCCGTGGCTATAGTGCAGCCCCTAAATTTCCTACCGGCGTATTCTATACAGTTACCCATTCTACCACCTACAGAAGCCTTGGCTTTACAAAACTCTCTGAATACATCAGAACGAGAAGGATAGGATACCAATCTTCCCAGGAAATCTAGAAATTGATTAACATCCACTTCTTCATTACTATCAGACATTTCAATCTCAGACTCAGCTGACTGACTAGAGGTCAACACTTTATTAATAGGGGAACTTACGATATCAACTAAAAAAAGGATTTTATCCTACATAAACTCTCCTCACGATCAACCTACATACATGTCCAGGTATCCATCATTTTCTTTTATATATTCATCATTCGCATACAAATATCTTTCATATATTATATACCAAATAGGTTTTCATAGATTACTATAAATAGTAATTTTTAGATTTTCCTAAATACAAAATATGGTCTTCAAAAATACATATATGCAACACAAATCCTCTATTAACTTTCTATGTCGAAATGCGAATCTGAGGCAGCGCCAAATCCTTCCCTTACAATGCTGCTATATAACCACCTTCGTGACTCAGTCTCAGAAACTTTCTCTTTCTTTGACTGTTGATCACTTTCGATTAAATCCTCACGAGTTTCTCTGCTATTTTGGCCTTTCTTCTTTCTTCCTCTCTCACCGTTTTTCAAGTTTTCAGAAGTTGAAAAATGTTTGAATGACGAAGAAGAATCAATATTTATATTTTCTCTCTTTAACTACTGGTAGTTATTGAGCCTCGCATGAGCCGTCCTCGGTTTTGGAACTGAGGCATCCCTTCAACTATCCATGTCAGACGTCTTGCACATTTTCGATAAAAATGTTTTCCCATCATTGCCCTTTACCTTATATTTTAATATATTTTTATCCCTCATTTCCAAATCTCCCTCTGACCTAACCACACTCATGATGACTCATGCTTATACGCAACCAAGTTTTCACAGCTTTTACACAAGGGACAAAATAAGAAGCTCCTTGCTTTTTCTATGCTTGCTTCTTCTACTTATAATAACAATGACATCATTTCCGAAGCTCTCATAACAAATTTTCAATTATTTTCAAAAAAAAATTTCACGACCGTCACAAACAACATTCACAAAAATAGAGGATTTATTTAATTCTTATTTTCATTCCATATTCTTTCAAATTATTCAAACTCATATAATTACATACATTATGTCACCTCCATTTACATTCATTCTTTATTCACCTCACATATAATTGCATCTAAAACAACCTTGATGACCTGGGGAACCACATCCGATCAAATATTCTCCAACAATCCTCACATCTTCCAATTCGATCTCCTCAGCAACAAGCTCTCTCACATAACATTTTTGAGCTGCAGGATCCAATACAATTTCTCGAAACATCTCTTTATATAATCTGTGTTTATACTCTCATTTTTTCCCAATCCCATCTAAACCTTCAAGTTAAACCTCCCTCACTGGCTGCTCAGCATCATAAGCCAGCAATCCAAAAATCCACTTCCGTACTTCAGCGATCTTTATTGCCAACCGCCTTTCAGCGGCATAACAAATTTTCTCAGATCGAGTCCATACCATTCTTATTTCTTCCACCTATTTGGAAGGTCTTCCACCCATATTTATACATTTTTACAACCAATTCCCCACAAGTCGTGATATTATTCTATTATCTCGTAATTAAAACCCTAATATCTTGAGAAAAGTTATTTGAACATATTTCTCCCTATCGACCTCGGTCATTTCCTTCTATTCCAAATCAAGCTTGTTCTTTCCAAGTCTAATATTCTAGAACGGCCTCTCCGAGATCAATTTTTTATTCTAAAATTTCTATAATTTTCTCCCCCCCAAATTTCCAGCCCCCAGATCGAATCATAGTTGCCACATGACACATATTTGTACATTACAAACAAATTTCTAACAATTTGATTATTACAAAAATATAGTATATATTCTAATCTCATACATTTCATTTGATCCAATATTCAAAAGTTTTTGGATCATACAGCTCAATTTCCAGAGTTAATCTATTCTATATCAACACGGAAGTTGGATAACAAATTTTATTCATCTAAAATCAAGTTACAGGTACTTTATAGATAAAAAGTCTTTCAAGGACTCAAACATTAGGTACTTTACAGATAATAAGTTTTTCGAGTGCTTTTATAGCTAACAAGTCTTTCAGGCACTCCAAAATGTTAAATCCTTCAGTTCGTTCTACTTTCGTGATCTTTTACCCTGATGCAAAGTAGACATTAGAAATAGCGAATATCCTCACTCCCATGAGTTTGGTCAAAGTCTAGATGAACTTTAAATGGAAACTATGAAAGCATAAGATTCAGTGTTTGAACCAACTCTTCAAACTGAAGGTCTTCTAAGTGTAAAGCAACGATAGAAGTACATAAGCAAACTTCCATTCTTCATCTTCCTTTTCCACTACCATCGCCGCCTCTCCTATAACCACCACTTTCGCAAAATTGGTAGAGATAAAGAGGGCCCAATCTTAGAATCCATTCGAGCGCAAGACATCAGTGCAACTGCCTTCCAGTTACGCCTATCCTTGCATCTGTCTCCCCAACCTAGTTTTCCACAAGAATGCAAAGACAAATCCAACATTGCTTTCCTGTTAAGATAGCGTGGTAAAACCTCCATCTACAGTAAAACTCCTCCTAAGCTTCAACCATTTCATTTTCTAACATTCCTTAATACGTCGGAGGAATAGGAATAAGAGTAGGCATCTTCAAACTCGGATCCTTGAAATACTTCAACTTCAACCTTTGTATTTCAGTAGCAATTCTTTCTTTAAGAACCATTCTACGGGTCTTCACCATCTTCAACAATGTTAGAGAATATTGTAGTAGAACAGGCGTACTTAGCCACAAACATCGGTACATGTACTATTCATATAACCCTACATTTATTGTACATGAACGCTTCCCCAAATGTTATCATTCAATACAGACAAAACTCTTCAAACCCTAATCGTCATACACATCAATATTTACATCAACATTCAATGCACGTAGTCCCACCATAACACACGCATTTTCCATACAGTCAAACACCATCATTACTTCATTATTCAAATTTATAACCTGAATACCCATATACCCAAAGATTCTTTCTCAACCAAAGCCACTCGTGACTTCAGTTGCGACGGGGTGATTGTAGGGCCCTACCCCTCGATCTTACCTAAATTGAACTATCTCTAATTTGACCTACCTCCATATCAGACTCACGCATTCTCCATGTGACTTCTCCAGCTAACATTACCACCTACTCCATGAACTGATGAAAAATATAGGTCGAGCTCAAATAGAAAAACCTGAACAATTCAAAAAAGATACCTAACTTTCATGAACTCAACAGTTACTCAGTCAACCGCCACTAGCCACATTATTTAGAGAACGTGCTTCAGCATGATAAAGAACTGTAGAGAAGGCCTATATAAGGAAGAAGTTCCAGGAGAGACAATGACCAAAAAAAAATATGAGAAATTACCAAGAAAACTATATTATCTAGATTCTCAAAAACTTCAAACTTCTTATTCACAAGATCAAGCATTTTTAAGTCAAGAGATCATTTGTAATAAGATATCAACCTTAAACAATAAAAGTCTCTATTACAAAAATCCTCAACTCGAGGTCATGGTGTTTTACCTATTCCAAGGTTTTCCACGTTAAATCACCTGTGTCATTTCTTATTTTCTATTAGATTTTTTCACAGGTATATTGGTGTAAGAGCTAATTGTAAGCCACTCTGAGCTTATAGAATCAGGCCATTATAATGTTATAATGTAACTTTGAAATATGAGGACCACAAGAGGATGAAAACAGATGACGGCATATAAGGACTGATTATGATATTTCTATGTGTGTGATGATTTGTATGGAAAGCACAGATCTAATAAGTTTGATCTAACTGGTTTAGGGTTTAATCAATAAAACAAAGCCCTAAATGATAATTATTAATTACCAAATCAACTACAGCATAAGAATCCCTTCCTACTGATACCAATTGCTAAAATCTCTAGATATGATCTAGTTTTTATCAATATAGCCATATACTAAATATAATTAATAATACTAACCTTGGTTCCAGCGAATAAAAAATCCTAGATGGAGAAGTCTTTACTTGGATTGGCTTCAGACCTAATAGGATGTTTTTCTGTGTTATAACCTACAAGGAGGACTATCCCGCTATTTAATCTGATAGGGTTTGCATAGTATTTCCATTATAGCCTTTAGCCCTAATAAATGGTAATACTAGGTCCCACCAACCATAACTTGGTGTAACAATTGGGCATAATCAATAACACCTATAGGACCTATTAACATGTGTGCCTGTGAATTGAAGGAAAATCATTGGGTAGTGCTGGTATATATATAAAATCTAACAAGTCCACCATCCTCAAAGTTATTATGTTCATTTTTATCTTAATTACTAATTGAAGGCATTAGAGAAAATGGCAATATTATCCATAAATTAACATTTACTTTACCCTTTGTATGTGACATGTGGCGCTCTAATATTTGTGAGATCCGTAAGGTTAGCTCTCCATCTTCCAAATTTCATACATTTCATATAGAAGTATAGATTATGTTTGGTCCTAAATTTTTGCATTAGATGATGTCTCAGTGGCCCTATTACATTCCCCTTGAACTACAATTTCATAAGTAACTTGTGAGGCTTGTGTATTTCCAGGTACATGTCGTAAGGGCTTGATTCTGGGTAGAGTAGAACTGTCCTTACACCAAAGTGTATTTTAGGGGTTAAACAAGATAATAAGAGACAATAGTTATGTGGAGTCCTATGAATTAGAAGTTCCATGACCTCTATAAAAGATTTTAAAGCATTATAGATATATATATATATATATATATATATATATTGATGAGATTACATTATGGTCGAGTGTTACTAAGAGTAAGTATGGTCGAGCTAATTGTTCTAGATTTAAGAGGGAGGAATTGTCCCTCTTCTTTAGTGCCTCACCCCCTTTATTTATAGGCAATAGGGAGGTGATGCCCTAGTAAAGGTAAGGTTACATTAATATCCTTTATACAACTATCACCTAGTTATCTTCCATCTTTCATCTTTACTTTACAGCTGTCTTCCGCTGACATATTAGCAGGTTTGACACAACACGTGGGTTGATCTGGTCAAGGTCAAGTTGATCCTGCAGTTCTGGTCTTTACAATATTCTTTATTTTATAGTGATGACCTTCAAGGTCGATCATAGTCATGGTTGACCACTATGTTGTATTCTTTTTGTCTTCTAGTAGTAGGCTTCTTCATATGGCTCGACCTGAGTAAGTCTAAGGTCGACCAGATTGAGGAGTCTACTACATTCGCCTTCTCTCAGCTGAAATCACTTGAAGTTCAATTTAGAGTTAGATATGGGTCTAGCTGAGAAAAAAAGTGTTTTTGGACATAAGCTATCTTTGGACACTAGCGATAACTGCCGAGTTGTCTAGATTAGTGGGAGTTGGGAGACAATAGGTTAGGGTTCAGGTGAGGCAAGTGCTTGTGGTTAAGTCAATTGTCTTGAAGCATTGATTGAATCCCAAACTGTGTTGACATTTAGCTGAGCTATAATGGTCGATCTTCGACCACTGGTGGGAGGGCGAAAAAGTAATAATGGGAGTAACTCGGTTAGGAGTTTAGGGCTTTGAAGTCACCCCCGAGTACGATTCAAGTCGTTTGGTTAATTTTTTTTGCTTAGGGTTTCTATAAGTGTAAAAAGCATTAAAATGCTTCAATGTCATCCCCGAGCATGATTCAAGTCTATTGACCTAGTCTAATGCCTGAGGGTTATATATTAATTGTTGAAAGCAATATAAGAGCTTTAAGGCCACTCCTAAGCTTTGGTCAAATTTGATGAACCAATTGATGACTTGTAATATGTTGGCCAATATGGATGAACCAGTTATTGACCTATAATATGTTGGTGGAATGGGATGAAACAATTGCTTGCTTGTAATGTGTTGGTCAAATTGGATGAACCAATTGTTGAACTATAATATGTTGGTCGAATTAGATGAACCAATTATTGACCTGTACGTAATATGGCGATTGAGCCAGAGAGGAAGAAAGTTGATTAGTAAAAGAAACTGAGTGTGGCTAAGAGGTCGATCCAGTCCAAGGTGGACTCTGCAATGAAGGCCAATGAGGATGAGTTGAAGGCCGAACATGAGAAAGTGGTCGAGGATTATGAGGTTCAATTGAAAAGGAAACAAGGACGTGTTTCAAGGGATGGTAAGGGAGAGGCAGGTCAAGATCAACCATTTTAAGGTGTTTCTCGACAAGATAGGTGTGAAATCATTTTTATTACGGCCTTATGATACTAAGGATGAGGAAGGCGATGGTGGGGAGGATGTTAAAGATGAAGTCGATGCAGAGCCTGAAAAAGAAAATCAAGAAGGTGTTGGAAATGAACTTGAGAAACCGATCAAGAAAAATGTGAAGGCCAATCCTATGCTTGTTCCCGAGGAGTCTGTTATACAAACTTGTCAGATCTGCTGGTCGATGTGGTTGTTCTTTTAACATTGGGTAGACTATCTTTTGAAGTTGACTTTAGTACTTGTTCTTGTTTGATGTTATTCTGACTTGTCAGCTTTGTGATAAAATTTGGGTGTTATGAAATGTTTGAATGTTGTTTCTTATGTGTTAGAATATGAGGGCTATTCTTGGTGCTTTTGATAAATATAAAATGTAACTCGAGGATCGAGCTCTCCCCCAAGAACGATTTAAGTCGATTGATTGATTTCAGTGCTTGGGGTTTGCATAATTGTAAATGTAACTTAAAGATTGAGCACGCTCCCAAGTACGATTCAAGTCGAATGACTAAATCCAGTATTTGGGGTTGTATAAGTGTAAATATAACTTGGGGGTCAAGCTCGCTCCCAAGTATGATTCAATTCGATTGACTGAATCAAGTACTTGGGGTTTGTATATTAGAAGAAGCAAGCAATAACTTTTGTGTAGACCTCGAGCATGACTCATCTCGACTGAGTGAGTCAAATGCCTTTGGTTTTTATAGGAAGCAAGTAATGGATTATGTCTAGACCTTGAGAATGACTCAACTCGACTGAGTGGGTCAAATGCCTTTAGTTTTCCTAGAAAGCAAGCAATGGCTTATGTCTGGACCTCGAGCATGACACGCTCGACTGAGTGGGTCGAATACCTTTGGTTTATGTATGAAGCAAGCAATGGCTTATGTTTGGACCTCGAGCATGAATCTGCTCGACTGAGTGGGTCAATTGCCTTTGGTTTATGAATGATACAAGTAATGGTTTTTTTTCTAGAGCTCGAGCATGACTCAGCTCGACTGAGTGAGTTAAATGCCTTTGGTTTTTATAGAAAGCAAGCAATGGCTTCAGTTTGGACCTTGAGCATGAATCAGCTCGACTGAGTGAGTCAAATACAATTAGTTTGTATAAGAAGCAAGCAATAGCTTCTGTGTCGACCTCGAGAATGGCTTAGCTCGACTGAGTGGGTCAAATACCTTTGGCTTTTGTAAGAAGCTTGCAATAGCTTATGTCTGGACCTCGAGCATGATTCAGTTTGACTAAGTGGGTTAAATGCCTTTGGTTTATGTATGAAGCAATCAATGGCTTTTGTTTGGACCTCGAGCATGACTCAGCTCGACTAAGAGAGTCAAATTCCATTGGTTTATGTATGAAGCAATCAATGGCTTCTGTTAGGACCTCGAGCATGACTCAGCTCTACTAAGAGAGTCAACTACCATTAGTTTATGCATGAAGAAAGTAATGGCTTATGTCTAGACCTCGAGTATGACTCAGCTCGACTGAGTGAGTCAAATATCATTAGTTTATGTACGAAGCAAGCAGTAGCTTCTGTATCGACCTCGAACATGACTAAGTTTGACTAAGTTAGTCAAATGCCTTTGGTTTGTAACTGATTCGAATACCTAGACCTTGAGCACCTTATTGGATATGTGCATGATAATTATCTAATAATGGCCTCGAGTACATCTGCCTGGAACATTGCACTAGACATGAGCTTGAGAATAAGCTGTAATGGCTTCGAGTACCTCAACATCGAGCACCGTATTGGATATGATCTTAATAATGAGCTTAAATTGAGAGTTGGCGAAAAGCTTAATAATGAGGCTGAGTATTGAGTTTGATGCTGGGGTCAAGCATTGACTTTGATGATGAGGTTGAGCATCGAGTTAGACATTGAGGCCGAGCATTGAACTTAGTTGAAAGCATGCGAAGATGCATTTTAATGTACTCGAACATAAAGTTTTATAATGAGGTCAAACATGGAGCTTTGTTGAAAGCTAGTGATGAACTTAATAATGTGGTCGATCGTTGAGTTTAGTTGAGAACTACCAAAGAGCTAGATAATATGCTCGTGCATCGACTTTGTCTCATAAGATGGCAATGAGCTTAAGGATAAGCTTGAACTGAAGGCTGGCGTAGAGCTTGATAATGTAAACATCCGTCGAGCTTAGTTGAGAGCTATTGAAGAACTTGATAATGTGCGTGTGCATTGATTTTGGCTTAAGAGATGGTATTGAGCTTGAGTTTTAATCTGGTAATGAGCTTAAGGATAAACTTGAACAAAAAGTTGGCGAAGAGGTTGATAATGTGGTCAACTGTCAAGCTTTGTTGAGAGCTGCCAAAAAGTTTATTAATGTACTCGAGCATCGAATTTGAGCTATAAAATTATAATAAGTTTGAACTTTAATCTCATAATAACTTGAGAATGAGCTTGGATTGAAAGCTGGCAAAGAGATTGATAATTTGATTGACCGTCGAGCTTAATTAAGAGTTACGAAAGAGCTTGATGATCTGGTTGACCGTCAAGCTTAGGTTAGAGTTGCAGAAGAGCTTGATAATGTGGCTGAGTGGCGATCATATGTATTGTACGTTCATATCTTCTGGTTGGTTACCCCCCACGATGATTGAGGTAGATCGGGGGTTTGGTAGCATTAAAAAGTTGTGTAAGAACTCTGGTTTGGTAGTTGGTGTCTTTTAATGTAGAGGGTTATTGAGTACAAATAATGCCAAATATAAGGGCTCGATTCCAGGTAGAGTAGAACTGTCCTCTCGCCAAAGTGTATTTTAGGGGTCAAGCAAGATAATAAGAGGCAGCAATTACCTGTAAATAGGAAGTTTTACGATATATGTAGAGGATTTTTAATGTAGTATGGTATATATATTGATGAGATTACAACGTGGTCGGGTGTTACTATGAGTAAGTATGGTCGAGCTAAATGCTCTAGATTAAAGAGGAAGGAATTGTCCCTCTTCTCTAGTATCTCACCTCTTCTATTTATAGGCTATAGGGAGGTGTTTCCCTAGTGAAGGTAAGGTTATATTAATATCCTTTATACAACTATTACATAACTATGTTCCATCTTTTATTTTTACTTTACAATTACCTTTCACTGACATGTTGGCAGGTTTAACACGCTACATGGGTCAATCTGGTCAAGGCCGAGGTTGAATCTGCAGTTCTACTTTTGTCTTCTACTGATGGCCTTCAAGGTAGACTATTATGCCGTAATTTTTTCTCTTCTAGTGGTAGGCTTCTAGATATTGGTCGACCTGGGTAAGTCTAAGTTCGACCAGATCATGGAGGCTACTACACATGTTGAATTTGTGGCTTAGGTCTACTTCTCCTTGGTCTCCAAGTACTTCTAATAGTATTAGGAGGTGTATCAAATCCCAGCTTACTTCTAAATCTTATAAGGGCATGTAGAGCGTTAACTCTAGTACTTGGTTAAGAATTGGCAGTTTTTGGTGGAGCAAGTAGTCATTTGCAGGGTTTTTTTACTCTGCCCAAGCATTCAACATTTTTTCTACTGGCCTTTTGCTTCATCTGAATATCTTATTCTTACTTTTCTTGGTCTACCAAGGCCTTTTACAAGTGGTGGGGGTTCAAATTGCCTCAATGGCAGGAAAAAGGACAAGTACAAAACAAGCACATAAGTGAACTCAACAAGTTCAAAGCAAGCATATTAGTGAACTCAACAAGTACAAACCAAGCACATTAGTGAAATAAATGTAAGTATCTTACTTTGCCCCAATTTGATGAGTCAGACACAACATGAATAACTCCTTTATATGTTCTTATATATGATTAAACATGGTGAAATGATTCCCTAACCTATTCCAGTATAAGAAAACAAACTTAGAATAATATGGGGAAGTAAATAGATAAATATGGGAAAGTAAATAGATAAATAGAACTTAAATACAAACTTACCCCTCCCAAGGCAACATTATTGGCACAATCACACTAGTTACATAAATGCAAGGCAATCCTGAGAGTTGCCACTCATTGTATTCACATGTATGTGAATCAAGGTTGAACTTCCATCTAATTCCAATGGGTCCTATAGCAACAAAAGTAACTTTATCTTCTCCTTCAAAGTGGTAATCCCTAAAATGCTTCTTCAATTTCTCTATGTATGTTAGAGCTCTAGGTACAAGTCTATTCTCATCCTAGGTTGTTCCCATGTTTCTTCTTTCATACATCAACTTAATTAATTAATATTAAGTTTAACCTCTCAATGGCTTTATCCATGGGTTTATCCCTAATCCTCATTATCCACCAATTAAATGATTCAGAAAAGTTATTTGTGATGTGTCCACACTTTGAAGTAAAATCAAAGTGTGATCTACTTTATGAGTTGTATGGTTCTCTATCCAACCATTCTTTTATTGTAGGATCATCCTCTTAGAGCATGTTTAGGAAATACTTCTTTTCAACTTGTCTATATGCTTTTACTTCCCCATGCTAACATCTCCATGCGATTTTCTTTGTGATATTTCTTCATATTTTTAAACATGTGCCTGAAGCAGAATATTTGATTGGCATGGTCCTTCTACCTATCAGAAATAAAGATCAATTTGCAAGAATATGTTTTCAACTCATATTTAAAATTTGTAAGAAAGTTATCCAAGTGTCTTTGTACTCACTTCTGCAAAAGTACATTCCATTTGGATGCAAACCATTATTCCCACCAAGGCTCAAAATAGATAAGACCACTCCACCATATTTTCCTTTCAAAAAGCAACTGTCTAATCCCAAAATTGGTCTACATCCATTTACAAAACCATCTAAAGATGCTCTAAAATAAATACATGTACCAGTCTACTGCTTTGTATCACCATCTGTGCAGATGAAATGCTATTAGGATTGCTCAACAAAATTTAAATATTCAGATCAGGCAAAACATTGCATCCCATATCATAAGTCCCCACTATCCTTTCTAGCAAATGGTCTTTGCATTGCAAACAGTGTAATAAGAAATGTTAATTCCATATTTTTTTTTCTTAATCTTCCCCTTGATTTTTCTAGGAGAAATTGTCTTGGCATCTCTTACTAAGTCTTCAACTTCAATTGCCAGCCGCTGTGCATTAGCCAACTTGTTCCCACTCCCTAGTTTCCCCTTGTAATTATGTTCAAAATGATAGCCTTTCAGTTTTATGGTATGCCCATCATTCATCCTTGATACAAAAGCTAACCACTTGTACTTGGGATCAAAATACTTCATTACAAATATGATACTTTCATTCTTGATGTGCCTATAATTAAACTGCCCTATTATTGCAAAATTCCTGAATTACTTCAATTATTGCAAAATTCCTGAATTACTTCTTTACATCAAAAATAGTTGGCCACTACATTCCAACAGTCAACTCTTTGTATCCAGGCTCAACAGTTTCCTTAAACAAGTTCTTACCTTCGTTTGCATAAATATTTCTTGTCTACTCAGCCAACCCCTCAAATTCTTCTCCTCTTTGAAGCTCTTCTCTAGTAAGCAAATCATTTCCATCATGTGATGAATGGGTGCTATAATAACCCTCTTCAGGAGCTAAATTATTAATATCTAATTCAGCATTAGGGTCATCTCCCACTTCAGCTTCTATATTATCTCCTACTTCATTATCTTTATTAGTCTAAAGATTAATCCCAATCTCTTCCAAATACTCTTCATCATATTCCTTAGATAACTCCTTATCACTATCATATGTTTGTGGAAGTTCATCCAATGCTTCTTCTGGTAGCGCACTAGGTTTTGACTTCTTTGGCATTTTCATATTGTGGTCAACCTCTTCTTTCTTCCTTTTTGTAGAGATCTTTGAATTTGAAGTTGGTTTTGGATGCTTAAATGGGCTTTTGGATTGTGTCAGGATTGATATCAAAAATTTATTCAACTGGATTTTAGATTGGGATTGTTTATTTTCCTTTGGGTTTTGGAGGTACAATTTGATTTAGCTGCTCATCATCAGCCACTATGATCATTACATCTTCATCAACTAAACTCAAGTTTTTTTTCCTGCTGCTTCCTTGATTTAACACAAACTTTGACCTTCTTAGCTTTTGCTGAAGTCTTAGGATCCCTATCACATCTCTCAACATTATTAAGTTTACAATAAAAGTAGATTATTCCATCTAGATCTTCTTTACCTTTTGCCCACATCTCTCTTAACTCCTTGTTATTTTGAATAAGAAATATGCAGATACCATACCTCAACACCTTCCACTTTAGGAACATAGATACAATCTTCCTCCATGTTTATTATACTAGATATCTTAGATACAAAAATATTAAATTCAAGCTTCTGACCCTCTACAATTGAAAGCATAATACCCTTTCCCCTTTGTAGTCTACATGTTTTCACCCTGTTTCACTCATATCAACCCACTCTCCCCATAATTGATAACCATAACCCTTATATCATACCACTACCTGTTACAACATATCAGCAACCACAATAAAATAGTAACTTTGAGTACGAACTAGATAGACTATCTCGCACATCCCTTTGCTCGATACCCCATGATACACTAGAATTTTTGCATCAATAAATTCCCGTTACTGTTGTAGTATGTCGGCAAGTGGGGCTGAACCACGCTGGGGATTGGTGCCGGCTATGGAGTTTGCGAACAGGGGTTTTTGTTGTTTACTGGAGATGGTCAGAAAGTATTTTTGAAGGAAAGGAATATTCTAGAGAAGAACTATGAATTTGGGATTCTGCATCCCCTACTTGAGCCTTTCTTATATGGATCTACCTGTGGGGTTGCCTTCCCAAGCTCTCTTTGAGCACTTTTCTAAGGGGCCACTACTCACGACTGTCCTTAGTAAGGGCCTAACTTATTCAAGGCAGAGTCTGGACCTTCCATTTTAGGCACCGTCAGTAGTCGGTCAAAAGATAATGGTACAACTTTGTCATAAGTTTATTAGGCTCTAGAACCTTATTGTGTACTTATGGGTATTGCCAGAGTCTTGCTATATTTAAGACTTTGGACCCTTCATACAATCCACCTGGGTCCTCAAATGTGATTCTAATTAGGACTCACACCACTACCTGTCAACTGACTTAGCTAAGATAAGACTGATCTACAGAGAGTACCGTCTACTCTACCTCAGAAGAGGTCTAGGCCCAACTAATCCCCCACGATCACCCTCTTTGAGAGATGTACCGATATTGCTCGTTACTCCTTAGGAGGGGGATAGGAATAGAGACGTACCCAACCCCTATCCCAGATGGAGTGTAACAGCTTGAGCTTAAGATAAAGTAATTAATGCCCTACCTTCCTTTTATGGAAATGATCATGAAGATCCATACCTTCATATCAAGGAGTTCCAAGAACTTTGTGTTACTTTTCATTATAAGGACAGTTTTGAGGAGTCCATTCTTCTTTCCATCTTCCATTTTTCTTTCCACCTTTCTTTTCTCCCTCAAGGATGAGGATAAACTATATTACATTATCAACCTTCAACAACCATCACCATGTGCGAGTCGCTACAAAAGAAATTCTTCCCAATCCATCAAATGAATCTCTTACGTAGCGAAAGTCACAAGTTTACTCAAAAGGGGGAGAAAGCTTTTGCGAAAACGAGGAGTGCTTCAAGAGTCTCCTCCACTATTATCCACATCACGGGCTAGACAAAAGGAAGAAAACCCATGCCTTTTATAATAGACTTACACTCATCAACATACGCATGATTGATACTACATATGGAGGATCTATAATTCAAAAATCATTTGAAGATGCAGGGGATCTATTGAAAACCATAGGAGAAAATTCATATGATCATGATCTCTCTAATATAACTCAAAAGGAACCAAAGAAATATGGCCTTCGCAAATTAGATACAGGGAGTACTATTCTTGTTGCAGTACATACCCAAACAAATATGCTTAAGGCGATGGCCAAAACAGTCTCCTAAAAGACCCCAGTGGCTCAAGAGACATGCAACGTATGTCTTAACCCTCAACATGCTACAGAGTCATATCCTTTTACTCCTTACAAAGAGGAACCACAAGAAGAAAGTGCCAAGGCCCCCAATTATGGAGCTAAACAATCCTAGTTCCTAATGATCAACATTTCAACAACACCTTTAACATGGGAGTCAGATATACCTCCTTGGAGGTGCCTCAACATGTCTTATGCTTCCTTTTTGAAAGACATTTAAAATAAGGGCCTATTATTGAGATCTTATACATTTCGTTAGTTATCACTATATAGCATCCCAATTTGTCAATCAATCTGCATCGTTATTTTGCCTCTTCATGGAGTTTGCCTTGAAATTTATTTTAAGGACCAATGTGCTTGATAAAGGGCGTCCTGTGTGAATTGAGTTAATGGTAATGAGGTCAATGCTTGGTTTAGAAATTACCTTAATATCCATGATTCAGTTTCTAGAACTTGATAGGTACATTTATATGCTGAATTTAAGCCCTTCTATTAGGCATTTTTAGTCGTACTAAGACCATTTTTATCTAAGTATTGCCTAGTTACCCCTCTTTTAGGTTTTCTACTCTATTGGAGATGGTTTGACATGAATATTACCAAATCTGAAATAAAATGACAACATAACCACTCTGAGGTGCTCCAGCAGTTCAATAGAAAAAGTTAACTTAAAATAAGCTAGTTGGGATCTCTAAAATCTAAATTCTTCACTGAGATGAGCTACCAACATGCATGATCTATATTTAACCCCTACAGGGGAAGAGAAGTAAACCCTAAAAACTGGGAGACTGTGGCCTCCACCAACCGGCGATTTCCACTGACCAAGGCCCCTAAATTGGAGATAACCCGCCACTGAGCGACGGGGATCATGGTTTTCTGATATACATCCCTAGGAGGTCTAAAAATAGAAATTTGCAACGAGTGTACTAGGGGGTAGTTAGGATATTTTAGAGTAAGGGTTTCTCTATTTAATACTTTATTCTCCTCTTCCAAAACTATTTTTCATTTTGCAAAGATTTGGAGAACTTGGGCATTGAGTTTTAATCTCAAAACCTTAGTTTTATTATTAGTGAAAGTTAATTTTTATTTTTGTAATTATCAGTGCTTGTTAAGATGATGCAGGGATAATCCCCTGAAACTAGATCTAAGGAGTAAGCCCTATAGATTTATGTTAGGATTTTCATACAGGTATTTGGTCTATCTTAGAGGTCTATAATAACTCGTTAAGGTTGTTCTTCAAAACCCCCAAACCTAACATGTTAGGGGAGTTGAAAAGAAAACTTAGATTATAAGAAAGATTGATACCCTTTTTAGGGATTGATCTCTTAGACAACTTAGGGACCTTAGGACCTAGGGGTTATTCTTGTCTCCAGCACGAAAGAATAAGACCTAGGCCACCCCCTAGAGTTTGAGTTTAGGCATAACAAAATAAACTCTCTGATTTGCTCTTAACAGAAAGATCTAATAAGAATTCTAAGCCCCTCGAATTTGGCCTAAACAAAGAATTTGTGGAGAAGACCAAAACCAAAAAATCACATCTAATATGCTAATATAGGGTTAAATCCAAGGATTTAGTTAGTTTTAATATTCAAAAATCAACAAGAAATTTAACGCATATTTCCAACAAAGAATCCATCTTTCTTGGATTTCAGTATATCTCCGTGGATTGACACCCTACTTGCCTTACAATATTAATTAGTTAAGTAATATTTTGATTAAGCTAATGACAGTTTATCAAGACTCCTACTAGGTAAGCATGTGAATCTGCATGCATGTTGATGGGCATGTAAAATGACTATTCCGAACCTTATATTTAAAGCTTATTAAGCCTTATTTTTTTTAATAAATAAAACTTATATAATTATTTCATGATTTTCAGGTTATACAAGAATAAATGTGCAATTTTCAAAAAAAAGCTGAATTTTTTAGTACTATTGGAGATCTTATTCTAAATGCAAGTCTTCAAGCTATTTATAAAAGTTATTGATGAAAATGCTCCAAGGAATTAGAAGTAACTTGGTGCAAAAGAGAACAAATTTCCAAATCAAGAAAAACAATTTCTAACCCAAAATAGCAGCTGACGAAAATCGAGAAGCAGACAAACGTAAAAACATTTGATTTGGTTAAAACTTTATGAATATTTAGGAAACTCATTGATCTATTTTACTGAATATTTTCATAATTTTCTGGAATATATATTTTTAGAAATAAAATTGGGAAGTCGGTGATAACTAGCAGTTTTTGGACTTTCCAATTTAGATGTAGGTTTTATGATTCTTATGGTCTATAAATAAGTGTCATATGCCTCTCTCTACACACAACATCTTGGAGAGACAATTAATTTTGTCAGAGAAGAGCTTGAAGAATTAAATGATCAAAGAAGATCTTTGGTTGTAAGCTTTATATTATTGAATACAAATTTTAAGTTAATTATTATCTTCATGTCTTTATTCTTTTTCTTGTTATCTTGCTTTAATATTAAGAACATGAGTAGATAAATCTCTTGCTAGGGTGAGGATGAAACTGCAATTAATCCATGTTTGACATATAATGATGTTGTAGTAAACTTTAACCCTATTATGCTTAATTATATGATCTCCTCTCAATATTAGTCATAGTTGATGTATAATTATTCCATGATCACCTTAATTGGAGATATAAAATTACTTTGATGGAACTATGAATAATATAGTAATTTTATTAACTCAAATTATTAATGCTAAGTTATTTTAGAATATTAAGTTGATTAACGAATTATATTTAACAATGCTCTGATAGTTCATATTTTCAATGCATATTCTTATTCACATAATATGTTTTGAATAGTACATCCATATAAGAGGAGATCAATTTGACGTAAGGTCGTTAAAAATATTCATCCTTAATTGGGAAATCTACTACTTAATTATTTATGCTGATATGTATTATGGCGAGGAAATCTAATCCCAAGTTTCTACAAAATCAGCAAATCCTTAAATTTAGTTATATTTATGATATTTAAGTTTAACTATTTTCTTAGTTCAAGTATTTTAATTAGAGAACACAAGATTGGAAATAAGTTTTAGTTTGGTTCATAATAGTGGACGACAATCCGTAATTTTATACACTTTCTACAAAGACCCTTTTGACGGTTAGCACATGTTCTCTACACGAGGTAAGTAATTAAAAGTTGTTTTTTTTATTTCTTAATCCTCTCCATGACCAGAGCTGTATAATCACCCATATTTCTATTCTTTTTGTACTTTTCATAAAAATAGTAAACTATCAACAATGAGTATGTATATACTAAGATCGATCGTAGTGACACCAATTTCAAATACCATGTCTAAACTCTAGTGGCTTATTCTGCATCTCAGACTCATGCTTCATCTTCGACCAACATATGAACTTTCGACCTCATCAACTAAGTACGTGGCACATTTATAGCACAATCAGAAACAAGATGGCAACATCACGAAACAGTTATGACACGAGTTTCTCAACCAATACCACTCGCCCATGATGCTTCTTATGCTCTTGGTTGAAAGTCATCTTGTAATAGCTTATTCCGTATCTCAGACTCATACTTTGTCCTCGACCTCATCATCATATTCAGTATCCCTAAGTTCTAGTTACCACTTTCGACCTCTACATCAATAGTTTGAGTTAAGCAAATATACAGTTATCCACGAAGCCGTTACGAAGCAACAAAGATCATAACATTACACAATCTGGTCAAAGAATATCTAACATATATTTTGTAACGTCCATTATTAAGAATTTTAATGGTCGTCAAACGGTCATATTAGAAGATCTATAAATAGGATAAGAAAATTCCAGATGAAGAACATAGGACTCCTCACTCTAACATTGCATATACTTAGAATACTCATTATAATAAGCTAGCAATCTTAATAATATCACTCTCTCTTTCTCAAAATCCTCAAGAGAGGTCATGATTTTTAACCTATTCAAAGGTTTTCCTCTCTAAATTATCTTGTTAGCTATCACTTACAATTCTTGAGCGTTCTAAACACATCTGTTGTAAAGGCTAAGTTCGAATCCCAAAATTAGGCTATTACATTTGGCGCCGTCTGTGGGATCCAAAGTTCTCATACTCATTGTCTCAAAAAATAGTTAATTATTTCTAAACGAGATGACACCTTCATAATATAATATGCCAATTACTCTAGGAGACGCAAGCACCAAATTGGTAGAGTTACAGACCAATCTCAACTCTGAAACTGAAAGGTGAGCTACTCTGGAGTAATAACTAGTCAGCGTCCATGACACATTAAAGGTTCTACAAAGTTAACAGGTCGCAACCCAGAAGATCAAAGGCGTGAAGTCGGCTATTTTGCGAGTTTCCATTCTTGACAGAATAAGACCTCACGCGAACAATCTGGGAGGTGAAGTTCGATCTAAGCATTAACAACATGGGGATGTGCCCGTTTTGCTATAAGAGGTCCATTAAGAAGTTGATGGCGATCTTGCTGGAATCAGACAAGAAGAACTACCATGGGGAAGAGTTTGAATTCCTGCCCTATGGCAAATCCGTGAAGGAAGTGGCGACCATGTCCCTTGTGAAGGACGAATCCAACGGCCTACTATCACAGCTCGTCAATACGTGACTCAAGAATATGTTGAAAAGAGCAGCAAAGATTTACTCGATGCTCAAATTCAGACCACTAATGGAATCCATAACAGATTACAAAAGAGCTTGCTCGCACATGAGCTATTAGATGGCAAAGTTCCCACCGGATTTCATACTCCGAAGATCCGAAAATATAAAGGGACTGATCTAGTGGAGCACGTCCAAGAGTTTCAGGATGCTTTAGGCTTACATTCAACATATAATCACGTTCTATGTCGGTTCTTTCTAACTAGCTTATCTGACAAACCCCTGCGATGGTTTTACACACTACCTGAAGGGTCCATTATAGCTTTTGAGCAATTAAGAGAACTCTTTGTCAAGAATTACTCATACACCAGAGACAATGAGGAGAATCTATATTCTCTTTTTAGCCTTAAGAAAATGCTAGGATAAAAGCTAAATACATTAACTAAGAAGTTCCTGGAGTTAGTTCGAAAGGTAGATCGGCTTTATCAGAAGATTACTTTTTCAGCTTTCACTAAAGCTTTACTCATCGATGGAAGGGTGAAGGAGTACCTCGTCCTAAATAAACCTAGAACTTTAGAGGACATGATCGAAAAAGTCAACGGATATATCGATCTTGAAAGAATGGTGTCCGACAGGCAAAAAACTTAAAAATCAACATTGATAGTAATCCATAATAAGATTGAGAAGCTTTAGTTAGTAGAGAAATACAAAGAACACCAATTGGTTTGGAAAAATAGAGAATTCGATTACTCAAAAATGAAGTAATTACAAGAAGAAAATCTTTCAATCCCTAGGTCTCTCTCAGAACTCTTTTAGATCTAACATCTCCTAGAAAATAACCTAAGTTCCCTTTAGATACTAGGGAACTCAAAAATCATTAAAAAAATGGATATCGAGGTAAAACAATGCCTGAGATTCCAAAATAGTGCCAAAGTCGTTCGAACAAACTAGGGAGTCGTTCAAACGACTTTACGCCTAATTGGTCTAAACCCTTGAAAAGTAGACCAACTCGATCGAACGACCTCAACTTCGTTCAAACGAAAAAATGTATATGGATCAAATTCCAGAGGACATGACAACTCGTTCAAACGACACTGAAATTTGTTCGAACGAAATATAGCTCTGGGACAAAATTCTAGCTAACATGTCAACTCGTTCGAACGACACTCAAGTCATTCGAACGACTTTGACAAGCTTGAACTGGAAATGTGGGAATGCGGCGATGCCCAATTCCCTGCTGTACCACTTCGCCTTACTCGGTAGCTGACCCTTCTTCCCATCTCGGAATGAATCAATAGCACGCCGTCTTGTAGTATGAACCTTCTGCTCTAGAATACCATCCTCCAGGAACGGATCTTCTCTTTCCATCCATAAGTCATCAATTGACGGTAGGTGAGTATCGATTGCAGAGTCTTCATCCAAAAGAGACGGCTCAAACAGCTTCAAATACTCGACATTAATCACCGACTACATCTTCATGAATGGTGGCAAATCCAGCAGGAATGCATTGTCACCAATCTTCATGAATGGTGGGTAGCTCTCAGAAAAATGATAATTTTACATGAGTACTCATTTTCAATGGTTGAGCACCACGGGTTTAGAAAAGTGACATCTTGAAAATATTAAAAGTGATACTATTAAGGTTATTTCTCAAACACTATTAAAAGTGACATCTTGAAAATATATGATCAAGATATGACTAAGATAATAACACTTTCGGAGAGGAATCAGAATTGAATTGCTATTACTACCGATATATATTACATTTTCTTTTTTATGTTAGATTTATATATGTCCTATGTCCTCATACATCGGAGACAATTATTAATGCAGTTATGAAATACTTGTTGGAGTAGAACATTGACCTTAAGTTGTCTACTTTGACAATAGATAATTATTCCACTAACGATGCTATGATTGAGATCCTTTTTAAAAAGGCTTCCTTTAGACACAATACTGCGATGAGGGGATGTTTATTACATGCGATGTACTGCCCATATTCTATATTTGATTGTAAAAGATAGGTTTGTAATGGCCAAATTTCATAGTAGCTCGAAATAGCTTGAAATTAGCTCTTGCACCAAATGTACATGTAACAAGAATTAGTATAAAAGACTGACACAGGTATTTGCGTGGAAACCTTTGAATAGGTGAAAATTACGGCCTCTATTTGAGGATTTTGTAATTGCAGCTTTATTGCTTAGGGCTGATATATGATTACAAGTTTTGATCTCTCGAGTTAGAAAATCTAGGTCTTGTAATATAAAATTATTCGTCCTTTCTCCTCTGGAACTCATCATTTTTATAGACCTCACTTTTTATTCGATATCGTGTAGAGGCATGTGTAAATACTAGTTCTTGGGAGACAGGTGCCTTTTGAGTTGTTTATATGTTCTGTAGTGCTCGATCTACATTTTTATCAGTTCGTGGTCCAAGTATTATTGTTGACTGTATATGCCATGTGTATAATGCATGAGTCTGGTATTGTGGTACTTCAAATTTGAAATAGGTTGAGGGACATGTCTCTATAATCAATTCGTATTTAGATTAGGTTGTTAGAGTAGGTCGAGGGACATGTCCCTACAATCACCCCATCACAACTGAAGTCATAGGTGGCTTTAGTTGAGAAATGGTGTGGAATGTTATGTCTTGGAAGTTGGAAATGGATTCATTAAATGGGATGGGGTCGGGACTTGTCACTTCTATATGGAAGACTGTGTTTGGAATTTAATGCGTAATAAAGGATTGATGTATTTGGCTTTGGGGCTTCTTAGTAATTTTTAGTTTTGAATGATGACTGCTTGGAACTTTTGTATTGCATTAAATGTGGCTTTGCTATAAATATTGCTGATACGGTATCATTTGTCATCGCTATAAAAGTACTCTGTCTTCTAGAAATATCTTGTGGTATTCTTTGTCTTGAGAATGGTGACTACCAGGCGCCAAGTATATGAGGCGAGGGTACTTGCTCAAGTACAGAGGCTTCAACTATGACACTTTGGCAACCAAACTTTGGATATGCCCACTCCTATCCCGGTGCCGCCGACGTAGCAGATGATGACTGATAAGGAAGTAGTAGAGGCTAAATAGGATTATTATCAAATGTGGAAGTTCCACCATCTGATTCTGTTGGGTGAGTAGTGTCGGGTATGTTTTCATCTTATTGTAGAAGATATCATCAATGAAGCAGATGAGGAAGCCAGTGTACGTACCAAGAAGTATTGTTGTTGCCCTGCAAGGGATTTGGCTCTGTAAAAGTAGAATCATTCTTCTATCTCTGCCTTTCTGAGGTGGCAGAGGTTACAGAGGAAGAGATGGTGGTGGTGGAGACGGAGATTGGAAATATACTTCCAGTCTTTTGATTGGAAGTCAAGCTCTATTACAACCATCTTCTTGTCTTTTCTTGCAGAAGTATTTCATTTTGGAGGTGTATGTGCACAAATACGAAAAACTAATATGTAATGTAACCTGTATATCAATTTGAAGGAAGGTTCCAAAATATTGTGTTTTGTAAAGTATTTTGTAAGTAATTGTCGAGCTAATGGAAAATATATTTTTGTAGTAATCTCTGTTGATAGATCGAACTAGAAATTAATATGGTAAATGAAATAAAAATATATTTTCTGTGTGATGGATAATTATATCGAACTAAAGTAAAATTTTACATGTATGGAACGGTAAATTAGATTGAACTGAAAGAATTCTATGTGATCGAGCTATAACATACCATCGCGAAAAATAAGATATAACTTGTGAAATGGAATATTTGAGCTATGTGTGTGTTGTAGATAGAAAACATTTAACTGAAACCAATGTGAGAGTTCGAGCATGAGTAGATGGAATGCTGAGAACGAAGAATGCTAACTGTGGAGTTATTTGGGATATATGTAAATTAGCCGTAAGATTTTGGAAGTTAGGTCAAAAAATAGATGGGCAATTGAACAAATGCAATGAGTTCGCCCTGAAAAGATAAAATCAAATAAATTTATAGTATGATTTTAGGGTTGTCAGTTATGGACAAGAGGAATGGATATTTATTATTCTATATGCAGAACGGGGGGGATTTGGTATGATCATAATCTGTATGTATAAATAATGCTGGAAATATGAGGTTGAGGGGAGGAAGAAAAAATAGATTGTGATGACTCATTCTCAGAGAGCACGACATGCGTCGGAGGGGAGCTTAGCAATAAAGGTGGCTAAAGTTTGTGAGAGGATCTTCGGGAAGTTAGAGTATGATACCAACTTGCCTGAATCTTCAATATAGTTTGATGGGCTGACTGCGAGGGTGAGGGAGAAAGAGATTGGGCATCATGTGTATAGTAAGATATTTTGTGAATTGGTCTTGGAGCCTAAAGCTTGAAAAGCTACGATAAAGGAAATTGTTCTGGAGGAAATAGCTGAGGAAGATAAAAGGATTGCTCAGGATGAACTGATTAGGTGTGGTTCTCCAGGGCATCTTGGTTATTTTATGTATGATTATATGTAAGAGAGTGAACTTTGTTAGGTCGAATAACTGTAAGTTTGAATGAAGGGAGAATACTTCTTTCTTAATTTGTTCCTTGTTTGTGGTGAATGTTGTTAAAAAAAATATTTAAATTTTGAAATGTTGCAACATTGAAACTGATGTGAGCAGGTTCATAAGTAATAGTAGTAGGAGATTAGGAATCATATTGTCAATCTTTGTTTGGGAGAGAAAGCTCGATTGCGTGTGAGTATAATATCATAATGAGTGTGGGAGGGTATGAGAGAGATGCGGGTAGGAGTGAGAGAAATATATTAAAACATAGGACTTGGGGTAGTGCATTTTTACCCAAAAGGTACGAAACGCCTAACATGAATAGTGGAAAAGATGTTTTGGCTCTGAAACCGAGGGTGGCTTGTGTGAGTCCGAATAACTACCAGCGGTTTGAGAGAAAAAGTATAAATAACATTTATTCTTCTTCTTCTAAGCATTTTCAAAAAGTAAGTAGACAAAAATCTAGAGAGAAAGGAAAAATTACTTTTTAAGCGATCACAAAGAGAGAGCCAATTAGAGTAGTTACCATTGCCATAGTATAAAGGATCGTGATACTGTGCAAGTGGAGAAAACAATTTGTGTTGCGAAGTTCTGTTGTGAAAGAAGAGGCGTGTGATATCCCGAATTCACATTGGAGGTTAGTATGTTATTCATGATTTTTGTGGTTTGTGTTGTGGTGATTGTAAAAGAAGTATTGTGTAGGGTCTTGAAATTTACAATTTTTTGTATATTTAAATTTTTAAAATATGCTATATGAGGAAATTCTGTGAAAAAGTGGCTTTTGTGCTGTAAGTTAGAGTTTTGTATGAATAAGCATATATGTTAGGTATGATATATATATATATAAAAAAGAAACTATAATGAAATTTAATTGGAATACCTGGACCTATATGTAGGTTAGAAGCGTGAGAAGACTCTATTGTAGAACATACTCTTGATATGAAGACTTTGACCTCTGGTCATTTGATTGAGGATGTACCTGTAGAAATTGATAATGTAGATTCTGGGGAGGAGGGGGGGGCGAACTAAGAACAAAGAGTGTTATCTCAGTAGAGGTAGAAGTAGAGGGCAATGACGAATTAGAGTTTCTAGATTTCTCTGGTAACATTTTACCATATCCTGCAAAGTCAGATGTATTTATTAAGTTTTGTAAAATCAAAGGTAGTTTAGGTTGTGTGTGGGGTAAGGTGATAGAACATGTCGGTAGGTCATTTAGGGGGTGTAGAGTTACAAATGGGGAAGAATACCTTTTCTTATTGCCCAATTTGGAGTATGAGAAATTCGTGAGGGGAGTGGATGAGTCTCTCTTTGGAGTAATTTGATGGGGGGTTCAAAGTGATCAGGACCAAGGTTTTTTGTATTATCTATCCCAGTTAGAGTTTGGACTGATGGTGCCTTTAAGCAATATTGCTAAAGGTATTTTGAACGGCATTCAGGCCTACCCTGCCCTGCCCAATTGAATGGGAATATGTGGGAAGTGATAACTGTATGTGACAATTTGAATAGGTGGTGGGCATGTAAAGGGGTGGAGAGGAGAATAACCCCTATAGATGTTTTATAGTATTATACTGTAAAATATTATGCGGCGACTTGAAGTGCGTACTTCCCTTCCAGTTCTTCTCGACCTCAGTTCTTCGACCTGAATTCAGCAAGGCGAGTGTAGAATGATAACATGATATGGGTGAAGGGTGATTACGTTTAGAGAGTGGACGAGGAACCTAAGGATCTTATATATAGAACTCTGAAGAAAAATAAGTTATTGTTAGTGATATTAAGCTATTTTTGTGTTAGCATTCTGTCTATATGTAATAATATGTTATTAGTTTTGCTGATCCTCAATCAGAGGTTGCAAAAAAGGAATCGTTGATCGATATTATAGCTTGAGAAGGATCAGAACTCAAGATTATTTTAGGAGAGCTCGAGATAAGCCGATTTAAAAGGTCTAACAACAGGTCGGAAAAGGTCCAAAAGACTCAAGCAAAGACAAAAATGATAGGATCTAGTACAACCATTAGAGATGGGGGGAGGGCAGCATCAGGCGCTGAAGGATGTCCAACACGAAAAAAGGCTGCACCAATCTCTTTAAAGGTAAATCTCGAGAGGGGGGGGGGGGCTACATCGAACAAGTTAATTTAGAGGTACCTAAAAAGGAAGACTGTGAAGGTTAATGGTTCGAACTTGACAGCCACGGAGAGTGGAAAGGTTACCCTGAGTTCAAAAAAGAGGAAGGTGGACGTTCCTGCTCCGGCGAGGGTAGCAGCTCGAGAAAGGTTTGAGAAGCTGGATATGTCTGTGAAGTTGGAGCTTTGTAGGGTAAGTTGAACACTTAGTTCTGTTTGAAATTTATGTAATCTATGAACTGAAATGCTACATTTTGTTGTAAATATCCCATTTGGTGAAAGAAATTCGTCTCAGATTTGAGGATGGGAGGACAGAGCTCGAGAAGAGAGTTACTGAGCTCGTGAAGAGGGTTGCTTAACTTGAGGCCGATCTAACCTTGGAAGAAGACCGCTCGAAATCTACGAAGGATTCAAACCGGATCATGATGCTTGAACTTGCAGGAAGGTAAAAAAGAATGTCGAGGAAGTTTCAGTTGCTCGCGACAACCTTGTCCAGAAGCTCCTAGATGTTGGATACTTTGTGTTCGATATTGAAGTGATTATGGAGGGGCATTATGTTGAAAAGGCTAGGCCGGTGCCAAAGAGGAGCCTGATATTGATGGTGGTTCTCCTCCAGGTGTTGTGAAATGATTGGATACGATCTCC
Source organism: Kingdonia uniflora (assembly GCA_014058105.1). Taxonomy (NCBI): domain Eukaryota; kingdom Viridiplantae; phylum Streptophyta; class Magnoliopsida; order Ranunculales; family Circaeasteraceae; genus Kingdonia; species Kingdonia uniflora. The sequence goes on from JACGCM010001281.1 coordinate 7,000,056, forward strand.
GCAAGGACTTATTTAGAGAACCTGGAAGGAGAGAGTGAGAAGGTAGAGTAAATATGAAGTTTAGTTTTTGCCAATTGAAAACTGTGATTGTATGAAATGTATGTGGAGGATATTTATGGGGTAGTCTAAGAGATGTTGTAAATACAAATTTATAGGAACTGAAAGGTTTGCGCCTCAGAATTGAGGATTTAGAGAAAGAGCTTGCTAAGGAGCAAAACTCTTTAGCAACTCTATTGACTTCGCATACAGAGCCATAGGTTTGAAAATAGCTCGTTATCTTTGACTTGCTCATTTTATATCTCGAGCACTTGCATTGGAGAATGTAAGAGAGCAGATAAAAATAAAATTAGGTTTATCACAAGTAATCCACGAATTATACCATGTTAGGATGCTAGAGAACGTAGAAAAAAGTATACCTTGAAATATGAGGAAATGTAGATAGTATGGCCATCAATGTGAGATAACTTTGTATCTTAAGGGCTAAGTAGCTTCTCATTTTGTTGGCTTGTGATAAATAAAACTATATTAGATATGTGTACAACAAACTATAGTTTATAGAATGTAACTGTAAAGTATAATGTAATCAAGTTGTTTGTGCAGGGCGAGCTAGAAACTGTTCGAGATAGTAAGAATACGCTATGGAATGTAACTATCAGGTTAAGCTCAATTTTGCAAAGATGAAAGAGGCAAGTGAAGATAGCGCGGATCATTATGTTATGTTGGAGATCAAGCTTGTACAAGCTGAGATGATTGTGAAAGAGCTGACCCAGCTGAACGGGAGTAGAGATGTTAAAAAAGAAAAATTGCAGGGGGAGCTCGTTAATGTTCAGAGTGAGGTTGATGCATTAAAGAGAAATGTATAATTGTTGGGGGCGAAAGGTAGAGATGCGTATGTTGCGCAATATCGTATCAGAATGTTAGAGGTGGAAGCTAAAGAGATGCATGACGATGTGGCCAGTTTGAAGGGACAAGTGGCTAGGTAGAAAAGTAAACTTAGGAAGGCGCAAGCTGATTTAGCGAGCTCCAAAAGTATGGTAGAGCAGCTGAGTGAGGCCATGCAAAGTAAAGATCTTGACCTTTGGGTCACCCAAAATTAGTGCGACAAACTGAATGAGCGAGTTGTGAAGTTGAAGGCAGACTTGGCTAGTTCACATGGCAAGAAGGTCAAGGCTGGAGAACGGTCAATGAAGAAAAAATGATGCCGAGGTCGCAACTGCCAAGGGTGATGCGGTTAATACATCAACTTGCATTAAAGAGTTGAAGGTAGAGTTGGTTTGCGTTTGAGCTACCATTAGGAAAGTTAATGAGTGAACTAGAGAGAGTGGTGATAGGCTAGAGATTTCACTCCACAAAGAGAAAGACTTAAATGAAGTTATTAAGAGGAAGGATGAGTTATTGAAGAAAGCTAGTGCCGGGGGATGTGATGTAAATGAGGTGGAGTTGGGGGCACTACGTGTTGAAGTGGAAGAGCTAAGAATGAAAAATCGAGCTGAGCAGGAATAAGCGGCATGGTTGATATCCAATTTGAATGCGGTCATATCGGGCTTAGAGCAGCGTTTAGAGCTGGCAGACTTTCATTACGCGTAGTTGGATTAACATCATAAGAGACAAAAAGCACAATTTGCTGAGTTAGCCATGTCGAACCGAAATAGGATATCCCTGGATGAGGTGCACTAAAGGAAATAATGGTGGTCATTGCCTATTTTTTAGAAGAAGTAAAGAGGCTTGAGCTCGAAAGGAATACCTTACATGACTGTTTGGCATTGAAAGGTTGTATTTGTAATGCTGAAATAGATCGAGTTAATTATCTGAACTCCATGGAGACCGATTTAGGCTCTACTACTACAAAATAGGTGGAACGAGGAAGAAATGTTATATATGCACGAGTGCCAGAGTTTCTAGCTATACAACCTTCTACATAGGGGGAAGCGAAACTGACCTCCCAAAAGAAAAACCTGTAAAAGTGACATGCGTATTATGTATTCTAAGCATGTAGAGAGATGAAAATTAATTTTACCTTTGCTTTATCTTGTATCTTAGAGATAGTATAGATCATTGATTGAAAACTAGTATTACCTTTATTTTAATCTTTGATTTATGTATAGATGGATCGATTGAAAGCTAGTATTACCTTTGCTTTAATCTTTGATATATGCATATATGGATTGATTGAAAGCTAGTATTACCTTTACTTTAATCTTTGAGATTTAGTAGAGTCTACATGGATGTGGAGAGTAATGTGGGAAAAAACTTAAAAGTTTTCATTTAGTAGAAAAGAATATACACACTCCTAGAGATTGAAATCTCACTTTTGGAATGTAAAGAATGAGAATAGAGTAATCTGTAATGGAGAACTAGGGATTTAGCAATAATATTGCTTCAATCTTCTAGGGGTTTGGTATTCGTATGCCTTACTCTATCATGAGGTAATATAACCCAAGGCCAGTACGGCCAACGATGAGGAAAGAACATTCCCAATTTTCTGTAAGCTTTCCAGCATTTTACTCTTTTATGCTCTTGGTTTCTCTGAGAAATAGATCGTCGACTTGAAACTCACGGCTTCGGACTCTTCTATTGTACGAGCTAGATAGCATATGGTGATATCGACCAAGGTTAGCAATAGTACGATCTCGGGTCTTATAGATCCAATACATATTGTAGGCTAGCTCGAACTCATTTTCCTCGTCTATTAGCTCATGATCTTTTATAGAATAATGGTACTATGTGGAAATGATGACCTTTATGCCAAAAGCCAGGAGGAAGGGAGGACACCCTGTTGATTATCTTGGTGTAGTACAGTATGCCCATAAGACATAAAGCAACTCCCATATTCAATTTCCTTTATTTTATGATTGAAGCCTCATCTTGATCCCATCCACTATTGTTCTATTGGGGGTAGTATGGATTAGATGGGGAATGAATGATGTTATGTTTATTGAGGAAAGCCACGACCTTTTCTCCAGCGAACTGTGGCTCGTTATCGATCTGAATTAGGTGGGGGTGACCAAACCGTATGATAATATGTTCCCAGATAAAAGAGATGACCTTCTATTCTCTAGTTGATAAAGAGGAACTGCTTCCACCCATTTTGTAAAGTAATCTGTTGCTACGAGAATGAACCATCGATTACTCAGTATATTGGGAAATTCTATCACTAGATCGAGTACCCACCTCCTGAAAGACCAGAAGACCTTGCTTGCATGGAACTCAAGTGCAGGTGCTCGTATTAGGTGTCAGTGCCATTAATAGGCGTTGCATCTTCGTGAGTACTCTTCCACTTGCTTGCGCATCCCAGGCCAGAATACTCCTTGTATAATTACTCTATTTTCAAATGATCGACCTGCGGCATGGGAGTCACAAGTTCATTCATGTAAATCTTTGAGCATTCCATCAGCTTATAGCTTGGAGAGGCACTTAAGATAAGGCCCTATTACTGATCTTCGATATAAACGACTTTCCTGAACGGCATAACGCTTTAAATTTTTGATCAACTAATAGTACTCTTTTGGATTGGCTAAAAGGGGTCTGTCACATTCGTTCGGTGGGCCGAGATTGACGATAAAAGGTTTCCTATAATTGTTGTCCTCCTCTTTATTGCCCCCATCATTGATCGCACATACAGAGTGGAGATCAATGCTGAGTATTAGCATTACTTCAATTTGGAGGTATCATGCTTTTGTACCCAAGACCCCGACTATGTAAGCCAAGGAGTCGGCATGTTTGTTCTCACCTCATGGTAAATAGTCCAGAGTAGCTTTCGTGAATCTGTTTATCTTATAAGCAATGAGAGTTGTATAGTTGACCATTTTTCCATTCTTCTTGTACTTTTCAGAGTAATGGTGGACAATTAGTAACAAATTTGTAATGACCGATAGCTCGGGAACGCCGATATCGAGCGCTAGATCGAGCCCATAAATCAAAGCTTCGTACTCTGTGATATTATTTGAAGCTTTAAAATCCAAGCAGATAAATTTCTTAATTCTGTTGTTTGATGAGGTAATTAGTGAGATTCCAATTCCAGACCCTGAGGGTCCTACTAAGCCATCTATAAAAAATCTCTATTATTTTCTTATAATCTATTCAACTCATTCATCAAATGGTTTGGTAGGTAGATCTTCTGGTATTTCCTCTGTGAGGTCAGGGTCGTGCTTCTCTCAATCTTGATCTTCGACAGGAAAATCTACTAGAAAATTGGAAACTGCTTGACCTTTTTCAGAATGGCATTGTTCGAACTTGATATCATATTCTTCCAAAATGACAGACCATTGTTCTCCCAAACTTCTCGGAGTGGGTAGTTCGTCATAACCTTGACTGAGTAAGTTTGGAAGTAGTACTTGAGCTTTTGTAAAGTGTAAACGAGAGTTAAAAGGAGTTGCTCGATCTTGGAATATCGTGTTTCTGCTGGAGTGAGGGTTTATTGATAAAATTTACTAGTTTTTTATCCTTTCCCTCAAGTCGAATGAGGACCGAGCTAATTTTTTTTTTGTAACTGCGAGGTAGATGATCAGTTCTTCATTTTCTATCAGGGTACTCATGATGGGAGACTTCTCTAGATAGGTTTTAAGTTCTGGAAAAGCTGTTTCGCATTCTTCCATCCACCGGATCTCTTCGTTGGGTTGAACCTTTCCATGTTTGGTACAGCTTCAGAGTAATAAGAAAAGCCACCGGCATTAATCTAAAGACATAGAGACGAATCAATTGATAATGGCAATCTTTACAGCGATCTTCTTAATGTCTTTCTTTGTTTTCGGAGAGAGCATGTTGAGGAGAACTCAAATTTGATCTTGGTTGGCTTTAATCCCCTTCTTGCGGATAAGATATCCCAGGAATTTCCCTGAGTATACGCTGAATTGACATTTATCAGGGTTGAGCCTTATCTTGTATGAGAATAAAATATGGAAGACCGTAACAAGATCGATGATATGGCCCTTTGACTGTAAGCTTTTACAAAGTAGATCATCGATGTATACTTCAACGATTTTCCCCAAGTGTACTTTGAACATTATCGTCATTAACCTTTTAGAAGTTGCACAGACATTCTTTAGTCCAAAAGGCATGACTCTATAACAGTAGAGCCCTCTTTCAGTGATAAAAGTGGTCTTTTGCTGATCATCGTCTTAGAGAGGTATCTGATTATATTCAGAAGCAGTATCCATCATAGATAAGAGCTCATGTCCTGTCGTTGAATCCAGAATTTGATAAATGATTGGAATAGGAAAAATATCATTTAGAGTATGTTTGTTTAGATCTATAAAATTTACGTAAACTTAAACTTTTTCATTCTTCTTTGGAACTGCGACAATGTTGGAGATCCAATCCGGGTACTTAGCTTCTCGAATGAATCTGACTTTGATCAATTTATCGATTTCATTGTGGACTTCATCTCGAAGAGGAGGTGATAGTCTTCTTTGTTTTTGTTTGACTGTCATGGCACTGTTGGTGATGCTCAATCTGTAACATGCCTTGGCTGGGTTGAATCCTGGCATTTTATTGAAATTCCAAGTAGCAACGTCTCTGTGCATTCGTAAGAAGTGAACGAGGGCCTCTTTTTCATGTTGGACAAGCTTGGTACCAATATAAGTACCTCGGCTAGGTCTATCAAGGTCTATGTACTCTGTAGGTTCTTTTGTTGAAGGTTGGCCATCGGTGTGACCATCTTTCTGTAATTGCAATGTAGTCAATCTGTCAGATATGTCGATAATAGCATAAACGGTATTTTTGCAAGCTCGTGAAAGCTTTTGACTGCCTTTGATTTTATAGATGCATCCATTGCACTTGAAACGAAGCGCTTGATGGTACGTGGAAGCGATTGCTTCCATGTGGTGAATCCAGTAGTAGCCCATAATCCCTAAGTAACGAGATTTGGTGTTGATGATGTAGAACACGACGTCAATCGTCGTAGGTCCAGAAGTGATGGGTAGGATGATCTTGCCTACTCGTTCTTCCTTAAAGCCATTAAATCCACTAATATCGATGTCGCTTGGAATAACTTGATCGGCGAGTCCAATTTGCTCGATTATACATTAAAAGAGAATTTTGATACCGATACTAGTAATAATCATCATGGTATACATTATGAACTTCTTCATCTTCAGCACTAGGGCGTCATGATGAGGAAACTTGACATGACTGATATCGTAATTTTTGAATGAAATGCCAAGTCATCAATTGCTCGATTCAGGAAGGAGTTTAGCTTCTTTACCTTGAGCGATGAGATCGCGGCATTTTTTTAACCTCCTTCATTTAAATTTGATAGAGTTGCTGATTTGATAGATCTCGATCATGTTGTTGTGATACATAAAATATAAGTGTTTTTCCTCGACTTGAACTACATCAACCTGCATCTTGTAGCTTCCATTTTTGTATCTTTCCAGGTTGACAATATACTCGTGCATTCTCCCATCTTTTAAAATATATTCCAGCAACCTCTATAAAACATAATAGCTGTCAGTTTCATGATGATTTACCTTGCGATGCATGCAGTATGGTTTGCCTTCAATTGGTTCTAGTAGTTGAGATACATGATAGAACTTGTCGTTTGCTAGCACTGGAAAAATTGATAAGATTTGGACTTTCATCTTGGGGAGGACCGGCTTTGGTAATAAATTTCCTTTCCGAGATTTGCAGGTGTTCGCTTTGACAAGCTTTTGATCACCCTGGTCCTCCTTCGGTTCACTAATGCGCTCTATGTTTTAACCTTTCGTGATTAGGACAAATTTAGTACATTTATACATTTTGGTCATCATCCTCTCCAGGTCAACATACCCATTGACCTTGGTAATCATGTTCTCCAATGTTGAGGGTTTGTTTAAGATGAGATATTCCTTTTCTTTGCAATCGATCTGTAACTCACCTGTAAACGCGGAAATGACTATTTTCTGATCAAGATTGTCAACTTTGCGTGCGAGCTCCAGAATTTTCTTTGCAAAGACCTCTCGAGATTCTCTCCTTGAGAATGTTTCAGTCTAATAAGAAAGTATAAATTATCTTCCATGTCATTATTGTAGGCATATGTCTTGATAAAAATCTTCTATAGTTGGTTGAATGTGAGGATAAAATCTTCAGGTAGAGAATGAAATTACTGTGGCGGTTTACTTTGCAGACTTGTGGCGAACAGACGGTATAGAATATGGTTTAGATTTGAATACAATCCTAGTGAATCACGAAATTGCTGAATGTGTTCCTTCAAATCAGTGCCTTTGTATTTTCATATCTTGGGAGTATGAAAACCTGGTAGTACTTCTGTATCAAATAATTCGTTGGCAATCGAACTCCCTTTTAACTTCGTAAAATTGTCCTTATTGCCTAGAGGTTGAGCATCAATCAACTCCTTAATACGTTGATCTATGTATTCTTGTGTGACGTACTAACATGGAACTTTAGTAACTTGGCGAGCTGTTCGAGGATTATAAGTACCGGTGCCCTCACTCAAGCGTTCACGTGTTGGTATCCTGGGTTGAGGTCGTTGTTCCTCCTCTTGACGCTTGGAGAGTCGGGGACCTTTACTGATATTAGACTAATCTTCTCTATCCAAATGAATTAAAGTTTATCGTTCATTATGATGACCTCTAGAATTGGCTTTACTAGTTGCTCCTCGAGGTCCTAATCTTTCTTGTACAGAAACTCGATAGTTTGCTGGAATTTGAGCTCGATCTCTAGCAAGGGGAGCTTGTTGAGTATCCTGCAAAGCTTGTAATACGGTCTGCATTATCATCATCTATTCTTCATGTCGCTTGAATTTTGTTTGACGAGCTTGACGCTCGCTCAAGAGTTCCTATTCGTGAAGCTCGCGGTCAAAGACTAGCTAACGCTCGAGCTCATTACGTTTCTCTGTTTTGGTATGAAGGTTTTCCCATAGTTCGGCGAGCTGATCTAGTTCGACTGAAAGATCAAGCTGGACTCCTGTTGCTGGTCGCTTGGAAGTGACCATGATTGGAAGGGGATATTGAGTAAATGTATACCTTAGGAAATCATGGAAAATGTCTTCTTTCCCATAGACAGTGCCAAATGCAATGGCCAAATTTTGGAGTAGCTCGAAATAACTCGAAATTAACTCTTACACCAAATGTACCTGTGGCAAGAATTAGTATAAAAGACTGGCACATGTGATTAGTGTGGAAACCTTTGAATAGGTAAAAACTACGACCTCTATTTGAGGATTTAGTAACTGTAACTTTATTGCTTAAGGCTGATATTTGATTACAATTTTTGATCTCTCGAGTTAGAAAATCTAGGTCTTGTAATATAAAATTCTTGGTCTTTTCTCCTCTAGAATTCATCCTTTTTATAGACCTCACTCTTAGTTCGATATCGTGTAGAGACATGTTCTCTTGAAAATAGGGCAGGTGGTAGTTGAATGTGTAACTGCTAGTTCGTGGGAGACAAGTGTCTTTTGGCTTGTTCATATTTTCTGTAGTGCTTGATCCATGTTATTTATCAGTTCGTGGTCTAAGTATCATTATTGACTATATATGTCATGTGTACAATGTGTGAGTCTGGTATTGAGGCAGTTCGAGTTTTGAATAGGTCAAGGGACAGGTCCCTATAATCAGTTCGTGTTTAGAGTAGGTTGAGGGACAAGTCCCTACAGGGTTAAATGTTATAGGAGATGGTATCGAGAGAGTTCGTGATAGTGTTGCTTATTGGAGTGCAAAGAAAAAGAGAAATAAATTTTTTGCTGAAGCAGTACATCAGTTGAACATTTCAAGTACAAAGAAGTTAGCATTGGATTGTAAAATTAGGTGGAATTTTACATTTTTTATGCTTTAAACTGCCTTGATTTACAAAAAAAAAATTCCTTATTTAAAGTAGCGTGAATCTCAATACAGATGTTTGCCACTTTTAGCTTATTAGTTGTTGGCAACCGAGATTTGCGAGAGATTGAAGTTGTTCTTTGAAGTAACAAAATTGTTTTCTAGGTCTAAATATCCTACAACTAATTTCTACTTCCCTAAAATTTGTGAAGTCAAAATATCAATGTATGATTGGCTCAAGTCTGGTTATGGAAAAGTTTGATTGATGGGAGAAAAAATGATTACAAAATTTAAGAAGTATTGGAGTGCAATTCATACGAGTATAGCTATTGCAACAATTATGGATTCAAGGTACAAGATGAAGTTGATTGAGTTCTACTATCCCCTCATTTACAAAGAGGATTCTGCAAGAGAAATTGAAAAAAAATATCGTAAATTATGTTTTTAAATATTGAAGGAGTATCAAATACGTTCTAGTAGTCTTAGAATTACCTCTCTCCCAACCCCATGAGAGTCGAATTGTGAAGAATGATTTTTTGAAGAGGTTTGATTTGTTTGTCCCTAATGCGACAACTACTGAGATTGTTAAGTCGGAATTCAATTTTTATTTTGAGGAGGGTGTCTTACCTATGATCGAAATCTTTGACATATTAAGTTGGTAAAAAGAAAATGAAAGTAAATATCACAATTTGCATTGTATTTCTAGAAATGTTTTGGTTATTCCTGTGTGTACGGTTGCTTCAAAGTCCACTTGTAGTACTAGTGATAGATTTGTGAGCCCTCACCGTAGTAGACAGCATCCGAAGACGTTGGAGACCTTATTTATGTGCAAAACTAGTTATGGGCATAAATCAAAGGTAATAGTTTGATGTTTCTATTCATTTTTTTAATATTGTCTAAATATTAATGATTTTTTTAAGGTTGACTAATTACTTTTTATTGTATGATTATATCCTTCTTTGGTAACACAATACAAGAAGCCCAATAAGTGAAGATGTAGATGCAGATCAGGTAAATGATTGTTAGTAATCATATTTAACTATGGGTTATTTAATATGGTTAATATTTTTATTTATGAAGATTTATAACTAGGCATGTGTTTAATTGTTTAATAGGAACCATGTTTCACAAGTGTGAGCGCTTAAGATGATGCCAAAAATGCTTTGAGAAGATGTCGGGTATTTGCTTTATGGATTTACGTGGGAATTTTGTATCTTGGACATCACTCTTGTTTTAGTTTATTTCTAACATCGTCTATAGAATTAAGTCATGATGCCTTGGACTAATGTTTAAGTTTCTTTTGTGAACATATGTTATGTGATGTTGCTAACATCTCATAAGTTAGTAATGCAATTTTTTATGAACATATGTTATGACTTCTATTTGCTTTCGAAGCTCTGCGACTATACATTGATGTCCTTTAGAAGCTATGCTACTATCTATGTATGTTATGTATATTGTTGTGTTGAACAATCCATTTTAGAAAGTATTCCTTAACTTTTTTGTACCACTTGTATACTTCTATTTGTAGCTTGAACATGTAAACACTTGGAATATTTAGATTTTGGTGAGTATACTTGGAATATATTTTTTTTTTCATTAGTTAAATGAGGCGGGGATGGGGAGGGTCTGGGATTAATTCTCCGTCTTCTTGAAGGAAATTAGAGATATCACGTTTTAAAAGGTTAGCTTTTTACATGGTGAAAAACTTGATTTTAAACTTTTGTTTAAGGGTGTCCCACTTGTCAATTGACTCAGATAACACAGAGTTTAACCAACATTTTACCTTATCTTTTAGAGAGAATGGGAAAATGAGTAAATAGATGTACTCCATTGATATGTCCTTACATCGAAACGTTTGGCAGATAGACTCAAATTCATCGATATGTAAGTATGGGTCTTGGTTATCGAGTCCATGAAAAGGTGGGATTAGGTTCAAAATCGCAGGCTTGATTTTGAACTGGGTTGCCGAAATTACTAGCAACTAAATATATTTAGGCAAGTTTTCCAAAACGGGAGCAAAAAGCTCCCTCAGTGACTTGTCACCCATTGGTTCAGGAAGAAATTTGTTTTCAGTATCAAGGTTGTATATGGCCTGAAGGTCTCCCTGTTGGACTTGGTTAGCCGTATTAGTTATTTTAGGTATCGGTGGTATATCAATGTGTTGCCTAATCCAATCGTACTTGGGCATATACAAATGAAATGAAATAAAATTGCAAAATTCAACGGGAATTTAAACACACAATTTAAAATAAACACATTAACGTTTTTTAAAGTTAAATTAACTAAGTCAATCCTAATCTAGATGTTAATCAAACTGGGTAGGTCGGGCTAGTGTGTGATTCCTAACACAAAAGATTTACTATGCTAACAACGGTCTTAGTGTTTGAGCATCAGTCCCCATGCCCGTGTACCTCGCCTTATCGTACGTGACTCATACGAAATGGTGACGTCGCTTAATAACCGATGGTTCGCGGTGCCTAGCTGAAGTGGTTTCTATGAATCCGTGTTGGTAACCCAGTTCGGTACCTCCTAATTTCTCAGGTGATGAAATCCCTTAGAAATCTTACTAATAGCTTTTTAAGTTTTAATTAAATTAAAAGATTAGGACAGTTAGGAACGTGTGATACGAATTTCTCTGTATCCCTAAATGGGAGGTTCCACTCGCTGGAGATTCCTTTGGGTGATGAAATCCCTCGGAAGAGCCCTAGCGGTTAAAAACCTTTACTATGTTAAGCATGGAGCAAAAACTGAAACACGATAACAGGTCAATCCAAACACAACAAATTTTTTAATTTAAGAGCAACGTGTATTTGAACAGTCCACACGACTTACTTTTCTAATGTCGGGGCGGAGCGGTGATGAGCCCCTTTTATATGTCAAGTTTTAAGAGAGGACCAACCTACGGGAAGTATTTTCGTGTGAAGTTGTGGCCGCCCCTTCACTTAGGGGGCGAAAGAAGTAGATGCCCCTTCACTTAGAGGGCACAAGAAGGATTTAGAGAGAAACTTATCAATGGATTTTGCAAATTCCTCACGATCTCTGAGTACCAACTTTGTGATTATTCTGCAAAACAAGATAAATAATAATAATAATTAGTGAACTTACGACAACAAAAAAATAAATTTAAATTCCAAGTTTATTGTAGTCTATGACGTTCTAATTTTCAAATGCGTATATCACTCAGCTCAGTTGAGAGAGAACATTAAATAATATCAATTTGGAAAGATAATTCAGAAAAGAAAAACATTGAAGAAGAAAGTTTTCTGTAATTTTGCTTCCCTGTCGCTCATAACAACCAATTAATGAATAGCAGCGTCCTTTACTGAGACTATTTTTACTGTTGTTTCAAAAAGCTTTAACTCTTTAACGGCTAAATATAAAAATATGATCTATAGCAATTCGGAAAGGGTTTTGAATTATCCAAAACTTTTGTACTAAACAAATTTCCTAATTGTGAAGTATAGATGGCCAAAAACTATAAAACATTTAGAAACACATTTTTCATTGAAAACTGAGTATGTTTCTTCAAAAATTAATATCTCCGAAACCGCTTATCAAAAAATATTGAGACTAATTTATTCGGAAAGAAGTCTTAGAGATCTAAACATAAATACATAAATTGACAAACTTAGCATCTAAAATGAAGAAAATAAATTAACTAAAATAAAAAAAACTATGATTTAATAGACTGTTGCCTCCCCGACAACGGCGCCAATTTTGATGCAAGAAAAACTCAGTCTTTAAATACCCCGCTCAAAACTACGGGTGTCGTAATATAATAAGGTTAAGCGGGGGTCAAATCTACGAGGAGTAAACGTATTAGAAATATAATTTCCTAATTAACTAATAAACGAATCTAAACTAATTTTGATAAAAAAGTTTTGATCTAAAACATAAATCTAAATTACTAACTTTCGGTACGATTATAAGGAAAAGAACTTTGGCTTTTGATCACCTCCGACTTAGTTTACTAAACGATATGAAAACGGTACCTTCTATCTGCACGTAATTGTCATGGCTAGGTCTATTCGGGTCTAAGATCTAGGGTTTGTGGCTAAAACCCTAAGTAAGAACTTTGTTGTTCATGGACAATTGGATCTAGGGTTTATAAACTCATTTCCATGGCTAGGTGGAGAGTATTAACTCTAGTGATCTAGAATTCTCTTTGAGCGTGAAAATAATTGAATATGGCTAATTCGACTTCTTCCTCATATCTGTAGTAACTTAGAGTTGTCATGGCTAGATCAACTCTTCGTAACTACAAATCAGAGAATTGAAGATTAATTCTAGATCTAAACTACTATTAACATCAATTTACCTTATTTCACCAGAGGTTCAATCCTTAGCCTAAGCTAAGGAAACTAGCTCTCCATTAATGGTGTTGATTACAGCTTAAATTAAACGCATAAAATAAAATAGAGAGATACTGAAAAATGCAAGCATTATTCCTTCCTAAGATTAAGATGTGAAAATACATAGAATTGCTTTCCTATTTATAGAAGATAGGAGATAGTTGTTTACAATTCTGAAACTCTATCCCTAAGTAAAGATAAATCCTTGTAGAGTCATTCATCATCTTTATTCCATGGAGTAAATCTACAAATAGATTTAATGTAGACATCTTCCATGTACCTGAGAGACTGTTGGAGATGCTTCAACTCTTTGTACCTTATATTAGATGTCTTTTTCTACTTATTAGCTCCAACAGTGATAAGTGCCTGAAAATAAGAAAATACTACTAACATTAGAAAATAATAAATCGGGATTAACAAAACGATACTTTTAGGAGTATTAATCCTACGTATTTCTACGTCTATCACTAAGGCATATGACAGACTTGAATGGGTATTTTTTTTTAAGCAAGTTCTTTCTAGATTTGGTTTTTATGCTAGATGGATTGGACCTGATTGGGCAGTATGTTCCAACTCCTTGGTTCTCTGTGGTTCAACTATGGGTGTGTAAGGGACACTTTAAATCTTCAAGGGGACTCAGGCAAGGTGATCCATTATCTTCAATGTTATTCATTATAGCTGAGGAGTTGCTCTCAAGGGGCTTGAGAAAAGAATTTGAAGATAGGAAAATTGGTTATTATGCTGCTTCTAGAGGCTGCATCCATATTACACATTTGCTTTATACTGATGACTTTATAGTTTTTCTTAATGGGAGTCAAAGCTCTATTCAAGGTTTGATACAGTTCTAATCTACATATGAAGGTATATCAGGGCAGCTAGTCAATAAAAGCAAGAATGGGATCTTAATGCATCACAAGACACCTCCCTCTAAGAAGAACATAATACAAGTTGCTTATGGTTTCCAGCTCAGGAATTTTCCTATTATATGCCTGGGAGCTCCTATTTTTTATGGCAGAGCACTGTTAGTTATTTCAATCCTCTGGTTCTGAAAGTCCAATAAAAGGTGGAGGGGTGGATGGGCAAACTCCTTAGTGCGGGGGGAAAATTGATTTTAATCAAGCATATGTTGAATTCAATGCCAATACATCTCTTATCATGCCTTAAAATCCCTAAAACTATCATTCTGAGGTTGGAAAAGATTGTATCTGATTTCTTTTGGGACTCTTATGATGGCCAACCAAATAAGCACTGGATAGCTTGAGCAGGTTTATGTAGAAACAAAGATGAAGGTGATCTTGGGCTTAGAAGCATGAATGATATTCAGACCAGTTTTATACTTAAAAGGTGCTAGAATTTCCTACATCATAATTCACTATGGGAAGATTTCCTGAGAAGCAAATATATGAGAAACAATACTCTTACAGCTACATATGGTGCTTCTAAATTATGGCGAAATATGGCTGGCCTTTTTGAAACTGTTAAAGCAAACACAGCATGGAATTTAAGAAAGGGCAATTTGGATTTTTGGGCAGATAAATGGTCTGAGGAAGGAGAATTGCAAGTGCTACTAAACATTGAGCCCAACCAAAAGATAATGGTCAAAGTTATTATTGATAACCAAGGTGCTTGGCCCTATGAAGGACTTAACTCTGAAATACCACCAACTTGGAGAATAACACTAACTAACAGATTTTTTCTTTCAGCTAAAGTTGATACACCTTATTGGGATTTATCTCCAGATGGAAATTTCTCTATCAAATCAGCTTGGAACTTTTGGAGGGAATCTTTTGATAAACAAGATAGAATGGAATGGATATGGCACCGTGCTTTACCTGCAAAAATTTAGATATTTTCCTAGAAACAATGGATGAACATCTCACCTGTGGATAGTGTAATCCAAACCTATGTTCCTATGGCTTCTAAATGTCACTGCTGCTCCTCTCCACACAGTGAAAGTCCAGACCATCTATTTGTGCATAGAGACATTGCACAACAAGTTTTGAGGCATTTTAGTGTTATTTGTGGGGTGGATGTCAACAGTGCTGGTTCCTTTTGGGTTACTCAGGGCACATGATTACTTACTGCAGACAACAAATTTCACATGGGAATCATAAGAGGGGTCCTTCCTAGTATCATTACATGGGAGATTTGGAGAGCCAAATGCAAAAAGAAATATGATGAAGCTTCCATGCTGCATGAGGGGGTAATTAAGAAAGTCATGAAATAGATCCAAGATATCAATGCAAAGCTGATAGTAATCAAATCTGCTTCCTTTACTGATTCTGTCTCTCTATAGGTGCTCAAATTAAAAGAAATTAATACTTACCAAAGTATGGGGATTTCAAGCTTAACACAGATGGATCTACTCTCAACAATGGTATAAGTGGAGCAGGTGGTGTAATCAGAAACTCTAATGGAGATATACAATTAGCCTACTCCTTTGCTCTAGAACCTGGTACAAACAAAAATGCTAAACTATACAGTTTACTTAATGGACTCAAAATATGCAAGGCGTATAACTTCATTCCTTTAGTGGTAGAGTGTGACTCTAAAGTTCTAACAAACTAGTATCACAGAAAAGGCACTATATCTGCAAGATAAACTGGCATATGGAAGAGCATTGAGAAACTTTGCTGCTATCTCCAATGTGCCCTTAATCACATTTTCAGGGAAGGTAACAAATAACCTAATCCACAATACGAATTGAGAAACTCTAAATAGAAGAAATAGTACGAATAACACACAATTGGTTTTTTAGAGCTTCAATTGCTTAATCGAAATCAATTACAATCGAATTCCTCTCAAACCCTAAACCTTAAGTCTCTCTCTTAGAATTTCTATTGATCTAACATGATCTAATCTTGCCTAGCCTTGCTCTTTTATAAGGGTTACAAGTTCCTAGTTGCAAAATATGACAAATATGTTCTTAAACGCCTAAAAATATAGGCAAAATCGCGTCTCTATTAGAACAGAACAAGTCACTATTTGAACAAAAAAAGTGTATTCGAACAGACATTAGTGTACTCGAATAAAACAATTCAGACGTCTGTTCGAATAGAACTCAAGTCGTTCGAACGACTCCAAATCTCATTCGAACGACTTGGTCAATTTTTCATAAAATCTCTGTAGATCCTCCTGGATCACAACCTATCAAATTTCTTTGTTAAGCTGGGTAGTGAGCAGATAGCACACCTGTTTAGGCATTTGTTAGGGTTGGCAAGAAGAACAAGGCAATTCTTATACTTGTCAAGATGGGAGTTGACATTTTGAGGAGATGATATGCTGTTTATCTACTTTGAGCAGATAACATACCTGTTTGGGCATTTGTTAGAGTTGCCAAGAAAAGTAAGGGCAATTCTTATACTTGTCAAGATGGGAATTGCCACTTTGAGGAGATGATATGCTGTTTATCCCCTTTTTTGTTTTATATAGTTGAGGCAAGGCTTTAGTCCTCCTCAAAATTCTTTTACAGTTTATTTCCACTATTAATAAATGCTTAAAGTAAAAAGATATATATGGTAGCTCCCTAGCACCAACACTGTCCCATTGCCATCCCTACTTCTCACTTCTAGGTGTACTACAAAAGTGATCAAATAAGGGCTTATGATCTTGTCCAATGAAAAACATCTTTATAATTCTTGAGTACCGCAACTTTCCCCCATGTTCATTAAGTGGATTAAAGAAAGTGTTACCACATACTCTATTTCTATTAATGGTTCCTTGGAGGAGTTATTTAAAGGGCCAAGGGGTTTTAGGCAAGGAGATCCCCTCTGAAACATCTATTTTTTGGAGTTTGCTTCATTTAGTGTCTAGAGTAGGCGTCAACATTTTCTCGTGGTTATCCGGCGTCAGTGAGTGCACGAGGAGCGAGTACAGCTGGACAGACTGACTCTGAACAGGTAAGTGGGTTTCTAACTCTTTGTTCTAAAACGTCAAGCCTATGCCTTTTACAGAGTATGAAAAACTAGTAAGAATATCTTCCTTTAGAAAACAGAGCTTCTATTCAAATAGACTATTTTCTATTCGAATAGAGATGGAAAGATTCCTTCTATTCGAATAGGATTCTGTCTATTCGAATAACTTACATCAGGGTGATTTCAAGCTTGGAAAAATTTCTTCTATTCGAATAAGATTTTGGTCTATTCAAATAACTTACATCACCGTGATTTCCAAGCTTGGAAAGATTCCTTCTATTCGAATAGGATTCCTTTCTATTCGAATAACTCATCTTAGCATGATTTCCAGCTTGATTCTATTCGAATAGGATTACTCCTATTCGAATAGATCACGGGTTTTCTGTTTCACTATTTAAGACATACTTACATTTTTTTTGTTTTTTTTCCTTCTGGAAAACTTATATTTTTAAGGGCTTGCTTTTGAGAGTGAAGAGAAATCTTTTTCGAGCGATTCAAGAGAGAATCAAATCACTCAAATCTTGAATCAATTTATTTAAGTCATGCATTGAAGAACTTGAGCGATTCAAGACTTGTAGCTTCGATGAGAGATTGAAGCGAGGCGTTGCGAGAACGCGGGATTGATTGCAAAAAGATTACTTGGAAGAGAGATAACCATGAGAGGTGCTTATCAAGTCTGTAAGTGATTAAATTCTTGTAGTTCTTTTTCATATAGTGGATTGTTTAGTTGTCGGGGATTTGACAGCGACCTGTTGGCTTTTCTCCTGAGAAAGGTTTTCCCATAGGGTTAAAAATCGTTGCATGCTTCTTTAATTTCCAACTACTTGTTTGACATTAGATAATTGGATTAATTTGATTTAAGTTTATCTTAGGCCATTAATTCAGAGGAATTAGGACCTGAGGATTTAGACCTAAAACAATCGAAATTGATTAGTCTCAAGCATCTAGGAATTTTAATTGGTATCTGAGCGGTCACGCTTTGAGGTTTAACAACCTACGCCTGGATCCCGGATAGTTTGCTTGAGAATAATGAGTTCTGAGAAGTTTAGAGGTCCTGTAAATCACCTTCCACTCTTTGATGGCAAATATTACCCATACTGGAAAGTCTGAATGGTTGTATTCTTATAATCAATCGGAGAAGATGTATGGATTGCCATTAAAGATTGTTGGTCGCATCCTATTGAGATGCAAGGAGCACCAGAAGATGCCATAGAGGTCTGAAAACCTAGGAATCAATGGACAAAGGATAAAAAGGATACCGCCGGCTATAATTCTAAAGGCCTCAATGCAATCTTTATGGCTGTAAGCCAAAGTGAGTTTTGACATCTCTTTGCTTGTACCACTTCAAAAGAAGCTTGGGACACTCTAGTTCGAACTCATGAGGGCGATGATACAGTTAAGGAAAGTGAGCTACAGATGCTTACTTCATAATTTTAGAATATCAAAATAAGTGAAAATGAGCCGTTTGATGAATTTTACGCGAGGCTAAGTGATATTTCAAATACTAGTGCCGCATTAGGAGCTCCTTATTCTAATGTTCAGATTGTTCGCAAAGTCCAAAGAGCTTTAGGTCCAGACGCGATTCTATCGAGGAGGCTTAAGATCTAAAAAAATTGAAGCCCGATACATTAGATGGAAAATTGCAAACGTTTGAACTTGAGATGAGGATGGAGAACCCTGAGAAGAATAAGAGTGTGCTTTCAATTCTTCATCTTACTCCTCTTCTTCCAAGGGTTCTAGAGAGGTTGATCACTCATTTATCTCAGATGATGATGAAGGTTTGGATATAGATTCATCAATTGCTCTTATTAGTCAGCAGTTTCAAAAAATCATGAAGAAACGATAGTTTCAAAAACAAGAACAAAAACAAAGGTAATCAATGAACTATAAACTGCAACCTCATGATCGGTTCAAGACATATAACCGGCAGACTAACAGTGATATTGACCTTAATCAAGTTGAATGCTTTAAATATCACAAGTTTGGTCATTATGCCCATAGCTATCCTAGTAAGAAATCTGGCACTAATCATAAAGCTATGAATATCAATGTCACTTGGGATGACAGTAATGATGAACATGATAACCATGAGATTCATTCCCAAGTAGTTGATAACAAAAATTTTATTGCTTATCCTGCTTTTCTTACTTGTGGCAATAGTAATTTTGATGTCTTTGAACTTGAAAATTCTGATAAAAATTAGAGTAAACAAGAACAAGATGAGTTTGATGACCCGACTCTTGAGAACTTGTATGCTCAAACTTTCGCTAAGTGTATGAAATTAGGTAAACGTAACAAAGTCTTAAAAGACCAAGTTGATACACTTACATGCAAACTTCAAAGCAAAACTGAGAGTACAAGTCACGAGATAGAGGTACTTGAGAATAAGAAACAATGCCTTAGTGACAAAGTTGTTTTTTTAGAAAAACAAGTTAATGATGTGAAAGAGAAAATGAAATCAACTTTGGACGAACTTCGTTTGGCCAAGCTTGATGTAGTTTTATATCAGCAGAAACTTGAGAAGTTCTTTCATGGGGCCAAGAACATTGATAAAATGTTATGTATGAGAAAGACAGACAGTGACAAAAGGGGTCTAGGATATGAGGAATCTCTTCCGAGTGCCAAGACTCCCCAAATCACAAAGTTTGTGAAAGCAACTGTTGTTATCCCATTTCCTAAACATAACATGATATCCACTACTCATGATCATGCCCAAAGGGTTTCTTACTCACAAATTTACTATTATAGTCTATGTGGTAGAAAGGGACATATTGCATCGTACTGTAGATTTGTTAGACCTTATCAATCATATGTTCGCCCTTTTGATGGATATCGATATAATTCTAATGCAATGTATACTAACGTGAAACGTGAGAATGTATCTAGATTGTTTACACAGGAAACTACAGGTCGAAGAACTCTTTGGAGCATTTGGGTACGAAAGATGGATTTGGCATCTCAGATAAGGTGTAATGTTTTACTAACTGCCCTGAATGGTTTCAAGTCAGTTCAATGGCATATAGATAGTGGGTGTTCCCGTCATATGACTGGTGATGAATCCAAATTGTGTCACCTAGAGAGTATTCAGGGAGGTGATGTTACATTTGGTGATGGAAGCACATCTCTTGTGGCTGGAAGGGGACAGGCCGAAGGACTTGGTACTCCGGTAATTGATAATATTCTCTTGGTTAAGGGGCTGAAGGAAAATCTTCTGAGTATCAGCCAACTATGTGATACGGATCATACAGTTACATTTTCCAAAGGTGGATGTGAGGTTTTGAACTCTTAAGGACAACCTGTGATGCATGTTGCTAGAACCGCTAATAATTGCTATGTTGTTCAACAAGAAGGTATACTATGTAACAAGGCAAAACTAAATGATGTGGAGTTATGGCATCAAAGGTTAGGACATATAAACTTCAATGATTTGTTCAATATTACAAGTAAAGAGCTGATTCGGAGAGTTCCAAAGTTGGGAAGATTGAGCAACGTGGTTTGCAGTCCTTATTAAGTTGGCAATCAAACAAAGAGCTCACACAAGAAGTCCAGCAATATTGTTACTACTCGGACTCTTGAGCTGATACACATAGATTTTATGGGTCATATGAGAACGGCATCCTTAGAAGGTAAAAAGTACATTTTGGTAATGGTAGATGACTTCTCTCGGTATACATGGATAGCAATTTTGAGAGAGAATTCTAACACATTTGAAGAATTCCGTACTATGTCACTTCGAATCCAAAATGAGAAAGATTGCTCTATTGATAAAATTCGAAGTGATCGTGGAGGCGAGTTTAAGGATACTGGGGTGATTAAGTATTGTACTTCTAATGGGATTAAACATGAATTTTCTGCTCTAATCAATCTACAAAAAAATGGAGTTGCAGAAAGGAAGAATAGAGTTCTTCAAGAAATGGGACGTGTCTTTCTTCATAGCAAGGATCTTCCGGCACACTTTTGGGGGGAGGCCATTCATACTGCGTGTTATACTATTAATAAAGTATATTTACGTCCACTTACCTTAAATACGCCCTATGAATTGTGGTTTGGAAAGAAGCCGAATGTCCATTATTTCTGGGTTTTTGAAAGTAAATGTTTTATCTTTAAAGATCGAGAAAACATTGGAAAATTTGACTCTCGGAGTGATGAAGGTATTCTTTTGGGCTACTCAACAAATAGTAGAGTATTTCGAGTATACAATTTGAGAACCAAAGTGATGATGGAGTCTTGTAATGTGGTAGTAGATGATACTTGTATCATTGGTTCTATAGATGTGAGAGAAGATGACTGTACAACGGAAACTCTAGAACCATCTACTGATATTCTTGTATCAAGTCCTACATAAAAGAGTGATTCTCCGTTGCCTACTCCACAACTTTCAGTTCCGACATCTCCTCCCGCACCAAGTGTACCACAACTCGGATGGCATCAAGTTTGTAAGGATCACTCACATGCCGATATTATTGGGGATGCTACTTCTCGGGTTCAAACTAGAAGCCAATACCATGAGACGGTTTACTGTGTTTGTTATGTTTCAGTGATTGAACCAACCACGGTAAAGGAAGTTCTTTTAGATGAATATTGGCTTTATACAATGCAAGATGAGCTTTGGCCGTTTCGACGTCAAGATATTTGGGGTTTGGTTCCACGTCTTTCAAGTACAAATGTTATTGGGGCTAAATGGGTTTATAAGAACAAATATGACAAACTTGGGAATGTAGTTCGAAACAAAGCTCGATTGGTCTCTCAAGGGTACAATCAAGTAAAAGGGGTTGATGTTGCAGAAACGTTTGCCCCTACTGCAAGACTTGAGTCTATTCGGCTATTGTTCGCTCATGCTTGCAATCAAAAATTCAAGTTATATCAAATGGATGTGAAATGTGCATTTCTGAACGGGCTCTTAGAGGAAGAAGTGTATGTGTCTCAACCAAAAGGGTTTGAAGATCCTCATCATCCCAATCATGTGTTCTACTTGAAGAAGGTTCTTTATGGCTTGAAGCAAGCTCCTCGTGCTTGGTATGAACGACTTTCCAATTTCCTCTTAGCTAAGGGATTTGTTCGAAGGGGAGTTGATAAAATGTTATTTATCCAACGTAAGGGAGGCGCGATACTAGTTGCTCAGGTATATGTATATGATATTATGTTTGGCTCTACTTCAAGTTCACTAACCTCTTCTTTTGCAGCTTTAATGAAAAGTTAATTTGAAATGAGCATGGTTGGGGAACTAACTTACTTCTTAGATCTCCAAATACGACAAATGGATAGAGGAATGCTTCTTTCTCAATCCATGTATGCTAGGGATCTTGTGAAGAAGTTTGGTCTCTCTTCTACAAAGCATGCTAGGACACCCATGAGTACCACAACAAAGCTAAGTAAGGACTCGGCAGGTAAGGATGTTGATCAAAAGACGCATAGAAGTATGCTAGGTAGTTTACTTTATCTTACTGCTACTCATCCTGATATTATGTTTAGTGTATGTATATGTTCTCGTTATCAAGGTAGTCCGAAAGAGTCTCATTTACAGGCTGTTAAGCGTATTATTCGTTATGTATGTAAGACTTATGATTTTGGCTTATGGTATTCACATGACACAACCTTAGGTTATTGGGTATTCTGATGCAGATTGGGCAGGTAATGCAGATGATAGGAAGAACACTTCTGGTGGATGCTATTATATTGGAAATAATCTTGTGGCTTGGCAGAGCAAGAAGCAGAATTGTATTTCCCAATCCACAACAGAAGCGGAGTATATTGTTGTGGGTAGTTGTTGCACTCAATTAATTTGGATGAAACAGATGGTGCTTGACTATGGAATAGTCCAGGGGACAATGTCAGTGTTTTGTGACAATACGAGTGCGATCAATATCTCTAAGAATCCTGAACAAAATTCCAAAACCAAGCATATCGACATTCAGTTCCACTTCATCCGAGATCTTGTTGAGCGCAAGATAGTCAGTGTTGAGTATGTTCCTACAGGGAGTCAGTTAGCCAATTTTTTCACCAAGCCGTTAGATGCTATGAGGTTTGAGCTTTTGAGACGGTCAATTAGTGTCTGCCCTATTGATTAGGTATGTCTTTTCCTTCCCTTTTATACTATTTTAGTCGATTATCACAGTGATATATGCTTGGCTAGATATGTTTTCTAATTTAATGTTAGGACAGTTCAGTATAGTGGTTACTTGGATTTGATTTTGCTCACGGCAGTTAACTATCGCATGCTTAGATAGATATGCACTCAGTGATATTATGCTTTAGGATACATATAGAGACTTTATACCTAATGTTATGTGAGGATCTGGCCTTCTTTATTTGCTTCGAGTGTTCAGAAACTTACTCCTTTTGATCTTGTTGTTTTGATCTCATTTTGTTTTCTTACTCAATTGTCAAATGGTAAGCTCATGTTCAAGTTAGTTTAATAGAACATTCCATATTTTTATTCGAGGTAAAAAAGTGACTGTGTTCAACCGAAGATATGATAATAGACGTTTTATTGCTACACATTTTTGGTCTTTTGTTATGTCTAACCCTATTTGTATCCATTTGCAGCCCTTTATGCCTTAAAATATGTTTTTTCTTTTCTACCAAAATTCATTGTTTTTACCCATTTGTTCTGAGATTGTTCAGTGAAAAAAAAATGGGAAAAGAAGTATATGAATGATTTTTGGGGGAAGATGTAGAGAAGAATGACCAAATAAAAAGAAGTATATGTATAACATTTTAGTATCTCAATTTAAAAAAAAAGATATGGAGAGGTATATCTCTTAGTGTACTTAATAAAAAGGAGAATGACAGAAGATATGTTTATCTTCAAGTGAGAAGGGGAGCTAGTGTTACTGCAGTCTCAGAATGCCAGGAAAATACCTACTCCATCATTTGCCTACCCGTACCTACATTATAACCTTTTCAAAACCTGTTTGATCTTGAGTTTAACACAACTAGTTTAGTGGAGATGAGAGATATGGAGTCTATATTAATTATCTTGACACCATTCCTGACAATTGATTCCCCATCCATGAGATCTTCCAGCTCATAGTGCGCTGCTTATTTGGTGAAATATAAGTTTTTTCTTTGCATATTATTCATACTCATATTTTTCACAGAGTGTTAGTTAGTCAAATTTCAGTGAATTCGAGTGACCACCCATGAGAGGCCTAAGTAGAAACAATTTTCCTTTTAGTGTCTTATTTCTGGATGTTGGGTCTGTCGAATGCATGGTACAAGTTTATGTTGACAGCGCACACACACACTCTGAGTAAATAGTTATTCTGTCTGAATTTTCTATTGAATGATGTTCTATCTGAGATTCATATAGTGTGTGATTATTCACTGATATAGAGTAGACATGGGAAGTTTTTTATTATTTTTTGTTGCTTTTCCTTTGGTTTTTCATTTTGTTTTTGTGTCTGTCGAAGATTGTTTCTGTTCGAATAAGAATTTCTTCCTATTCGAATAATTTGCCTCAACTTTGTTTTCATTTAAAAAGTTTTATTTTATATTCGAATAATTTGCCTCAGCGTTTTATAGTTTTCACAAGGCATGTTTTCTATTCGAATAGGAATTGTCCTTATTCGAATAAATTGCCACAGTGTTTTTTGGCTTCAAAAATTTCATTTCCTATTCGAATACGATTTTTTTCCTATTCGAATCATTCAGTCCAGCTTTGTTTTTAAAAAAATTGGAGGCAATTGTTATTCGAATAGGGGTTGATCCTATTCGAATAGAGGTCAGTTTTGTGTTTTACTATAAATACCACACTTGATTTGTTTTTCTCTTTACTCTCACTCAAATCTTCAACGCTGTCTTTCTTTCTACTCTAGAATTCTCAAATTGGTTATATTTTCTTGCACAATTCATCAGTACTACCTCTCTACTACATTGAATTGTGTGCACTTTCTACTTAAATTCTCAATTCGGAAAGTTTGAGCGAGACAATCGTAATTCTAGAGTTTGGTTTTGGGGTTCTCTTGGCTCCTTCAAGGTTGGTTCCACTATCTCTTTTGTTATTTACCATATTCATCGTTCATTGTGCAGATACGTTACTGCTTGGGAAGGATTGCTGTTGTTTAGGTTTAAATTTGAAGAAATTTATTACATCTGTTATTGGTTGAGTTGTTGCTGAAGATTTGGGTTGTTGATTGAATTCAAGGAGGTGAATCATTGTCTATTGGGTTCCCCTGCTTAACCGTGTGGGGTAAGTTTGGGGAATTTGGGGTTTTGCTTGCAGGTTTTTACGGAGTTTGTTTGGTTGTTGTGTTACTTTGGTTACAGCGGATTCTTCGCACGATATTTGATATGGCAAGAGTTAAACGTCCTCAGGAGGATTCTTCTATTCCCAGCCTAAGCAATACGGAAAAACGGGGACGGACGAATCGAGGTACTAGGACGGGTCCACCTCGCACCCTCCCTCGAGTAACTAGCGAAGCGGGGGGGGGAGTCTAGTGCAGGAGCACGAGGTCATTATCCTCCAAACTGGGAAACTTCGAAATCAGGTTTTAAATTTCGCGGATATCAGAAAGTGGTGACTTTGGATAGAGCAGAGCTGTGTGCGAAATATCTCGATATTTCCACGGTTTTTAAGATTTTTGATATACATGGTTGGACGGGGATTATGGAGCCGAAGATTCCGTGCTACCCTCGTTTAGTTTAACTTTTCTATGCCACTCTCCGGGTTGTCCAAGGTACGGGAATTAGCAAGACATTCCGTTTCACCATCGATAGGACTGATTTTCATATCGATTTGGATAATATCCGGACAGCGTTTGGTCTCAGAGAGCCTGTCGACTCAGATGTGCCACCTCTGGAGTGGCCTCCGGTTCTTTCAGAGTTTCCACCCAAGGAGGTGATGGAGGAGGAGCTTATTGTTTCTGGAAGGAAGAAAGGTACATATCTGAAATGCAAGAACATGAGCCCAACACATTATCTTTTCCATATGGTGGCTCACAGGAACATCATTCCCCAACTGGGGAATAAGAATGTTCTCGTGGGCAATATGATTTATTTAGTGTATCTTTACGCTAAAGGGCTCAGCATTGATTTGGTTCTGATTATCCTACATGAGATGTTTTCCACGGCAAACCCGGACAACCAGACTCGTCCTTTGCCTTACAACAGGTTCATCGCTCAGATTCAGACTGATTTGGGTTATGTGATTCGTCCTGATGAGGAGTTTGATGGAAAAAATGAAGTGATTAACTCTCGGTATTGGGAGAAGAGCAGAAAGCATATGATTCCAGTTTCGGAGTCAGAGACCGAAGGAGATGCAACAGACTCGGGGATTGAGTTTATACCTGCTAGGTGGATCTGCGAGACTTTCTACTTCTAGGACTACTCCTACCAATTTATCTGGCCCTTCTGCTTCTGTTCCTACTGAGTTGGTTCCACCGGATTTAGCTGTTTTGCACTCCTACATAGAGACTCGTTTTGCTAGGATGGAGACATAGATCCAGTCTCAGCTTCAGATATTCACGGATGCAATTAGTCGGCTTCAGACTTCTATGGATGTTTTGAGCAGTGGTCCTCCAGCTCCAGATAGAGATGAGCAGTCTTAGACGAGCAGTCTTCTTTTGTTTTTTCTTTTCTTAGTGTTTCTCATCTTTGTGACTGCTTCAGACTATGCTATCTTTACTGCGCATTTTTTTTGGGAAGTCATTTTTTGAATATGCTTTGTATTAACAGTTTCTTTTCAAATGGATGCTCTGACGGTTTCATGATATTGTTATTCTTATATTTCATGATATTTCCATCTTTTGTGACTATATTTCATTTGGCATATTTGATATGATTTCATTATTCTTTCTTTGTGTTTACTGACCCTTTGTTCATCTGTGTCAAAAAGGGGGAGAGATGCTCCTGACAAGTGAGTCAGGTAAGTTTTTTTTTGTCCTCTGAATCCATTATTTTAAATGTGAACGGTTACGTGATGTATCTTGTTAAGTGTGCAGGGATTTCAGAGGATATGTTTTTAAGGATGGGTGTTCAGTGAGTCAGTCAGTCCATCGTGTTTGTAATTTTTTTTTTATTACCTAGTTTATGTTTTGACACAAAATGAAACAAAGGGGGAGATTGAAACATCCATTTTTTGGAGTTTGCTTCATTTAGTGTTCAGAGTATGCGTCAACATTTTCCGTGGTTATCCGATGTCAGTGAGTACACGAGAAGCGACTACAGCTGGACAGACTGACTCTGAACAGGTAAATGGGTTTCTAACTCTTTGTTCTAAAAAGTCAAACCTATGCCTTTTACAGAGTATGAAAAACTAGTAAGAATGTCTTTTTTTAGAAAATGGAGCTTATATTCGAATAGACTATTTTCTATTCGAATAGAGATGGAAATATTCTTTCTATTCGAATAGGATTCTGTCTATTCGAATAACTTACCTCAGCGTGATTTCAAGCTTGGAAAGATTTCTTCTATTCGAATAGGATTTTGGTATATTCGAATAACTTACCTCAGCGTGATTTCAAAGCTTGGAAAGATTCCTTCTATTCGAATAGGATTCATTTCTATTCGAATAACTCACCTTAGAATGATTTCCAGCTTGATCCTATTCGAATAGGATTGTTCCTATTCGAATAGAGCCCGTGTTTTCTGTTTCACTATTTAAGACATACTTTTTTTTTTTTTTTTTTTACTTCTGGAAAACCTATATTTTTAAGGGCTTGCTTTTGAGAGTGAAGAGAGATCTTCTTTGAGCGATTCAATAGAGAATCAAATCACTCAAATCTTGAATCAATCTATTTAAGTCATGCATTGAAGAACTTGAGCGATTCAAGACTTGGAGCTTCGACGAGAGATTGAAGCGAGGCGTTGCGAGAACCCGGGATTAATTGCAAAAAGATTACTTGGAAGAGAGATAAACATGAGAGGTGTTTATCGAGTCTGTAAGTGATTAAATTCTTGTAGTTCTTTTTCATATAGTGGATTGTTTAGTTGTCGGGGATTTGACAGCGACCTGTAGGTTTTTCTCCTGAGAAAGGTTTTCCCACAGGGTTAAAAATCGTTGCATGCTTCTTTAATTTCCAACTACTTATTTGACATTAGATAATTTGATTAACTTAATTTAAGTTTATCTTAGGCCATTAATTCAGAGGAATTAGGTCCTGAAGATTTAGACCTAAAACAATCGAAATTGATTAGTCTCAAGCGTCTAGAAATTTCACCATCTCCCATTACTTATTTCTTATTATCATGGAATCCCTTGGTCTTGTTATTACTAGTAAAGTGAGTGAAGGTGCTCTCAACCTTCACTATAGATGCAAAAAAGTCCCTATGGTACACAGTACACGGCACACGGTACACTATAGTGACATCCAATATGCTAAGGCAGTTGCTGACAGTCTGAGAGGATTTCCATGAGATAAGAGGCTGGAGGTGAACAGCAAATCCTCATTATTCTTCCGGGGTGGATACTGTTACTACTTACTAAAGAAAGAATTTGTGCCATACTGAACTTTTCTGAAAACATGTTGCCTTTCAATTACCTTGGGGTACCCTAAATCTCAAATAGAATTAAAGATAAAAGACCGTAGTGCTCTAGTTGAAAATAGGGGATGGGAAATCTTCTGATGGAGAAACAAAAGTTCCAAGCTTATGCAAGTAGATTGCAACTTTAGAAATCTGTGATATCTAATACACATGTATATTGGATAAATATTTTCTTGTCGTGATTGAGGAGATCAAACTCTATTTGTGCAAAATTCTTGTGGCATGCCAATTCATGGGAATGAGACAGGCAGAAAATGTAACACTATGAGCTGGAGAGAAGCTTGCAACCAATTAAGGTGAAGGGGGTCTTGGGCTAAGAGACCCAGAGACATGATACAAGGCAGCAATTATTAGGCATGAATACAAGATAGCTGCAAAAGAAAAGCAACTCACGGTCAGACTGCCACTATCAAAAAAAGGGCTTCACTGCAATTATATGTAAAAAGAAGAAGAAAAAAAGTAATTAAACAGAAATATATTTTAAGCGCTTAACCAAAGGGTGGTAGTTAGAGGCCCCTGCCGCTACACTAGCATTAATTAGTTCTCAAAAATCGAGAGACCATAACCAAAACAAAGTATTGCCAATAGATACTTGTGTAAAAATACTCCATTCCCTTAACAGGAAATTTAAAAAAAAAAACAATTTCACAAAATTAAATTCTATGTTAAGCACCTACACAAGGTGTTCCTTTTTTTAACAAACATAAGCATTTCATAGCACCAACAAAAGATTACAGCAACAAGTTCACAGATTCCTGTACCCACTGTGGCACAGTATTAACATCATACTGTCAGTCATAAGAGTTTCCTAGTCTAGATAGTTCATTTGCCATTAGATTGTATTGTTTGGACACTTGAATAAAAGCAACAGTAGGGAAAGTACACAACCGAAAACAAGGATTAAAAAAAACTAGTTGTACTTGATGATATCCCATCTATGGATTTTGCAGGCAGGAAATACTGGCTTGATTATCAGCAGCTATTAAAATAATCCTTGCTTCCAATATGCTCATTTACACATGAGAGGGCCCACCAGAGAGCTCGCCCCTCAGCTTCTTCGATGCTCCTGCTCTTAGTCAATTCGAGCCTGCCAAAATACAGTTATGAGACTAATCAGTACATATAAATCCAGCTTGGTTTGTTTGGAAGGACCATGAAGCATCAGTCATTAAAAGTAGATCAATTCTATCAATTCCAGCCTTGAGGAAATATAATTCATGGTCAAATTTATCTTTTGACAGATTCAAACTACAGAGAAAGATGGAGTATAATATTGTGAATAACCATAGCTTGCCCGTGATAAAGCTCTGCATCGATAGAGAATGATTTCCCTCTGAATTTCTGACCATTTTTATGTTCCCAAATAAAAGCAGCGATAGCAAAGAATAATGAAAGAGTGGATAAAAGTTCTGATTTGTTGTGAAGTTGCTACTCAAAGTCTCTCAACAGCTTCAGGGATTAAAGTTAGTCATTTGAGTTCTCAAGTGAAAAGGAAATGAGAACCAAACCTTGAAGTCCAAGAACATTGAAATAAAGCCTGGCTAATTCTAGGAGCTTCATGAAAAAATTCACACATTCGATTGGGCAAAATATGATGTTTAAGAAAGAAAAAAAAATTGACTTAGAAAGCTTGTGTACATAACTTCCACGCAAACATCTGCGCCCTAAAAGGAACCTGTAATTTCCAGATTCTTGACCATCTTTTTAGAATGGTAGAGGTTGGGTTCCTTCTTTGTTTTCTGTGATGTTGTGGTTCATATTTATTTTTGAGCACTTTATATGCAATATTTGACTTGTGCATATTCCACTATATTCTAGAATTCATCTAGCCATATCATAATGTGCCTCTGTGGAATAGCAAAAATATGTGGAATTTCATTAGGCTGAAAATTTTTAATTAAAAGATTATATTTCCAAGTTCTGCTGGATTTAACTATAATTTCATGCACCCATTGGATTTAAAGGGTGATACCCGTTCTAGAAGTGGGATTGGGAAAAAGTAATGTAGCAATCCACTTGCCTTTCCAAATGTGAATGCTGTCTCTTGCACCCACTTTCCATACTATAAAATCTTGCAGTTCATCTTTAGCATTTAGAATATCAATCTAAAGTCAAGAAGCCCAAGTAGTTCTCTTCCTAGTGTGAAGGAAAGGACTATTGTGGACATATTTAGATTGGAATAGAAAAGTAAGAAATTAGATTGGATCATTGATAAACTTGCATGTATACTTCCGTAAGATAACTATATTCTGAATAAAGAGATTTCTGATGTAAAGACCCCCTCAACACCTTGGTTTTAGTAATATGTTTCTTAGGTCTTCCATCTTTAGTAAATCTGCGCAAAAAATCTGTGTTCAACTCACCAATTTTATGAAGTGTATGCTTAGGTAATAGAGTGCAACCCATTTGATATATAGGACTAGCAGCTGTTACACTTCTAATGAGTGTTGTCCTCCCAGCACGGCTTAGACATTGGGATTTCTAGCTTTGAAGTTTATTATTGACTCTATAACGGATATAAGCATAATCAAGCTTCTTGTATCTTGTAATGTCTATTGGGGTTCCAAGGTCGAGGTAATATGGTTTATAGAATAAACAACACCATTCTTATAATTTTTCAAGTCTTTGATGAATATTGGGAGTACTGAAGATTTTGATTAGCTCAAATTGACTTTTTGGCCGAAGAGCTTTTTATATAACAGTAGAGCGTCCTTAATCTATCCAATCTCAAATAGATTGGCTCTACAGATGAAGGAGTCAGCAAAGAACATATGAGATATAACGGATGTAGTTTTTCCTATTTTAGTGCCATGTATTTCTTTTTGTTGTTCTTTATGAAGGAGAAGTCTAGACAAAGCCTCAATGAAAATAATAAAGAGATAAGGTGAAAGTGGATTGCCTTGTCTAAGACATGTATGTGACTGGAATAATCCAAAAGAAGCAACATTAATCTTGATAGAATACGAGACTGCGGATACAAATTGCATAAGAGCTTTAAGAAATTTCTTTTGAAGTTCAAAACATTGGAGGATAGCCAGAAGAAAATCCTAGTTCATTTTGTCATACGCCCTACTCATATCAAGTTTATTAGCCATACACCATTGAATTCCTTTCTTTTTATTTCTAAGCACATGTAAAGTCACATGCATCACTGCAATGTTATCTTGAAATATCTCCCTTTTGTAAGAACATTTTGGTATGGCCAATAATCATATGAAGAGAAGATTCGATTCTATAAGCCATGACTGTAAGTGCAAATAGCATTATCCATAGCATTATCTGCTTCGATAACCGTAAGTCAATAAATCCTTCATTCGTAGAGTGCAAGTAGGGAAATATATTTCTCCCCCGGGATTAAGTTGGCTATCGAACAACGACTTGAGACTTAGATATATTTTGAGTGTAAGTGGCTCGCCAGCTTCAGATTGGACTTGTATATCTGGTAAAGATGGTGGAACAAGGTCAAAGAAGAGTTTTTGATTTGTAAGGATGGCAAAATAAACAAGGTTGGCAATTCCAAGTGCGAGGTCCGAGAGTTTCAACTTAACTGCCATTATTATACAATCAGCGAATTCGGGCAAAATACATATTATTGAAGAAGTACATTATTTGGATGGAACTCCTTCACCTTTACAAGAAATATGTCCGACAAGATCTGCAAGCTTCAAAGCAATTTCAGGTTGATTTAACTCGAGTGCTGTACTGATGCAACTTTGAACATCAGGTATAACTTTAGCCAACGGGATACCCTGCGTTCAAAAGAAGATATAAAGGGAATACAACACACCCCAACGAAATATAATAATAATTAGGGTTTACATGAACAATTATATGGAAATCAAATAATGAACTATAATAATAATTTGGGTTTACATACGATTTGTAGGAAAAGTACGAAATTCCATATTCCTGATAATGACGAGGAGACGGACGGGAGGAGCGCTGAAAAAATTGGGATTTTCTAGTTTCGGGTTAGAACCTATAATCTAAGGTTGTGCTTGGTTCACCGCCTAAGTTTATAATCAATAAAAGCTTCTATCTTTTCACTCTATATTGTGTGTGTTCAAGTGAAGCTTGTGGAACTATCTGATCTCTGCAGTTTACTCTCTTTTGAATTATTTAGCTTTGTGGAGAAGGTAAAATCGACTAAACCCACTATCACTACACCAAAACACTCAATTCAGCACAGTTTTTTTTTTTTTTTTTTTTTTCCACAGATAACATGCGTAGTTTATTAGAGATAGATTTTATTTGTGGCAAATAGAATTGGAGTCTTTGGTTTTTTTATTTTCCAATTTTCCTTCTATATTTTTGTTCTTCACTTGTTTTTCCTTCTTGTAATTTCGGTTCCCTCTCATTTTCTTTTGTTGGAGTTGGTAAGAGAGACCAAACTCAAGAGACTTTTCAGTGTAAAAACCTCAAAGTTTTTAAAAACCCCAATACTCAATCTCAAACCCTAAAACTATACTCGATCCCAAACCCTAAAATTGAAACTCTAATTTCTTAAACTCAACGTTGGGTTAATAAATTGCTATTGGGTTCCTCAATGTATTTGTTCACTTGCTGCTTTCTAATTTGTTGATTTAATGTTCTTTGATCTTTGAGTAAGTTTCCAATTTTAAACTATAATTCTCTTGTAGATTTGTTAGATTCTTATGTGATTGAACTATTTTCTTCTTAAAGCATCCAAGCATTACCCATATGTAAAGCAGTCAATCAATAGTAACCCTATATATAATAAATAGGTGATGGAGATGATTCTAAAAATGACCATGGGTTTGAAGGAATTAAAGGAAAAAACTTAGAGTTGAAGTTTAAACTAGGTGGTTTTGGTGAACTGGTTTTTCTTAATAGTTTAGGGATAAAACAACAAAATCCCTCTAAAATCCTTTTAAACAGAGTTGGTTTTGGTGAATCGATTTATTTTTTAATAGTTGATTTGGTGAACTGAGTTGGTTTCTTGTTCTACTTGAGTTTTTTTTATTTTTTAGTTTTTGTGACGAGTTTTGTATTCGTGTCCAAACTTCTGTTTAAGAAGGAAGGAGATCTTTTGCTAATAAATAGAGTTCCCATATTTGGTATGATATGCACTTGTAATACAAAAAATGAACAATCCTTTGGAGTTCACTGCTATTAAATTATTGTTGTTCATCATGGCTAATTAACTTGATCTTCAGATTCATACTTGTTGTTTGTTTCTTTTTCTCCATCACTATTAAGCATACTACTTATGAAAACCTTTTATTTTCCTATTATCTTTGAAAAAGTCAAAATTAGGGCCTTTTTAAAATAAATGGCAAAATGAAAGTCGTCGCATTAGTTTTTGAGGCTATATCTTTGTTTGTTTTTGTAGGTGACTACGTGTAAGTTGTGACGTCAAGTTGAAGAATCTTTAAAGCCTCCAAAGTAAGCAACAAAATTGAATCATTATTTTTTCGATTATCTCTGTTTTTACATTTTTTATGGTGTGTGTATGATTATTGTTGATATTTACTTTTTTTCATTAACGTACATAACATTTAATCTTGTTGTTAGCTAGCCCTCAAAGTAGTGTTAATGATCATTTGTTAAGTTGTACCATCTTTGCCACTAGTTTATCCTTTCTCTTAAATATCATTGTCTAGGGCCGCATCTTGTAGGGGTTTCGTGGTTGGTAGTTTAGTGTGATGGTCTGGCAGTATACTTAGGTGCCACCCACCCTTGTCGTTGCTTGGATTTGTAGTGATGGATCAAAGAGAAAGTTTCCATCTCTTTCATATGATTATGAATGTCGACTCTTATTAGATAAACAGATTTCCAAGGAGATTTGCACTTCTTTGTATATCTGAATAACATAAAGGGAGTCACCCCAAATCTCAATATCAAGATAATTGAGTTGGGTTGTAGTTTTCAACCCATGATAGATCGCTTCAAGTTTGATAAGTTCAGTGGAGTCTAAGGGGCTGTTTGGGTACTCTTAATTTTGGGTCAGCTAGGTTTAAACCTAGCCAGTATGCTCTAAATATTGTTGAACCTGAACTAGTTTTAATACATTGTGCATTTGGCATATAAAAATTTCTTAATCCAAATTAAACTTGTTCAATTAACTTGAGTGTTTGGTAGACACAATTGTTCTAGAAAGATGACATTATGTAAGCCTTGAAATTCAAAATTGGAAGATAAGAACACTAACTACATATCAATTAAATTAGGTAATTTCATATAACCTACTCCCAATTGTTTATTGGATAAATTTAAGATTGTTCAGAGTGCTAAAGGGTAAAACATAATAGTAGAGAATATGGAAGAAAATAAAAAGATGAAATTCCAAACAAAGTGAAGAGTTTACAAAGTAAGAATATAGATCGATAGAAGTACAAGGTAGGTGAAAGGAAGATGATTTAGACTCAAGGAGAGAGGCATAGAGAAAAAATGGAGTAGACTAGGCACACGCAGATTGTGAGGGAGAGGGAGAGGGAGAGAGAGAGGAGTCCATACTCTAGAGAGAGAATGTGAGAGTACTTGCTTTGCTTTTGCAAGTTGAAGTGTTAAACTTTGAAGAAGAGACGACTCTTTGTAATTTGAAGTTCGGGATTTTTCCTCGTATCTAATCTCGCGTTTTTGCCCAACTGGGTACTCATTCTATCTAGAAGCGTATATTTTCTATTTCAAACTAAAACTAGTTTTTAGGCAAAAAGCATAGCAACTTCGGTTAGTAAAAAACCTAAAAGATAAATCCATAACTTGCTAAACACATATTTTACATTCTAGCTTAGTTCAGAACTAGCCTAGTCGGGTTTTGGGTGTTGCCAAACACCTCCTAAGGGTAAATATTCGAAGTATAATCCATGAACTTGTTTCTGGTAGCATTCTCATTAATTCGGCGTGGAGCTAGGCTACGATAGAACTAGTCAAGTCATCGAATGAACTTGACCACTTGAATCATGAACTTCATGCTAAGCTGGAATAACCGAATAAAGACCTCTTCAGCATTTGAATTGATGAATGAAACTAATCCATTGTTGGGCCTCCAGACCATAATACCCTTGCCTTTGGTTGTATAAAAAGAACATTGGATACAATAAATAACATCCAGTAATCGCCTGTCTCTATCTTGATTCAGTTTTTGGTTTGGTTTGCTTGTATATTATGTTTAATTTGAGTAACTACCTTTCATGTAGGTATCTTAATATTAGTCTTCAAATTCTTATTGTAACATAAAGTGATATATTGATTAATCATTGTGATGTGATGTTGCAGTTGAAGCTCAATTGGTTGTTCTTGTAATACAAAACATTTTTAAGAGGAAACAAAGCACATAAGAGGAAGAAGAACTGCCCAAAAAATACTTTGGAAAAAGTACGATGAGTGCGATACAGATGATGAAAAGAAGAACTGCCCAAAAATACTAAACCTGAAGATTGGGTTCGATTTGTCGACCTTACTTCTACAAAAAAAGTTAAAGCTAGTCGGGAAAGGAACAAGATAAATAGGTCAAAGATGCCCAATAATAATTTGGGTTTACATACGTTTGTAGGAAAAGTACAAAATCCCATATTCGTGATGATCACGACGACAACGACGATGATGAGGAGGAACGCTAAAAAAATAGGGATTTTCTAGTTTCGATTTCAGGCTTTAAATCAACTTCAATAGGAAGTTTGTTGTAGGTGTCACAACACTATGGGAAACGGCCATTGTCGATCATACAACCAGTTATTTCAACCCTCATCAAAGCTGGCTTTTGTTAGGAACATATTCCTGTTGGGACCCGGACTAGGATTGGGGTGTCCCCACCGACTCCTAACCTAGGCCCAAAAGCCAAATGCCTAAGACCTTTTGAGTAGAGTTTTAGAGAGATTTAGCGACCATATATATAAACTTAAAGGGTTAAAATCTATAACCTAACTTTAAAATCAATAAAGGCTTCTCTCTTTTCAATCTATATTGTGTGTGTGTTCATAGTGAATGTTATAGAATAATTTTTGTTCCTTACACATTATCAACGCGTCTCTGAAGCTTTTGGTGCTATCTGATTTATGCAGTTTACTCTCTTTTGAATTATTTAGCTTAACAGAGAAGGTAAAATCGACAAAACTCACTATTTTTGTTGCTATATTCATCTATTACATCAAATTTAAATCAATGTAATTTGTATGAATGTTTGATTATTATGTTTGCTTGTTTTTTTATATATTCATCAACAGTTGTGGACTATCACCAACAACTTTCTATAAAGACAGCTCAGCGTGCATAACTCAACTTCAAAGCAGTTTCATCAAAGGCAATTGCACAAAACACATTTCACCCAAGTTCTTTCATACCCGCGAATTGCAGAAGAATAAAGATGTCAACATTGAACGTCTCCAATTAAGCGATAACTGGCTGATGCATTCACAAAGGTACTACCTTGAGGACCATTCAGAAAGCTCATATACGACATTAGCATGAGACGACTGAGCAGACTTTAAGATCAAGGCTCATCAACATCAAGGGAAGAACTTCTGTAAGAGGAAATTCCCCCATCAACAAACAAACATAACGGTTATGCTTGTTGTGCTCTTTTTTCTTAGACTCGGGTTTTTAGCCTAATAGAGGTTTTTACTGAGCAATGTTTTAACGAGGCAACTAAGGAAGCATCCCCTACATAGCTTAAAGGTTAGTCACAAAGTTTTCCTTTCCAGGGACTATCTCCCTGAGGCGTGTCCAAGAGACATGCCTCTCTATAGTTAAATAACTACCTATGTGTACGAAGGTCCCATTTTTCAATTTACTATTCTTCTGCATACTCTCACACTCTCTCTCCTCTCTGTGTATGATATTATGCCTCGTACCTTGCGCTAACCTTTGATTCATAACACATACCTCATCACATCACACATTTTATTTATTCGATATGTCTTTACTTTCAAGCGTCTAATGTTTAGGTTTCCTTCTCGTAGCCTCATGATCTCGGAAATAATGTATATTTGTTTCTTCTATGGAGTGCATTATGTAGATGGTATCTCAAACTGTGTGATCTGTAATGGCTAGTTTTTTGTTAGGTAAACTTAGTTAATACTTTAGGTAATGATATGCAATTTAAGTGTACCAAGAATATAACACAACAAACTTTACGTAGAAAACTCAGTAGAAGGCTGAGAAGAACCACAACCTCGATGAAGATTTTGTTGAAAAGATTTAATATATTGCTAATCTTATTACACCGTTAGAGAGAAATAATTAAATAGTATGCATCAGGAACCTCCTCATGTTGTTTGCTTTGCATGTATTTATAGTTGGATACATGCGGTTACAAAGTTAGGTGGCATTTTTTTTTAGGCTGACTCCACTCAGTCGTCTGAGTCTGTGTGGAGTCAGTGATTTGGGTCACTAAGAGGCATTTGTTTTCCTCTCACTCAGACTCATAGTCAATGATTTGGGTAAAACCCTAGACTCAGACTGGGGATCCAGATCCACCCCGCCCCGCCCCGAACGGGGCAAATTTGGTATGAGTTAACCGGGTATGAGGACGGGGATGGTATAAGCTCCCCAAAATCCATCGGGGATCGGGGCGGATTTAGGACTGCTAATATAAAACCTGTTATCCGCCCCATTAAATATCAACTTAATAATTTTACTATTATACCCTTAATGTATTATGAAAAAGGCAAAGCTATGTTAAATTATTAGAAACAGCAAGCAACTCAGCAAACCCTTCGATTTCAAGCAACAAGCATTAGTTAAAGATTCCCAAAATTTCATCCACATTTTGTCGTTTAATCCTCCTGCGTGGGAACAACGAATTCATACGCGTTCGACTTCAACCAATCCCCCAAACTCGACGACCTGTAAGAGAAACCCCCAAATTTTGCCCTAAGATCTAATTTCTAGTATGATGAATATAATTGGGACACTTTGTGTTTACGCTGCGATTTGTAAGCATGAGGGGAAACCTTTGAGGTTTTCGGGGACAATGATTGCTTGGGAGGGGTACTCGGATGCATCTGATGCTGATTTGATTGCGGAACATCAGATATGGTCATCTGTGGATCCCTACGCCAAGAACGAAGCTTTTAATTGCAGTAACGGAGACGTGTTTAAGTGGAAGCATCTGTGGAAGGTTTTGGGAGAGCAGTTTCAGGTAGAATGTGCCAATTTTGAACAAGGGCTGAGCTTAGAGGAGATGATGAAGGATAAAGGGAAGGTGTGGGATGAGATTGTGAAGGAGGAAGAGGAATTTGACTTCTGCGTTTGTCTTGTAGATTGATAAGATGCCGGTGATCTTTGTTTCCTTAATATTTAGAGCGCTTCTAAGATTGTTCAATGTTAAAATGCATGTCCTCTCCGACCCCTCTTCAAAGCTCTTATAGAAGTCTGTGAATCAAAAGGAATGTAGGATAAGTTTGTTCTTGTTATTGTTGCTATCGGGTTTCTTGTGCTTTTACTGTGTATGAGACTAGTTTGAGTGGTCTATTTACATGTTTTTGTAATGAGTGTGTAAAGTTATATTGGATAAAACATTTTTCTGTATTTGTTTATCAACAATGGTGGTTCATAAGTTACAATTTTTTTATTTTTTATTTTTTTATAAGTTAAATGGGGCGGGGATGGTATTAAACCTATTTATGTGGGGCGGATTCGGGGATCCCCGCTTAATTTAAATGGGGATCGGGGCGGGGATGGGAGGTGGGAATCTAAGCGGGGATGGGGATGGTATTGGCTCCCTCACTCCAAATTTGCCCCATTGCCATCCCTACTCAGACTCTGCCCTAATAAGCCAGCTTAGTGCTGAGTCTGAATGCATATTTTTGCCCTAAACTGCCCTCACAAAACATCAAAATTACCAAAACCAAAAAAAATTCAGCTCCTCCCCGAACGAAAGTGAAACCCAAATCACCTCCAAGCACAGCTCTCCTCGATCACCTCCAAACGCAGCTCCTCCTCAATCGGGTTCAGCTTTTACCTCCACCTTCTCTCTTTCTTTCTGCAAGTCCCGGAAGCTTGTTGATCAGATCACGATCACCTACTTCATACATTGAGAAATCTTTGTTTTCATACATCAAAAGGTCAGTTATTCTCAATTACACAATACCCATCTCTTTGATTTTGCCCTAGTAGCTTATTTTGTTTTAAATTGTAATATTTAGCTTTAATACCCAATTTTCTAATTTTGATTTGGTGTTGTGTTTTTGGGTGTAATTTGAAATGGGTATTTTGATTTCAAAACTGTGTTCATGTTGCAGTAGTATAAGTTGTTGAGCAATTTTCTGATTTAGATTTTGCCCACTCAGACCAAAATTATGTTCATGTTGCAGTAGTATAAGTTGATGAGCAATTTGTATTTTGCTTGCTTTCCCTGTAGTTGTGGTGTAAGTTGAACTTTTCAAAACTGTGTGATCAGATGGTGTGATGTGATAACAATCCCATGAAGGTTGAACTTTGTTTTTGATGATGTTGATTGCATAAGTTGACTCCAAAATTAGCCCTCTCTCAATGGCCTGTAACTCATGGCAAACAGCAGAAACTGTTATCCTTCCCTGCATAGCATGGCTTCATCACTCCGGGTTTTTCTATTTAAGTTGTACTTTAATTCTTCCTAAAAGTACTAAACTTTAATCTTGCCAAACTTCAAAGGAGATTAGGAATAATGATCAACTAGCTCTCTATTGTCTAAATAAGGATTTTCGCATTGTTGAGGTATTTAGAATTCAGACTCTATTCAAACCAAACTTGTTTGTGCCAAACTTGTTTGATGTATTTGCATTCTTCTCCATTCTTGCTTTTTGTTCTTGATTTGCATTCTCTTGATTTGCATTCTTGTATTTACATTCTTGTTTTTGTGTATGTCCAGCTGTTTTGTGTATGTCCAGCTGTTTTGAGTAGAGTCCTAGAATGTAACAAAACTGTAATGCATCTGTTTGTGTATGTCCATCTGTGGTGTGGGTTTTTGTTTGTGTATGTCCATTTGTGGTGTGGATTTTTGATTCTTTACGTTTGTTGTTGTTGTTCAGTGACTCTTTGGATTTGATGTGAGTGTTGTTGTTTGTTGTTATTGATGTATCATTGTTTTGATTGCAGGGTTGTTTGTTTGAAGGCCTTTAGATAAATTGCTGGGGTGATCTGTATTGGCTCACTAATCAATTTCTCTCATACCCCAAGGTATTCTATGATTCTATCCTCCTTGAACTGCTTGTTATTGTTGTTGTTATTGATAGATATTGTTGTTGATAGATAGAGGAATACTGTTGTTGATAGATAACTAGTGATAATTTTTGTTGTTGTTGAAACTGATTCTATCATCATCTATGATAGAAGAATGTGATTGATAACCTTTATTAGTAAACTGTCACTATCATCTATGATAAAAGAAATAGTATTTGTGTATTTTCTCTCTTTAATGCAATTATGAAATTAGTGGGTATTTAAGTCTCCCAAATCAGTATTACCAATATTATGAAGCATGCTCATACAAGGCTTTTAGACCCTCACAATCACAATTCCCATGTTTAACTGTTATTGCATCCAACTTATGCTATTGCATCCATAGGTTCATAGGTTCAACTAGAACAACTCTTAGTGTACCATCCAGACTTTGAAGCCATAGCCTAGGCCTCTTGTCTTATGGTAATCTAAAATAAACAATTCCACTTGCATTACCTGGTTTAGTTTTTTTTGCATCCATATTAGCTTGTGTATCACATTTTTGAAAGTGTAGAAATAACCTTCTCTTCAGAAATGAGGCCCGACCTAGGGATGTGGTGTACAATTTAATCTGCTTTGATGTTACTTAGAAGTTAAGGAGCTCTCACTAAAGTGGTAGAAACTGCAACTACAAGGGATTTATGTTATGACTCGAACCTTGCTCCTTGCTCCTTGCTCCTTTCTTTACACTACCTGTTATTTATTCTGCAACTGGACCCCATCAGGTAACAAACTCTATTTTGCTTAGCACTAATGGATCTAAGAGTAGTCCTGGAGGGTTATGGGGGTCTTTTAGAGACAATCAAGGTGATTGTCTATTTGCTTTTACTGGTGTTGTGACTGCTAAGAGTGTTGTTCTCCATGAGATACACCATACTTTATGGGCCCCAGTAAGCAGAGAAGAAAGAATTGAACAGAATTTCTGGTGCCACAGACTCCAAGCTCATGGTGTCATACTTTAGAGATAATATGCTTACTCCCTGGAACTGCCATCATACAGCCTCAGCTATTAGAAGTGTCATCTCCAGGCTTGAGTGTTTTTTTTTGTTTCATGTTTATAGAGAGCAAACAGATGTGCTAATTTTTTTTGCTTCCTTTTCAAGTGTAATCTCCCCTAGCTCCTTCCCAACCCAGCTTGATACTCATACAAGGCTTTTAGACCCTCACAATCACAATTCCCAGGTTTACTGTTATTGCATCCAATTTATGTTATTGCATCCATAGGTTCATCTGAGCCACCTAGAACCACTCTTAGTATATCATCCCGACTTTGAAGCCATAGCCTAGGCCTCTTGCCTTATGGTAATCTAAAATAAACAATTCCACTTGCATTAACTGGTTTAGTTTTTTTTTTTTGCATCCATATTAGCTTGTGTTGGTTCCATATTGAGCTATAGCATTAAGGGCAAGCTTCCTTACAAAATCTGCATCCCTTAAGATCTTACATTACCTGGGATTACTGAAGCTGCTATGGATAGATGCTTATTGAAGTTGTTACCTGTTAATGCTTATTACCTGTTAATGGATAGTTGTTAATGGATAGATGCCTAACTGTTATTATTGTTGTTAATGGAGAGATGCCTAACTGTACTGCTATTAATGGATAGATGCTATTTGGATAACTATTATTATTGCTGTTAATGGATAGATAAAATTGTTAATGCCTAACTGTTAATACCTCTACCTGTTATGGATAGAAGCTTATTGAATGTTAATAGATAGATGCTTATTACCTATACATGTCATGGATAACTGTGTTCATTCAGGAATATGAAGGAGAAAGGAATTCATAAATTTGAACGGAATGTCTCCCTTAAATGTTTAAGAAATAGAAGGTTGTATCTGAAGGAAAAAGTATAAGAATTGGGTGACCCTAAAACAATTGGCCGGGGAGTGTTATAATGAAGTAACTAGTACATTCAACCTTACTAAACTGGAGTGGGTTGAAATCTTAGAAGTTTTACTATAAGCAATGATTTTAAGTATGATGTATTGCGACATAGGGAGAAGATGACGTTGTTGTTTTCTAGTTTGATATAATAAATTTCATGTTTTCTAGTTTGATATAATAAATTTCATGTTTTTTAGTTTTTCAGTTTGAACTCTCTCTATTACTAGTTTGATGTAATAAATTAGGCGTGTAAGACAATTTTATTTATGAAATGGTGTTTGATCAAATTAATGGTTGTTTGATTCTGTTTGTTTGTTTACCTGTCTATTAACCTAGCCAGCTAATGTCTTTTCTATCCATTTTCTATCAATTCTGATATTTGCCTTATTTCTTATATATACAGGTTCAATCATATGTATGTGTGTTTGTTATGTATATGTGGTGTTGACGTTACTGACGAATGGGTGGTAGTGGAGGTGGTGGTATTGGTGATGAATAGGTGAGGGTGGTTCCAAATAAATTGATAGAGGTATTTTGGTCTTTTGTATATTTTAATAAACACTCAGACTCCTACCAAAAAATAAATACTCCAAGGCATCCATTCAGCTAGTGAACGCTTCTAAGTGGACTCAGACATTCACTCAGACTCAAGACTCAGACTCACTCAGACTCAAAAGAAAAAAAATGAACGACCCCTTAGAGTGTTTATCCTATTATCCAGGAAGGTGGGCAAACTTTGCGAAGCATGTGCAATGACTATATTTGACCAAATGTAATAGCTGTTGTAGATGGTCGAGCTCTGTAGCTGCACTTTAATTTGTTCTCGACTTATAAATGTGTACACGATCATATGCTTTCGACATGCCTTTAATAGTTTATTTTTACCGAGTTTGAGGAATGTACTACTACAATCGCCCCATTCTCAATGTAAGTTCTTGTGGTTAGGTCGAGAAGAATACTTTGGAACTTGTGATGCTGACTTCTGTCTTGGAAAAGATTTGTTGAGAAAAGAAAATCTTGTAATTGGTGGTACAAATTTATGATAAGTATCTGTAATTTTTTACTGTAGATTCTCACGTATATTTTTGTTTATCTTATAAATAGCCAGCAATTTTTTTGGAAATTATGCAAATAGTTCTACAATGGTGAGAACTAGGTTTTGTCGCCAACATGATGGAGAGGAAGGTCGCATTACTATCAAAGTTACAGAGTTGGAGGAACGGTATTTCGATTATTTTATTGCTTCAGATGTTCTTCCTCTACGGGGGCCTTTGGACGTCGTACGTAGGGATGTCGACGAGGTTGATGGAGGTAGAAGCTGACCGTTGGTTCTGGTATGACATATTTACAGAAGAAGTGTTGGAAACTGCTCATTATTATGCGGTGTTGAGGTACATTGCAGAAGATGAAATAAGGCAAGAAGACATCCTTGCTGCTGGGAGGTGTTCTGATTCCATGTGGTCAACCTAACCATGTTCTTTTCTTTAAGTGTAATTATATCTGATGGTTTGGATCATGTAATGGTACTGATCTCAAATAAATAAAATGTTGCTTCTTGATTATTAACTGCTTGTCGATGTTTAGAGTTATGAGATTGTGCAAATATTATTATCAGGCATTTATAATTCAATATTTGAATATTTTTTGTAATTGCCATAAGATTATAGGAGGTGAATAAAAGGAAAATATGGTGGGTTTTTTTAATGAACTGTAACTAGGTGTTTAGCCATAGGCAATATATTGAGTTATAAGGAGTGTGATATTCAATTTCTCTTTGCAAGTTTAAGATCTGGATATTGGGATGTATTTGGATGGTCTTGAACAACATTGTGGTAGTTTGTTGGTTTAAAGACGGAAGAAGGTTAAGGAGTGAGAAAAGGCGTGAAAAATGGCTACAAAAGAAAACTGCCAAATGGTTAGGCAAATGTCCACGAAAGGGTGCATCCGACAGTCACCTGAAAGCTATAAATATCCCTCTATTCTTCGAGTTTGCTCATTTGTTGTCTGCCGAGGAGAGTAAAACTGAAACTTTCAATTATTCTTTCCCTTCTGTTTGTAACTCATCAGTCATTGGTAATGAGGAGATCTTTGTGCTAGTAGAGAGAGCTAAAGTTGCAAAGGAGAGAAATTCTGAAGCTGTTCGTCATCAAGGCCGGCACCCCTTTTTTGAGATCTTTCATTTTTCTTATTTTTTCTTTAATTGGTTCAAACCCAATCTAGATTATGTCCTTATGAATGTTTCTTGTGATTGGATGAGAAGAATATGTAGTAACTTGTGAGAAATTGAAGTTAAGGTTTTTATGGTTTCGGTGGGTTTGGGTTTTGTTGGATTCAAAGTATTCTGAGTGAGGGTGGTGCTTCAAAGTGGTGGTTTGAGCAAGGGCATTCCTGTTGTGATGGATTATTGATGGAGAATGAAATAGGATTTGAATTGCTG
The DNA here is from genome assembly GCA_014058105.1 of Kingdonia uniflora. Lineage (NCBI taxonomy): Eukaryota > Viridiplantae > Streptophyta > Magnoliopsida > Ranunculales > Circaeasteraceae > Kingdonia > Kingdonia uniflora. Next base: position 7,045,052 of record JACGCM010001281.1, read on the forward strand.
AGTTTAAGGGTTACGGAGAAATATTTGGAGGGGTTAAGGTGATTTGGTAAAGGAATATATCTTGGTCAGACACAGATTTGTATTTACCATAATGTATGTCGTAAAATACCATAATCTTTGTCAGTAAGTTCGAAACATTTTTGGCAGGAAAAATGGGCAGCTGGTTCCCTGTATAAACTTCGAGAAGAATTAGTTACGAAAATATAGATCTCGAACTTAGTAGTGTATATAATATAATACTTAAATTTATTTGATGATAGTGCTTAATAAATTTACATTGAAATCGTCGAGAATGAGATTAAATGTCCTGCATATTTGAGTATAAGCTTGGAAAAGCTTTATACTACCAAAAAAAGATTTTGGGGACAACATAGGTAGACAATTGGTGACTAGCATTGTCCATCAGTACTTGGCAATGGTTTTTCCCGTCAACAAAACTAAAACTACTATCGTTAATTCCATTATTTATTTATTTATTTTTAATTATAATTTTGTAACAAATTAGCGGCAGTCAGTTACTGTCGTGAATGTTCTTTAGTTTCAACACAGTAGAAAGAAACTCCGTCGGATTTGGTAGGAGTGGAATTAACGTTGCCTTTTAATTAGATGAAATCACGATTTACTTTTTCTCCTCCAAAAAAGCTTTCCCCTCTTTATCACCCACGTCTCCTTCAAGCAGTCCTTCTCGTCCCCGAATATGAGGTGATTGTGATGAATTTATTCCATCTCAATTTTGCGCCAAATCTGTGTCACGATCCCAATCTCTCACGGTTATCCCTTTTTTTTATTTATTTATGTTTTTGGTAAAATTCTTTTCTCACGATCTCTGTAACCTCTCTTTCTACTTATGCTTTTTGGATGGTTTTTAAACTCCCTATTCTTCAAATAGATTTTGTTTTGGTGTTCGAAGAGGCGTAGACATGTGGAGGAAGAGGAAGAAATGGGTTTTCCTTAAGTGAGAAGAACACAAGTAAGTGAACTCTTTGATTTTCTTATAATTAGTTTTCTTGGTTTCTTTGAATTGTTGATTGGGGATGTTATGTTATTTTTGGCTGTTGCTCATGCCCAATTTCTCTTTTAGATTTTTAGCAATGGTGCGTAGCTTTTCAGGTTGTTTTTTAACTAGAAAAAATAGGTTGCTAAAGCTAGGATCCTCAAAAGAAGAAGGTTGCTAAAGCTATGAAAAGCCTAGTTTGAAATGCCATTGTAGTTATGCTTACTTTTTAAGGTGTTTTGAGAGAGAATCCCAATTTGTTTGAGTTAAGGCGATTCTTGTAAATGTCCTATTAGTTTTCATTATTTTTTATTAGATATAATCCCAATTCAGTTTAAATATAACGATTCTAGTAGATGTCCCATAAATTTGTAAGATATAATCCAAGTCTTATTTTTTCCTGTCGAAAAGCGTACTTAGACTTAAAGAGCATTGTGATACTAGAAATTTGTCGAAAAGCGTACTTAGACTTAAAGAGCATTGTGATACTAGAAATTTGTAATTGACATTCAAATAAAAAACTGCAAAGCGAAGATGAGCTTCTTTTTAAGGCCATATCTCATTTCCCTTTGAATGGATGCGATGTTCAACTTGAAATACTCTAGATTGAAGTCGAAATTACAATTTATTTATTCATAAATGATAATAAGAAAACAAAGTTTAATGTGGAGTATAGTGGGAATTCTATCTTGTTCATATTGTTTGTCATAACTATGTGCATCAAAGTGTCTTAGGACTTTCAAAATGAAAAATAAGTTAGATTATGCAATACCGACTAAGGACTCTAAGAAACAAAGCACAACGTACCTGTTGTTTTAGGAGCTTCTCTTGAGGCTCACCCTTAATTATTTGGAGTAGTGAAGCAAAGAGATCTATATGGTCTAGAGCATTCTCTTCCTCATTTACAGGTTTCAACATGCATATAGAGCTATAATGATTCGATTGCCCCTATTATTTTGGGGCATTGGTTGCCAAGGGAATAAAAACTGACTAGGTATACATATGAATATGAAAAAGACGTCGAAGCTTAGATTCTATAAGTTAATGTTGTTTTAGAGCATTTTTGGAATAGCAAACATAGTTAGCAGTACATAGCATGCAAGACTTGACCATAAGTGTGCATAATTGTTTTTTAAGTTTCCATGTATACATTTGGATTCTAATGAGATCATTTGCTAAAAAGTTAAGCTACTTGGACTCTACATTGTAATTAACCTAATCACCTGGAAAGTGGTGTACTGGTTCTAAAGGTTGAAAAATGTTAGCTCTTTTCAATAACATTTAGTTTTTTTTTATTACCATTGGTGATCTACGTACATTTTCTCAAAAAGAATAAACTGTAGCATACAGGGAAGATATCCAAAGATGGTGTAACATATTTTGTTGTTAGCTAATCTTCTCATTGGTATTTGGAACCATTAAGAAGAAAATTAAAATTAACATTAGAGCTCTATGTACATTCTCTCAACAAGAAGAAACTGAGTACATAAACTTTTTTCTTGTTATGATATATGATTACAGATTCTTCATAACTAGATGGACGTCCAAAGCACATACGTGAATGATACAATGCTCATTGGGGGTCAAGGTGATAAAAAAAATTATTTGCTAGTACAATTAATGTTTATTGCATGTAATGAACTTAGTTTACTAGTTTGCAATTCTTTCTTTCGCTATTAATTCAGAAGCTTTATCTTTCACTACATCAGTCGTGGGAGGGAAAATGAGTCCTTCGTGCGGGGAAACTATGTTACCTAATGGCGAAAAAAAATATGAGTGCAAATGACTTGAGGCTGCCAAACAGAGGTGATAAAAATCATCATAAGTTTATCCCTATCATCTATTCAAAGATTACCGGCGTTCCCGATGAAGACATAAAAAATGTAATGAAAGGTTTAGAGGTAATATCAACTATGTTTAAATAAACTTAGTATTTGATTGAAGTTTGTGTTGTTGTTCAAGTCTTCAAAAGTTATTTGTTAATGTCATTATGATTCAAACAATGTGCAGAAGGGGTTTTATTTTCCACATGATTCTGAGATGTATTTGAGGGATAAATTGGCGACATTTTGGAGGAATTTCAAGAGCGAGAAGTATACCAAAAATGTGAAGGGGAAAATCCCTCACTCGCGAAAGAAAATAAGCTTGAATTTGTCCCTATTGACGATTGGCATCACTTTGTCGATAATTTTAATTGCGCCGCCTTCCAGGTTTGTCAATTATATATATAAGCATTTAAAAGTGCGTGTAACAGTAAAAATCGAAAAGATCTTACGACACCTGTGCGTATAGGCAGAAACAACATGGTTGTGGTTCGTCATAGACTGGTACGCTTTTTCTTTATTTTTTGGAATAATGTGTTATAATTAAACATGTTCATCTACTTCATAGATTATTTTAACTAATACTAAGTAGGTTCAACTCTTTGAAACCAATTCTTCAAACCAATTTTTTTTTCAATTGCATATGCACGATTGATTCATCAACGTGCCTTCACCACAATAGATGAGGAGTCCACAATTAGTGAGACTTCCTTCTCCATTCTGCTCTTCTTTCCAAAAATATAGATCTCCTTCACCTAAACTCCAAGATGTTACAGCTTTCACGGCCCAAAACAACCTAACCATGTGCTACTTTTTATTTCCTAATTTATTTCTTACTGATTCAACTTATAAATTTTTACATGTTAAGGCGGTGAAAATGAATTTGAAGTATGATGCTCAAGTGCCAAGGTCTGATGGCTTCATCAAAGCACACACAAAGAGTGACAAAACTGTCCAATGCCCGACATTAGTTGTCATTGAGCTCCTTATAATCGTACCCTTTTCCATTATTATACTGGTGAAATTAATTGCTAACATGTTAAGTTAGTTAATTAATTATTATCTTCGAATATCCAAGAAAAAAATAAGGAAATGTGAGCACGCTTAAACCCAGAATCTAAAACAACAAGTGTGACAAATTCTTATTGCTAAGGTGAAACCTTAAATTTATTTTCTTCTTTAGTTTATTAAATAATTGACTATATGCTAGCTCTTATACCTTAAATATAATTTGCTTTCAGTCAGTTGGTAAAGACTGCAAAGGACGTTTGATAGGCCTCGGTGTAGGTGTTTGCTCTACATTGCTGAAAAAGGCTAAGCATTTGCTGATACAAAATGAAGATTTGTGTCATACAAATCTTGAGTTAGCCGGTAAAGTGGATGCACTCGAGAAAGATCTACAAAAAGTCAAGGATACCATGATTGTGTTGGTGGTAACTTTTAAATCTTACATATTATGCATGCTTTATTTATACAAAAGTATGTCATACAATCGGTCAACATTAACTCCAGAATGACTTCGACCATAGTAATGTATGGTTGAAGGCAGACACACCTGACATCCAGCTCACCAGACAGAATAGTAGAAACAAGCCGCCAGGCAGCTACTGTGTCAGAACTAACTTCTCGTACAGGACAGCTGCCCCAAGAGGTATATATGTAATATGACCACACATGGCGACTCACCCCATTTGTATCTCCTTTAAATAGAAAAGAGGAAACACTATGAAGGGGTTAGAAAATCTCTGCCCAAAACCCTCCCAATATTATATTCAAAAACCTTTTCTCAACTCGAACAATCGTCTCAGTCAATATTTATATAACCTTCTATTCAAATCCTCACTAGAGGTTGTGGACATTCCCAATTTATGAACTCCACACAAGTATGTTTATGCGGTAATCTAGTTTATTATTATCTTATATATTTGCCATAGCCTCTAGTTGATGGCTTTATTGAGGAAATGCACAAAAATTGTACGGGTTATTCGTTCGAGAGGAGGGAGGCAGCAATGTCTGAAGCTCGTTCTACTATATGGGTAGAATAAAATTTATTGGACAGATGAGTGGCAACAAATAAATCAGATGTTAGAGTACGTTTGAGCCAAGCCATTTTCCAGATTATTAGTAGCAGCAGAACTGATGTTGTCAATCTCGATGAACATACTTGTACCTGCCGTTGGTGGCAAATGATGTAAAGACTTTGTGAGCACGCATTACATGCAATGGATAGGGCTGGAGTTGATCCGACAATACACTACAAGAAAAATGGGCAGTTGCCACGGATGGTTTAAAGTTTTTGCCACTGTTTTATTATTGACAGATAAACCACAACTTTTGTGGTGGCTAATAATCCTTAGTAATGGCCAAAAATGTAGAGAAAAACTAAAATCTCGAATGTTTTTGATCCCGCCTCAGTTTCCCGCTAATCAAATTCATTTTTTCTCTCCTCTCTCTACTCGATCCTTCTCTCCTTCACCGGACAAAAGTTAAACCCCTTCACCTCTTCTCTCCTTCACCCATTTTCTTCATTAAATCCAGGTATCTTATAGCTCTGAGTTTACTTTATCAATTCTGAGTTCTCCTTCACTAAAATTGATTTTATTATGTCATTGAAGAACCACGAACTCCATTGACGCCAGGACATGCTTATCGGAATTGAAACTTCAAAATTGAGGTATTTATGTTTTGGTTATTATTTGTTTCTAGTTAATTTGGGATTATATTCATTTTGTAGGATCGAGGGTTATCCATTGATTACATTATTTATAGTTGCTCCTTGTTCAGAATGTCAAATTCACCACTTAAAGCTTAGTTTTTTTGTGTTTGGTAATGGTTTCATGATTCTGGCAGGTTGGAGAAGCGAGGCTTTTCAGAGGAACATGGCAAGACGCTATGGCACCTTCTCCACATGATTAAATGATTGAAATCTGTGTGCTCGGATAGTGAAAATTGCACGATTTTCTTATGGAGAGTCTTCTTTTGACAGACTTTGACTAATATGTCACCAGGTGGAAGGGTATGGATTTATGTATTTTTTGTGTGTTGTATTTATCCTAATTCCTTTTCTCCAAAAAGTTTGACTTCACCTTTTGAAGCTTTTTGGTGCTGGCTTAAGTGGTTGCAGTGGCTTTGTCTATTCCGTGAAAGGTAGAAAATACAAGGGTTATCAATATCATGGCAACATGGAGAAATCCTATGAGACTTCCCATCATGTGCACTGGATAATCCATTTGGGAAGTAACAAAGTATTATTTGAGCAGTGAATATCTTCGATTTGCGGAATCTCAGTTGAAATAATTTGAGGGGAAGGGTATGTTTTTTTGGGACTTGTGTATAAATTTATGGGTGATGGAGTCCATTGATATATTTTTTAATTGCACCTTTAGTAAAAATATACGATTAAGTTTTTAAAGTGTTTTGATGTCATTTGGGTGTTGAATATGGTTTGTAGATTGCATCAGAGGTTGGAGATATGGAGTTTTTCATGTCGACATGGACAAGATGCTATAGAGCCTCCTCAAAGAGTGCGATTGGATGGTCGGCTAAGAAAGAGAAATATAATGCTTTTATAGAGAGAATAGTATTGGGTTTTATTGGCTTAATCTAGTATTGTGTCTTCCATAACTCTTCTTTTTGGGTATGTGGTTAGACAATCTTGGTGCAGACCGGGAAACTGCTGTGTAGATGTAGTTTTCTTCTATTTCTCTTCCTTGTTCTTTTGGGTTGTCTACATGTACATTCCCTACATTGCACGTTGGTCATTTCCTATAACGGATGTTTTATTTTTGAAAGATAGTATAAATATACAATCTGGTTTCTGGTTTACTCGGCCATATCATGGTATCCTGTAAAATATATGTTAACTGGAATCCCTCTTTGGTATAGCTATGGTCAGAGGTGTTTTTTCTGGAATCGTGTTTACATTAGTTAAATTTTCTGATAATACTTCCATAATGAGATAACCTGGTTCTATTAATTTTTTGGATAATGGAGAGTTCACCACATTTTGAAATTCTATATATTTGGATTTCCCTTCATTGGCATACATTTTCAAGATAATGATATAGCTAAAACTCAAGGTGGTCTAAAAACCCAAATGAAACTAAACCAAAGATAAAATACCAAAAGCCCCGTGGTTACATTTGGATGCTAACAAATGATTGGACGGAATTCCCATGAATGGGGAAACTTTTTTCTTTAATACGCTGTTCATGAAGAATTTTAACATATCATATGTACATTTCTAACTGACAGATTCCTACTGAAACAATGATCTGATCCTCACTCACACACTTATGATATGAATAATACGTCCTGCGAAGATGAAGAATGTATATATCAGACGGCTGTAAGTTTTCCATTTTTCCTCGGGTCACTCACACCAGTAAGGATACCATCGAAAACTTGACCACCAAGCCACTTCCCGTTTTTCCTTCCCATGTTAGTTAGCGTTTGAGGAGTTTGGACTATAAGTTGGTAGACAACTCCACTTGCCTGACCTTTCAACAGGTGATTCCTATCTGCCAAGAACAACTTTGATTTGTCTGATAGCTCAATGTGATCGCCGTCAACCATCATCCAGTTCTCGTACAATACCACATTTGGTATTAGCCACATTATTCGAGGTAAATATACATGATAAGACATGTTGAAAAAGATAGACTCAAGGACTATTAAATGCAACTATTAAATTATTATAAAATATTAGGCCTTTGCATCCATGAAATTATAAAAATATTCAAGATAAGATTATTATCCAGAAATTCCATGATAAGTTGGTGAATTTTGTGACTTTAACGGTATATTGTGATATTTCATGGACACAAGTTATGTATTTTTTTTTTCAAATTAATTAAAATTAAACCAAGTAAGCGTTATTTGTGACTTTCCGTTGGTATTGGCTCTTATGTTCATGCGCGGAGTTTTCTTGATTGAATACAAAGAGTTACCATTTGGTCTTCTCCACATTTCATAGCCAAAGAATATGGAATGTTATTTTTGTTTTCTGAATGTCAAATACATATGTTTATATGGGTTTTAATGCCCATTGCAACCACATGTTAGATGTAGTCAATGTAGATTGACCTTTCTTTCATTCATGTCATAGTAAATTGGTGTTTTATATGAATCACTGAATTTGCATCAAGTTACTCAAATCTCTAATCTTATATTCTTACTCAAATATTTAATCATATGTTCTAATTAATCATTTTTGAACACATTTTTTGCAAGAGTTCCGAGCTAACAAATAAAGCCGTAGAGTTTTTGAAGTTGACCTTCAGCTTGTTGGACATTGATACGGTATGTACTGTGTTCATGCCTTCAAGTCTATGATATTGACATTTACATTTGGATAAGTTTTTCCCTGTTTTACGCCTTACCATATTTGGATTTTGAAGATAATATCAATCTAAAACCCTTGATTATGTTTGTATTAGTTTGGGGTTTTTCATAATTAATCATTCTTATTGCATTCATTTTTATTGGTTTTTTTTGTTGTTTGATTGGGTTCATTTCAATAGCTAGTTGTCATGCTCCAATATTGTTACGTACAATACTCTTATCGATGGGCATGGGAAATTGGGGCGAGTAGAGGAGGCGGATTCCATTTTTGGTGAAATGAAGAATATGGGTTGTGATCCAGACGTAATAACCTACAATGCGCTTATTAATTGTTTCTGTAAGTATGGACAAATGCCTCGTGCCTTTATTTATTTCCGCAAGATGAAGAGGAACATGTTGAAACCCAATGTTGTAACGTTTAGTACAATTATTGATGCTTTTTGAAAAGAACAGGTGATGCAAGAGGCAATTTAGTTCTTTGTAAACATGCGACTAGTAGGTCTTACTCCCAATGAATTTACATATACTTCGTTGATAGATGGGAGTTGCAAAACGGGTAATCTTAGTGAAGCATTGAAGTTGTTTGATGAGATGTTGTAGGTAGGAGTTAAGGCTAACGTTGTTACCTACACGGCTTTAGTGGATGGGCTCTGTAAAGATGGAAAGGTAGAGGACGGAGAAAAAGTATTTGAGATGTCGAAAGCTGGAGTAGATGCTAACCAGTTGATCTACACTGTCCTTATTAATGGGTGTTTAAAGACTAAAAGAGTTGAAAAGGTCATGCATTTGTTAAAAGAAATGAATGAAAAAGGCATTGAATTCGACTTGCTGCTTTATGAAACTGTTGTTTGGGGTCTTTGTGACCAGGGAAAGCTTGAAGAAGCTAAGGTTGTAATTAGTGAGATGTTGGAATGTGGCGTGAAGGCAAACCATATCATTTTCACCACTCTTGTGGATGCTTATTTCAAAGCAGGGAAAGAGTGATAGAAGAAATGCAAAATTTGGATATAGTCCCAACTGTAGTTACCATTTGTATAATAAATGATGGTTTGTGCAAGGCAGGATTGGTCCGAAAAGCAATGGATCATTTCAGAAGTATGGAAAACATGAGTTTACATTCTAATGTATTGGCTTACATAGCTCTAGTTGACGAGCTTTGTAAAAATAATTTCCTAGAAGAAGCCGAGAAGCTGTTTGATGAAATGCTGGAGAAGGGTATTGTTCCAGATAAAGTTGCTTACATAGTTCTAGTTGACGGGCTTTGAAAAAATAATTGCTTAGATAAAGCCGAGAAGCTGTTTGATAAAATGCTGGAGAAGGGTATTGTTCTAGATAAAGTTGCTTACACGTCACTGATGGATGGGTACGTGAAGCATGGAAGACTTGAAGAAGCTTTCATTTTGAGGAGCATCATGGTTGGAAATAGAATTGATATTGATCTGCATGCATACACAACATTAATATGGGAACTTTGTCAATGCAAGCAAATGCAGCAAGCACGCGATTTGCTGTATGAGATGATTGAAAATGGAGTTCTTCCCGATGAAGTTGTTTATGGTTGTCTATTAAGGAAGTACCATGAGCTGGGAATCATCAATGAAGCCATTGAGTTACAAAACGAGATGGTAATAAGGGTTTTTACTAGTGGCATTAAGGGATAGGCTGAACTGAATTAGCAATATGGGAAGTCTTATAAAATGCTATTTCAGAATATAATTCGAAGGAGCATTTTTTTCAATCCTATATTATTCATATGATTGTGAACCCGTAGTATGTCGGTATTTCTGAATCAGCAAGGATTATTAGTTCAGAAAATATGGATTGTGATTCGCTGCTCCTATTCTGTCGCATCTTATACATATCCATGGGCTCCCTATATGTAAATTTTAACTGAGGAGGAAGACTCTGAATCAATGATGTTAATTATTTTAGAAAAATCTGGATTGTAGTTCACTGCCCCAATTCCGCGTAATCTCTATACATATCGGCGGGGCCCCTGAACGCAATTTGCATATCGGCGGGTCCCTAAACACAATTTGTTACCAACAAGGTGTTTTGGAGTTGATCAAAACCTTCCTTATATTGTGCCTATGAGTAATTTCATCAGATTCATGCCTTCGGCATCTTGTTCGCAGAGGTGGGTGGATCCCAAATCAAAAGAAGATGATAAAGAAATATTTCATTTATATCATGTGAATCAAGCACTAGTTATCAAAGTTTTTGGAAGACCATTCATGGCTTGTGCAAATGCCTATTTACATGTACTGGGGTTAATCCAAGCTTTGTCCACAAAATATGATGCACATATTCAGGAGAAAATTGGTTAACATTGACCTGCTCATGCAGCAAAGTGCACTTCAGATCTGCAGGTTTTCACCTGGTGGAAATGGTCATATGCTTCTTTGATGCCATATGAGGGTTTTTCTTGTTTGTCTTCTGCGTCAGGAACAATCATGCTATGGTTTTCCATGTATCTTGCCACGACTTGATTTGGAGTGATATCCATCTTGCAGAAAACTAGCAGGATGATTGTTGGAGTCCAGTCCAACAAGATGTGTTCCCTCTCCCCTCTATTTACCATTTATGGGAAGATTTGATCTGATTGCTGGATTCAGCTAAATGCTATATGGAGGTCATCTTCAAACCATTTTTGGCACTCTCAAAAATGATTATTCTTTCCTTTGGTTAAGGCCTCAACATATTCATTCATGTCTAAGCTCGGTGTATCAAACTTGTATTCAAAATAAAGTAGAATGAGGATTCTGCCTTCCCATCAGGTTTTCGTGGAGGAACAATATACCGGATTACGAGTGTCTCCGACGAACTCCATAATATTATACGGTTGCTGGTGAGGTGCTATTTAAAATTTGCATCGGCTCCAGCAAGAATGTGATTTATAATGTATTCTGTCTTCCACTGATTAAAACTGTCAGTCTGACATTCCAAATATCAAAATGTATAAGTTGCAATTGTTGGTATATTTGTACTGGTTTTGCACAGTTGCATCAGAAATGAAGAGTTTACATATCAAAAAAAAAAAAGTTGTCATGCTCCAATAAAGTCTTTTAGTATTTATTCTTTTGTAGAAATTGTTATTTCAATATTTTGATTTTTATTATTGTAAGTAGTCGCCAATTGTTATAGTAATGAAACTTTAATCATTATAAAGTGTTTTAATTGTTCATGTTTATTAATTTGTTTAGAATGAAGTAATATGCCATATAATTTTGTCGTATCTATTTTGTAAATGCTTATGATATTTTGTAGTTCTTAATACAATAGTTAGATGCATGGCTCATTACAATCCTTTTCATAACTTGCAATCATCGCTGTAGATACAGGTTAGATTTATTATTTCTTATCATTTTAAAATCAATTTGTATTTTGTTAATAATATTACTCAATGTTGAGATTTATTTTATTTCAGGAAATAATTCTTCATCTAATGCATCTTCCAAAAAGAAAAGAGGATTAGCACGGGTTCGAAACCCCTACCAAATGGAAAGAAGAAAAAGATTGGCGTAAATTCATGGGGTCAACCGAATCGAGCAAATCCGGAAACGAATACCTATTCTTCAGATATAGGATTCCAAGTTTGCATGCACCTCCCTATTATTTATGAAACCTTTAAGTAAGTCCCTAATGATCGTATTGCATTAGTAGTAAAGGGGATAGAGGTAAACTTTTAAAAGTTCACTGTTATAATTTTCGAAATGGTTACCAAGATCTTCACCTTTTAGTTAATTTGATTGTTTATTTTTCTTGTATCTGTAGGAATGTTACGATATCTCTCATGTTGCCTAGTTTGATTTAAAAGAAAAAATTAGAGATGCTTGGAAAAGGTATAAGTGCCATTTAAATACCGCATTGATCGTAGGAAATAATCCAGGAGATGTGAAAGCTTCTTCGGCCCCTGAATTTGTTCTAAGGGAGGATTGGGTTAAGTTTGTTGATTACTGCAATTCGGAGAAGTTTCTGGTATATGTTTATGTTATATGTAGTTATCCTTGCGTAAGAGTTTTTTTTTTTTTCTCATTTGAGCGATTATTGTGATATTTGTACTTCAGTTATATTTAACTAATAGCAAGTTAAAAGTAAAAGGAACAAAGAAAATCGGGCGAAACTAATAGCGCCGTACACTCTTGGTAGAACTAGTATAAATCGGTAAGACACACATATGTTTTTGCATTTACGTTTTCTACTCTTTTTTTAAAGTAATAATTAAATACGCTTTAAATGGATAGGCTGAGGAAAGAGGTATTACAGATGAGGAGATTGGTAGGGTTGAAGTGTAGATACCAGCCCATACCAAAAAAGATAAGACCATTCAATGCCCTGATGTTATTATAAGTATATCTCTTTTTAACTCTTAAAATATAGCTTAATTAAAAATGCATGTATTGTTAACTTTGTTATTATCTAACAAACAAAAATATTTATAGGCAGAACTGCAAAATTCTATGCGAAAAGACCCTAAAAGCATTTGAACGGGACCCAATGATGCCATTGCTCAGGTTTTTAATGGGATTAAATTAATTATAGAAATGTACTACTATTTGTCAATTTATAATTATATTCATATATACGCAAAAATTTGGCAAAGGGAGGAAATGTGGAACTCGAGGAATGGGTGTGGGCATGAGCATATCCTTGGTAGAAAAAGTTGGCTACATTGTCAACGAGAATGAAGAGCTGCGATCTACAAACAACGAATTGAAGTTTGCCACTGAGAAGTGAAGAAAATATTTGGATGCATTGGCCAAATATGTTGGAAACATCCCTGTAAGTTCTGTATTTTTTTGAGCCTTTTTTTTTCTTAAAAGAGGAAGCTAGGGTGGGTTTTAGCAGACCCTCACCAGAATTGTTGAGGCCTCTAACATTCCAAACCATTATTTTAGACATGATGAATGGTTGTTCTACGCTGCCCCTCTCCACCTTTTGACATAGCCTTGTAGTCAACTATTTTATCAATTAGCCTGTTACTTGCTCTTTGTCTTTCCATATGTACCGCTTTCTTTATTTTTTTTTTCACATTCATCCTCTGTGTTTTAGTAAGTGCAGGGTTAGAATACACCAGCCTAAGAGATGCAATACTTCATACAAATCAACGAATAGTGCCACTTAATAGAATGCCACTTTATACTAACTTTCTAATATTTTTGTACTCAGGTTATATCACCGGCGGATAGCTTGCCTTCTCAACAAGCAACTTTATCATCGCAATGTGAACATGTATTAAATTAGTTTTAGCTGATATAGAGTATTAGTAAATTGGGACTTAAAGCTCACTCTATGAAACTTTTAAACGGTAGGAAAAACACCAACATATTGACAAAGAATATAGGTTGGTAGGTTGCCCTTGGAGGATAGTTGCGCATGGTGTCACCGTTGGTGTTGATCCAACTAACATGTGCCATTTAGTGGCCTTGGGTGACAACTTTTTTAAAGTCGCAATCCATGATATTGTTGATGGTAATGCTTTGTTGTTCAGGCCCAACAGTAATAGTAAACGACTCTTAGATGTGGGCATCGAAAGTTTTGTTGCATGGCTACTTTTTAGAATATGAACTTTTTTAGTTAATTAGATCTTGTTAGTTTTCTTTTTTGTAAACATGGGATAGTGTTAGTTACTTTTGTATAGACGTAACTAGATTTTGATGCTTAAAATCATGCTTTTTAGTTTCTTTTTTATTGAAAGATATGAATGTCAAGTATTAACATATATAAAATTACCTATTTTACGCAATTAGGTAAGCCTTTTCTAACTCCGCCTATGCAAAGTTGTTATAGTTTTGCATAGCCGGTTCCAAGCCCGGGTAAAGGAGGAAGGAAAAAGGTGAGATTATATGCTTCAAACATATAAGTGCATGGTTACTTCACATGTAATCTTTGGTAAATTATATGCTTCAAACATGCAGATGCAAGATAATTATTGGGCTTCTGGTTACTTCATGGAGATAGGAGGAACTAACAAGAAAAAACATGTGTAAGCTTCTTTAACCTTTTGGTTTCTCTAGGCTTGATATTTTCCCAAAACTCCCATATTAATGTATTAGACCTGTTACTGAGTGATATTTTATTGGTGTGACATATGGCAGGGAAACCTTGAAGCTAACTGAAGTGTCTGCAAGTAACAAGTTAGAGAGTTTTCGTGCATCACAAGAGGTACTTGATCTATTACTTCTTTTATTGGATTTGCTATATGTTTGTTTCTCTACTATAAAATGCCAAAAACTTTGTCAAGCCAGGAAAGGAGCTGCAAGTATAGGTGTAATTGTTGTCGATATAATCAAGGTAATTGCTTTTTGAATATTCTCTTAGTTATTTGGTGATTTTCCGCTATGTTTTCAGATCTTTTTTCAATCTCCCACCCTGTGCATGTATACAGAGTATCTCACGACAATTACTCAAAATGTAGGGATGTATCTCAGGTGTTGACAGCTGCTTAAGGGAAAATGAGGTGTTATTTATTGAACATGCAGGGGTGGGTGTGTTGGAGTTGAGGGTGATGATGGAATGATAACAAAACGTGATGGTTTCTTCATATAAGACTTAAACAAACTTATTAGACCAAGATTGCGACGTATGGGAACCAAGTACTTGTTTTTAACTGATTTTTTATTTTGGTTGTTTTCTTTTAGTAATAGTTTTCTATTTTTCAGATTTCTCTCGTGAAATAGTTCTTGGAAGGAAAGGAACCTGAGCTATATGCAGTAAATGCTTAAATGAGTATTCTGGTATTGTAAAGGAATTCATTGAATGCATACCGAGACTGATAAAATTACCATGATGTACTTGCAACTAATTAAGATAAGAAAGAGGGAATGATGTCAATTATTTTGTTACACCACCGTTGTATGTTTCAATTATCTAATAGTTTCTCTTTTCCTTGGATTTGAAAGGTAGAGGAATGGAATCTAGAAAGTTATATCTTAAAATGAGGATATTTATTTTTTCCTCTTTACAGTATGGTGGATTTCAACGACGGCCTGTTGTGGAAGATCTGAACAAAAGATGGAAGCGAGTCATTTTAAACACATCGCTACTTTCGCTAAGCTCTTTCACCAAACTCTTACTTTAGAATTTGATGTCTATTTTCTTGTAAAATCAATAATCTATTTGCTTACGACTCCTATTTGCAAATTTACACAACTTATCTTGATGCCAATTCTTGATGGGCAAGTTGTATTATATTCATTTGAATCAATTCTTGAGGTGAGAATAGGTGTAGCCTTTAGAAGTGGGAGCAACCAATTGCTTCCTGCAACAGAGTTTCCAGGTGTTTCATCTTGGTTGGTGCGTTTCTCCACTCATTTATTTTCTTTAATAATCACAATGAGTATATGTAGATAGCCTTCACTAGTGTCACGAGTCCTTAGCAAGATTCAGTAATCCTAAAAGACACAAATTTCTAAAATATGTACAAAGAATCAAAGTGTCTGTTTGTTCTACAAAAAGAATGTATATTTATTATCCTCAACACCTTTTTTTTCCAAAAAAATGGCACTTGCTAACTATTGAGGTTTCTCCTTCCTGCATTGTTACTCCATAATAAACCTGAGTAGTTAAGGGGAATGGACATTTCAAGTGAACCGTTAAAATTGAACAAAGACCAAAATGATCATAATCAAAAGTACATATCTACATATATTGTATGATGGGGATTGCATTCTGATGCAGTATTCCGTATGAGATGCAGAGACTCCTCGAGGTCAGTAGGTGAAAAAATATATCTATAAACATCAAAGCGGACACCTATCTTCTTGAAACATATATACGACTACAACTGAAAAAATTAAGACGAAAACCACCCTATAAGAAACTTAATGCTCAACTGTCGAGCTTGTATGTCCCTTACAGCAACATCCTGTTTAATTTTAAATAGAGGAGAGTCTTCTGATAATTTGTTTGCCTGATATCTTGCAGCTGACTTTGTTAGTACTTCACAGATGGTATTCTAAAAGTAGCTCTAGCAGAATCTTGCCTTTCCGATTTCCATAATTTCTCTGTCAGAATTTTATTTTCATTTGTCAATGAGGATATCTGCTTCTGGAGATGCTCCCTTTCAATTGCGAGTTTCGGTACGAGATCAGCAATTACTTTGATCCTGATGCCAAGTTAATTTGTAGTTTCTATTTTCGCATTATCAGCTTGATGCAAAGATGCCTCAAAACTTTTGGTTTTGCCGCTAAGAAAATTTAGTGCATCGTTGCGTTCCAAATTAGTATCATATAACAGAGCAGACCTTGCTTCGACCCTTTTAGCCCTATCTTCAGCTTTTAAACCCTTTGATTTCAAATCCTCTATCAGATTCTCCCTGTCCGTAATTGAAGAATATAACATGTTTTACTGCTCCTGACTTGCTTCCGTTGATGCCTTTGCATGTTGTAACTGGATATCTGATTCCCACAGCTATTTCTCAAGCAAGCTCATCTTCTCCACATTCATTTTACTTGTTTGTTATGGTGAGGTTTTTGATTCCGAATCCCTGAGAGCATTTTTTATCTTACTCAATTCAAAGATGTGACGGTGCTCTAGACTTTCTTTGGGGGAGGCATTTGCCTTCTGAAGCTCAAACTCTGCATCTTTCAGTTTTTCCTCGAGGGAATGCACCTTTTCTTGCAAACTGAAATTCTCAGAGATTGTAAGATTTTTTTTTTGTTCAACTCAATCAGATGAATTCATTGAGGTTACTTTCTTTTTAACACGGAGGGGGAAAGTGAAACACAATCATATGTTACATCCATCACAAATAAAATATGGCAGCCACTTCAGCTATACAATTGCAGCATCTTCTTTATCTCCTTTTTGCTAATTGAAAAGTTGTTTTCAAGAAGCGATTTGCTGCGATATCATTCCTATAAAACAAAACTCTCAAGATGGTATTTAGGTCCGCCCTATTCCATCTTCCTGTTGTTGGTTGCATAGGGAGCTTTTGTCCAGTGCCGATCATCCCCATCCCACTTGCTTTACATGCCGAAATGCTGAAATCGTCCACTAGTTGATCTGTAGGTTTACCCATTAGTTCCACTACTCCCTCAACTATTTCTGCCTCCTTATCCAGAACTTCCTCGGCTACCAATCCTTCTCCATATGAACAAAAGACGCGCTTCAGACTCTCAAAGTCTTCTGAAATCATTTCATGGTCTAACTTTAGAAAGATCCTTATGCTACCCTCAGCGAGCAGTATAATAAGGAAAGCTTCGAAACTAGCCTTCATCACTTCTTTTACGGCTAAGGGTTAAGTTCGATATATGACGATCGTAGCTAAGAAAGTAAGATTTTGTTTGAGATTGCGCAATGCAAGGTGGATTCTAGCATTGGTGACATCACCTACATAGAGGTTATCGTAGAAGGCAGTGTTTGAATCAAGGAATATAAGACAAAATGCAGCTACCTCTGAGACGTGTTATGAAGCTTCTTGGATTGAGGAACAAGCAAGGTCAAAGTAGGAAGGGGGAGCGGAAAGGTGTTTGCGGCTGCTGGAATATCGATTATGGGGTGAGGGGTTCTGACAAGGGAATTGTAAGAGGGATTTGTCAAGGGAGGGGAGTTCAGAGAGGATATGATGGAGTGTGTTAAGGCGAATTTAGAGACGTTGTGTACCACGGCTTGTGGATGGATGAGGATGATGATCATCTACTGATCCACCTTTATGTGATTTTTTTGTTCCAACTCTGCAATGACTTGCTTTCCCCCATAACTTGAGAAACTTCGAGTCCTTATTGCATCTAGTTAGAGGAGGGAGCGTAGGGATGTAGCTTTGTTTTGATCCGCATAATGAAACTAAGGATATGTAGTCTTGGAACAAACTTTCTAAGAAATCTGCAAGTTCTTAGACTAAGTCGTCAGAGATGTCAATTGGGATCTCAAAGAAATCACCCACTGCTTCCTCGGCTAGCTTCAACATCTCCACTGAGGACTGTGTGTATGGCTCAGTTTTGAACTTTGGGTTCCATATCTCCGTTTCCTTAGTTCTTCAACCTCTCATCAATCCATGTTTTCAAAAGGTTGAAGATAATGGAATCAACTTCATAAGGCACCATCTCCCATACCCCCGTCTTCACAATCAACAGAGTCCTCAACCACCATCTGAATCAAAACCTTCTCTAGCCTTCCTGCTCTCTGTAAAACTCCAATCACTTCATTCGATAATGTGGAAACCTCAGTTAAGTATTCTTTCAACACGGTCCCGTAGAAATTATGGAGTGTCATTGCAGCAACTCCAACTGCAATTGGATGCCATCTATTGCGTATGGGACTTAAGTTTTTCATTTCCTTTGTTGCTAATTCTTCTGTTTCTTTAGCTAATCGAAGAAGCCCCTCACTTGCTTTTTCATCTTCTGCTTCAACAATCATGCTATTCCCTCCAATTTCTAACATCTTGGATAATGCATTCCTCACGGACGACTTTATGAAGTAAACCACCCTACTCCTTGCTGAGTCCTCCACTCCATTGCCTCTCTCAAGATTTGATATGTCTTCGTCTAATATCTTTGCAACTGATAAAGCAAAAGGAAGAAGGTTCTCCATAAAGCCTACAGTTCCCTTGTGAAAACTTTCATGATAATCGAGCAATCTCGTCTCTGACCATACTTGCATCGAAGTCAAAACAGAAGACAATACTTTGGAGTACATAATTTCTTGATCAGCTCTCTTTGCATCATTTCCAACATCAGCCAAGATAGCAAGAAAAGCGCATAATAAATCTTGTTCTGTCTGTGTCGTTACAACATATTGTTGAAAGAATATCCAAGCAAAACATATATTATGTATCAACTTATCAATTCCTAGTGTGGACCATGTTACTTATCCTCAACCTCTTTTAGTTTGTCATTTAAATTGCTTACTTGCATTAGAAGTAAATTGTTATGAGTTGCTTTGCTCAAGTTTTTTAGTCTAGTCCATCAAGTTTTGAAGCTAAAATTTCATCTCTTCTTATCGTCTAATTGAACCCCTTAAAGTGAATTGTACAGAGTGGAGTTATCCCATTAGCTCTTTTGATATTCCCATTAATATCACAGAATAACTTTCTACTTTTAATAATCTCCCCAAAACAACCTCTGTTGATATTCCTCAACACAGTATAAAAGTTCCACCGATTTATTATAATGTATCTTTTCTTACTGCTGTACTGTCCTACACAATATAGTAGTTACAGGAGAACAGTTTAGGTGTAACTTATAGAACTCCTTCATCTAGATTTGTGAATTCTTCAATTTGTCAGATTTGCATTACATATTTGTAATTATGTACTAATAAATAAGTTGAAACTGGTAATCCATGTTCGCTTACAAACATTTATAAAGGTACTATTTCTTAGCTCTTCTTGTTCAAGGCTATTATATTTAGTTATAAGCATACTTAATAATGTTTACTGTATCTCAGAATTTATTGGATATCCATGTTCTGCTTATTAGCTATCCATGTTGTGTTTATTCTAAGAACTTCTACTTTTGCTTAGTTCTGACTCTTATTTTAGCATCTATCAACTTGCAGATTCTATGAGTGGAAAAAATGGATCTACCATATTCATTTTAATCATGGAAATCCTTTGGTGATTGCAGCTTTATAGATTACCGGGGGTCTCCCGAGTTAAATTTAGACTATAAGCTCAAAATTGGATCGAGCGCTCAAATTCTTAAGAGGTTGGTGATTTAAATTCATGTAGTGAACCATTGCTATCTTTTTTGAATTTTCAAGTCATTTTGCTTAATTGATTGAATAGTTGGCATATTAAGTTTATTTTGTGTATGATGATATACAAATTGTCGGTAAGAAACATGCTTATAATTTATTTCATTTTTTGTATATTTTTTAAATTTTTTATTATTTGTTTTTGCCACGGATTTGGTAGTGGTGAAAGTAGGCTTTTGTCAGATATTTTTCAATGACAAAAAATATCATTTGCCACGGATGTGTGCAGTGGGAAATAAGAGATTTTGCCACGGTAATAGTCGTGGCAATCGAAAAAAATTTTGCCACGGTAAAAGTTATGGCAATTGAAAAAAAAATTGCTACGGTAAAAGTTTTGGCAATTGAAAACTTTTTCTCACGGTAAAAGTCGTGGCAATTGAAAACTTTTTGCCACGGTAAAAGTCATGGCAAAGCTTTAGCCATCCCATCTACACCCACGACCCTAGCCACGGTAAAAACAGTGTTTTGCCATAGATTTTTTAGTGGCTAATACCATTTATTCTTGTAGTAATATTTGTATTTGTATATTACACAAATGTGTGTTCTAGGGTAGTCTATGAGCCTATTTAGGTTCCAGTAAAAGGTTTTGAACAATGGAAAATTGATCATGCAGACCCACGTGTTTTTCTCCAATTCCCAAGGCTTCGTTAGGCCGTCCAAGAATCTGCTAATTATAAAGAGGAGAGTAATGCCAGGTTTGCCCATGAAATTTAGGTTTTGCAATGTATGCAGAAAACAAGGTCACAACCGCAGGTCAAGTAATGTTTAGCCACTTCCAAATGACGATCATACTCGTCTTACAATGGCTCTAATTTTTTCATTGAACAATGAGCCCACAATGATCCCCGATTATCAACCAATGGAACAAGATGACGCAGTAACAAGCGTGAGTTGAAGACATTTTAAGCCAACTTTTGATATATGAAAGTTACGAAATTAATTATTTTGGCAACTCAAACCAATTTTTGTTTATCCCTACAAACATTGAAGTTCAGATCTAAAATTTTGTATATTTTGGTAACTGTTACCAACTTTTATAATGCATTTCTGAACTATGCAACTAACATATAATATATGACATAATTGATGCAACTTGTGTCTATCCCTACTGGCCAACTTTTGTAAGTGTAAATAAAACATATGATACGATCTGCCAATATATAAACAAAAATATTATCATTAACATATGATACGATCTGTCAAAACGCATAAGAGAATTGGTGAAAATATTATCATTAACATAAGATGGGATTTGCCGAAATACTGAGAAAATATACGAAATCATTATCACAAACATATGATACGATCTGCCAAAATAAATTACATATTAATGAAAACATTATCATTAACGTACATAAGATGCGATCTGCCGAAATAGTGGCAAAATATATGAAAACATTATCCCAAACATATAATACGATTAACCAAATTGAATGACAAGTAGACGCAATTGTGGCTTACTTCTGACAGAGTATCAAACATTTCCATCTCCCCTAGATAGAGATCTAGAGGTTCTACTAAACTCTATATTTATAACTGCATGGTTGTAATCTGTGATTTTCTCCCCATAATGTTTGTTTATTACCTTCAGATTCCTCAGCTGTAAAGTAATTGTAAAAATTAATAGGTTAAGTCTTATGAACCTGTAAGTATAGCTTTCCCTTTGATTGAGCAATAACACGGTATATAGCAGCAACAATAAAGAGCAGCAGTAACTCAGTTGCTGTTCGTTGGATTGGTAGCGCAAGTTCAGGCAGCAACAGTAACTCAGTTGCTGTTCTGGTAACGAGTAGCAACAATTATACCGGCAGGAAGTATTAGGTAAACTCCGGTAATAAGACAATGGACTAACACGAGAGTAACAGAAAGAACTAACACCGCAGCAGCAGTTTCAGGCAGGTTTCGGTAGCAACAGCAACAGAAAGAACTAACACCGCAGCAGCAGTTTCAGGCAGGTTTCTGTAGCAACAGCAACAGAAAGAAATAACACCGCAGCAGCAGTTTCAGGCAGGTTTCGGTAGCAACAGCAACAGAAAGAAATAACACCGCAGCAGCAGTTTCAGGCAGTTTTCGGTAGCAACAGCAACAGAAAGAAATAACACCGCAGTAGCAGTTTCAGGCAGTAACAGCAACAGATAGTGAACTCCGGTAACGTAACATCGTAGCAGCAAGAAAGAACTAACACCGGACACCGGTACAACGCCTACAACAAGAGAGAGAGGTTGTGATTGCTCGAGGCGTGGGTCGCACTCTCTTTGAAGAGTATTTCGACCTACCTCGGGTAAGGTAACGAAGGTCTGATCTCTTTCCAGGATACAACGAGCGTACGTATACAGTAGACTTTAGTTACCCCGGAAGTCTACGTAAGAATGAAGTATGCACCACAGGTAAACCGTACAAGAGAGAGAAGAGAGAAGAGTTATGTTGTGACTGTTATTCAAACGTGTGGGACGTGTCCCTGAGGATTAGGTCTCCTCAAGAGGTGGAGAGAACAAAGTGAAGACCAAGACTAAAGAAATAAACCAAGCCCAAGCCCAATGAACTTTTTGTTAAAAAGATTATGGATATCCAAGCCCAAAGGACCCAAGGCCCCCAAGGCCTCCAGAGCCAATTGCCCAATCCCAATTCCGAGCCCGAGCCGGGCCTGAGAGAGGTCCAAGTGTGTATAGAGTATAAAATCCTCTCACACACTCACACAACTATACACTCTCTCTATGTCACATGTTACACACATCTCACATGGGTACTACCTTATATGTTTAGTTCCTCTATTGTTTATAAACAATGTGGGACTAAACTTTAGGCTATAGTATAAGAGTCACATAAAATAGATGACCAAGAGGTCATGGGTTCAAGGCTCAAAAGAGGTATATAAGTTTTGAAAAATTCCAACAGTTTGTGCTTCGATGGAGTTTCTTAATTGCATGTCTTCCTCTTCTAGCTTCGAAAAAACATCCTTATGGATGAAGGTTAATTCCATGGCTACACACTTCTTCATCATTTCTTGGTTGCTTGCAACTGTCGCGACATGATGTATCACCGAGTCACAGAAGTTAGCGTAAACAAGTCTAAATTGAAATGTTGTTGCATCGTGGAGTAGCGCATCTGGTTGAACCAGTTCGCCATCATTTTTTAAATGATGTTTAAGTTTGTGGTTGTAACCGATGATTTTAATGCATGAAAAGGGCTGGTGGATGTAATATGAGATTTAGTTGGAGACGTATTTAATGTTTTCAACTCTACCATTAAAACTATAATACCCGATAGTTGGTGGTTGTAATCAATAGATTTATTTGTAAGAAAGAAGTTACATTAAGAGATTTAGTTGGACATCAGCATCAGCTTTTTCCACCGATAATTCAGTTTTGATCCCTGAGACATGATAAAGCAACAACCTTCTTTTTTTATCATTTCCGAGCTCTTTTTTGTTACTAACTTGTCACGTACTTCCTTATTATGATTCAATTGATCGGCCATCCTCTATATATTTCCTGATACTTGATGAGTTTTCTCTCAAGTGCAGTGTATCTTTTGTTTATCTGCCTCTCCTTTGTTGCTACCTAGACTTTTATTTTTTTTACTCGACCGCATCCTTTAGTAACACTGATTCCTTAAAATTGTTGTGGATTATCCACAGGGAAGTCGACCTATTAATGTATCCACCATTTTAAAATTGTAGAAAGTGGTTGACGGAATTCATTCTTGGATCAACATTTTCCTTAATACCCATTGGTTCAAACCAGTTGGGCATATCATATTATTTTAGACACGAAACTAGTTATCAAAAACTCTAAACAATTTGTATCCCTTTGTATGCTCATGATCCTATCCCCTTAGTTATACCATATTAATGGTAATAATCACTGTAACTTATGTCATTCAATATGATAGGACTTGTCAGATGAATATGGCACTGAGGGTACCACATTTTGGTAGATTGCCTTATTCCTATAGCCTTAGGGGCTTCATTATACATAGTTTTATAATGATGAATACCGTGAAAATAATCCCATTGCAGAAAAAACACCTATGATAAAGGACTTCATGACGACTGACAATACAACATATAACATATGGCTGATAACATTATGTTAAAATCTTTATACAGCAGAGATTCTGGAGCATGCATAGAGAGAAATGACAACACCCCTAAAAAAACTGACAATTTTGATAAGGATTAAATATTGTTACTTGTACGGGTGCAATTTTTCATTTGTATTAGAATTTATGTTCTTATACATATACTAAGTTCAATACTATCAACATAACATACCAACTATCTTTAAAGAAAATGGTAAACTACAGTTGCTACTATGGCGAAAGGTTTGACATCAGAGTTTCTCAAACTGAACTGAGCCCTAATCGGGTGTTTTTTTAATGCCCACACAGAAAGGATGGGTGTGGCTTTTGGGCTTGGTTGGATGAGAAAAGAACTTGTAACTGTGGCCTCACTTGCAAATTGGCCAGAGAGTATACTGGCCTTAATGTATGTAACAAATATTATCGTTGCCCTAAAGTTGAGTACAACTTTTGTTGCTGGTTTAGGGAGGACTGAAACACTACATATAGTCAAGACAATGATGGTGTGGAACGTAGCAGAGATGTAGAAGGTGGAAGCCAGCAATCGCTTTTGGAGATGATGAATGAAACGCATACAAATCTGAAAGTTACAAAGAAGAAGGCAAAGATGTTGAAAAGGGTTATAAAAATGCTAAAAACCCTTCAGTTGTAATTTATTTAATATCCTCCTCTTCTTTGGTTGAATGCTTTATGGCAATTTATCATTTGTCGTCATATTATTTGTCAATTGCCTTTGCTGAATTTGAACTCGTATCATTTCATCTTCTCCCATTAATATTTGAGCAATTTTAATTAAATTAAATGGGATTAAATATAAGATGTTCTTCGCGCTACACAGCTTCGCATTAAACAAAATTGATTCATGAATCTGACCACACTATATTTTACTATAAATCAACCTCACCGCTCTCATCATCCTTCACTTCAGTTTAAAACTTTCTAACTCAGATACCTTCAGTAAAACTATGGAAATGTTAAAGGAAACTGAGGCGACCGTCTTGGCCCGGGCTCTCAAAACTTCACTTTCCAAGTAAATTATAGAAATGATTGAAAGGCTAGCAAGAAACGTCTCTTCTAAAAATAGACGTCCTCACAAGAGCGATTGAAAGGCTTCACTTGGACTTCGTTGCAATTCAAAAAAAAGTTGTTGGTTTTGTTTAAATTCAAGCTTCCCTTCTTGATATGGTGCATAAGATCAAAGACAGGGCTGAGAACTGCGAGTGCTGGTTAGATGCCACAATAGATTTCGTCATTGATCCCGAAGGGCATCCGACCAATAGTGGGTGGATCTAAGAAAGTTTTCATTTTTAGATTACGTAGTTGTTATGTAATTTTTATTTTGTAATGTAATATCAGAATAGTGCTTTCGAATAAACGCTGCTAGCCTTCCAAAAATGGAACACATAAATGGTACACATAAATGACAAAACAAAAAGACTATAAAATAATAAGTACCATGTAAATAAATGACTAACCTCACTATCTACCTATGCTTGTGGTTTAAGAGTTGAGAACGCATTCAAGGTATGGACTTCACCGCTAACCCTCCGAAAGACAAATAAAACACATAAATGGTACGCATAAATGACAAAACAAAATGGCTATAAAATAATAAGTACCATGTAAATAAATGACTAACCTCAGTGTCTACCCATGCTTGTGGTTTAAGAGTTGACAGTGCATTCAAGGAAAGGACTTCATCGCCAACCCTCCGGAAGACAGTGTTATTAAAATGCTTGTCTTCCTTAGTTTATGTATCATCCATGTACTTCTAACCTTATCCTATGGTCGTCCATCGGTAGGTCTTCTTGCAAATGATTTATAAAGCACATTCAAAAGTATACGATCAAATTCATCCATAAATTATGACATTCTCATATGTAGTTTTGTCAATTTAGCTTCCAGATTACCGAGAGTTGCTTAACAGCTTCCAGTCTACGTTTCCTCTCTCTCTCCTAGTTCCAAAAGTTGTTTCGCCATTAACAGCTCTTACCATCTCCTTATCCATATCACTAAATTATATAGTACTTAATGCATCCTTCTATTCCTCTAACGATGTACCACTCTCTCTCAACCACATCAGCAAGGCTATATATCTCAGGCTCATCCTTCTGTGGTTCGAATTTCTCCTCAACAACCGCTCTCTGCAACCAAATGTGTTACAAAGTGCCAAATATAGAACAACAAACACAATAAACAAATGACAAAGTATTTTAAAAACAAGTGACTATATAAGAGCTCGTTGCCACATAATGACCAGACTATCACTTTATTTACCTCCGACTGTAACCCCATCTCCACCACCCCTATTTCTTCGAAATTGTCATCCACTACTTCATTGCCTTGTTGTACTTACACCTTCGCTTCCACTTTTAATTTCTCTTATACTTGTTCATTTAATTCCTCTAGCAGTTGGACCTTTTCTTCGACACACTCAATTTCCTCTAATTTCTCTTATACTTCCACATTCTCTTTTATTGTAAATTATGTTGACTAACTCACACACAGAATAAACAAAAAGAATAAACAAGAAAGAGGAAAGTAAAGCACATAAGACAATATTCAAGAGTGAAAATCTTTAAGGATCAAAACCTAAAGTTATAGAAGACAAATTACAACTCTTCCTCACACAAAAATTTCTCTTGAATTTTGCTCACAAAAGACTTAGATCTATAAGCCTAAAGTTATGACCTATTTATAAGAGAAAGGTAACATAGTAAATTCCTACTTCGAGTCCAAGTCTCTACCATTCCTTGATATTCTATCTCTAGGAGTCATAATCTCTAACTAAATATGGAGTCTAACAAGTGATAGTGGTTGGTTCATAAAATAGGAAACCAACAACCTTAAAGTAATACGTGTTCTGAGTAAGAGTAAGTGTAGCATGAGATTTAAATCCTATCAACTACTCCACATGATATCACCATGACATCATTCACTACAACTCCTAGGACCAAGTCAATCCTTGTAGCATTCAAACGCATGCTACCCGCACCACGGTGACGATGACTATCGAAGAACCCATCTCAACTTGAGGTAACCATGACTAACAATTCTCCACCTTGATGAGAATCGAGCCACAATCGTATCTTCAACAAATTTCACCATGGCTTGACCCTTTTAATCAAACCGCCAACTCGCCAATGGAATCGTGTGCCTTTCGGCGCTCAAAGATGTAGGATATTGACCAAGTCCATGCAATGCTCAAACTTGATCGATGGAACCACCTTAGTTAACATATCCACTGGATTCTACTTCGTATCAATCTTTAACAAAGAGATTGCCCATAGAATCTATTGTCATATAAAATGGTGCCTGATAGGAATGTATTTTGGCTTTGAATGATAGACTTAGTTCTTTGCCAAGTACATATCACTCTGAGTGTCATAGAAAATTTGTACCATCTCTTAAAGAATACCGAAGTCACCACCTAACCCGCACATCCATAAAGTTTATCTCGCTGCTTTCGTTGCCGCCATGTATTCTACTTCCGTTGTAGATAAAGACACCGTCGATTGCAGCACTGACCTCCAACTAACTGGACCACCCGCTAAGGTAAATAAATGCTCAGATGTAAACCATCGTTAATCTAAATCTACCGCATAATTAGAATCCACATAACTGCAAAGGTACCCTGCTAAATTACCGTTCTTGTCGTACATCAAACCCATATCAGTTGTACCCTTAAGGTACCTCAATAGCCACTTCATAGCTTGCCAATGTTCTTTTCTAAGATTAGTCATATAACGGCTCAGTAGGTCTGCACAAGAAAAATTGTTGAACCGAGAAGCTGAACCGAACCGGACCGAACCGACAGTTTTGTTCAGTTTTTCAAAAACCCAGTTTGGTTATCGGTTCCAAATTTGAAGAATCGACTTAGTCTAGTTCGGTTACTTTTTCGTACCCCCGGTTAACAGACCAAACCGAACCGACTTTGGTTTTACCCTAAGTAACTCGTTTGAGTTTTGATGAGTTCAATCCTTCCTCAGTTCCTCCTATGTCGTGTCTGTTATTTAATGAGTTTCTTCCCCACCATCACCATCGACATCCACTACGACCTCTTTTTCTCTAGTTTGGGAAAAAAGACTGAACCCCCACCATCACCATCGATTGCCACTGCTACTGTGAGTCTTTGATGGTGCGACCTCTATCTAGATTTGGTACTCTCTCTCTCTTTCTATCCCCACCATTACTAATTCTCTAATTTTGCATCTTGAACATGATTTTGAGTATTGGGGGTTCTCTTTTGTTTGGATTTGTTATTTTTAGCTTTCAAAACCAAATTTTCATGAGAGAAAAAGGAGAATTAGGAGATGAGTATGTTAGATTTGATACTTTGATTTATGTTAGTATGTTACTTCCCGATATGTTAGAGTTAATACATTGAATTAGCTTCTGGGTTCATATTTTTTGGGGGTTTTTGTATTTTCTCCATGTTATTTATCTCAGGCCTTCGTTTGATACTTTGATTCATCTCTAGATTCTCTACTTCTTTGGAGCCTCATATTTTGATTTATGAGAATCTGAAATTGGTCCAAATTATATGAATTTAGGGTTCCTGTAATTTTTTGCTCTAATATAAGTTATTGTTCTTTTTCTTAGTAATGGCGAGTTCTTCTATGGATGAAGTACAACAAATTAATATTAATGATGTAAATGATGTTACTGGGAGCCAACCAGTTAAATCATCACAATCAATAAAGTGAAGTTGGAAATAAAAAGTTACATCAGAGGCATATGACCATTTTACTAAAGTGAAGGATAGTAAACTTCCTATGGCAAAATGTAATTACTGCAATTTATTAGTTACAAGTGATTCTGTAGTCTCCCTAATTTTTATTTTATTTTGTTCTATTTTTATTTATCATTATTCATCGCGCATCGCGCATCCATATTCATATCATACATCATGCATCATCACTTTCTGCATCTGCATTTCTTCCTCTTATCAGGTTTTGTGGCTTTCACCTTTTCTGTGTTTCGATGGTTGTTGGAAGAAGTGGTTGTGTTTTGTGCTCGGGGGCCCGTGGTTGGGATTGTTGTTGTTTTTGTTTTTGTTGTTGTTGTGTTAGTGTGCGGGTTGTTTCTGTGTTTAGGTGTTCGTGCGGATCTGGGAGGATTTGGGATTTTCCAGTAGTCGTTCGAGCGATGTTCATACTCATTTAAGCGAGACGACTTATCTCCTGGAACTTGGCCCAAGATCTCCTAGTCGTTCAAACAGCTTCTGTGTCAATTCACACGACCTTGTTCCCATTCGAACGACCTATCAAACGATTTACTTATCCCCTGGAATTTTTGTCTTTGAGGAGTGGTTTGTTGGAATAACTTACTGTTTCGTTCAAACGAGTTGGCATCTTTTGTTCGAACGATTTACTTATTCCCTGGAAACTTTGCCTTCATATCTTCTTCGTTCGAACGACTTACTATTTGTTCGAACGACTTTGGCAGTTGTTTCCCCCTTTTTGGTTTTCATTTTTTATTTCTCTTCCTTAGTCTCTCATTTCTCTCTCTCTTCACTAAACCCTCCCCCTCACTTAATCCTCTCCACCTTGGTGACAGGTGTTGTTCGTGGGTTGATTCCTCACCAAATTTCTTTTATAAGTATTTCTTTTTCCTCTCCGTGTTTGCGATTTTGATTTCTAGGGTTTTGTTGTTGGATCCGAATTTATGTTTTGTGTTGGGTTTTTGGGTTGTGACTGCGGAGTTGTATTGTTGCAAGTGTTGGGTTGTGGTGTTGCCTTGATTGTTGCCTCGGGTTGTCCTATTGTTTGTGGGATTGCGGTTTGTTGGAGTTCCGAGTTTATCCTGCAGAATTTGAGCCTTTTATTAGGTGAGTGTCCCTTCATCATTAAATTCCTATACTAGTTTAGCCTGTACTAGTTCGAGTCTTGGCATTGAGGTGATTGTGATTTGATTTTAAACTATAGTGTTCTGTCTGGTGTAATTATTGATTTTAGGCAGGGGGTTATCCTATGGGTATTAGCCGGGTTGGCTGCTGTTGTGTTTTGATCCTTGGGATCCGTTTTCTTCGGTGGGTTTGTATTTCTTTAACTTAACGGGGTCAAATACATAATAAAGCTCTACATCGACTGACCCTCGATAAGACCAAGGATTCCTACATCGGGTTAAAATAAGTAGGTGAAGCTCTGGTTGGACACTATCATATCTATTACCCTTTGAGAGTATAGGATGGTATGAGACAGTTTCCTTAGGTACCAGTCTTATCCTCCGTGAGGTTGAAATCCCTTGGAATAAGTAAAATAAAGTTTGGACGTTGGCTCCGTGGGTTGCAAACCCGGAACACTCTGATCAAGTAATAAATTCTAAGCGTGGTTGAGCTTGCAAACTAATCGTACCCATTGTATCTACCTGAGATCTCGTTAAGGTTATTATGCATTAGCGGTTGATCAACCCACTATATTGATTTATAAGGTCTAGTTCTTGGTTTGATAACATCATAAACATTCATTTTAGGACAATTCTAGAGTCACACCATATCATGTCATATCATCACATTATCACAGCTTATTCTTCATATTTCACTTCCTCATATTCCTATTCCTCATACACTCTATTATGCACTCATATATTCCTTTATTATGTACTTATAGATTGTTATACTTTTAACATTTATATCTCATTCACCTCTTCTCTTTCTCTGTACTTATTATATTAGTATGTTATTTAGCCTTGTTGGGAATTAGTGAGTCGTGGCTTTGCTCACTCTCGCTTTGTTCCCCCCTTTCAGGGGCGGAGTAGTTGTTGTTGGCTGAGAGTTCAGCTGTTGGTTCCAGTTTGGATTGCTGCAGATTTCTATTCTTGTAGTAGTATTGCCCGTGCGATCTCAGCTTTTGGCGATGTATAGTATTCGAGATATTGTATTTATATTTTCAGTTGTTATATTTATATCTCTTGCTTCCGCTTTATTCTTTTACTTTGATGATATTTCTATAGTCAATGACTGAGCCTGAACTTGTCTATAGCTAGGTTGTTTATGGGGGCGAATCGGTTGGATTCCCTGACCTGCATATCCCGAATGATAATAATTAGTCTAGCTACCGATTATTGCATTTTGGGGCGTGATAGACTTGGTATCAGAGTTATAGGTTAATTCCTATCTCTGTTCAAGCAATCATGTGATGAGTAATTCTTTCTACATTGAGTTGGATCGATCCCTTTCAATTTTACGTATTTTATCATCTTTCCTCCTTTCCTGAGGTGTGCCTTATGTTGTGTAGATGGCTAGAGGTGGTAGAGGCAGAGGTCGTGCAGTTGGCCGTGGCCGTAAAGGTTTGTGCAGTGGTGCTTTTGCTTATGAGCTTGGGGTCTGTCTCGATTGATCAGGGTGTTCCTCCAGGAGAGTTTGGGGTCTGTTCTGATTGATCAAGGTATTCCTCTAGCTCCAATAGTTCCAGAGCAGCCTGGTATTTTACCTGTTCCAGTTATTCTCGGTGTTTCAGCTGAGATGAGGCAGTTTATGGAGAGTTTCACCGCCTATGTCCAACAAGCTAGGAGCCCAGGGATCAGAGAGTACAGCTATTTGGAAAAACTTCATAAATACAAGCATCCGACGTTTTCTGGCATTACGGTACCATCTGAGGTAGAAACATGGTTCAATTCCATAGAGAAGACTTTGAATGCGATGAAGTGTCCTGAGGATCAGCGAGTAACATTGGCGACCTATCTGCTGCAGGGTGAGGCAAATCACTAGTGGGATACCGCCAAAAGAACCATAGTAGAGACTTTAGTACTTTGAGCATCCTTCCAGGACTGATTCTTTGAGCAGTATTTCCCGCAGAGTTACAAGGACTCCTGCATTTCAGAGTTCAACATGCTTGAGTAGGGTGATATGAGTATCTCTCAGTATGATCAGCGATTCAATGAACTCTCTCTGTATATTCTGTTTATTATTCAGGATGAAGAGCAGTGTAAAATGAAATTTCTGAAGGGTCTTCGTCCGTACTTTAGGAAGTTCTTTATTACTTCAGAGGCTAGTTCATATAGAGAGGTTTTGACTAAATCCTTGGCGATAGAGCAGAACGATCTTGAGGAGCAAAAGTCCAAGGACTTGAGGAGCCAACAGAGACAGGATCCGAGGGCCAATAAGGGCAAGGCAGTTCAGACGTAGTATGAGATCTTGGGTCCGAAGAGGCAGAAGTTGGACGTTACTGATGGTCCACCAGCTAGAGTTGTTGGGGGCAGCATTCTGATAGACCTCGGATTACTTTTGGCGAGTGTTGGACTGCGGGGAGAAGGGGCATGCCAGGAAGTTTTGTCCTAATCCAACCAGAGGTCCACAACCATTGAGATAGTTTCAGGGTCCCATTAGTCACAAACCGTGACCGCAGAAGATCCAACAGTTTTAGCAGCGACAGTTTCAGGGTCCTCAGGGTAGGCAGATGGCTCTAGGCCCTCAGGGTGGACAGAGACAGTAGCAGTCGAGTCAGCAGCAGGGCCAGGGCGAAGGGAACGACATGATGTACGCAGTCGGGAGGCAAGGTGCTCGCGCCACTTCACCTGTCGTGAAAGGTACGATCCATATTTCTTATTCACCTGCTCGTGTTCTTTCCGATTTTGGTGCATCACATTCATTCATAACATATGCATTCCTCTGTACTATTAGTTTTGAGTCTTCTTTGTTGTATGATGAGATTTTTGTGGGTACTCCTCTCGATTCTTCTGTGTCTATTTCGCGTATTTGTAGAGATTGCCTGATTGTTATGTGTGATCGCGTCCTTTCTGTAGACTTGTTGGTACTACCGATGCAGGAGTTTGACATTATCCTAGGTATGGATCGGTTGTCTACGCATCGAGTTACTTTGGATTGTTTTGAGAAGACAACTACTTTCAGTATTCCTGGTTAGAAGCGATTTGTGTTTACTAGTTCAAAACCAGCGCACTCAGGAGACGGGTTGTTGGCATTCTTGGAGCTAAAATCCTCGGACGTTGATGTTAGTTCTATCCCGATGGTGTGTGACTTCTCTGATGTTTTCTAGAAGATACCCAGTTTACCGTCGACGAGAGAGATTAATTTCAGTATAGATCATCTACCTGGTACAACTCCAATTTCGAAGGCTCCGTATCGTATGGCACCTATTGAGCTGAAAGAGTTATATGATCAGATTTCCTAGTTGATGGATAAGAAGTTTATCCGACCGAGTACGGCACCGTGGGGAGCTCTGGTATTATTCACGAAGAAGAAGGATGGGTCTATGCGTCTTTGTATTGATTACCGCGAGTTACACAAAGTCACGACCAAGAACAAATATCCTTTACCAAGAATCGAGGTCTTGTTTGACCAGCTTCGGGGAGCATAGTTCTTTTCGAAGATTGATCTCAAATCAGGTTACCATCAGCTGAGGATCATAAAAGAGGATGTTTCGAAGATAGCATTTCGAACTCGTTACGGACACTATGAGTTTTAGGTTATGCCGTTTGGTTTGACAAACGCGTCCGTAACTTTTATAGATTTGATGAACCGAGTTTTTTTCCCTTATCTTGATCGGTTCGTTATTGTGTTTGTGGACGACATTTTGATTTATTAGAAGACCGAGGCCGAACACGAGGAACACTTGAGAGTTACCTTGTAGACTTTGAGGGAGAATGAGTTATATGCAAAGTTCGAGAAGTGTGATTTTTGGCAGAAAGAGGTGAAATTCCTAGGGAATGTTGTGTCCAAGGATGGAATTGCAGTTGACCCTTTGAAGGTTGAGGCAGTTATAGATTGGGTTCAGCCGACTAATGTTACAGAGATTCGCAGCTTTTTGGGATTAGCCGGTTATTATCGCAGATTCATCGAGGGCTTTTTGCAGATTGCAGCTCCTTTGACTCGTTTGAATCAGATGGACGTTAGATTTGTTTGGGGCGACAGATGTGATTCATCTTTCGCAGAGTTGAAGAAGAGATTGACTACAACACCAATTCTTATTGTTCCTTTCAGTGGGCATAAGTATATGGTTTATAGCGATGCTTCGCTCAGTGGGTTGGGTTGTGTTCTGATACAAGAGGGAAAGGTGGTGGCTTATGCTTCTAGACGACTTAAGGTGCATGAGAGAAACTATCCTACTCATGACCTTGAGTTGGCAGCAGTGGTATTTGCGTTGAAGATTTGGAAACATTATCTTTACGGAGAGAGGTTCGAGCTCTTTTCTGATCACAAGAGTTTGCGGTACCTTTCCTCGCAGAAAGAACGGAATATGAGGCAGCGCATATGGATGGAGTTCCTGAAGGACTACCCAGGCAAGGCGAATGTGGTGGCGGTCGCTTTAAGCCGTTTGCCTAGGGAATTTCTTGCACGTCTGATGATTCGTGAGTGGTTGATGCTTTGCGATGTGGCAGATTCTGGGCTGAGTTTGTGTTCATGGGGAACGGGTAGTTTCATTACATATCTGAGGGTTCAACCTTTATTGATTTCACGGATGACAAAGGCTCAGCAGCAGGATGCTAGGCTACAGTCTTGGGCTTCAAATATTAACAGACCAGATTGGAGAGTTAGTTCAGATGGCAGTATCAGATACAGGGACAGATTATGTATGCCAAATTCAGAGGCATTGAAGCGCAAGATTTTGAGTGAGGCTCACGCTTTGAGATATAATATTCATCCAGGAAGCACAAAGATGTACCAAGACCAGAAGAGGAACTATTGGTGGGATAATATAAAGCGTGAGATAGCTAAATTTGTTTCCATATGTCTTACTTGTCAGCAGGTGAAAGCTGAACATCAGAAACCGGCTGGGCAGCTTAAACCTTTACCTATTCCAGAGTGGAAATGGGAGCACGTGACGATGGACTTCATTATGGGGTTACCGCAGACAAAGAATAACCACTATTCTATTTGGGTGATTGCAGACCGATTGACCAAATTGACACATTTTATTTAGGTTCGCAAGACTTTGATAGTTGACAAGCTGAGCAGATTATATGTGAGAGAGATAGTGCATTTACACGGGGTTTTGGTGTCTAAAGTATCAGACCGAGATGCCAGATTTACCGGTAACTTTTGGAAGAGTTTCTAGCGAGCTATGGATACCAGATTAGATTCCAATGCAGCATTTCACCCCTAGACCGGCGGCCAGACAGTAAGAGTGAACCAGATTCTTGAGGATATGCTTAGGGCTTGTGTTTTGGACTTCAAGGGTAGTTGGGACGAGTACTTACCTTGGGTGGAGTTTGCGTACAGCAACAACTTTCAGTCGAGCATCGGGATGGCACCTTATGAGGCTTTGTATGGTAGACCTTGTAGATCACCGCTGAGTTAGGCAGAGGTTGGTGAGCAGAGTTTACTGGGGCCAGACTTGGTTCGTGACACTACTGAGGCAGTTGCTATTATCAGAGATCGGTTGCGTATAGCACAAACCGACAAAAGAGTTACGCCGATATTCGCAGGAGACCGCTAGAGTTTGTGGTTGGCAATTATGTTTTGTTGAAGGTTTCTCCGACGAAGGGCATGATGCGTTTCAGCAAGAAAGGGAAGTTAGCTCCGAGATTTATTGGTCTCTTCAAGATTCTGGCCTGAGTTGGAAAGTTAGCATACCATTTAGCATTGCCACCGAAGTTGGACCAAGTTCACAACGTATTTCATGTTTTTATGCTGAGGAAGTATGAGCGGGATCCCACTCACGAAATTGATTGGGAGCACCTAGAGGTTCAGGGAGATGCCTCGTATATAGAGCATCCGGTGTGTATTTTGGACCGAGAGGATAAGATTCTTCGCAACAAGGTTATCCCTTTTGTGAAAGTTTAGTGGGGTCACCACGATCGCAGTGAGGCTACCTGGGAGTTAGAGGCAGATACGAGAGGTTGTTATCCGCAGTTATTTTCGGGCTGAGGTATGTGATTAATTTCGGGGCAAAATTTCTTTATTTGGAGGGTAGAATGTAGTGTCACAGATTTTTGTTTTATTTTGTTCTATTTTTATTTATGATTATGCATCACGCATCCTTATTCATACCATACATCTTGCATCATCACTTTCTACATCTGCATTCCTTCCTCCTATCAGGTTCTGTGGTTTTCTCCTTTTCTGTATATTAGTTATTCCTACAACTTCAGTTGCATTTGAGTCTACTTTTAGCATGGGAGGACGTATACTTGACCCTTTTCATAGTTCTTTGCGTCCTAACACAGAATAAGCTCTCATATGCACACAAAATTGGCTCCAATCTAAAGTAAAACCAATTGACCTTCAAGCTTCAATGGAAGAGATAGAAAATACGATGATATTGACGCAAGTAATAATTTATTTATTTTTATTTAAATTTTAATAGCTTAATATTGTTATATTATATTAACTTAACAATCTATATTATAAATCTCAACGATTATCCTACGTGGCGCGCCAAAGAGCTGACTAGGACAAAATGATGTGGTTATCGATCATATGAGCATATAAAGTGGGGTAACTTCACATTTAACTCTCACTATTATTATAACTAACTCATCTTTATGGCATTAACAATTAGTAAGTTGTAATTCTGGGTTTATCGACATTAAAGAAGAAAAAAAAACCCTCTTCATATCCATAACCATTCCACTATTAGTTTTTAATAGTTCACAAATTTTATCATGGAGCCCATGCAACTTTCTCTTTTATATCTCCTTCTTTCCCGAACCTCTATCTGGATTTTCAGTCGTAAACCATGATCTATAGCTATAACAATCAGGGTACATACCTTATTATTATTTTATCCTTGTGTTTGGTAATTCCTTTTGCAATGAGTACAAGATGATGTGGCACCACTTAATCCCTAAACTTCCATTAATTTTTTTCAATTGCATTCACAACAATCTACACCACACAAATTCCCTTTAAATGTCGTCCTAATAGTTTGGAGAAAATATTGGGCAAAGTTCTTCAAAAATCGAAAGCCAAAATACAAAATCTATAATACATACATTTCTCTATAATCAACAAATATATTAGGTACTAATTATAATTTTTCATTCTCATTATGCCCAATCGACCATTTTGAACTTTGGTTTTCGTGTGTAGCACGGGCTCATAACCTAGTATTTGATAAATTATAACTTTTGTTTAATAATGTTTTAGAGTTGTTCGAGGAAGGAGTATCATCGATATCATTAGAGGACAATAACACTAGTTGAGAGCCTTGTATTATGGTATGCTTACTTGCTTAGTAGTATATTATTGTTTATTTATTCATTTGCATTATACAACTTACTAACTTAGCGGGTTTTTTGTTATGATAAATTTCTAATCTTATAATTTATTTCTTTTTAATATAGGAAAAGCAGTAATTCCATCTAGCGTTGTGGTATACTAGTATGGTATGTGATTTTTTGGACTTTGGAGTGTTTTTTGTAGCGATATGGATATGGACGGACCTATGAGTTATGTTATATTGTTATGTTATACATTTTGTGGATTCGCCTTAATTTATTGATGTTATGTAACTTATGTTATACTTTTTATATGGTGAGGATATTCGCTTTATCTGAACCTCCAATAATTGTTGTGAATTTATGATGTTGCGGTTCTTATGAATTATGATGTTTTTTTGTTATGAATTATGGTGGGGGTATTCGTTTTAACCCAGTCGTTCGAACGATATTTGCAGTCGTTTGAACAACTTTTTATGATTTCTAACTGTGACTGGCTGTTCAATTTTTTTGGCAAATTTAACCCAGTCGTTCAAACAAGATTTGTAGCCGTTCAAACAACTTGTTCTGATTTTTGAGTGTGACTACCTGTCTAATTTTTTAGGTAAATTAAACCCAGTCATTCGAACAAGATTTGGAGTCGTTCGAACGACTAAAAACCAAATTGAAAAACCAAACCAAAACTAGGCTGACAGGTTTAGTTTTGGTCCAGTTATATTTGAGACCCGTTCGATTTCCATTCCTTGTTATCAAAAACTGGAGTTCCCAGTTTGGTTTGCAGTTTAGGGCCAAAACCGGACCGTGTACAACCCTACGGCTCACCATATTGACAGCTTGGGTTATATCAGAGCGAGTACAAATCATAACGCACATAACACTGCCCACGACACTTGCATACGGAACCTGAGCCATATAGGGTCTCTCCTTCTCAGTACTAGAAGAATTTCTCATAGATAAATAAAAGTGGGCCGCCAGTGGAGTACTCGCAAGTTTTGTTTCCTTCACCCCAAACTAGGATAGGGCTTTCTCGAGATAATTTAATTGCGATAAACACTGCTGCCCCTTCTTTCGATCGTATCTAATCTCCATACCAATGATCTTCTTCATTACACCAATATCCTTCATCACAAACTTTGCACTGAGTTGAGTCTTCACCTTGTTGATCTCCACCATGCACTTTGTAGCCACGAGCATATCATCAACATATAACAACAAGTAAATCAGATAATCGTCAGATTGTTATTTGAAGTAAATATAATAATCATACCCGTTACTCGTGAATTTATGTCTCACCATAAACGTGTCAAACTTCCTGTACCACAGTCTCAGATACTGCTTCAGCCCATACAATGATTTAGAAAGCCTCCACAACTTATCTTCTTGACCTTGGATCACATAACCTTTTGGTTAACGCATATATATACATTCCTCAAGATCCCCATATAAAAAGATTGTCTTCATATCAAGTTACTCCAACTCAAGATCATACAAAGCAACTAGCGAAAAAAGAACTCAGATAAATGTGTGTTTCACTACCATAAAAAATACTTCATTATAGTCAATCCTCGCCTTTGTGCCAAGCCTTCCCCGACTAGCCTTGCTTTGTACCGTACTTCTTTTTCACTCCCGGAACCTTCCTTTAGTGTGTATAACTATCTGCACCCAATTACGCATTTCCCACATCCCATGTACTATTCATCTTAATGAACTCATCTCTTCAGCCATAGCCTCCTTCTACTTCTCAATATCTACATCATGAATGGCGCTGTGAAAAGTGGGTGGCTCATCACTAAATAAAATAAGTGCATAAGCAATTGTTTAACTCATATCTGGTTGTTCCTCAGGACCGACTTCAGTACTAGGTTGTACTGAATCTTCATTCTCGTAGCGTACCAGAGGAATACCCTGAATTGACCCCTTGTCTCTTTGATTTGCAAAAAATGGCCCTTATTATTGCTAGAAGCTCTAGATGTTCTTGCTGCTGATCAACCCCTTCTTTTTCAACTTCAACATAGTTAGGCTTAATAGAAGTAAACCCTAGAGTATTTATCTCCACCTGTAGAATATCAACCAAAATATCATCTTGAGTCCCAACCTTCTTAAGCATAGAAGATTCGACGAATGTCTCATCTCTACTGATTATGAGCTTCTATGTCTCTGGATACTATCCATAACCTATATCCCTTTACCCCTTTCTTGACCCCCACAAAAATTACTTTTTTGGCTCGAGGGTCAAGCTTATTTTCATGAACATGGTTATAAGTTGGACACCTAAAGACTCATAACCCACTGAAATCTTTAGGAGACCCCGACCATAACTCATACAGTGTTTTGTAATTAGTCAATGTAGAAGGAGATTGATTGATTAAGTAATAAGCAGTATTAACTGCTTCACACCAGAATTTTCTATAAAATCCAGAGTTAGATAACATGCATCGTACATTCTCTAGTATCCTATGAGTTAACCATTTTGCAACTCCATTTTGTTGCAAAATTCTAACCACTGAAAAATGTCGAGTTATTCCTTCAGCCTCCTAGAACTCATGGATAGGATCGTTTTTGTACTTACCTTCATTATCGAACCAAATTTGCTTAATGCTCCTCCCCGTCTGCTTCTCAACTTTGGCCTTAAACCGATTAAAAATAACACAAATTTGATCATTCATCTTATTAGGTATGCCCATACATAACGTAAAAAACATTAGTAAATGTGACAATGTACCTGAAACCTCCCTTCGTTGTAACTGTCGAATGACCTCATACATTAGAATGTATGTAATCAAGAGTCCCCCTAGTTTGGTGAATGCCATTACTGAATTTGAGCCGATGCTATTTCCCAAAAATATAGTGCTCACACAACTCCAGCTTCTCAACTTTTACATCTCTAAGCAAATCTCGCTTACTCGAAACTTCCATCCCTCTCTGACTCATATGCCCTAACCGCATATGCCATAAATAAGACGAGTCAACCTCTTTAGCAACTGCAACTCCACCTTGAACAGTACTTCCTACTAGAATATAAAGATTGTTGTTGCTTATGTTACCACGCATGACTACCACGGAACCAGGAACCACCTTCATCATACCGTTACTCAAAATTGATTTGTAACCTAGTCTGTCTAAAGTAGCGAGATAAATAAGATTCCTACCCAAATCTGGAATATGTCATAACTTTTTCAATGCTTGCACAATCCCATCATACATCATGAAATTAATCGATCCAATGCCGACAGTTTCACTAGCAGTGTTATTATCCATTGCAACTGATCAACCATTCAACTCCTCATTGGAATCAAACCACTCCTTTACGAGACACATATGATATGAGCATGCACTATCCAAGATCCATTCATTACAAACAGAGTTTACATGACCACAAAATTGTGCCATCCGAACTATTCGAGTCTTCAGCAATACTAGCCAAATCTTTGCGATCTTCTTTCTTTGGTTGCCCTTTCGAAGGATAATCTCGCCTAAAGTAACCCAACTTTTGGTAATCAAAACATTCTTCCTAGATCAAGACTTTGACCTAGAAGAGCTGTAGTAGCCTACTCGTAGACTTTGAAAGAGGGCTAAAGCCTACTTCATAGCCTACTCGAATGTATCGAAGCCTACTTAATCCCTAAAACAGGCTCCCCAGAGATCCCGCAGAGGCGAACCTTCAACACCTGACAAAGCTTCGGGGACAGATCAATACATTGCAGCAAACATCCTTCGACCATATCTACATATGGTCGAAGTATGACAAGACAGACAGCCGCCTACCAGACAAAGCTTCGAGAGCGGATTCACATTCTACAGCAGAAACCCTTCGACCTCACTAACACACGGTCGAAACAAGACAAGACAGACAACTACTTCATCAGATAAGACAGCGTATTGATTAGCCCGTGCATCTACAGTAACAGGTCCAACCACCGCGTTGATCAAAGCCATCACCAATAAATGCAGCAGTAACAGTACCGACAAGACCGACGCCCATAACTCGCTGGGATTTTCTGACAGTGTAATCATGTAATCCTGACCTACACTTGGTGACTCAGCTCTCTGTGTTTCTATAAATAGAGGAGAGGGGAAACCAAGCAGGGGTTAGAAAAATCATCTCCAGCCTTTTGCATTTTACCTTCGACCACCCTGTACTTGAACCCTATTATTTACTCTTCAGTAATATAATCTTTCTTAAAAATCCTCATCATAGGTCGTAGAGAGTCACATTCGGGCCTCTACGCAAGTATTTGTCTTTAGATAGATCTTATTTTAGGCCAATTGCCTGTATCCTCTGACTGAAGATCGATTCTACGTTGTGAGAACTAACTCCCCCTCTGAACGAAGTTAGCTCCTTACAATTGGCACCGTCTGTGGTTTCCACCCTACCAATCACCCTTCCTATTTCACCTCCTTTTGTTTTCCATTTCAGCAGATTACCCTCAATGGCACCCACACGCCATTCCAATTCCACCGAGGCAGGAAATTCCATCGACGGAGTCGCTGCCCAAATATCCTTATTATCTTAACAAGTCGCTCAGGCAGAGGAGTGCCACCAGAATCAACTGAATCAGGAGCGAGAAAGCCACCGTTTGGCATTGGAAACTGTACGAAATCGTCGTCTTGATGGCGAAAATAGACAGAACCGAGCGATAGGCGACCTGCACAATACCGTTCGAGAGTTACAAATATTACAGCCCTTGGAACCCGCTCGTCCGTCCCAGGCACCCGACCCATCGCTCGTATCTGGCCGCACCCGCCTAAGCCCTCCACAAAACCTCGAGTTACCACCAGCTGATACCAGGGATGAAGGTATTCCCCGTACCATTCCCCCAACTGGCTCTATCCACCTCAGGATTCATCCCACAGAAGACTCTTCTGACTCAACCCTTCGCTCCTCCAGAATCCCCAGATACTGTCATGATCGAGAACGGCTCGAGGAACACAACACTGATTTTATACTACATACTCGACCCAACAACCTTCGACTTCATCAATCTCCCCCTCATCCTGCATGCGCTACATAACAGGACTTTAACCACAAAATACAACCAACAAATTGCGTTACCGCGACTCCAGCTACCGACTCCTGGAGCCGCTTCAATAACCCGATCTGCCCAAAAAATTTGGCCATCGAAATACCATCTAACATTTGTGCTCCCAAACTCGGCAAATATCGTAACACGGACCCTAAATCCCACATCCTCGAATTCCAAAATGCCTTGAGCCTCTACTCCACAGCGAGCCTTACCGATAATCCCCTTCCTTGGTACCACAATCTCTCAAATGACTTGATTCGTAGCTTCGAGCAAATTTCACACCTTTTCATCGCTCAGTTCGCCTTCAATAAGGACAGAGAGGTCAGAGTCGACGCCCTTTTCAATTTCCGAAAATCTGGCAGTGACACCCTCGAAGCCTTCACAAGAAGATTCCTCGACGAATCTCGGAAAATAGAGAATCTCGACTACTCGAATGCTATTTTGGCATATTCGAATTCCCTGCCCGACCACAGCCGAGTAAAAGAGCACCTAGTCCTCCACAAACCAAAAACAATTGAAGAGATGATCTCGAAGGTCAACGGCTATATCGATCTTGAGCGCCTTCAAGAGTCTCGCAAACCGAGCTGGCCTACGCAAACAATAAATTTCAATAAACCTTGGCAACACACCCACTCTGCTTCCACACCCCTGATCGCTCCCGTCTCACAGGAGACTGAGAGCCGCAAACCCCCCATCATTAATAATAGCACCAAAGCTCGCAAGAAGCAACCAAGGCCTGTTTTACCTTCACTCATTGCCCTCCTCAGCACCGTTCTACCACACATACAGACATACCCCATTTGGCGCATCCTTTTCCCTATCAAAGTCAGA
This sequence comes from Kingdonia uniflora, assembly GCA_014058105.1. Taxonomy (NCBI): domain Eukaryota; kingdom Viridiplantae; phylum Streptophyta; class Magnoliopsida; order Ranunculales; family Circaeasteraceae; genus Kingdonia; species Kingdonia uniflora. Next base: position 7,087,963 of record JACGCM010001281.1, read on the forward strand.
CCAGGCAAACCTTACTGCGCCAACCATAAGTGCAACTGTCACGATACCAATAAAATCTTCACCCTTTAGTGCTCTCTTAAACTTAACTTCAGAGCAGGACGTTTGCACCAGTATATTACTGATCTACCAAGCTACCTCGATGGGTCCTACCTCAAATCCCTATCCACCCCTACTACTGACCAAGCCGAGGCGTACATCTACAGAGTCAAGCTCATCGAAGTCAACAACATAAACAGTAGACTTTCCAAGAGCAAACGAAAGCGCATCGAAGAATGTTACAAACTCACCTATCAGGAGAAATTTCCTACCCTTCTGCTAGAATCAAGCTCTCACCCACGACTCAAAGATATTTCTTTCATTGACTGTGACACCTCACATGTTCAATTCTCCCATTGTGATCCATTAGTCATCATATTAAGACCGAGAACGTCATCCTCCATACAATGCTCATAGATACTGGGAATGCAGCTGATGTCCTCTTTCTCCAAATAATCCAAACCATGAAGAAAACAGACCTCATAACTGCTGCCAACATCAAACTAAAAGGTTTCAATGGATCAATAGAAGTTGTTGTTGGCCGTATCAGTCTACCCGTCACTACAGGTCCCATTATCCTTCAAACCAACTTCATCGTCATTGACAAGAAGTCTGAATACCTCGGTATACACGGACGAGATTGGCTTCACGCCATGCGAGTTATACCTTCAACCTATCATCAGACCCTTCGATTCAGCAATCACTAGGGTACTTGGAATTTGAAAGGATCTCAACTCTTTACCCGCTCATGCGAGCACCCAGAGATCGACCAAACTAGAAAACTTGTCACCCGCTCATATCAATCACAACATCTTTCTATCTCTTCGACTTTGACAAATACCACCCAACCCATCGAACCCACTGTTTATATCGAACTCGACGGGACTGGTAAGGGTACATTTATTGGAACCCTCCTTAACGATTCAGAACGCCTCAAACTGTTCGAGTTCCTTCGAACAAACAAAGACATCTTCGCCTGGACATTTTAAGAAATGCCTGGTGTCAACCCCAACCTGGCCTGCCACCACCTCGATTTTATCCCGCATTCCTCAGCAGCAAAACCAGATAAACGTATATTGGCACCATGACTTTGAGAAGCTGTGAATCATGAAGTTGACAAGCTTATAGCCGATGGTTTTATCAGAGAACTAAAGTATGCGGACTGGATATCGAACATCGTGGCAGTGCCTAAGAAGAATGGCAAGATCAAAATCTGCATCGACTTCACAGACCTCAACAAGCACACTCTGAAGGACAGTTTCCCCCCCAACTATCTTAGCACTCCTCGACGCCACTGCTGAACACGAGCGCCGATCTATGATAGACGCGGCTTCGGGTTACAATCAGGTACCCCTCCTCCCTGAAGATCAACTTAAAACTTTATTTATAACTGAACAAGGCCTTTACTATTTCAATGTTATGCCATTCGGCCTAAAAAATGCCGGTGCTACTTACCAACGCCTTGTCACATCCATGTTCAAGCCCTTGCTTGGCAAATCTGCCGAAGTCTACATCGACGATATGTTATGTAAGAGCCTTCAGAAAAATACCCATATCCAAAACCTCTCAGAAATCTTCTCAATACTTCGTACGTATAATATGAAATTCAACCCAGATAAGTGCCAATTTGGCGTGTCATCCGGAAAATTTTAGGGTTACCTTATCAGTAAACGCTGGATAGAGATTGACCCCACCCACATTCGAGCCCTCATAGACATGCCTTCGCCCCGAACCAAGAAAGACGTCTAAAAAGTGGCGGGCAGGATAGCCGCCCGCAATCATTTTATTTCTAAATCCTCATATCGATGTGTCTGGCTCTTTTCGCTCCTGAGTGATCAAGGCGTCCACAAAGCAAAAAAGAAAAATAATCCCTAGATCGACTGGACCCCTGAGTGCGAACAAGCTTTCCTTGAACTCAAAACTTATCTTGGCCGTCCACCAATCATCAACACACCTATCGAAGGAGAAACACTCTCTTTATACCTTGTTGCCACATAAACTTCTTTCAGTTCAGTGCTCATTCGACTTGATTCCAACATCAAAAAACATGTATATTTTATCAGCAAAACCTTAACCCCCGCAGAAACTCGATATTCAAAACTCGAGCGTTTACTCCTCACACTTGCCTTTTCAGCCCATAAGCCCAAACCATATTTTCAAACTCATCCCATCAGTGTTATTACCAGTTATCTCCTTCGAGAAGTATTCATCGAAAAAAAATCTAGACGAATGCAACAGTGGTCCGTATATCTTGGCGAACATGACATTTCTTTTGAGAGGCAAATATCCCAGAAAGGCCAAGCAGTAGCAAACTTTCTAGCTGACTTCCCGGTTAAAGATGTTGATTGGGAAGAACATGATGACGATTTATCAGAAGACCAACCCGAAATAGTAGATCCCTGGGACCCTCATACTAGTTGGCGTTTATTCATAGAAGGATCAACAGGACCTAATGGCTCAGGAATTGGTATTGTCTTGGTAACACCCACTAATGATCGCATAGAAAAAGTTGTCAAACTTGTCTTCGAATGTTCTAATAACAAAGCAGAGTATAAAGCCTTGATCCACGGCCTCGACCTCGCACTCGACCCCGGCATTCCCAAACTTGCAGTCTTTACAGATTCCCAACTTGTTCAGAGACCCTACACAGGAGAAAACAAAGCTAATGGTCGCATGGCAGATTGCATTCTTTTTCTGTGACAGCGCATGGACCGGTTTCCTGAAAAATCCACAATCACACATTACCCTCGAGGAGAAAAAAGACATGTAGATACCCTCGCTTACATAGCAGCTATGCTCGGACAATTAAAATATCAGACACTCCATATCGAAGTACTCGAAGACCCAAGTATCGACCAGATGGAAATTAATACCATCAATAATGGGGGCGAGAGTCACGATCCAGATGATTGGCGGACACCGTTTCTTCACTACCTCAACAACGTCACCCTCCCAGATGATCCCAAAGCCAAACGGTCCTTACTAGAAAACCGCCGCATATATATTATCCACAAAAACCAACTACATCAAAGATCCCCAAATGACGTCCTCCTTCGGTGCATATCCCAAGCCGAAGCCTCTCAAATCTTAGCCAATCTTTACGAAAGAGCCTGCGGTGCTCATACTGCTGGTCATTCTATGGCCCTTCGAGCTGTTACCCAAGGATTATTTTGGCCCGATATCAAAAAACAAACTTTAAACTATGCAAAACAATGTAACAAATGTCAGCGTCACGCTCACGACATCTATTGCCCCTCTCGAGACCTCTATTTCAGTCAAGTTTCTTGGCCATTCAAAAGATTGGCCATCGATCTCATTGGACCCTTCCCAAAAGCCTCGGGTAGCAGAGAAAACATCTTCGTCGTAACCGATTACTTTACTAAATGGGTCGAAGTTGTTCCTCTTTGCCGAACCAGAGATGAAGTTATCAAATTTTTATGGGAAAACGTCATCACTCGCTTCGGCTGCCCCTATATGATTCGATGCGAAAATGGTCCCCAATTCGTCGGTAGTAAAGTCAGATACATCCTGAAAATGCACAACATCATTCTCTCACCCTCAACACCTTACTATCCCCAGGATAACGGTCAAGTCAAAGTAATCAACAAAATAATTGTTGACGGTCTTAAGAAGAGAGTCCATGCAAAAAAAGGACGATGAGTTCAAGAGTTACAACACGTCCTCTAGGCCTATTACACAATACCAAGAAAATCCCTAGGATGCACCCCTTTCCTCCTGACATATGGGACCGAAGTTGTACTACCAACTCAATTCGAAGTACCCACCCGAGACTCTAACCTCCCAGACGAAGATAATGAGTTCGAACTTGCTTGTAACATGTTATGGATCAATGAGACCAGAGACCGAGCTATCGCCAACCTTAGCCGCTACCGCACTTCACTTTAAAAATCCTACAACAAGGGAGTTCGACCATGAAGTTTCAACATTGGAGATCTAGTACTTCAACATGTCAATCAATCTTTAAAACCTCGGAATGCCAGCAAGTTAGCTAAATCTTGGGAAGGACCCTACGTCGTCTACGATAAATCAGACAAGGGTTCTTATTACTTAATGACGGAAGAGGAAGAGCCTCTACCAAACCCCTGGAGCACAATGCAGCTGGTCTCCTATAACAAGCCTTATCTCCAACCATGTACAACTAATGTAATCCAGCATATTCAATAAACAAGATTGTTCCACCCAGACTTCGTCTCCATTTTCATTTTGTATTTCTTGGTTTAACTTAGGTATCATGTCCAACTTCATCTCGACTGATACTTGGGGGCGGCCATGAATTGCTCAAGCCTCCAATTTCGAGCAAACTCGAGGGGAAAGGAAGGTCGAAAGACTGGACCCTCGGGGATGCATTGGGGGCGATCAGATATTGCTTTGTTGTAGCTTAGGCCTTCGAAGTCCTGTCCTTTTCTTGGTTTAACCTAGGTATCATGTCCACCCTCGCCCCGATTGATACTTGGGGGCGGCCATGAATTGCTCAAGTCTCCAATTTTGAGCAAACTCAAGGGGCAAGGAAGGTCGAAAGACCGGACCCTCGGGGATGCTATGGGGGCGATCAGATATACTTTGTCCAGGCTCTTAAATCGTCGAAGTCCAGTCCTTTTCTTGGTTTACCCTGGCTATCATGTCCACCCTCACCCCGACTGGTACTTGGGGGCGACCTTGAATTGCTCAAGTTTCCAACATTCGAGCAAACTCGATGGGCAAGGGTAGTCGAAAGACTGGACCCTCGAGAATACGTTGGAGGCGATCAGATATTGCTTCGTTGTGGATCAAGGCTTCAAAGTCCAGTAAATTTTCGGGTTTCCTCTAAGTATCACGTCCCCTCGGCCCGATTGATACTCGGAGACGACCTGAAATTTTTTCAAAATTTTAACATCGCTGTGGCTTCGGCCTTCGATGTCTAGCAAAGCATTCAGAGTTCGATCTACATATCTTCGATACTCTTCAGATTTTGAACACACTACAGTCAGTCAAATAGATCAAATTTCAACTTCGAACAACTCGAATTTCAACTTCAAACAGATCGAGTTTCTATATCAAACAAATCAAATTTCAACTTCAAACAGCTCGAATTTCTACTTCAAACAGCTCGAATTTCTACTTCAAACAGATCGAGTTTCTACATTAAATAGATCAAATTTCAACTTCAAACAGGTCGAATTTCTATTCCAATAGATCAAACTTCTACAATCCTAAACAACAACTGTTTACAAAAATATTATCTGTAAATCCATCCAGCACAGAACACATTCAACATATTATCCATTACGGGAACAGTTACAGCATAATTCAAAGATCAATCATCAAGAGTCCAAAACAAGCATAATCAATAGAACGTGCATTCAAATTCCAACAATTCAAAGTCAGAGAGATAACACAATTCATCCGCAAGACAGATATCGAATCAAAAGTTCAGAATCAGTATGATCAGAAAATATGCATTAATATGTTCAGCATCAACTTCAGAAATTCAACAGATAACAAAAGCAAAAAAACCCTACCAAGTTCAGAAACCAACACAAAAAAACAACATCGTTCATACATGGTACAACTCATCATTACAACCAACAGAAGAAGATATAAGAACCCAACCTCAAATACCTTATATGGGCGCGGTTGCACCTTCTTGCTCCACAGACACCCCAACACCACCAACCTCAGCAGCCTCATTCGAACCTTCGACCGCCAGACCATCAGCAGTACCACCAATGGGCGCGCCAAGAAGAGAAGTTTCAACACCACCCCCAGTACTTCCAATTGCCTCCTCAACAATGTTCACCTACCCTTCTTTTTCTCTTTGGTCGCCTCGGCGTAGCGGGTACGTCTCGAAGCTGGGAATCCACCTTTTTTCTCCTTTTCCTTTTAATTTTGAGACTTTCAAACACCGAATTTACCCAGTCTTCACTAGCCTCGAGCAGAGTATCAATATAATTTACCGGATTATCCCAAGATGAACTCTTCGGACCTGCAGAGTAAAGCAAAAACACAGTTATCGCTTATTTCATAAACACATCAACAACAAACCCTTCGATAGTAAACTTACTTTCGTTATATACCCTATGATGCAATTTATAAGGGTCATCCTCGTCTACATTCTCGTAGTTACCCCTTACTATCAGTAAATCTTTATTCCACCCCTGGCCTGTCGAGCATAGATCAAAGAACCAAGGTTTCTCTGGGTGACATTGGATGTAATAGGTCCCCGAGTTTTGACTAGCCTTCCTCGAATAAAAGGTGATAATGTCGAACCACTTAATTAAACTTTGACTCTCACCAACCAATTTCACATTCATCCCCTCCATCACCCTCATCATCTCATAAAAATTACCGTTCATCTACACTGGGGTCACCCCTCAGAAATTCAGCACTTCTTTCACCAGTCGTCAAAGATGAAGTTCCAGTCCTAATCGAATTTGGCCCCTTTAAGCCATAATACCTTCCCCAGGGTACAATCTGAAGGTCAACACTGCCCCCGCAGTACTAAGAAATGCCACCACCTTCGAGAGTTCCAATTTCGCGGCAAACCGATCTAACCTAATTCTGTCTTTAGCCGAAATGGCACCTTCGACCTTATCCGACTCAGTCGAATCCTCATTATCGCCCCTCTGCACCTTACGTCCCTCCCCACTACCCGAAGGTCCTACATCACATCCCTCCCCGCATACTGTTTCCTCTTCATCACTATCTTTGGTCACTATCATCTTCCGACGACTCGTGACCAGAACATCTTCAGCCGGCAGAATCATCGACAATGGGGCCTCGGTTACCACATCTACACCTCTAAATCGCTACCCCTGTCCACTGGGTCTCGACCAGAAGTACTAGCTTTGACCTCGTCGACCTCATCATCCACCAGTCTCTGCCTCGAAGCCCAACGATTATGTATTTTTGCCTACTACCCCGACTTTTCGGCTCCAATGTGGTTTAACCAATTTACCCCTCACACCTCCCACGTGCGAACAACACCCTTACTACCATCTGCTTGCAATGCCCGAAGCTTCTCAAACCTTCTTTTCCCTAACTCGAAACTAAACAATCAAGTCCAAATAGTCGCATCGTAACCTTTTTCTGTCATACGAGAAAAATAACATCATTACTTTTAGCACACTGCCCCAGGCGCTCGTACTAGTCTGACAGACCAGCTATCTGGGCTGTCAGAATAGCTAGCCAAATGAAACTCAAATCTTCGACACACTCCTGTACTTGAGTATTCGACCACTTCACATCTTGAACAATCCTCAGCATCTAGCCTCAAACAAATTCATCTAAATATATCGACCTTCGACATCCAACACATCCCTTAACTCAAAAGTTTCGACCCTTCGACCAATCAAAAACCTTAGGCTTACAGATAAATTTTTTAGCTCCGCTACAGTTTACTTTTCCCTTCGACGAATTAATTTTTATCTTCGAACTACATAAACTATACATTTCGACAACTATATTATCCATTCAATATCAGATTGTATTACTATCACCCACAGTTCGACAAAACAATTTATTCAAAGAAATCATTTTCATTCAAAAAAGCAGCTAACATTACAAACCTCGTACCAAACAAAACAAGAGACAAAAGAAATAGACCAAAAGAAAGCAACAACAACACCACATTACAGAGGACCCTAGCTATTAGTGGGCTACTCCTCTTCGATAATGGCCGCTGCATCTGCATCCTCTTGGTCTACTATATCCTCTGCGAAGCCCTTGAGAGGAGACAGTCGGTGGTCAGGGGATGGCCCCATCATTTGTACTATACCCCACCAGTACGCGAATGGCATGTCATAGAGTGGTTCCCCGGGTTCTGCTTCAAAGAGGTCTGGCATTTCAGCATCAATATCCTCCTCTATTTCGAACCTCCGTTGAAGACCCAACAAAGCCTCCTGGATCCTTCTGGCCTTCACCACCGCTTGATCTTCCTGAACCGGTACATTTTCAGCCATGTTGATCAACAAACAAAGTAAGAGATAGAGAGAAAGATGCTGGACAGATAAAGAAGTTCCTTCCAACCTATCCCCTTTTATACCTTCAAATCCACCACGACTTTCCCTCTCCCGTAACTGAATTAATGACGACCTTTCATTTCCAACCTCGAAAAGTCAATATGCAACCTCTTCAACTTCCTAGACGTAACTGATTCATCGGTACATGCATTCAAACCTCATTCCCGAGGACCTCTAGTCGAGCACGTCACCCACATCGAGCATTTAGCCATAATAACCATCGATTATTACAAGTAGCATTTCATCATACCTTCGACTATATCTCGTTCTGATCATCATAACCCAGATAACAATAACCTTCGATCAACTTTATGCCCCGCGCCTATAAGAGTATTCGCTTACATTCGTCTACATTATCAATCAGATACAACAATATAAGTACGTAGAAAATACTTTGTCCATTCCAAATAGCAAATCCAACAAACAAATTACATTCTTACTACCACTCCAAACGCAAAAACAACCCCCTCCCACACAACAAAACAAAAGCCTACAGAAATACAAATATTTTCACCATCAACCCGAAGCCCTACTTCCGGAAGGACCAGCTCCACTTGCCGCATTTCACTCCTCGATGACCTCCTCTGCACAAACGAGACTTTCGGCAAGAGCCATCAGAAAGAGATAGCGCCTCCCAGCAGTCGTAAAATGAAACCTCAGCTGTTCCCACAAAAAAGAATATGGATCACCATTGAAGAACTCCTCAGGCCCTACCTCCACAAGGTTCAGCATGTCCCAGTTCATGTCATGTCGCCTAAAATACTTCATATGCAGTTACGCCATCTTCCGCCCCACTCGACGATCGCGAGCGAGCCCCATCCTCTTCTGGTAACGCGTGTTCGGTATGGTATCCATCCAAATGTTAAGAGTATTGAGAAAGAGCAGAAGACTATTGCAGATGGAAGAAGATACAGTATACCTCCACAATAACCCATACTTATAGGCTTCAATGCATTTATTACCCTATAACCACCTGCATCTCTTAAAAACCCATTTTTATTACTTTCCCGAAAAACAAGACTGTCAAACTGCTCAGATTCTAAGACCGAACAGTTTTCTCAGCAAACACCTCTCCACCTGACTTAGAGACCTTCGCTGAGAGGGGGCGAATGTAGTAGCCTACTCGTAGCCTTCGACAGACGGCCGAAGCCCACTTCATAGTCTACTCAAATGTATCGAAGCCCACTCGATCCCTAAAATAGGCTCTCCAGAGATCCCCCAAAGACAAACCTTTGACACCAGACAAAGCTTCGGGGATAGATCAGTACATTGCAGCAGACATCCTTCGACCATATCTACATATGGTCGAAGTATGAGAAGACAAACAGCTAGCCTACCAGACAAAGCTTTGAGAACGGATTCACATCCTACAGCAAAAACCCTTCAACCTCACTAACATACGGTCGAAGTAAGACAAGACAGATAACTACTTCATCAGATAAGACAGCGCATTGATTGAACCGTATATCTACAGTGACAGGTCCAACCACCGCGCCGATCAGAGCCATTACCAATAAATGCAGAAGTAATAGTACCGGCAAGACCGACACCCATAACTCGCCGGGATTTTCTGACAGTATAATCATGTAATCCTGACCCACACTTGGTGACTCACCTCTCTATGTTTTTATAAATAGAGGAGAGGGGAAACCAAGTAGGGGTTAGAAAAATCATCTCCAACCTCTTGTATTTTACCTTCGACCACCCTGTACTCGAACCCTATTATTTACTCTTCAGTAATATAATCTGTCTTAAAAATCCTCATCAGAGGTCGTAGAGAGTCACATTCGAGCCTTCACGCAAGTATTTGTCTTTAGATAGATCTTATTTTAGGCCAATTGCTTGTATCATCTTACTGAAGATCGATTCTACATTGTGAGAACTAACTCCCCTCTGAACGGAGTTAGCTCCCTACAAGAGCCTCTCTCGTTCTTTCTTCCCTTAGTCCTTCCCCTTACCAGTAAACCCTTTGCTTGATTAGTTTCCCCTGTAGCGTTCCTCCTTTCCTCATTAGAAAATAGGATACTCGAAACTTGACCAAAATAAAGAGCTTCCTTACCATAAATAATAGTTTTCTTAAGATGCTCATAAGAAATAGGATACGACTTTAGAAGAATAAAGGCTTGGTACTCATCTTTTGTCTCCTCTTCTTGCTCAAGAAGATTTGCAATCATCTCTGTAAACCTGTTATAATGGTCTACCATTGAAATCCCTGCCTTGAAAGTGTAAGAGAAATGAGCAAGTTTCATATTTACCCACGTAGTTAAAGACTTGGACAAATACTCATCGATGAGTTTTTCCACAAAGTCGGTGCCGACTTCACCGTCACGACCTTATGCTTTATCTCCTTGGATAAATACATCCAGATTGTGCTATATGCTTGCAAATCGTACTCTTTCTACTCTGGATCTATCGTCTCCTTAATTGGTTTTACCTCCTTCCCCAACAAACCCATGTGGAAATTATCTGTCACCAAATGATCTTTAACTTTGCATTTCCAAATACTGAAGTTAATTCTGCCATCAAATTTCTCTATATCGAACTTCAAGCCTGATTTGTTCATCTTCCACGCCATTTAAAATTTCTTGGAATAATGGTTTGGATTTCTTAAACCAAAACACTTTTGATACCAATTATTATAAATTATGTCGACACTCACACGCAGAATAACCCTCAGATCCCCCAAGTTAATGATACCATAAATAATAAACGAGAAAGAGGAAAGTAAAGGACACAACACAATATTCAATAATGAAAATCCCTAAGGGTCAAAACCACTCTTTAGCGGCGAGCTGGTAATTAACTAGAATTATAGAAGACAAATTATAACTTTCCCTCACACAAAATATTTTTCTTGAATTTTGCTCACAAAAGGCTCAGATCTATAAACCTAAAGTTTTGACATATTTATAGGAGAAAGGTTACATAGTAGATTCCTACTTGGAGTCCAAGTCTCCGTCATTCCTAGATATTCTATATCTAGGAGTCATGATCTCCTACTAAATATGAAGTCTGATATGTGATAGTGGTTGGTTTCCAAAATTGGAAATTAACAACATAAAAGCAATTCATGTCTAAGTAGGAGTAAATGTTACATGAGATTTAAATCTCATCAACTACTCTACATGATAGCATCATGACATCATCCACTACAACTCCCATGACCAAGTCAATCCTTGTAGCCTCAAACTCTTGTTACTCGCACCACGGTGATGACGACTATCGAGGAGCCCGACCTAACTCAAGGCAACCAAGGCTAACATCTTTAGCACACACAGTTTCTTCTAATTTCTCTAGCAGCTAGCCTTTCTCTCCCACATACACAGTTTTCTCTCATTTCTCTTGCACTTCTACCTTCTCTTTAGCATACACAATTTCTTCTTCTTTTTTCCTTGCAGTTGGCCCATCTCTTCCACACACACAGTTTCCTCTAATTTTTCTTACACTTCTACCTTATCTTTCACCCGTAAATTTATTTCATCCAATTGATCACTAACTACTCATTTCTATCAATATTGTCACCCAAATTGTCTTGGATCTTTTTTTTTCTACTTCGATAAGTGATAATTGAAAATCATTTATCTGAAAATCCCCCACTTGATCATCTTCTTCATGTAATAGCGTCCTATGCTTCTCAACTATCTTTTTCTTCACTTCTTCTTCCTTCACACCCTTACTCCTTCCCGCACCCTTCTTTCCTTTTGGTACAGCAAGACTAAGTGGCACTTGTCTTTTAAAATCTTCACCCTTACTCCTTGCACACCTCCTTCATTTTGGCACAATAACACTTAGTGACACTCGGTCTTCATAATCTTCACCCCCCCCCCCCCCCCCCCCCCACCCCCCCTCGTACATAGTTTGTTCATTATCAACCTTTGCCATCTTGACTTTCTTCCTGTCTTCACTAAAGTTGGTCATTTTCCTTACTTCTCTTTGCTCTTTTCGTTGATTGTATGTTTCTTGGATTGGGTCTAGCTTTCCTTGCAACTGTTTTTGTTTGGAAACCCTCATTTTTGGAGTAGTCTAAAATAGGATTCTTTAAATTGGGGAACCCCACATATGGAGTCCTTTGCCTTTATACTAAAACTTTGTGGTCTTTGTCATCCCCACCGTCGATATCCTAAAATCTCAAAGTACTAACTTCTTGTTACTTTTGAATTTCTTTTTTGTCCGATATTCCAACTCACCATTAGTCAGATGTTCCAACAATTCCCCTTGTTTATTAATCTTACTATTAAAATGTAGTAGAGAAAATAATATTAGATTTTCGGTGAGTATGTACTTGATAAAAACTAAAAAATATCAAGTAAGTTGCGACCATACTTCGAAAAATAATTCAATTATAGTATCATTTATAGCTTAATCTTCTTTTGCTACAAGAAAAAGTACTTTTAATAGCATTCAATTCATTGCTTTTATAGTGAATGCTACTGAAAATAACTATTAATAACATTTTATAAATAAATGCTACTGTACAAAAAGCAAATCCTAACCATTAGCGAGTAATTTTAAGAACTTTTGATAGCATTTAGGTACATTATCGTAGCTGAGCACTTATTTTATGAGGAAACTGTTGAGTGGATGCTGAGTGGATACTGAGTGGATACCTTGGAGTATTTTTTTTTTGGTCTGGGACTAAGTATTTGTTAAAATAGACAAAGACCAAAATACCCTTATCAGTTTATAAGGAACCACCCTTACCTATTCATCACCAATACCACCACCACCCCTTCGTCAACAACGTTAACACCACATATACCTAACAAACACAAATACATAGGAAAGAACTTGTATATATAGCAAACATAAATACATAGAAAAGAACCTGTATATATAGCAAATACAAATACATAAATACCTAAAATCAAATCATTTTAACATTGGCTTGAAGTTAATACAAATAAGGCAAATATCATAATCTTAAAAGTTATTACAAATATGCAAACAAATAAGTTCCAATCAGCTTAAAATGGCTTCAAACAAACTAGCACGCTGCTATGGCTCAAGCGCCAAAAATATCAACCTGTAGCTGTGCTCATCTTTCCCTCCCAAGAACTTCAAACTCTTGAAAAATAATGCATTATCTATCACATATGAACTGACCATATCCTTTAATACCTTCACAACTTTAGTAATGGGGTCATCATTGCTAGTATAAGAAGAACTTGCTCCTTGGGCAGTGGATGCAAATATCAGAGATTGGACCAACTTCGTTGGTTCCAATAATTGAACTACTGCAGCTGATCTTCTTCCGTTTGATTAAGTTTGTACACCAACTTGAGGCGCAGGGGTACGAGAACGAGAAGTACTATTAAGAGTAGGCTCCCTTCTTGGACTGATAGGGGCATCATAAAAAGAAATGGCTTCACCATCCTAAGGATAATCAATTCCAGCGAGGGGAACTTGTGTATCGTCAACATTCATATCATTAGGTAGAGGAACATACTCTGACTTCTAGGTGGAGGATGGTACACTTGTCATACCTGAAGACCATGCAAAATCCCCAGTGACAAATAGACCCTCAAGCAATTTTTCCAGCAAATCTCTATGCTGAAGAGGAGCGGTCATATACTTCCTCGCCTTAGAATTTACCTGTAAACAAGAGAGTAAATAGATGTTTAAACATGTATAAATTGTTATATAATCAAATTGTAATGCCATTATTCACATTAACTTACCGCAATAATATTTTCCCAAACTTCTTTAGGCCAATCAAAGGTGCCTGATACAGGATCATATCCATGGCCACTCTGATTTATAAACCCTCTCTAGACTTGCCATTGATTCTTCAAGTAATCCCATTGGTTCTCCAGTTTCTTATGTTTCAAAACATGAAAATTTTACATGTTGTTCAGCTCATCTTCCACCGTCTTCCAAGCTAGAGTATTTAAAGATGTTCCAGACAGTCTATGCAAGTCTATTTGTGCTTGACATTTCATGATAAAGTCAAGTCTGAACTGTGGATATTGCTAGAAAAAGCTTGTTTTCTTTGCTAGTCTTGACATAACTACACATTTCAAACAAATTGACAAATCAACACTTCTATATACAAACAGTTCAGCAGATGGATGCAAAGAATAACAGATATAGGTAATAAGCATCTATCCATTAACAACTTCAAGAAGCATCTATCCATAATAGGTATAGGTAATAAGCACTAGATCTGCATGGAAGGAATAATGAACCAAACTTTGGGAGCATCTATTTTTCAGAGAGCATTAACAGTTAGGCATTAACAATTATAGGTATTAACAGTTACATCTATTTTTCAGATGCTCCTACTCAGACAAGGTATGGTCAAAAATAGTGGAAACACACAACATGTATAGGTATTAACAGTTAGGCATTAACAGTTACATCTATCCATAACAGCTATCCATTAATAATAGTAATAACAACTATCCAAATAACATCTATCCATTAGCAGTAGTAATAACAGTTAGGCATCTATCCATTAACAACTATCCATTAATAGGTAATAAGCATTTATCCATTAACAGGTAATAAGCATTAACAGGTAACAGCTTCAATAAGCATCTATCCATAACAGGTATAGGTAATAAGCATCTATCCATAATAGGTATATGATATTCTCTATTTAAAGGCATCTGAAGTGGAAAACTTACAATATTTCAGTAATAAAATAGTCTTACATGTCAAATTTATTACATAGTCCAAAAGATGCTTTAATATGTTTTACAAAAATGAACTCATACAACTTTTAAAACACACTACTTCTTTAGCTTTATCTTTGCTAGGTCTTTTGTTATGGATTGAAGCATTTCCATTTTAGCTTGGGTCACAACCAACTTTATTTTGTACTTGATCTTTAAATCTTTAATAGTTGTGGAGGTAGCAAAGGTAGGAGTGACAGTGGTAAAAGGAGTAGAAGTAGATGATTCACCATTTACTTCCTTAAACCACTTGAGGAAACCACAACCTCTCTCCTGCTTACTCTTATAGAGTATGCAACAGTAAAATCTTTTTTTACTAATAGTTGTAGAGCACAGCTTACGTAGACCATTTCTACAAGGGCAAGGCAAATACTCATCCACCCAACACCATAACCCACAATCCTTAGGTGTCTTCTGAAATATGCAAGCATAAAATAAAGAACTATTAATAGATAATAAAATAGAAAATTTAATGTAAAAAATATAATATATAATATACCGCATACAGGCACTTACAATATACCCTATTCGGATTGTCAAAGCTTTGAGAAATTAATGTAACCCCATACCCACAAATGCAGTTGTAAATCACCATTGAATTGCATATTATTTTCCACCAATAGCACCACATACTAGAAAAATAAATGTTATTAATAAATAGATGTTGTCCCAACATAAACAACATATTAAAAAACCATTGTTAAAGAGTTATTATTTACAATAAACTAAATCACTCTACAATAGCGACATTAGCATTGCTTAGTGTTAATTATGCTCTAAGCATATCTCTTTGAGTTATAGTTGTTGCATGCTCAACTTGCCCAAATAAGATAACATTAGGTGGCAACTCCGCAACATGCACTCCTTCTTCATTTCCCTCAACCCCAATATCATCACTCTCAAACTATTTCAATAGTTCATCATTCATAAAAACCCTTCTTAGATAATTGTGAATTGTTATACATGCAACCAGAATGTTCCTCTGTATGGGAAAGTCATAAGAAGGCATTGATCTGAGAATATGAAACCTTGCCTTTAGTACACCAAAGCTTCTCTCAGTTACATTTATTTGTTTAGTATGTGCATGGTTAAACAACTTTTGTGGGATCCTAGGCCTTTGTCCTTGCCTATAATCACACATCCAATACTTAATACCTCTGTAAGGGGTCATGAAACCTCTTGTTTATGCATAGGCAGCATCACATAGATAATATTGCTCTGAAACAAGGAAAGTTAACATGTAGAGACATATAAAGAGTGATAAGCATCAACAAAAATAGAATGACCATTACCACGAGATGGAGGCAGAGGGAAGTTGTAGTTGGCTTGCTCAGTGTCTCTGTTAAAACCCTAGAATCATGGGCAACTCCTTCCCAACCAGCAATAACATACGCAAAATACATGTCAAAATTACATATGGCCATCACATTCTGGAAGCAAATCCCTCCACCTCTTCCTTTGTAAGGTGTTTGATCCTTTACTGGAATACTTACAGGAATTAGTGTACCATCTAGTGCTCCTTCAGCTCCTCTGAAAACCCCTTCCCTAATTTTTTATGATGTCTAATTGGTCCTGCTGGTGCATCAAAGTTAGTAGGCACTATCATCTCTTTTGAAAATTTCATCATTGCATCAAGACATTCATGGAAGACTTTACTGGTTGTAGCAACAGAATGTTAAAATAAAGTGTTTATAGCTCTATTTCGCATATTGTGTGGAATGATGTGTAAGAATATTGCAAGCTTTTCCTCGACATCTATATGTTTACTATCCCTTAACAACCCAGTATCTCTGAAGTGGGCAACTAGAGATCTGAAAGAATATGGCTCCATCCTCATCATATTATATATTACAGTTCTAGGACCTTTTTGGAGTTCTTGGACATATGCCTTGCCAGTACGAACAGAAGTACATAGTCTTTGGCGAATCCTTCTATTTTGTTTGACTATCTCGTTGTACAAAATAATAATAGCAAGAATAGCTAATAACTATTGAACCTGATTCATTATCCCTAAGAATACATAATGAAAAAATAGTATCAAATAATAAATAAAATAATATCATAATAACATAAGCTATCCATAACTGACATTAACGAGTTCATTATTAACTCACATACAGACATCATTACAGACATGGATTATAGACATCATTGTATTCAAAATCACTGCTTGGAGATCAAATTACATTAGTAAGAGGTTGAGGGTACATCTCACATTCCCCCTCTAGTAAACAATTTTGGTATTTAGACAGGTGTTAATCCAATGGTCAGCAATTGTCTAAAGCCTAAACAACCGAAGATGTTTCCTATCACAAATCTTTTCGGTGTACGAAGCGGAGCATTAATCTACCATAAATTGTAATAATCTTTGTAAACCCTTTAATTTATTCATTATATTCTATCTTTAATTCTCATTTCCAAATTCACTCTTTCATCTCAGTGCAATATATATGCCTTGAACAACATAATACATCACAAGTTACATAAATTATAATCACATAAGCTAATATACCATTACTAATAACCCATTCAACTAAAACAACACTAAATTCATTAGAAACAAAGAAGAGGGGTCACCTGATTTAGAAGCCATTAAAAAAACACAAGTTACAGAAATTACATAAATTACTAATAACCCATCACAAGTTACAAAAATTACTATCACATAAGAAAAAGTACTATGGTTATGCTTTCTAAAATAACACTATGATTATGCTCTCTATGCCCCCATTTTCTCTTTTTAAAGCTTTAAGATGATAGGGATGTTTCATGTTTGTAATGGGATCTTAGAACAAAAAATAAGAATGCAAATCAAGAGAAGAATGCAAATACATCATCATTGCACAACATCAACATCAACATCAACATCATTAATCGTTAAATATTCAAGCAAATTAAGAGAAGAAACGACGCACCTGTTCTTGATCGAGGAGAGTTGTTGGAGGTCGAGAGAGCTATGGGGGAGAGCTATGGAGGAGATGATCTTTGCAAATGGTTCTCGAAGTTGATAGAAGAGTGATCGAAATTGGGGATTTGGGAAAGCAATGATCTTTTTCTATTTTGAAGTAATGATTTTTTGATTCGTAATTTTTTGTCCTTTTGAGGGTAATTTGGGTAGAAAAATTCCACTCAGACTCAGACTCAGACATCCCACTCAATTGGCTTATTGGGGCTAAGACTAAGTCTGGGTTTTAAGAAGATATGGCTGAGTTTGAGTCTGAGTGAAAGGAAAAATAAACTCCTTTTAGTGATTACAATCAGCCCAAATCACTGACTCCACTCAGACTCAGACGACTGAGTGGAGTCGGCCCAAAAAAAAAAATGCCACCCTAACTTCGTCATCTCTCCACTGTGCTCTATTACAGCTAACAAGCATGGAAGTTCTTTTAATCAGGTCTTTCACTCTCTCTCTTTGTAATCTTAGTAAATCCATTACGTTTCATTCTAGGAACCCTAATTCGGTTCAATCCCTCATGAGAAGATGGTATAATTTTCAATTTTCCAATTTAATTATGGAGAGATTTGGTGATGACAACCTTTTTTTTTGCACTTTACCAATCTCTACTAGTTTAATTGCCTCATGGATGTTGACATTCTATAATGGAAATTGGGGATTGATTTGGCCATGCTATTTTTGATTCGTTGTCGTCATGTAGATTGGCGGTTTCATATCATTATAGGTAGATCAAAATAATGTGTTTGAAGGGAGTTTTCGGTGGATTAATGTTGAGATTTGGTAAATCGACTGTGATTGGAATTTAGTATTGGGTAAAATTAAGCTCATAGGCAACAATTTGGTTGTAAATTTTATGATCGGGTGATAGATAAGACCTATATCTTGCTACAACTTTTTCCTGGATATATCATCTGTTGTTTATTAATTATATCGTGCTTGTTTTCCTTTTCTTTATTTTGTTAATTAGATTTTTTGATGTAAGTATTTTTATTAATTTTTTTGATTAGGTCAAAACATACAAAGTGGAGAGGAAGAGGTCACTATTAAGCTGGTATGTTTATCCATAAAGTAATTTTGATTTAAAGCTTTTATTTAGTAATGCTTTTGATTAATATTCAAAATTTATAGTTATTCTTGCATATGTTTGGAATGACTGATTATGTAAACAACTTAAATTAGAACATCTAGTGATAAAAAGGGTGCTTGAATCGATCGCCCACCAACCCTGTACTCAAGAATTAATAAAAAGTAATCGAGAAAATGATTACTTTTCATGCGAAGACATATGAGATATATATAGTTGAAAACTAGCACCCCGCTATTGGGATGGATAAACTATCATCGTAACAATCGATCTCTTAAATATATTTTGTTAGGGGGGTTTAATTGGTGCTATTTTTTTTTAGAAACCTTGTCATAGTAATGTTTTGAATATTTACCACAATCTAATCGCATGGTCAGTGAAGAACCAATTATACTTATCCTTTTATATGAAGCGCTTCAACATAAACCAAGTCACATGCCATGAACTTGCTCCAATAATCATCTATACTGAATCTAATGTTCATCAAACTAATCTTCATTTAGGTAGTGTTCCTGACATTCCTTCCATCTGTTTAACATATCTACAGAGTGAAAATATTGGTTTTTGTTGTTGCCAATTACATAAAAAATTGTATATTTTATCAGGCATTTGCTGAGATGCCAAAGTTGAACATATGCAAGTCATGGCCCTGATTCTTTCATGGTTGCAATTATAGCAAAAAAAATTAGCACATGGCTAGCATGACAAATGATGAATATGGTATCAAAACCTGGGTCTGTTCTCATGTTTAACTGTAATTTCTGGGGGTTTTCTCAATAGTGGAAAGATATGGGGTCGTCGTAAAATCAAATAGGTATCACCATATGAAACCTTTTATATGAAGTTGTTTAATTTACAAGCAAGGAGTATGATTAACATGATAAATATCAGGAAGATGGCTAGTACTGTTGCAAGTAGTATGTTTAATATCAGGAAGATTAACATGATAAAAAGTTTTCGATTTGAAGTTATCGGTTCAGCTCGGCAAGTACTGTCGCGGTTCGAGCCATGGATGGCTAGTAATTCAGGAAGATGAAGATTACATTAGTAAGTATTATGATATTGAGATGAACATGATAAATATCAGTAGTACCATGATTAAAAGCGGTGAGTTTTTGGTAATGTTCGTTATTCACTTAACCTTTACAATCCCTTTCTACTTATCGATAACGTGATTGAGATGCCACCAATTATAGATAATGTAAGTCAATATATGCATATTGATAAGTTTGTTGTGTCCATAGATCCGTCACAGTTCACTGATTTTTCTTTAATGGGAATTTGCTTTCATAAGAGTATGCTAAGATTGGCGTTTTTTAAGGCAGGGGACACAAAATGGTCTTTTGTGAAATCAGGCTTAGTGAGTAATTCCCCAGTTGATGTTATGCATTCTAAAGGGGTGTTTTATGTTGTTGATTGCAATGGGAAGGCTTGCTCTATTGATATCCGGCCTCCTCGACCCAAGGAGACCTTAGTCGAGGCTCGTCCTCCTAGTAAGATATTAAATATAAGGGGGCTTAAAAATAAGTTGTATCTTGTGGAGTTGTTCGGGGAGTTGCTGCAAGTCATAAAGATAGCTGACCAGGGAAATGACTCGACTGTTAGATTTCATGTCTTCAAGCAGGACTCAATTGCGAAAATCTAGATTGAGGTGAAGACTCTAGGTGGCCACATGATATTTGTTGGCTACAATTCATCATTTCGCATCTTGGCAACCGACTTCCCAGGTTTGCAGTCTAACTGCATCTACTATGCGAGCAATTCTTTGCAATCTTCTCAGGGCATCCTAGTATTTAACGTAGAGAATGAGAGCTTTGCACCGCATCCGAATGTGGATTCCAATATGTTCATGCCACCATTCATTTGAATCCAGCCAGGCTCAAGACACCAATTGTGCATAGAAGGCCTATATGGGTACAAATACAGTGCCAATATATGAGCTTCTCTTTCTCTTCTAGTAGCACTCTATTTTCTTTTGGTCATATACTCTTTTTGATTTTGTTGGTTCTGTTGTAGCGTTATGAAACTTTAATGGTGAAATGTGACCATAGGTTTATTATATTTAACTGCATTCCACCTTTTCAAAAAAAAAAGGAGTCTGAAGCAATTATATTTGTTTCGATCTTAAGTTATTGCATCTGTAGTTATAAATACTATTCATTTTTGCTAATTTGTGTTCTTATGGATGTTATCATTTTTCATAAGGACAGAACATGCATTGTACATGACCTTTTCAAGCATTAATTTGTATCGAAGAAACATGAATTGTTTTCTGATCTATATACCTAACTACTCCCTTTGAATTCCTAGGGTGCTTTGCTCACAGAGGATGTGCTTCAAGTCCATACATCAAGGTTAGTGTATTCTTCTCCCTTGAGATTATGTATTCTTCCATAGTATGATAAATGACCATTATACGTGATCTGCATTATAGTTTTGGGAAATGTTTGGTACTAACAGCACATTGGATATCTAGTTTGCCCAATGTGGGTTAGAGAGTCAGTACTATTGTGTTTATTATCTTGATACTCTAAACCTGGGATACTTTTGCAAACTCATTTTGAGTTTTGATTTTTGGCAAGAGAGAGAACTTGAACTTGCTCCACAACATTAGAATCTTGCTTGCCAGTACCTCCTTTCTCACTGCCCTTGCCCATGAGAATTGAGAGAGAACAACCCCCTTTCCCATTAGAACCTAATTCAACACATCTAGACATCACCCAGGCTCATTAAGATCATTGAATTTCTGTCTTTTATAATTAGGTATTTTATTTTATTTTCTTTTATTTGTGTTTTTGTTATTCCATTACAGACAAGTAGGGAATCAGATTCAAGATGTTGATTGTTCGGCCTATAAAATAGAAGGGCGAGCAAGAGGTACGTATGTATCTTTTGCTCTTAAATTTAACTTAAAAATTATAAATTGGTATGAAATATGCTTATCGGCGTTCTCTCGAAAAGAAGTAAATATGTTGTATCAGGTTTAAAAGATATCCTTTAAGAACTTCCTAGTATAGAAGTATCACGATTCCGGTCACAAGTTAGTAGGCATAAGGCTAAAATTGGGAAAGTTTATTATTTTCCCCTTACATATTATTTCTATTTTTGGTTACACACATATATTTGTTTAAATACAGTATGTGTATGTATATAATATAACGGTGACATGGATATGTGTGTCACTTTTCAGTACGGTCCGAGATCAGATGCCAGACAAGGCAACCTTAAATAAGCAATCGTGGGCACAACCTTAAATTAAATATAAACTATATACCCTCCAAATATATGTATGTTTTTAGTTCTGCTAAATAATTTACCAAATATTTCTTGATATTTGGGAACAACGGTGATTCTTGTTCAGAGATTGGGTTTAACTTTTAACATAAAAGCTGTGTAAGGTAATTGATTATCAGGATCTTGCGATGGGTACATTTCTTAAAACCATGTGTTGTTGATGGGCTCAACTGGTAGAAGAAAGTGATCCCAAACAAGTGGGGCATTAGCCATTGGCCATTTACCATTTATATATGTTTCAGATTTTAAAGGAAATTGAAACTATCTACAAAATATACCGAGTGGGCCAGTGACTAATGTTGCATGTTTATGTAAAGATAATTTGAAGCTTTTGAACTATCTACAAAATATACCTAGTTAAGAAGTTAAGAGATTGTGTTGCATCCCCTTCAAAAAATTAAGATGTGTAGTCCAAAGGTACAATTTTTTCATCTCTTCTTTTAATGTATTTTTACAACTAATACGCAAGTCTTAATGACATTTTTTGTTTTTGTGTAGGTTGGACAATCGATATTGTTATAACCAATTTGATAGAAAGGGTCTAAAGATATTGTTATATCTACATTCATAGAGGTACCTTCAGTTTTGTTTTTATACGTATGGCAAATATCGATTGATGTTGATTATAGTGTTTTTTCATAGTTGATTGTGATAATATGTGGTGAACCGGTTTAAAAAGATCTTTATATAATTGGGTATTCTTTCAGTGTATGTGTGCATCTGTCTATTTTTTGGTTACTTGATGTAAATAGAGAGTTTGGGATTTTATTAAGTATTCGTTATTAAAGTTTTTCGAGTTATTAGTTATCTTCCACAAGGTTAAGTACTTATATGAGTTGTACTTGTATGTCGATGGATCTGTAGCTTAAATCGGTAAGAGCACTCATAGTTTGAGAAGATGATGGTTCAAATCCATCTGGATCCGCTTGATTATTATAGCATATATAAAATTATTACAAATTTTTGTATTAATTATTATTTTTGGCATAATATATTGCAAAATACCTGTAAAATAGAAAATATTAATGCAATGGATATATGATGGTGTTTACAAATGCTATTATAAGTAGACAACAATATTTACTAAACGTTATTGAAAGAGTTTCAATAGCATAAAATAAATATTATCTATTATCTATCTATTATCGATTTGTAATAACATTCAGTAAATGCTATGTTAAGTAAGTAATATCATGTGGTAAACGCTGTTAAAAATGCTTTTAATAGCATATAGAAAAAAGCTATTATAAAAATGATAGCATTGCATATTGCAGCATACGAAAAATGTTATCGTAACCTTTCCATAGCAGTTTTTGACTGCTATTATAAGCAAATAGCTGCTTTCAACAACAACTGTTAAAAAGTTTACAATAACATTCTTAGAATGCTATGCTTTCATAGCATGCGTAAAATCGCTATTGAAAAAAGGATAGCATCACATAATAGAGCGGACGAAAAATGTTATCGTAGCTTTTCATAGCGGTTTTCGAATGTTATTATATGTGTTTTTTCTTGTAGTCCTTCATCTTTCTCAATGCCTCCTTGTAGAAAGTTGTTTCTCTAGGCTTGCTATAAGCCTAGCCCATGTAACAGTTAATTACAGTTATATTGTAGATATAGAACAAAGATCACCAATGCTAATTACTTTTATAAATGATGACAATTTTGTAAACTTGCTTGCAAAAGCTTCAGTGGCAAGTGGGAAAAAAAGATATATTTCATTTGGCTCCAAAAGTCTTATAGGTATCTCTTGTACAGTGTGTACGTTATACATTTTTTTTTTTTAATTGAGTTCATTTTTAATGCCTGTAACTTTGGAAACAATGATCTCCTCCCAATGTCTCGTACAGGTCCCAGTGTAGGAAAATAAAGAAATGCCCATATCATTAGAAATAAGTACAACCATGCACTTGAAGTGCATCCTTAGACTTTTTGTCAACAACATCCATGTACGTTAGATAACAATCTATTTGGTATAGCAGAAAGTCATATACTACGTGCCCCATGGAAAATCGTTGAATTTGTCGAGATCATAAGCTAAATCAATGCATTTAGTATCAATGCTTCTCTTCAAAGAAATAAGAAAGGACAACAGAATATTGAGAAGATTCAGGTGCAGAACATCATCTGCCAATGGATATAAGCAAGCCATTATACTGGTAATAAATAACCAACAAACCATTGATAAATAATCATATATTACATGGCAACCATAATTGATTAGGCATCTCACCCCATTTGTCATTATTGCATCAGATTTTGCCATCTCTCTTACGACCTATATATCTTTGACACCGTAAGAATTCTTCTTTTTTGAAAAGTACATACCCCTAAATGCAATTACTTTTTCTTTTTTTTGCAAAACAACATAATATATTAAAGAACCCCAGGGGGTCGAGAAAGGAACTAGAGTATGTACAAGGTGGGACGCCGAAACCGGCTCAAAAAGCGAAAAAACAGGAGAGGTAACCCCTTTAGAAGCCAGGGGATGGGCTTCAAAGTTATAAAGGCGACTACAAATAATAATTTAAATGCCGAGAAACACGAGGCGAGGGCAAACATATCTGGCGCCAGAGTGAGAGCTCCCCAGGAAAGATCGTCGGATCCAGTCTCGAAAGAACTAACAAGACGCCGACAGTCGGAAAGAGCCAAAAGGCACTCAATGCCTAGGCTACGCACAACTTCCATTCCCTGATCACTGAAATCGCCTCAGCCTCTTCCGGGTCTGCCGCCCGAGAGGAGTCGTAACCTGCACCAATGATCGACAAAACGTGAGTTTTAATAACAAAGCCTGACCCTTCTGGCGAATCCTTGCTAGTTCAGGCTCTATCCACTAAGGCAACATGCCATCCCTCCCCAATAGCTGGAGGGGGTGAAGATGGGGGAGAGCTGGTCATGGGGCCGGAGCGGGGAGCAGGGGGGCAGAGATAAGATTTTGCCTTACACACAGAAGCAGCAGGATTAAAGGCAGCATTATTGAAAATAAGATCATTCCTGCTAAACCAAATAACATAAAAAAAAAAAAGTTGATCTTCCCCCAGGCTGAGGGAGTGGGGGAGGCAGTCCCATGCTGAGTAAGCTTATGGAGCAGATAACCAAGAGAGTCAGTAAATGGACATAAATATAAATCAATAGAAGGGTCGAAGGCATACCAGAAGTCTCGAACAATTTTACAGAATAAAAGGGTATGGGTTGTAGTTTCCTCTTCTTCACCGCATCTGGGACAAGTGGTGTCCCAAGAGGGATCTCTGAACCAGAGGTTTCGTTTGGTAGGTATGCCACCCTGCAGAGCTTTCCATAAAAAAAAATTATATTCTGAAAGGGACATTCATAGACCAAACTGTCTCCCAATGGAAAGTGGGAGAAAGAAGAGAAAGGGGTTCCAGAAAGGTGGAGCGATAGGCGGATTTGGCAGTGAGGATGTCATTTTGTTCACGTCTACAGCGTAGCGTGTCTTTGGAAGGGAATTTGTTGAGGGGAATAAGAAGGATGGCATCGACAATGTCGTGGTGGAAGTAGGCGCAGATGAGGGGTTCCTTCCAGGAGGGCTGGTTTTGGCAAATAAGTTTGGAGACCTTAGAGAAGGGATGTATCCGCGGGAGAGGCCGAAAGGGCGGCCGTGAGGGATAGTGGGGATCCACGGTTCTAACCATCTCCGATGTGCCAAATGAGGTCAGACCAGATTTTGTTTCTAATAGCTATGATACCCTTCCAGATCCATGAGTCTGAGGGCTTGGGAGAAACAGTCATAATAGATTCATGGGGGGAGTAGCATTGTTTGAGGTTGTAGGACCAGGGTTTTTTCGATTCTTTGATAGCTCTCCAAAAAAGCTTTGTCTGAAGAGCTTGGTTGTGGGAGAGGGATGAGTGGATGCCCAGATCCCCATTTTTGGGAGGTTGACAAATGGTTTTCCAGCTAATGGGAGAGGGCTTCCGCATTCCATCAGCATTTGAACCCCAGAGAAAATGGGAATTGATAGAGTCTAATTGCTTACAGATCTTGAGAGGTAGGGGGAAAACCGACATTTGAAAGGAGGGGATTGTTGAGTGAACAACTTTAATAAGGGTGAGGAAGCCGGCTTGGGAAAGGTTTTTGGCCTTCCAGCCCTTGATCCGCCCAGACACACGAGTAATGATCTCTTGGAAGTTCATACTTTTTTTACGGTCGAACTCGAGGGGGGCTCCGAGATATTTATGACCCCCAGTGTCTTTTTTGATGTGAAGGGTGCGTTGGATGAGCTTGAAATGACGATGGTGGTAGTTTTTGCTAAACAGAATGCAGGATTTGGCCAGATTGATCTCTTGACCAAAGACGATTTTAAAAGTACTGAGGACGTCATTGAGATGACCTGCTTCTTCCAAATTTGCTTTGCAAATGATGAAGTAATCATCAGCGAAGATGAAATGAGAAATAGGGGTGCTTCCTCGGGCAGTTTTGATGCCATGAAGTTTGCCCTGGGTCTCAGCTTGGACAAGAAGGCAAGAGAGGACCTCCGTGCAAATGAGGAAAAGAAATGGAGTTAAGGGGTCGCCCTGGCAGAGGCCCCAACCCGGTTTAAGGAAATCATTAGGGGAGCCGTTAAAATTGAAAGAGAGGGCTGTGGTGGAGATACATTGAAAAATCAAGTCGCACCACTTATCACAAAAGCCCATGGTTTTCAGAGTGTCAATGAGGAAAGTCCATTCAACCCGGTCAAAAGCTTTACTCAGATACAACTTGATGGCCATACTCCCTTTGGCCCTTTTTTTTCTTTTTGAGGGATCTGAGTATCTCCTGGGCCATGATAATGTTGTCAAATATTTGTCGCTCGGAGACGAAGGCGTTTTGCATTGGGGAGATGAGTTTGTTAAGCAGGGGTTTGAGTCTGTTGGTAAGAATCTTCGTAATGATTTTTAAACTTGACGTTGCAAAGACTAATCGGCCTGTAGTGTTCGGGGGACGTACGATTCTTAATCTTAGGGATGAGAGTGATGTTGATGTGGTTGTACTCGGTCAGAAGATGACCCAATTGGAAGAAAGAGAGGGTGGCATAAAATAGGTCATCTTTGATGGTATCCCAGGATTTCTGGTAGAATAGGGGGGTGAACCCATCCGGACCAGGGGCTTTGTCAGGGTTCATTGCGAAGAGGGCAATGCAGACTTCTTCTATGGTGGGATCAAGGGTGAGCTGAGAGTTTTCTGCCGGAGTGATAACTTTTTCCAGAAGGTTGAGAGTGGTGATCGAAGTAGGGGGATCAGACGTGGTGAAAAGGTTATCGTAGTATTCCAGGAAAGCGTCGCCGATCGCTTTGTGATCATGCGCTCAACTGCCATCTGACTTGCGCACTTTCGGAATGGAGTTAGTCTGGCGCCTGCTAATGGTGGAAACATGGAAAAAGTGGGTGTTCCTGTCACCCTCTTTGAGCCAGGTCTCACGAGACTTATCACGCCGGAGAGTCTCTTCCTGATGAAGAGTGCGTTCAAGTTTATGTATCAGCTCCTGCTCAAAAATAATATTTGCCTCAGAGGGGTTGGCCTACTGAGTCAGATCAATTTGGTCACGAAGCGATTGAATGGTGTCAGGAGTAAAATTGAACACGGTACGGTTCCAAGCGCAAAGTTCCTTCTTAGTGTGGCAGAGCCTTTTACACAGACGGAGGGGACGCGAGCCCGTCTGAGGGACACTCCAGGCGTTCTTGATGAGGTCGGGAAAATCTTGATGCTTGGTCCAGAGAGAGAGGAAGTAGAATTGTTTGTGAAATTGGTGGCAGACAGGAGTGGTGTTGAGAAGAATGGGTCTGTGGTCCGAGTCAATGATGGGGAGGTTCCTAATAGCAGCGTCCGGGAAGTGGGTTCTCCAGGAATCGAAAACCAGGGCCCGGTCAAGCCGAAGTTTGGTCAAGTCCGGACCTCTCCGTTTGTTAGACCAGGTGAAGGGGACACGAGAAAAACTCGAGTCAATCATAGAAGCGAGGAAAATAAAGTCGGCCACGGGGTTAGGATAGGTGTGATCGAAAGGGATCCTACCGAATTTTTCGTCGGCCGAAATGATACCATTAAGGTCGCCAATAATGATCCAAGGGATATGAATAACGTTGGCCAGAGCTGTAATGGAATCCCAATACGGGCCCCTATGATGCTGCTAGGGCGGCCCGTAAGTAAATGAACACATCCAGTGAATAGGCTGCGCGACCTGATTGGAGTGACCATTAAAAGAGGAGATCAGAACATCGATACTCCGTTGGGAAGAGGACAAGATTGTAAGGTCGATGCCTGTGTGCCAGGCCAGCCAGAGCCCACCTCCATATTACAAGATCATAATCGTGAGAATCAAAATCGGAGTGTATATGAGTGGTACGAAGACCTAATATCAGTACAACATCGAGTGATCTACCCGAAACTACGACGCTTCCCTAGTCAAACTCCATGCCACCAACATGGCGCTCAAAGATTTCTACACAAAAAGTCATCATTGTTCTTATGTTATCTATTTGCATTATGTTTGAGAAATAACTATTTTGAAGATCTTCTCTCTCTCGGTCAAAAAGTTTATAGAAGAATTTGTACAACCATTCCCCAGAACACCTGGATGCGTACTGTAATTTTTCTCTTCATTCTTGTCATTCTTTATTTGATTTTTCTGTTCTCCCTCCTGCTGTTGATCAACTATTAGAAGATCTTCTGGCATTGTTTCACCTAACTGAAGCAATATCTAAAGTATTTTGTTCAAAAAAGTTGTAGGAACAAGCAAATAGAACTTGTTAATGTTCGCTGGCAATTTGATTTCAATTGAAGCAAAAAATATGACTAGCATTGATACTAAATCCCAAGGAAGTTTGATTATTGGATGTTAAATATAGGTTATGAATTTTCTATCGAAAGGGTATGAATCGTTGAGTGTGGCCTAAGATATCAGTTATAACGCTGAGGACTCTCATCGATATCTAGGTTTTTTGTCAGATATTTGTAAGGCGCTAGATTTTCCCCGAGTGATGGGAATCTATAAATAATAAGGAGGTGTGAACGTTTGGCACACAAACAAATCAAACGTACACGCTCAAAATATGGTACATGTGATGACAACACAATATATTAGTCACGTGATTACTGATGATATCTTGATTTTGTCCTGAAAATGTATAATCATAAAGAAACGGACGAGACCAATGATAAGGTAAAGAATTACAGATATTAAAGAGAACTATAACATAGTTTGCAAAAATACATCAATTGCAAAATGCAAAGTGGCAACAATACAAAGCACAAGTCATTCTGAAGCACTTCTAACCATGATATCCCAAAAGAATCTGACCAAACCTATCTGCTATAAAGTTTTCACATGACCTAGACAGAGGAGATCAGCAACAATCCTTAATCTGCCTTTAGCACAATCAATCAGACTGCCAGTATCTTCGCCTCTCAGTAGACCATCAATGATACTCAAGCAAAAAATCCCACAGTCATCATAGCTAGTCTAAGTGCGGCAGAGACCCCACCAGAAATCCTATTTAGATTTCAAAGTATCAGGGTTAAATACCCCATTACAACGTGCAAGGATGACAGTCACCATTTCGATCAAGCCTACAGACAGTTTTCAAAGTAGTAGTTCAGTGTACCCTCTGGTTTCCTTAAGCGCTACATGCAAGAGAATCATAGACAACAATCTCAGCTTTTGCCAGTGACAAAATAGCCAAAACCCAATGAGCACCACACATGTTATATTATATGGAAAGGTGATGTCCTTATTTCCAAGCCCGAAAATGCCAACACCAACTCGTCATCGACAGGAAGATAATCTAGAAGACAATCCACTTGCCTCTTCTTATCAAAGTACAATTTTTTTTTCATATTTGTAAACTTGTACTTTGTGAGTATGAAGACTTTCAGACGTTCTGTCGCATAGATACATTGTGCTTCAACCGGTCACAGACAGGACCACCTTTCTCTTCGAGATAATTTTTCAGTATGGATGTGTATGTATTAATAACATGTGTGAGGAAAAACAAAAATATGTGTTAATGTGTGACGAGACAGATGACAAAGAATGACAATATAAATTATAAGATTATCTTTTAAGTACTCACCGCGTCATTGATCAATTGACCGTACTAGGGAGTTCCAAAACTATCAAAATTGATGAATTCGCCACCGCCAAACATTATTAATATCTGTATATTGTAATATCTATCATCTCTACGTAGTTTTCCCCATATTTCTTTCACCATCCCAGCCTATTCAATCTTCTCTTCAGTTCGATAAAAAGGATCTCCTAGTACCAGATGTAACTTAGTCACTTGGTTTTGAATACAGGTTGTCTATTCTGCTTGAACTTTTACATCAAGAAGAGATACTTCATCTTCTTATTCTTAAACTTTTTCCAATTTCTCCACTTTCTCCACTACATCATCATCATCATCGTCATCCCCTATAATGGGCTTCCTCTTTTTTGACATACCACTGGTTCTGGTGTATTGAAGCAATGAAATGGTAGATGAATCATTGTACACTAATTCTTTTTGAATCCCCATCTACCTTTTCTTCGGTGTAGTAGACTTTTCTTTCTTTAAATTCTTTGGCTTAATAAGCATCTAAGAATGACATGCATAACATAAAATGACAATCAAAATGATAAACATAACAAAAATAAATGACAAATAAACTTAAATTAGTGATAACGAACATCATGGTAAATGACACAAAATGAGTAACATTTGTTACTTACTTGTCCCTTATCGTATGCATCTTGACAGTACATGATGTCTATGGCTTCATCAGCAACAAGTATAAGTAAGTCATCACCTTTAGGGGTCATCGAAAAATAAACTAAGCTATCCGCATTGAGCTTATCCACGTTATCGCTTTCATTCGGGATCTCGTTAAGCCTCCAACCACTAAAACAAGTGTAAGGAAAAATATACTTTGTTACCTCTGAAGCAGTTATTGAGAGCAGAGATACATAGAACTTAGAATAACATCAATAGCACAACGAACAAGAGGTATTGAAGTGAGGATCCAGAAATGCTGAGTCGAGGACTAGGTCTCTATTTTTAAGACGTTTCGCCCCACTGCCCTTTGCAAACAGTTAGTTGCTGCGTTACATCCAGTATAAAATAGCAGAGTATGAACTTCTCTTTCAAGGAAAAATGACCTTCGAATGATTTGCACTTTCAACTATTTTACTCGGATTCTAGACTTATGATTATATCAATGAGAAGAGAAGAACTGTGTATTCGATCATAATAAAATTGAGGCACAACCTCTCTTTATATAGAGCAAGTTCGAAACGGTAACAAGAGTTAATGGTGGGACACGTCATCAAAAACGTTCGAAACTGAAGTGAAACATTTAAGACTTAATAACAAAGCAGTTACGTTTTAGAAATTCAAAACGAAAAAATTCAATTCGAATAGACTCGATTCAAATTTAGTCTTCTGGGAACTCCAGGTCGAAATAGACTCAGTTCGAATTTGGCCTTGTAGGAACTCCAGGTTAAATAGATTAAGTTCGAATTTGGTCTTGTAGGAACTCCAGGTCGAATAGACTTGGTTCAAAATGATTCAGGTCGAGATAGACTTGGTTCGAATTGATCCAGGTCGAGATCGAATGGACTCAGTTCGAATTGGTCTAGGTCGAATAAAATTTCATAGATGCCTAAGTCCGAGGCCCAAGCCCATGAACTAAACAAAGTCTTAAACTCATTTTTTAGCCTGCCCCCGCCCAACATTGAGAATAAAGGAGCTAGGTTTTATCAAGAAAATAAACTACTCTTTAAAGCAATGTGGGACTAAAGAAGCCACGTAGAGTTTTGGAGATATAAAACCCAACAACAAGTACCTCTTTTCATATATCATTTGCGGTTCTAAATATGGAATAATTAAAAAATACAATACCATCAGTACCCACATACATCCTGCCAGTTCAGAGACAAATTTGAACTTCAATAGATCCTTCGCATAATTTTCTACACTCTAAACAAGAAAATCATAAATAGTACGACCCCAGGGAAAGTTGTCGAACTCTCTTTAATACCATAATACTTTCCTCTAAACTCCAAAACATAATGCCGATCGGTTAAAATGTCAGTTCGTATGATATTCCTCACACTAAGACCTAGAATGAGGAAAACATCCATTAACTTGAATTGGCGGACTTTGTCTCCGAATCTGAAGTTTATACCACCCATGTGTTTATCAAATATATTGAGAATCACCTTATGAAGTGTAGGTATCGAAGATAAATCCATCAACGTTAAAAAATAACTACCCTCCATTATCTGTTTCTCGGATGGCGCAATCTCCGAAAAAAAATATGAAAGATGTTATGCAGAGTAAGCATCCTCTACATCATTCTTCAACATTTTGGAAGACTTAATAATATAGGGGCGAGAGAAATTTGTTGATTTTGCATGACTGAGAGAGAGGGATTGAACTACATAAAAGTAAAATGGGGTGAAAGTGTTTCGATTGACACGCGTTTTGTTTATGGTACTTGTATCTCGATGAAATATCTATGGCTTTTAAGTTATTACTATTTAATGGGCTTGATGTGATTTCTTGCAAACTGACCAACGGCAGAGGCTATTTTTTGTTGTAAATATGTCATTTTAGTAGGCGGTAAAAGGGGTATTTCAACTAAAAAGTATTCATTTAGGAATAATTGTTGAGTTAGACTTCATTTACGTAGGATTTTATTAAAAAGTATTTTGTCAGTAAATTTTACTTTCAGGAGCTATTTTAGCCCATCCACATCACTTACTATTACCACTTTGACTAAATTTTTGAGTTTCGGGCGGGTATTGGTGACTGTTGTGGTGGATAACATAAGCAACTCCCTTAAATGGGTGAATGGAGTATTTTTAGAATAAATATAGTTAAATCAATTAATGTCACAAATTTATGGATTTGCACACTTCTCTTCTTTTTTACAAGTTTATGAACGAACTCGCATTATCCACGACTGTTTAAGTTCGCCATAGTGCACAATTTTACTAAAGAAAACAACACACCAAAGATTTAAACTAATTGTTGAAATTATCTATTTTAATAAATAATTGATGATAGTATATTTATTAGCAGTTAAGACAATACTTAAAGGAGTCAAAAATAAATTAAAAGTAAAAGTTATTATTATTGATTTGAATAAATTTTACTGCGACGTAGCAGGCTCTCCTCATCTATGCTTCGTGTTCCATTCAGAGTATAGATAGATAGATAGATAGATAGATAGATTTCTTCCAATCTCTCTTCTCTTCAATATTTTCTCCCAATCTTCTATATTTACAATCTCTAGTCTTTTTTGCTCCATCTCCATTATCGCACCGATAATCTCTTCTCATATCCTTTTCTAATCCTCTTCGTTACTTATTCTATAAAACAGACAGTACGACTTTTGTGGTCATTACAACCACTACTTATATAATCTTCGGTCATATTTATACCCTCCAAGGTATGCTAGGATTAGGACTAAGAAAAAAAAAACTTTAACAAGACTAAAAAATTGAACCAAACTGAGTCTTAATAGTATTTTAACACCCCTAATTTTATTAATAAGGGAGTTAAAAATTTTAAGAAAAAATATGTGTGGGCGTATGGCTCGCTAATCAAATAATATAAAAAAGATTGTAGGGAATTACCTCATGTTCAAGCAGTCAAAATAATCAAACATGGCCACTAGACCAGTAACCTTGCTCTGCTTATAATTTAGTGGGGTAGTTATAAAAAAAATTGTACATGTATTATTTTCGACAATCTGGTAAGTAATTTCTAGCAAATCCAGTAGGGTCCCCTAGCTTTACCCTTAATTACAAGCAATGTTTTATGATGCAAGTCGTTTGTAAATACAAGGGAATCAAATTTTAGGTACACTAGTTGCAATGCAATTGTAAAGTGTTACTTTTCAACACATTTGCAAATGCATTAAACTTGTATTGCTATGGATTTGTAGTAAACTAAACTGGACATTTAAGCATCCATAGGATAGCAATTTAATATCACCGCTTCAATTCTTTTATGACATGTAACTACTCAAACATGTAAGATTCTTTAGCAGGATGCAAAATAGCTAACTTAAAAAAAATGAGTCACACTCTAGAGATATAGTAGGAGATCTACAATATGATGCTTTCCCAGTAGGCGCAAAGAGTCTAAAAAGATAAATAAAAAATGTAATAAGAGCATCTACTGCAGCCTCACTAAAGCTATTTTAAAGAGTCAAATATGTTTAAAATGACTTTTTAAGACTCTCCAAGTTGGTGGTCATTTTAGGTTCACAAAACTAGGAAGGAGAGAGAAACTAGCAAGTCATATAGGTGTTGGGAAACCGAGGGGGAAAATCACAACGCGGAAGCACAATACAATTTAGCATGAACTTAAGATCTACTCTAATAACTGAGAATTCAAACAAAGGCAATTAAATCACATACATAAGGCTTAAATTAGGTGGAAACCCTAATGGATCAAAGCCACCCCCGACAAGCACGACGAATATATTATCACTTAGGGTTACAAGAAGTTATAGGGATCACTCAACCTCACCTCTACCCGTACAGATAATCCTGAGCAAGAAACCCTTGAAAGAAAACCCTAGAAATTTCTCCCGAGCAAAACCGTAAATTTCTCCATTTTCTCTCTCTAACTCTTTCCCCCTGTACAGAGGCCTTTAACATACACTCTATATTTATAGACTTTCCACTAGGTCATCTCCGAAGTACGCATCACGAGATAATCTATCGCTTTAGAATAAATCTCCTTTAGAATGAATTTAGAAACAAATAAACTAACCATTTTTTGTTTGAACGACCAAAGGCTCGTTCGCATGACATCAACGTGAACTTTCTCGCTCGAACGACTCCCCTGTTTTTGAGCCGTAACCTAACAATCTCTACTTCATCGTTAAAACCATTTCTTCAGCTGCATTCGTCGTGTATCCTTGTCGCGTTTCCCCTATGGGCAACTTCTCAATTAAGAGAATTACCCGAATGTAGCTTTTTCCTTGACCCACCAATAGGAACCTACTTTCTGATCATCTTTTTAGACCGTGCCATTGCTCTACCTTAAACTAAATTCCCCTTTCGAGAAATCTCCATTGCTCCATCGGTACATACAATCTTCACATCTCCACCTACTGATTTACCAACCAATACATACAAGTTACCCCTTAGAACTCCCTTCATGATAAAAAAAAACTTCCAATAAACTTTCATTACTCCACCTCGCCTGAAGAAATTGTAACCCTCATTATCTAAATTAGAAAGTAAAATTAGATTATGAGTCATACACGACACATGTTGAACATCATGAAGAACCACGTCCATCGAACACCCTCACGCGAATATTACCTACTCCGGAAATTGGCCTTCGAGAGCCATTGCTCGTCAACATAAACTTGCAACCCTCACACCCTGCATATTTGTTGAGCCATGCCTTATGTGCGCATACATGCATTGTAGCCCTACTATTAAACTCCCATCCTCTATCATGGCGAGAGCCATCAGCGGCCACCACGAGGAGCGCCTCATCACTATCATTACTAGTAAATGTTGCCAATTTGTTAGTATCACTTTCGGAGCCCCTTGCCAAACTTGCTCCTATACCATTTTTAGCTTTGCAGTCCGATCTATAATAAACCGATTGACCATAGCTCCAACAAGTTCCTTATTAGAACCTATTAAAGCTTATCTTACCACTAACCACCATTGCAGAGTTTTCCACAAAGGATCCACTAACCTTAAGCCTTCTCTCTCCAGAAAGAAGCGTACTTGTAACTGTAATGGCTTAAATTTGTAAGCTCAAAATGGCTTGGAATTAGCTCTTACACCAATGTACCTGTGACAAAAATATGATAGAAAGCAAGAAGTAACACAGGTAATTTTGCATAGAAAACCTTTGAATAGGTAAAAACCACGACCTCGAGTTGAGGGTTTTCGTAATAGTAATTTTTATTGCTTGAGGCTGATATCTTATTACAAGTAATCTCTCGACTTAAAAATGTTTGATCTTGTAAATGAGAAGTTTAAAGTTTTGAGTATCTAGAAAATATAGTTTTTTTGGTGATTTCTCGTATATTTTTTTGGTCCTTGTATTTTATAGAACTTCTTCTTCATATAGGCCTTCTTCGCAGTTCTTTATCATGCAGAAGTCAGGAGTGGCTTTAGTTAAGAAAAAAATTATGGGTATATGGATATTCAGGTTGGAAGTTTGAATAGTGAAGGAAGTAATGATGGTGTTTGACTACATGGAAAATGCGCGTGTTATGGGGGGGACGTACGTGTATTGAATGTTGATGGGAATATTGATGTATGCGACGGTTAAGGTTTGGAGGGTTTCGTTTATATTGAATAATGACATTTGGGGAAACTTTCCTGCACAATTGGTAAAGAAATGAATATAAATAGGGGTGATATGAATGTATGTAATTATATGAGTTTAAATAATTGGTAAAGAAATGAAACGAGAATAAAATTGAATCGATCATCTACTTTTATGAATACTATTGTAAAAAATGAATTTGAATATATTTGAAAAAAAATTAAGAGCTTTGGAATTAACGTCATTACTGCTATAAGTAGAAGAAGTAAGAATAGAAAAAGTAGGGAACTTTTGATTTTGTCCATTGTGTAAAAGTTGTGAATACACGATTCCGTGTAAGTGTGAGTCATCATAAGTGTGGTGAGGTCAGAGGGAGATTTGGAAATAAGAGATAAAAATAGATTAAAATATAAGGCAAAGGGTAATGATGGGAAAGTGTTTTCATAGAAAAGGTGTAAGACGTCTGACATTAATAGTAGAAGGGATGCCTCAGTTCCAAAATTGAGGATGACTCGTACGAGGCTCAATAACTGCCAGCAGTTAAAGAGAAGAAATATAAATACTACTTCATCTTTGTCACTCAAACATTTTTGAACTTCTGAAAACTTGAAGAGAAGTGAGACAAGAAGAAAGAAGAAAGGCAAAAATAGCAGAGAGTCTCGTACGAATTTAATCAAAAGTGACCAACAGTCAAAGCGTGAGATAGTTGTAGAGACTGAGTCAAGAAGGTGGTTATACAACAACATTATGAGGGAAGGATTTGGTGCTGCTTCGGATTCATATTCTGATTTAGAAGGTTAGTAGAGGATTTGTGATGTATGTATGTGTTTTAAAGATCATATTCTGCTTTTAGGCAAATCTAAAAATTATTATTTATAGTAATCTATGAAAACCTACTTAATATATGATATATGAAAGATATTTGTATGCGAATGATGTATATGTAAAAGATAATGATAGATACCTTGACTTGTATGTAGGTCTATCGTGAGGAGAGTTTGTGTAGGATAAAACTCTTTTCTGTAGTTAATATGGTGATTTTATCTATTAATGATGCGTCGACCTCTAGTTGATTGACTGAGTCTGAGGCTAAAATGTTTGACAGTGAGGAAGAAGTAGGTGTTGATTAATTTCCAGATTTCCTTAAAAGATTGGTGACCTATCCTCCCCGCTCTTATGTATTCAAAGAGTTATGCAAAGCCAAGGATTCTGTAGGAGTTAGATGGGGTAACTGTATAAAATACGCCGATAGGTAATTTAGGGGTTACACTGTAGCAACGGGAGAGGAATATTTTTATTTGTTAGCTGATTTAAAGAAGGAGAAATGAGATAGGAGTATAAATCAATCAATCTCCTTGGAGTACTTCGATGGGAGTATTCAGAGTAAACTTTTAGAGAGTCTTTTATGTTACCTGTCTCAGTTAGAGTACAGGTTGAGTCTCCCCCTTAGCAATCTGGCGAAAGGGATTATGAACATCATCGGGGAATGTCATGTTTAGTTGAACGGGAACATGTGGGAGGTGATAAGTATTTGCGAATTTTTGAATAAATTATGGGAAGGGGATGGGAGAATGAGAAGGATATCCCCTGAGAATGTTTTGCAGTTTTATGGAGTAAAAATTATTCTGCAAGTGAAGGGGCATATTGCTTTACGAGCTTGAATCGACCTCGCTTCTTTAATCTGAACTCGGCAGGTCAGCCATGGAATAATAATATGATATCGGTGAAGGATGACTGCCTTCAGAAAGAGGACGGAGAACCTATAGAACTTCTGTTTAGAACTGTAAAATAAAGTAAGTATAGCAATGCATAATGTATGAGATTGATTTGTTCAAATTGTATGACAATATGCTGATGATAATATATTGTGAATGGCAGGTCCTAAATCATAGGTGATGAAGAAATAGTCTTTGTTGGATACAGTTTCTTAGGAAGGGGCAAAATTTGAGGCCGTGTTTGAAGAACTTGGCATTAGCAGGAAGAAACGTGTTAAAAGTCAGGCCAAAAATGTTCAAAAGTCTCAGTCGACGAGGCTAATGACGGGCGCTGATAGCTGCAAGAAGAACAGGATTGATGGGGAAAGGTGAGGGAACTTGCCCAAGGCCCCTGGAGTGGATTATACGAGGTTACCGGAGTTTACTACGTCAAGCAAACTAGCTCAAACATTTCCCAAGAAGCAAATGTTGAAGCCTCCTTCGACCTCTGGAACTACGAGAAGTGGTGAGGTCACAGGAAAGGTGAAGAAGAGAAGAGTTAAACCTTCTGAAATGTTGGAGGTGAAGGTCGCTAAAGATCAACCTGTTATCGAAGACGAGCTGAAGAAGGTAAAAGAAAGGGTTAGGCTGGCAGTTCTCTAC
The DNA here is from genome assembly GCA_014058105.1 of Kingdonia uniflora. Taxonomy (NCBI): domain Eukaryota; kingdom Viridiplantae; phylum Streptophyta; class Magnoliopsida; order Ranunculales; family Circaeasteraceae; genus Kingdonia; species Kingdonia uniflora. Next base: position 7,126,668 of record JACGCM010001281.1, read on the forward strand.
GGGGAATAGGAGATGAGCAAAATGGTGGGTTCATATGTTTTGATTATGTGATTAATTTTGTATTGTGATTCGAGCTAATCAATAAGGTTGATTTTGTTCATTTTGTAGGTTGCTCGTCTGATGAAGGGGATATGCCTCACGGTCGAGGAGGAGAAAGCTGAGTTGAAGAAAGCTAAAGTCAAGCTTAAGAAGAAAGTACCTCGATTGGAAACTGATTTGCTCAAGGAGAAAAAACGGGTGGAGGCCCTGAAGGCCTCGTAAGTGGTAGAGATCAACAATCTACATGTGGAAGCAAGAGTGAACTTGAAGGAGGTGGTAGCTGAGCGTGATAGACTCGGGCGCCACCTTATATCAAAAGGGTACTCTGATGATGAGGTGGATGCCATTAGGGCCGACACCTATGTGGAAGAGGAGGAAGATGATGAAGAGATTGAAGATGCTGTTGTTGGGGTCGTGGACGGGCTGGATGGTATTTCTCCCCAAATGGTATGAGACAACATAGGGGATGACAATGAGCGCCCAGAGGGAAAAAAAATAAGAAGGTAGAGTAGTATGATGTTTTAACGATTGTATGAATATGTGGGAATGTTTGTAAACTAATTGGATATTGTGTGCCGGATAGAATTCTATAGGCTAAGCTCTTTTTTGTAAACCTTATTGTATGAACTTAAAGAAACGCGCCTCAAAATAAAAAATTTAAGGAATGAGATTGCTAAGGAGAGAGAGAGACCTATGCATCCCTGTTGTCTTCACAAGCAGAGCTGCAGGTTTGATCAAAGCAAGAAATATTTGACTTGCAAGCTTCATTAGTATAGAGCTACAAAATAATAAATGGTGTGTAGAGACAGATTAAAAACCTATTATCGGTTTAGAGGCAATGACACTAAAATGATGTACAGGAAATACCAAAGTATTGACAAATTAAAATATAAAGGGAATGTGTATCTTAGACTTGGAAGTATACGTTATGGAGCATCCATCTGAGATTGTACTTCGACCTTAAGTTTAGAAGTAGTTTTGCACAGTAGATGTCAAAAAATAGATATCTAGTAAGAAATGAGGTATATGTGTTGAATGAATCGTCTGAATTGAACTTGATATAATGTATCTCTAATGTGCAGGTTGAATTGGAGTTAGCTCACTTGCGCGAAGATGATGCATTCCAATGTAACCAATAATTTACAGAGGAGTTTGACAGGATGAGAGTGGCGAATGAAGACAGAGATGATCAACATGTAAAGGTACACTTCAAGTTTATTGAGGCAACACAGACTACTGTCGACCTTGCTTGGAAGATCAAGGAGAAAGATGTCGAAATTAATAACGAGCAAAAAGTGGTCACGGAGTTAAAAGAACATATAGCGAAGCTCAAAAGCCAAAATGATGCATTGATGGAAAAGAGTAGGGAAGCTGACATGGCCCGTTACCGTATACAAGCATTAAAAAGATCGGAGAAGGGTTAAATCATTTTGTAGCCAATTTGAAGGATGAAGTGATCATGATAATAAACAATCAGAAGCAAACTCGAACTGATCTAGCGAATAGTAAGAGCGAGCTAGAGCATTTAAAAAAGAAAATGGCTGATAAAGATAGCGAGCTGAAGAGAGCTCGAGATGATCTATCTGCGTCTGAAGTTGTAGTTGAACAATTGTATACAGCTTTACCTGCCAAAGATAAAGAATTTCAGACGGTGCAATACAAGTGTGATGAGTTAAATGAAAGGGTGGCACAATTGAAGAACGAATTAGCGCATGCCAATTTGCGTGCCAGAAACGCTAAAGCTGGAGAGCGCTCGAGGAAGAATAAAAATGATGTTAAGGTTTCCCTTATTCAATGTGATGTAGTCATCCTGTCAGCTCGAATAAGAGAGTTGGAGGGGGATGTAACTCGAATTCAAGGTCATGTGCGGAAAGGTGTTGAGCGGTTAAGGGAGTGTGAAAGAAAGTTGGATACTACTCTTTCCAGGGAACAAGGGCTAGAGCGGGTCATCAGAGAGAAGGAGATTTCAATACAGTAGAAAAATGAGCTGTTACAGAAAATTTTGGCTGTGGAAGATTTGAGCAGGGAGATTGAGGTACTTCGTGCTTTGGTGGCAGATTTAAAGGCAATTAATCAAGCTGAATCAACTAAAGTTGGAAAGAAATTGGAAGAGAATATTGCATACTTAGCTCGAGTAGATAACAAAATGGTATGGAAAAAAGGACAGTATATGAGGTTGAAAGATAGCCTTCATCGAGCGAGAGTAAATTTTTCTAAGGCAATTATACCTCATGCAATACACTCAGACTTGTTGAGGGCGGTGAATGCCTATTTTGTAGAGGAGGTAAAAAGACTTGAGTTAGAAAGAGATACCTTGTTCAAAAGTTTGTCAGACAAGGGATGTATTTGCAGAGCTGATATAGATCAAGGAAATTATACGCAATCTATGGAAATGGATTTAGGTCCTCGATTTGATAAATTGATAGAGCAGGGCAGGATTGTTGTGGCAGCTCAAGCTCATGAATTTATGGCTGATCAACCTCCTGTTGCATAATTTGAGGCTGATCGACCTCCGGTTGTAGGGGAAAGCATAGCCGACATCCCAACAGCAGAAGAAAATTTATTGTAGAGGTTTTATATGTAACCTAAAATAAAAAGTAGTTGTTGCAGACATGCTGAGAGATTAAAACTAGTTTTACCTTTGCTTCATCTTATGTCTGGTAGAGTCTTTGATTGAAAACTAGTATTACCTTCGTTTTAATCACAGAGATTTAGTAGAGTCAGCCAAACTAAGTGTTATCCTTGATTTAAGTGGTATGATGTCGCAGCTATATTGAGATAGGTGAAAGCTAATTTTACCTTTGTTTTATCTTATGTCTGGTAGAGTCTTTAATTGAAAACTAGTATTACCTTCGTTTTAAATTACAAAGATTTAGTAGAGTCAGCCAAACCAAGTGTTATCCTTGATTTAGCTAGTATGATGTCACAGACATATTGAGGTAGATGAAAGCTAGTTTTACCTTTGATTTATCTTATGTCTGGTAGAGTCTTTGATTGAAAACTAGTATTACCTTCATTTTGAATCGCAGAGAATTGGTAGAGTCAGCCAAACCAAGTGTTATCCTTGATTTAACTGGTATGATGTCGCAGCCATATTGAAGTAGATGAAAGCAAGTTTTACCTTTGTTTTATCTTATGTCTGGTTGAGTCTTTGATTGAAAACTAGTATTACCTTCATTTTGAATCGCAGAGATTTAGTAGATTCAACCAAACCAAATGTTATCATTGATTTAACTGGCATGATGTCGCAGCCATATTGAAGTAGATGAAAGCTAGTTTTACCTTTGCTTTATCTCATGTCTGGTTGATTCTTTGATTGAAAACCAGTATTACCTTTATTTTCAATTGTAGAGAATTGGTAGAGTCAGCCAAACCAAGTGTTATCATTGATTTAACTAGTATAGAGGTTGATTGAAAGCTAGTATTATTTATGCTTTAATCTATGTATTGTCTACGAAGTAGAGAGATGTGTGGGAGAAAAACTTGTAAGATTCATTGAATAGGTAAGGGTGTACATTGGATGGAGATGAAAATCTCACTTTTGAAATTAAAAAAAAAAGTGAGAAATAGAAATGGAGTAGTTAGGGACTTAACGATAGTACCATTTTAGTCGCCTAGTGTTCCAAGGATTTGAAATGTAAACTCCCTCTTCTGCCAGAGACCTGTGATAAGGAATGGACCCTCCAAATTGTCTGCTAGTTTTCCAGCATAAGGCTATTTGCGGTGTTAAGGTATTTTTCTGAAGACGAGATCATCAATTTGGAAGGTACGCCTTCTTACTCGTCTATTGTACGAATTGGCCAGTATATGGTGATATCCACCTAGGTTAATGATGACGCGCTCTCTGGTTTTATCGATCTAATTGAGGTTGCAGGCCAATTCAAACTCATTTTCCTTGACAGTTAGCTCGTGATCTCGGACTGGATGATGGTATTCAGAGGGAAGGATGGATTTAGTGCCATAAGCAAGGAGCAATGGAGTGCAGCCTATTGACTGACGTGGAGTGGTACGATATTCCCATAAGACATGAAGAAGTTCGCGAACTCAATTCCCTTTTTTTTGTGAGCTAAGCCTTTTCTTGAGTCTATCCACGATGGTTTTGTTGGTAATTTCGGCTTGGCCATTTCCTTGAGGGTAGTAAGGATTGGATGGTGAGTTGATGATATTATATTGATTGAGGAAAGTTACGACTTTTTCTCCAACAAATTGGGGCCTGTTATCGATACAAATTAGGTAGGGGCACCCAAACCAAGTGATGATGTGTTCTTAGATAAAAGAGATGGCCTCTTCTTCTCTGGTTCGATAGAGTGGAACTATTTCTACCCATTTTTAAAAATAATCGGTAGCTACGAGTTGGTGGCGGAGGTTACCTGGAGAATTAGGAAATTTTCTGACAATATCGAGTGCCCATCTCTTGAATGGCCAAAACACCTTGCTTGCATGGAGTTCGAGTGCAGGGGCAGGTATCAATTGTCTATGTCGCTGACATACGTCACATTTGCGTGAGTACTCTTCTGCTTGCTTGTGCATGCTAGGCCAAAATACTCCTTGTGTAATGGCTTTGTTTTGCAGTCATCAACCTACGGTATGGGAGCCACAAGTCCCTTCATGTAAATCGCGGAGCATCTTGTCCACTTTCTGTTTGGAGAGGCACTTGAGGTAAGGCCCTGTTACTGAATGGTGGTATAAGGCACCATTTTGATTTGTGAAGTACTTTGAGTTGTCCATCAGCTGGCGGTGCTCCTTCGGATCTATTGGAAGTGGTCATTTGCATTTGTGGTCGATACCGAGATAGGCTAAGAAAGGCTTTTGCCAATCGTCATCTTCTCTTTTATTTCCCCCTATGTTAATCATATATACAAAAATGTGATCAATGCTTGGGGTTGAAATTACTTCGATTTAGAGATATCGAGATTCTGTTTCCAAGACCCCGGCTAGATATGCCAAGGAATTGGTGTGTCTGTTTTCACCTCGAGGAAGATAATTAAGAATTGTTTGCGCAAACTTGCTCATCCTATCTGCAACGAGGGTTGCGTATTCGATCATCTTGACATTCTTCTTGTATTTCTCAGAGTAATGGTGGATGATGAGTAGTGAATCTGTGTAAACTGAGAGTTCAGGGATGTCAAGCTCAAGAGCAAGATCGAGTCCATGAATGAGAGCTTCGTACTCGGTGACATTGTTTAAGGCCTCAAAATCAAAGCGGATTGATTTCTCAATTCTGTCATTGGAAAGGGTAATTAATACGATTCAAATTCCTGACCCTGCGGGTTATGCAGATCCATCTGTAAGAAGTCGCCACCCATTCCGTGCAATCTATTCAGCTCGCTCGTCAAATGCTTTGGGAGGGTGAAGCTTCTGTAGTTTCCTCCACAGGGTCAGGATCGTGTTCCTCCCACTTGGGATCTTCCACTAGATATCATGTTCTCCCAAACTGACTAACCATTATTGTACTCTTCATGATTTTTCTTTTTTGGACAGAACTTTCTGAGGTGGGTAGTTCGTCATGACTTTAACTGAATGAGCTTGAAACTAGTTCTTGAGTTTCTACGAAGTATAAACAAGAATGAAAAGAAGTTTCTCGATTTAAGAGTACCTCGTTTTCACTAATGTGAGGGTTTTGCTGATGAAGTAAATTGGTTTCTCGATTTTCCCTTCAAGTAGAATGATAACCGAGCTGAGTGAAGTATCTGTCACAACTAGGTAGATAATCAGTTCCTCATTATCTATTGGGGTGCTCATGATGGGAGACTTCCCCAAATAGGTTTTGAGATCCTAAAAAGAAGTTTTGCACTCTGATGTCCATTAAACCTCTATATTTTACTAAACTTTTCCTCATTTGGTACAACCGTAGAGTAATAGGAACAACCAACGACAGCGGTCTGAATTATTTGAAATAAATCGGTTAATAGTGGCAATATTGTTGGCAAGTTTCTGAATGTATTTCATCATTTTTGGAGATGGCATGTTGAGGAGAGCTTGAATCTAATATGGATTGGCCTCAATTCCTTTCTTGCTGATGAGGTGGCCGAGAAATCGACCTGAATGTACTCCGAATTGACACTTATCAGGATTGAGACGCATCCTATAAGATCGAAGAATGTTGAATATTGTGTTAAGATCTGAAATATGGTTGTTGGACTATATGTTCTTGTACAAGAGATCATCAATGTATACTTCCAAGACTTTCCCAAGATGTTCTTTGAACATAGTAGTCATCAACTATTCATTAGTTGCGCTTACGTTTTTGTGTCCGAAGGGCATGACTTTGTAGTATTAAAGTTCTTTTTCAGTGATGAAAGTAGTCTTTTCCCGATCTTCTTCTAAGAGTGAAATCTGATTATATCCAGAAGCAGCGTCCATCATAGATAGGAGTTCGTGACCTGCTGTGGAATCAAGGATCTGATGAATGTTAGGAAGTAGGAAACTGTCATTTGGAGTATGTTTGTTTTGATCGGTGAAATCTATGCAAACTTGGACTTTTTCGTTCTTTGGGACAACGATGATGTTTAATATCCAATCTGGATATTTAGCTTTTTGAATGAATCCTACTTTGATCAATTTCTCGATCTCCATGTTAACTTCATCTCGAAGTTGAGGTGAAAGTCATTGCTATTTTGTTTGACCGCCGTAGCGTTGATGTTGATGGTCAATTTGTGACATGCCTTGGCTGGATCGACCCCAGGCATCTCTTTGATAGATCAGACAAATACGTCTCGATTAAGTCGTAAAAACTGAATGAGAGCATCTTTTTCGTGTTAAACCGGCTTAGTACTGATGAAAGTACCTCTGCTAGGCCCATTAATATTGATGTAATTGGTGGGCTCCTCAGTGGAAGGCTGATCATTGGGTGATCAGCTTTCTGTAATTGCTATGTAGCATATCTGTTAGAGGTATCTAGAATAACAGTAGACGGTATTTTCACAAGCCCAAAACAGCTTTTTACTACCCCTAATCTCATAGATGCCATGGTTGTGTTTGAAGCGGAGTGCTTGATGATAGGTGGAAGCGATTGCTTCCATGTTATGAATCCATTAATGGACCATAATCTTGAGTAACGAGATTTGGTGCTGATCACATAGAAGATGACGTTGATTGTGGCTGGTCCTGCGGTAATAAGTAAGATGATCTTGCCTACTCGCTCATCATCAGAACCATTGAATCCACTGATATCGGTGTCGCTTTGAATAACTTGATCGGCCAATCCTATTTGGTCGATAGTACTCTTAAAAAGAATTTTAATGCCACTGCCAGTATTGATCATCATTGTGTGCATGAAAAACTTCTTCATCTTAAGTATTATGACTAATGCATCATGTTATGGAAACTTGATATGGCTAGTATCACAATCTTCGAATGAGATCTCAAGCCGGCGATTGCACAACTCAGGTAGAAGTTTAGCTTCTTTGTCTTAAGGTGTGAGATTGCAGCATTCTGACAGTCTCCTGCGCTTTAATGTGTTAGAGTTGGTGATCTGATTGATTTCGATCATGTTGTTGTGGCGCATATGGTAGAGATGCTTCTCCTCAGCTTGATTTTCGACCAGGACAACTTCAAGCTGCTTCTTATAGTTACCATCCTTGTATGATTCCATGTCGATAATATATTTGAACATCCGTCCCTCATTAAAAATGTATTCGAGCAACCTCCATAAAGAATAACAATTATCAGTAGAATGATGGTTTACCTTATAATGCGTGCAGTACGGCCATTTTTCGATTGGTTCTAATGGTTGAGAGGGACGGTAGAGCTTATCCTTTGAGAAGATTGGAAAAGTTGTAGAGATTCGAACATTTATCTTTGGGAGGACTGACTTGATTTGTGAATCGCCTTTTTAAGGGTTGCCAGTATTTCCCTTGCCGCGCTTTTGGTCATCCTGATCCTCCTTTGGTTCAGTACCACGATTGGTAGATGGACCTTTGGTGGCAAGGATAAATTTAGTAGATTTGTGCCTTTCGGACATCATCCTTTCTAGGTCGACGTAACTATTGACCTTGGTGATCATATCTTCCAAGGTTGCAGGTTTATTGAGGAAGAGATGCTATTTGGCTTTGCAGTCGAGCTAGAATGTATTGGTGAAAGAAGTAACAACTATTTTTTTATCGAGATTATCTACGTTACGCGCGAGCTCCAAAAACTTCTTTATAAAAGCCCCGAGCTTCTCTCCATGTGACTGCTTGAGACTGATAAGAGAATATAAATTTTCTTCTTTATCTCTGTTATGAGCATATGTCTTGATGAATTGTTTTTGTAGCTGGTCGAATGTGTAAATGGAGTCTTCAGGTAGAGAATGGAACCATCAGAGTGGTTCCTCCTGCAGACTTGTGGCAAACAGACGGCAAAGAATGTGATTAAGATTGGAGTACAACCCCAATGAATCACGATATTGTTAAATATGCTCCTTTGGATTGGTACCCTTGTATTTGCAAATTTTTGGAGTATGAAAAACTTTTAGTATTTCCATATCGAATAGTTCTTTGGCAATTGGACATTCTTGTAGCTTGGAAAGGTCGTCTGTTATGCCCATAACTTATGCTTTGATCAATTCCTTAATTCGCTGATCCGTATGCTATTGTGTGATATAGTGACGTGTCGGTTGAGTAACTTGGCGAGGAGGTTGCAGATTGTGAGTACCGGTACCTTCACTCAAACTATCTCATGTTGGAACTCGAGATGGAGGTCGTTATTCTTCCTCTTGACATATGGAAAATCGGTGACCTTGGCTGATTTCATACTGAACTTTACCACCTAAATGAATGGAAGGTTGAGGTTCATTTTGAATATTTTTGGAAATAGCTTTGTTGCTTCTTGAGGTCCCAATCTTTCCTGCACAGAAACCCAGGAGGCTTCGGGCAACTGATCATGATCTCGTATTGAAGGAGCTTGCTGAGTATTCTACAGAGCTTGCAAGGTAGTCTGCATTGTTGTAGTTTGATCTTCATGTCGTTTGAGTGCTGTCAAGCGAGTTTGTCGTTCGGCGTCGAGCTCCTTCTCAAGGAGCTCTCGGTCAAGAGTTAATAGTCATCTAAGCTCGTTGCATTAATTCGTCTCAGTATTAAGATTTGCCCGTAACTCAGTAAGTTGCTCCGGTTCAACTGAAATATCAAGCTGGATTCCAGTTGTTGGTCGTCTGGAAGTGACCATGATTGAAATTTGTAGTAGGATAAAAGTATGTCCTTAGGATATCGTGGAAATACAATCTTTCCCACAGACGGCACCAAATATAATGGCCTAATTCTGTAAGCTCAAAATGGCTTAGAATTAGCTATTACACCAATGTACCTGTGACAAAAATTTGATAGAAAGCAAGAAATGACCTAAGAAATTTAGCGTCAAAAACCTTTAAATAGGTTAAACCACGACCTCGAGTTGAGGGTTATTGTAATAGTGATTTTTATTAGTTGAGGTTGATATCTCATTATAAGTGATCTCTCGACTTAGAAATACTTGATCTTGTAAATAAGAAGTTTGAAGTTTTGGGAATCAAGAAAATGTAGTTTTCTTGGTGAGTTCTCGTGTATATTTCTGGTCGTTGTCTCTTCTGGAACTTCTTCTTTATATAAGCATTCTTTGCAGTTCTTCATCGTGCAGAAACATGTTCTCCGAACAATGTGGTTAATGGCAGTTGACTGAATAACTGTTAAGTTTATGAAAGACAGGTGGCTAGATAATCCTAAACAAGAAATCCTAGAAAGAAAACTCAAGAAATCTCTCCATAGCAAAACCCTAGATTTTACCATTTTCTCCCTCTAACTCCTTCTCCCTGTACAGAAGCCTTTAACATATACTTTATATTTATAGACTTTTCACTAGGTCATCTCCAAAGTACGTATCACGAGATAATCCATCACTTTGGATTAAATCCCCTTTAGAACGAACTCAGAAACAAAAAAACAGACCATTTTTAGTTCGAACGACCTAAGGCTCGTTCGAACGACATCAACGTGAACTTTCTCGTTCGAACGACTTAATGACTCATTCAAAGGACTCCCCTATTTTCTCGTTCGAACGACTTAACGACATCAACGTGAACTTTCTCGTTCAAACGACCTAAAATCATTTCTTCTGCAGTATTCGTCGTGTATCCTTGTCGCATTGCCCCTATGGGAAACTTCACAATTAATAGAATTACCCGAGTCTAGGCATTTCCTAGACACACCAATCGGAACCCACTTTCTGACCATCTTTGCAGACTATGCCATTGCTACATCATGAACTTAATTCCCCTATCGAGAAATCTCCATAGCTCCATCGGTACATGCAACCTTCACATCTCCACCCACTGATTTACCAACCAATGCATACAAATTTTTGCCTAGAACTCCCTTCATGATCAAAGAAGACTTCCAATAAAATTTTATTACTCTACCTCGCCTGGAGTAATTGTAACCCTCATTATCTAATTTAGAAAGTGAAATTAAATTATGAGTCATACACAACACATGTTGAACATCATGAAGAACTACGATGCATCCATCAAACATCCTCACGTGACTATCACCCCCTCCTGAAACCGGCCTTCGAGAGCCATCACTCGTCAACACAAACTTGCTACCCTCACACCTTGCATATTTGTCGAACCATGCCTTATGTGCTCATATATACATTATAGCCCCACTATTAAACACACATCCTCTATTGTGGGGAGAACCATCAGCGGCCACTACGAGGAGCGCCTCGTCACTATCATTACTAGTAACCGTTGCCACTTTATTAGTGTCACTTTTAGTGCCCCTTGCCAAACTTCCTCCTATACCTTTCCCAACTTTGCAATCCAATCTATAATGACCTGATTGACCACAGCTCTAACAAGTTCTTTTTCTTAACCTATTAAAGCTTATCTTCCCACTAACCACCATCGCAGAGTTTTCAACAAAGGATTCACTACCCTTAAGCCTTCTCTCTTCGGAATGAAGCGTACTTGTAACCTCCGCAAACCTTAAGGTTTCCTTCCCAAACATCAATGTAGGTTGAAGATGCTTGTATGTAGACGGAAGAGACCATATGAGTTGAAGCGCCTTATCTTCATCATTAACTTTAACTCTGATAGATTCCAATTCGAAAATGATCCCATTCAAAGAACATAGGTGATCACCAACGCTCGTACCCTCATCCAACCTAAGCGCATGAAGCCGCCCCTTGAGGTATAAGCGATTCGAAAGACTCTTCGTTTGGTAAAAAAATTCAAGTTTTTCCCAAAGACCATTTGCGGTCTTTTCTCTAGCCATGTTTGTATAAACGTTTTAAGCGAGACAAAGATGTACCCCATTTGTAGCCCTTTAATCAAGATCTTCCCAGTTTTCACCATCATCATCGTCCGCTTTCTGGGCCGTTATACCTTAAACCGGAGTTTTTGGTATAGGCTTCCCTTTCAGTGCCTTGCGTAACCCACCTTAAATCAAGATATCTTGGAATTATATTTGCCACAATCCAAAATTGATCTTCCCATCGAACTTCTCCACATCAAATTTGATCGCGCTTGAATACGTAGATTTTCCCATTTTGCTACTCTACTTGCCAAAACCTCACTCTGACACCAATTATTGGGAACCGAGGGGGAAAATCACAACGAGGAAGCACAATACGATTTAGCAAGAACTTAAGATCTACTCTAACAACTGAGAATTCAAACAAAGGCAATAAAAATACATACACAAGGCTTAAATTAGGTAGAAACCCCAAAGGATCAAAACTACCCCCAACAAGCACGACGAATATATTATCACTTAAGGTTCTAAGAAGTTACAAAGATCACTCAACCTCACCTCTGCCCTTACTGATAATCCCGAGCAAGAAACCCTAAAAAGAAAGCCCAAAAAATCTCTCCAAAGGAAAACCCTAGATTTTTCCCTTTTCTCCCTCTAACTCTTTCTCCCTGAACAGAGGCCTTTAACATGCACTCTATATTTATAAACTTTCCATTAGGTCATCTCGAAAGTACACATCACGAGATAATCCATTGCTTTGGAATAAATCCCTTGTAGAACGAACTTAGAAACAAACATACCATTTTTCGTTCGAACGACCTAAGGTTCGTTCGAACGACTTCAACGTAAAATTTCTCATTCGAACGACTTAGTGACTCGTTCGAGTGACTCCCCTATTTTTGAGCCATAACCTTACAATCTCAACCTCAGCGATAAAACCATTTCTTCTTCTGCATTTGTCGTATATCCTTGTAGCGTTGCCCCTATGGTCAACTTCTCAATTAAGATAATTACCCGAGTCTAGGCTTTTCCTAGACACACCAATCGGAACCCACTTTCTGATCATCTTTACAGACCATGCTATTGCTCCACCTTAAACTAAATTCCCCTTTTGAGAAATCTCCATAGCTCCATCGGTACATGCAACCTTCACATCTCCACCCACTGATTTACCAACCAATGCATACAAGTTTTCGCTTAGAACTCCCTTCATGATGAAATAAGGCATCTAATAAACTTTCATTACTCCACCTCACCTGGAGTAATTTCAACCCTCATTTTCTAATTTAGAAAGTGAAATTAGATTATGAGTCATACACGACACATGTTGAACATCATGAAAACTACGATGCGTTCATCGAACATCCTCATGCGAATATCACCCACTCCCAAAATCGGCATTCGAGAGCCATCACTCGTCAACCCCAACTTTTAACCCTCACACCTTACTTATTTTTAGAATCATGCCTTATGTGCGCATACATGTATTATAGCTTTACTATCAAACACCCATTCTGTATCGTGACGATAACCATCAGTGGCCACCACGAGGTGTGCCTCGTCACTACCATTGCTAGCAACCGTTACCAGTTTGTTAGTGTAACTTTCAGGGCCCCTTGTCAAATTTGCTCCTATAACTTTCACAGCTTTGCAATCCGATCTATAATGACCCGATTGACCACAACTCTAACAAGTTCCTTTTCTGAATCTATAACTTTCCTACTAGCCACCATCAAAGGTTTTTTAACAAAAGATTCACTACCCTTAAGCCTTCTCTCCTCATAATGAAGTATAGTTAAAACCTCCTCAAAACTTAAGGTTTCCTTCCCATACATTAACAGAGGTTGAAGATGCTTGAAGGTAGACAAAAGAGACCATATAAGTTGAAGTGCCTTATCATCATCCTCAACTTTAACTCCAATCAATTTCAATTCCAAAATGATCCCGTTCAAAGAACAAAGGTGATCACAAATGCTCGTACCCTCATCCATCCTAATCGTATGAAGCCGCTCCTTGAGGTATAAGCGAATCGAAAGTCTCTTCATTTTGTAAATACTTTTAAGTTTTTCCCAAAGACCCTTTGCGGTCTTCTTTCCAACTACGTTTCCAAAAAATTTAGCAAGACAAAGGTATATCTCGCTTACAATCCTTGAATCCAGATCTTCCCACTTTTTATCATCATGCTCATCTACTTTCTAGGTCATTATACCTTAAACTGGAGTTTTAGGTATATGTTTCCCTTTCAGTGCCTTGCGTAACCCGCCTTAAATCAAGATATCATAAACTTTGTGATCTTCCCATCGAACTTCTCTACATCAAACTTGATCAGGTTAGAATTCGTAGATCTTCCCATCTTGCTACTCTACTTGCCCCAAACCACGGTATGATACCAATTATTGGGAAACTGAGGGGGGATATCGCAACGCGGAAGCACAATAAGATTTAGCAAGATCTTAAGATCTATTCTAACAACTGAGAATTCAAACAGAGGCAATTAAAAACTTACACAAGGTTTAAATTAGGTAGAAACCCCAAAGGATCAAAACCACCCCCAACAAGCACGACGAATATATTATCGCTTAGGGTTACAAGAAGTTATAGAGATCACACAACCTCACCTCTATCCTTACAGAAAATCCCGAGCAAGAAACCCAAGAAAGAAAACCTCAAAAATCTCTCCAAAGGAAAACCTCAGATTTATCCCTTTTCTCTCTATAACTCTTTCTCCCTGAACAGAGGCCTTTAGCATGCACTCAATATTTATAAACTTTCTATTAGGTCATCTCTGAAGTATGCATCACGAGATAATCTATTGCTTTGGAATAAATTCCCTGTAGAACAAACTTAGAAACAAACAAACCATTTTTCATTTGAACGACCTAAGGCTCGTTCAAACGACTTTAACGTGAACTTTCTCGTTCGAACGACTTAGTGACTCGTTCGAATAACTCCCCTATTTTTGAGCCATAACCTAACAATCTCAACCTCGGCGATAAAACCATTTCATCTTCATCATTCGTCGTGTATCCTTGCCACGTTGCCCCTTTGGACAACTTCTTAATTAAGAGAATTCCCCGAGTCTAGGCTTTTCCTAGACATACCAATCAGAATCCATTTTCTGATCATCTTTACAGACCATGCCATTGCTCCACCTTAAACAAAATTCCCCATTCGAGAAATCTCCATAACTCCATCGGTACATGCAACCTTCACATCTCCACCCACTGATTTACCAACCAATGCATACAAGTTTCAGCTTAGAACTCCCTTCATGATCAAAGAAGTCTTCTAATCAACTTTCATTACTCTACCTTGCCTGGAGTAATTATAACCCTCCTTATCTAATTTAGAAAGTTAAATTAGATTATGAGTAATACACGACACATGTTGAACATCATGAAGAACTACGATGCGTCCATCGAACATCCTCATGCGAATATCACCCACTCCCAAAACTGGCCTTCGAGAGCCATCACCCGTCAACACCAACTTTCTACCCTCACACCTTACATATTTTTAGAACCATGCCTTATGTGCGCATACATGCATTGTAGCCTTACTATCAAATACCCATTCTCTATCGTGGCGAGAACCATCAGCGGCCACTACGAGAAGCGCCTCATCATAACCATTACTAGTAACTGTTGCCAGTTTGTTAGCGTCACTTTCAGTGCCCCTTGCCAAATTTGTTCCTATAACTTTCCCAGCTTTGCAATCCGATCTATAATGACCCGATTGACCATAACTTTAACAAGTTCCTTTTCTGAACCTATTAAAGCTTCTCTTCCCACTAACCACCATTAAAGGGTTTTCAACAAAGGATTCACTACACTTAGCCTTCTCTTCTCAGAATGAAGCGTACTTAAAACCTTCACAAAACTTAAGGTTTCCTTCCCATATATTAACAGAGGTTGAAGATGCTTTAAGGAAGACGGAAGAGACCATATGAGTTGAAGCGCCTTATCTTCATTTTCAACTTTAACTCCGATCGATTTTAATTCCAAAATGATCCCGTTCAAAGAACCAAGGTGATCACCAACGCCCGTACCCTCATCCATCCTAAGCGTATGAAGCCGTTCCTTGAGGTATAAACGATTCAAAAGACTCTTTGTTTTATAAAAACTTTCAAGTTTTTCCCAAAGACCCTTTGCGGTCTTCTTTCCAACCACGCTTGCCAAAATGTTTTTAAGTGAGACAAAGGCATATCCCGCTCGCAGCCATTAAATTAAGATCTTCCCAGTCTTCATCATCATGGTCGTCCGCTTTCTGTATCACTATACCTTAAACATGAGTTTTATGTATATGCTTCCCTTTCAGTGCCTTGCGTAACCCGCCATGAATCAAGATATCTTAAAGTTGTTGATCTTCCCATTGAACTTATCCACATCAAACTTGATCGCGTTAGAATACGCAGATCTTTCCATCTTGCAACTCTACTTACCCCAAACCTCGCTCTAACACCAATTGTTGGGAAACTGAGGGGGAAAATTGCAACGCGGAAGAACAATATGATTTAGCAAGATCTTAAGATCTACTCTAACAACTGAGAATTCACACAAAGGCAATTAAAATACATACACAAGGTTTAAATTTGGTGGAGACCCCAAAGGATCAAAACCACCCCCGACAGGCACGACGAATATATTATCACTTAGGGTTACAAGAAGTTACAGAGATCACTCAACCTCACCTCTACCCTTATAGATAATCCCATGTAAGAAACCCTAGAAAGAAAACCCAAGAAATCTCTTCAGAGCAAAACCTTAGATTTCTCCATTTTCTCTATTTAATTCTTTCTTTCTGACCAGAGGCCTTTAACATATACTCTATATTTATAAACTTTCCATTAGGTCATCGCTGAAGTATGCATCACGAGATAATCCATCACTTTGGATTAAATTCCCTTCTGAGCGAACTTAGAAA
Organism: Kingdonia uniflora; assembly: GCA_014058105.1. Lineage (NCBI taxonomy): Eukaryota > Viridiplantae > Streptophyta > Magnoliopsida > Ranunculales > Circaeasteraceae > Kingdonia > Kingdonia uniflora. The sequence goes on from JACGCM010001281.1 coordinate 7,142,837, forward strand.
CAAACATGTAGGCCATTTTTCGTTCGAACGCGTTCGAACGACTTAGTGGCTCGTTCGAACTACTCCCCTGTTTTTGAGCCGTATCCTAGCAATCTCCACCTCGGCAATTAAACCATTTATTCTACTACATTCACCGTATATCCTTGTCGCATTGCCCCTATGGTCAACTTCTCAATTAAGAGAATTACCTGAGTCTAGGCTTTTCCTAGACACACCAATCGGAACCCACTTTTTGATCATCTTTGTAATTCGCGCCATTGCTCCACCTTGATCTAAATTCCCCTTTTGAGAAATTTCCATAGCTCTACCAGTACATGCAACCTTTACATCTCCACCCAATGATTTACCAACCAATGCATACAAGTTTCCGCTTAGAACTCCCTCCGTGATCAAAGAAGACTTCCAATAAAATTTTAATACTCCACCTCACCTGGAGTAATTGCAACCCTCATTATCTAATTTAGAAAGTTAAATTAGATTCTGAGTCATACACGACACATGTTGAACATCATGAAGAACTATGATGCGTCCATCAAACATCCTCACGCCAATATCACCCACTCCCGAAATCGGCCTTTGAGAGCCATTGCTCGTCGACACAAACTTGCTACCCTCACACCTTGCATATTTGGCAAACCATGCATTGTGTGTGCATACATGCATTGTAGCCCAACTATCAAATACCCATTCTCTATTGTGACGAGAACCATCATCGGCTACCACAAGGAGCGCCTCGTTACTATCATTACTAGTAACCGTTGTCAGTTTGTTAGTATCACTTTCGGAGCCCCTTGCCAAACTTCCTCTTATACCTTTCCCAGCTTTACAATCTGATCTATAATGACCCGATTGACCACAGCTCTAGCAAGTTCCTTTTCTGAACCTATTAAAGCTTTTCTTCCTATTAACCAATATCAATAAGTTTTTCACAAAGGATTCACTACCCTTAAGCCTTATCTCTTCGGATTGAAGCGTACTTGTAACCTCCTTAAAACTCAAGGTTTCCTTACCATACATTAACGTAAGTTGAAGATGCTTGAATTTAAACGGAAGAGACCATATGAATTGAAGCACCTTATCTTCATCCTCAACTTTAACTCCGATCGATTTCAATTCCAAAACTATCCCATTCAAAGAACCTAGGTGATTACCAACGCTCATACCCTCATCCATCCTAAGTGTATGAATCCACTCCTTGAGGTATAAGCGATTTGAAAGACTCTTCGTTTGGTAAAAACTTTCAAGTTTTTCCCAAAGACCATTTATGGTCTTTTTTCCAACCACATTTGCCAAAACATTTTTAGCGAGAAATAGGCATATCCCGCTCGCAGCCCTTGAATCCAAATCTCCCCAGTCTTTATCATCATCATCGCCCGCTCTCTAGGCCGTTATACTTTAAACTGAAGTTTAAGGTATAGGCTTCCCTCTCAGTGCCTTGCATAACCCGCCTTGAATCAAGATATGTTGAACTTTTATTTGCCACAATCTAAAATTAATCTTCCCATAGAACTTGAGTCCCTTTCAGTATCTTGCGTAACCCGCCTTGAATTAAGATATCTTGAACTTGTATTTGCCACAATCTAAAATTAATCTTCTCATCGAACTTCTCCGCATCAAACTTGATCATGTTAGAATACGTAGATCTTCCCATCCTTCTACTCTACCTTCCCCAAACCTCGCTCTGACACTAATTATTAGGAAACTAAGGGGGGAAATCGTAACATATAAGCACAATACGATTTAGCAAGATCTTAAGATCTACTCTAACAACTGAGAATTCAAACAAAGGAAATTAAAACACAAACACAAGGTTTAAATTAGGTGGAAACCTCAAAGGATCAAAACTACCCCCGACAAGCACGACAAATATATTATCACTTAGGGTTACAAGAAGTTATAGAGATCACTCAACCTCACCTCTACCCTTACAGATAATCCCGAGCAAGAAACCTTAGAAAGAAAACCTAAGAAATCTCTCTAGAGCAAAACCCAAGATTTCTCCATTTTCTCTCTCTAACTCTTTTTTCCTGTACAGAGGCCTTTAACATACACTCTATATTTATAGACTTTCCATTAGTTCATCTCCGAAGTACGCATCATGAGATAATCCATTACTTTGGAATAAATCCCCTTCAGAACAAACTTTAAAACAAGTAAACAGACCGTTTTTCGTTCGAACGACTTCAACGTGAACTTTCTCGTTCGAACGACTTGGTGACTCATTCGAACGACTCCTTTATTTTTGAGCCATAACCTAATAATAGGCAAGATGCTTAAGTGGAAAGTCTTTCTTATCCATAATTAAATGGTAAAAAGTGTTTAACTCATATCTCATAAATCTTCCAATCGATATCCGACGCGTCACATTTGTAATTTGCTTAATTGAGGTGTTTGATTAATGTGAGACAGTTAGCTGTAATGGATACTTTAACCCTATGTGGAGGCGCCATGTATGCTAAAAAATCTACTATGCCCTTTGAGGAGGCATACTAACATGTACAAGCCCGTTATGTTTGGCGATGAATTGCGCAAATCAAAGTACTTTTTTTGCGATAGCAAGGCAGAAAAAAGGTAGGATTTTTTTTGTATTTGGCTAGCTATCATTATGATAGTGAACCTGCTGCAGATGCTCTTACACCTGAAACGTAGTAAGTAAATTTGGTTCACTTTCCAACTCATCAGTATAAGGTCCTCTTGTCATCATCAACATCAACAAACAAACATACCTCACACCAAAGACTCCTTGCTCTCTTTTATCTCCTACAAATTTCTCCCGCCAAGCAACTCTGTAATGGCTAGTTTTTTAGTAGGTAAACTTTGCCACTACTTAAGGCAATGATATGCAATTTCAAGTATAAAAACCATTGAGCATAGTAGACTTTACATAGAAAACTCAGTGAAGTCTAAGAAAAACCATGACCTCGATGAGGATTTTGATTAAGGATTTACTATGTTTCTAATCTATTACACCTGGAAAAGAAAATAATACAGATAGTGTGTAGAGAAATTCTGTTGTCCCTACTGTTGTATGTTATACCTGTATTTATAGTTGCATACAAGCAATTACAAAGTTAGAACGTTTCTCCTCTAATCTAGGAAGGTGGGTGAACTTTACGGAACTTGAGCAATGACTATATTTGGCAGAGTGTAACGGTTGTTGTATGTGGTCGATCTTCATGGTTGTAGTTTGAAAATTTCTTGACTTATATGTGTGTATATGATCATATACCTTTGGGATGCCTTTAATAGCTCATCTTATCAAACCTGGAGAAAATGCCACTACAATCCCCCCCCATTCTCGATACAAGTACTTATGGCTATGTCGAGACGAATTCTTAGAACTTGATTCTAACTATCTTGTCTTGGTTATTTTTTGGAAAATATCTCGTGATTTATGGTATGAATGTAGGTTAGGTATCTGTGATCTTTGACAAAATATTTTCACATATATTCTTTGCTTCTCTTATAAATAGCCATCATCCTTCTGGAAATTATACAAGCAGTTTCTACAATGGTGAGAACTAGGTTTCGGTGCCAGTATGATGCAAAAGAAGGTTGTCTTGCTATCAAAGTTGTAAAATTAGAGGAATGGTATTTTGGTCATTTTTGTTGCTTCAGATGTTCTTTCACCATGGGGCCCTTTAAATGCTGCAAGGATGTCACCGGAGTTGATGGAGGGTGAAACTGACCATAAGTTCTGGTGCAGTATATTTGAAGAAGAAGTGCTTAAAATTGTTCATCGCCATTTTGTGTTGAGGTACATGACAGATGATGAGATAAGGTAAGAAGATATCCTTGTTGTTGGAGGGGTTCTGATCCCATGTGGCCAACCTAATCATGTTCCTTGCTTTAAGTTTAATTATATGTAACGGCTAGAATCATGTAATGGTAATGGTTCTTGAATAAATAAAATGTTATTTCTTTTTATTAATTACTTGTCGATGTTTGGAGTGATAAAATTGTACAAGTATTGTTGTCGATCATTTATTGATTTTAATTTTTCAAATTTTAAATATTTATTGTAACTGCCCCTAGATTATAGGTAATGAATAAATGAGAAAACACAGCTATGATCATTTATTGATTGCTAGATGTTTTGCCATAGGTAATGTATTGAGTTATAAGGAGTTTGATATTCAATCTTTCTTTGTAAGTTTGAGATCTACAACTTATTGTATGATGAATAATGGGCATGAGGATATTGGGATGTACTTGGATTGTCTTGAACATCATTATGATAGTTTGGTGGAATTAAGGCGAATATGGGCCAAGGAGTTCAAGGAGAGGTATGTAAGACGGTTAAGGTGGAAAACTGCCAAGCAGTTTAGCAAAGGTTTACAAAGTAGTGCATCCAACACACACGTTGTGGCTATAAATACCCCTTCACTTCCTGAGTTTTCCTATTTACTTCCATTCGAAGAGAGTAAAGTTCAAGAATTTGATTCTTCTATCTCTTCTAGCTGTAACTCATTAGTCTGGGGAGATCTATGTGCTAATAGAGAGGGCCAAAGTTATAAAAGAGAAGAATTCCGACGTTGTTCATCACCAAGGTTAGTGTCCCTTTTATGATTGCTCGTATTTGCTTTGTTTTTCCTTTGATTGCTTCAACCCTATTGTAAGATTATACTTTTATGAATGTATCTTGTGGTTGGATTAGAAAAATATGTAGTATTTGAGGAGTAATTGAGTAAAGAGTTTATAGGATTTTCGTGGGTTTGGGGTTTTGTTGTATTCTAAGTATTCTGAGTAAGGTTGATGTTTGAAAGTGGTATTATGAGCAAGGGTTTTGTTGTTGTGATGGATCATTGTTGAACAATGAGATGGGATTTAAATGCTGATTTCAAGGGTTACGACGCTGGGTTTGGAAAGGTATTTGCAGGGGTTAAGGTGATTTGGCAATGGAATAATGTTTGTATGGAGAGAAACGTATATTCACCGTGAAATATCATAATTTTTTACAGTGACTTTGAAGCATTTTTGGGGAGAAAACTGATGGCTTGTTTTTTGTACAAAGCTCGAGGAAAATTAGTTAGGAAATATAGATCACAAACTTATTAGTATATATAGTGTAATACTTTAATCATTTCGATGATATTATTTGATAAATTTATATTTAAATGATCTAGGATGATATTAAATGACATGTAGGTTTGAGTATAAGCTTGGAAAAAAATTATATCTCATAACAGGACGTAATAGAAAATGGAGAGTTAGTATGACAAATAGAGATTTTAAATGAGTTATGAAATAAAATGATTTAGATCTAATAAAAATGATATGATTTTTAGGTTCATATTGATCGACCAGTTGAAAGCACTAATTTTCTTGATGTTAATGCAGAAGGAAACTTCATTAATATTGTTGATGTAAAACCTACATTATTGATGTAACCACTTATGCGCAAGAGTTGGGTAAGAATTACAGGGCTTGGTCCTGAGGTTGATGATCTAATAGGTACTAGTATTGTGATTGAGGTCATATCTTGTTCAGATGCTATGATGGGGGAGAAAGATGAGGAAAAAACTGACACTGATATCGAACATGAACTTCAGAGTAGTGATCAAGGAGAATGTACTGATGGAGGTCAAGTAGGAGACAATGCGGGGGGAAATCTCAAAGATGATGATGAGTGATATGCTGATGGGGAGTAGACAAATGAGATTATGAATTTCAAGTAGAAGTATGGTATTCCAAGGGATGTGAGAATATTGAAGGACTACTATAGGGACATGACATATCAAGAAATTTCCATGGATGGTATTCTTGTTCATCGTGAACATATTAAGAAAGGATTGAAGTTGCCTTTTTGAGCAGATCAGAAAATGTTTTTTAACTTCTTCGAGGTTATTGGTTAGTTTAACCCAAATGTATATGATCTCTTTTAGGTTGTTACTGTATTGAATGCCTGATTAAATGAAAAAGGGGAGTAAGAGATTTTTGTGGATGAGCTACTCGTGTACTATACGTTAAAGCAAAATCCCAGTAGGCCAGGGTATACATACCTGGTCAGATTTCTAAAATGGCCTTCATTTTATGAGATGGTTTCAACTGGTAAGAAATATTTTACTAATCAGCTACTAGTGTCTAGTTATTTTTAAAATGTCCTTAGCAAAATTGGTAAACCGTTAAAGTGGAAAAATTGTACTTAGGTTAATAGTTGTTGATTTCTTTGTTGTCGAATATTATACTTGAATATATTGTACAAAACTTTGATTTATTTGTAGTTCTGAAGGAGGTCGACAAGAATTTGAAGGTGAGGGGGAAGTTGGCTAAGGAAGTAGGGTTGAAAAGGGGCCGAACAAAAGGGAACGAAGTTTGTCTAATCGACGAGAAGATGTCTGCTAAAACTAAGAAGGCTGCCGAGTTTTGCATTTCACTCGAGAATCCGTATTTGAGTGGCTATACAACTGATTTTGCGGCAGCTGAGAGGGAAGCGTTGCTTAATGGTGGCGAAAAAGAAAAAGAGGACTGCTACTCCCCCTCTTGTGCCTGCTCCTCCTTTAAAAAGGGTTATTAGACAATACCCTCAATAAAAGGAAAGTCTGGAAGGGAAGAAGATGATGCTATTAATCCTAAAGTTATTTAGGCTTGTGTTCATTCTAGGAAGCTTCTACGTGTGTCCCAGCAGAAGCTTGTAGGCCCAAAGCTGTTTTTGACTAAGAAATATCTAGATTCTCTAAAGACAAAGCAGTCTGGGAATTTGGTGGCCTTAGAGGAAGAGACTAACTGAACTATCAAGGCTATTGCAACTAGTTTCATGTCGATAGATCAAGGTTTTGATACCTACTTAGCTGTAGCAAAAAGTAGATCGACCTTCTTCATCGAAGGTCACATAATGATGAATCAGGTGAGGAATCTTAACGTATTATTTTGATTTGTAGATTTGGTTCCTTCCTTGAGAACTTAAGCTATAACTATAATGCAGATTAAAAAGCTTCTTGTTGATGGAAGCTCTTTGTTTCTTGGTGGACAGAATTTGGCCAATGAAGTCTTGGTATTGAAGAATATCAAGAAATAGTTGGTGAAGGAAAAGGATGATCTTGAGGCCAAATTGACGAAGGTCAAGTCCCATGCAATCAAATCGCAGGAGGCGGCTATTCAAGAAGCTAAGAATATTTGGGAGATTGAGAAGAAAAATGAGTTGGATAAGCTCAAGGTGGATAATACAAAGGAGATGGAAGAGGAGTTGAAGTTGCAGAAAACATTCTTCGAGAATGACATGATACAATAGATTATTACTGTGAGGACTTTGATGGATGAAGAAAAGAAAAAAGCCATACTAAAAAAAGAAATAATGAGGCTGTCGCTAAGGTGGATTTGGTTGGCCTCAAATCTCTGAGACGTATGAAGTTAAACTTCTCTAGGGAGTTTGAATTGATGGAAGAGAGGAAGAATTTTTACAAGGGTCTTGTTTCTCCTACAAACACCAAATTTGAGGACTTTAATGATGAAATGGTTCCCTCTGACAATTTTGCTTCTATTCTGAATTTACCTAATACTGTAGAGCAGGTGTCCAATGAAGTTCTCGATAAGCTTACTCCTAGTCTTCCAGTAAGGAATGTCGATCCACTAGAGTTGAATGATAAGTAGAAAGGTTTTGTTGTTTCTTTTTGAATCTTTTGGTATGAATTTGAACTTCTTTTGAATTTGTACAAGTAGTCTCTGGGACCTGTTAACGTTGATGGTAGTTGAAGTTTAAAATTATGAATGTGTTGATGTTATTTTGATATATCTATATTAGAAAAACATCTATCATTGTGTTTACCATATTTGGGTATATTGCCCATTGATAGGATATCTAATTTTATTGGATCGTGTTGTAAGACATGACCAGTAATGGATTTGTCGATATGATCATTATGTATATGATTTCTAGATATGTTACCTATTAATGGGATATCTATTGTGGAATATTTTGACTTTGATTTGACACACAACTAATAAAGTTTTGTCAAGACAAATAATCACGAGGATAGATATTTATTGATAACTGATAAGAAACTACTTCTTTCGTGATCGAGAATAGAATCAACTCTTATCTGTAGAATATTTTCAAATCAGATGTATTCCATGGGTATTCTAGCTCTATTTTGTCTTCTATTATTAGCTAGTATGTGCCATTATCGTTCTTGTCACTTATAACATAAGGACCTTCCTAATTTTCTGATAACTTTCGTGAATTTATTGGTCGAGTACTATCTTGTATTCAATGAAGTACTAGATCCCCAATGTTGAACGTACGTTTCCTCACCATTTTGTTATAAGACTTTTTGAGGGTATAGTTGTATCGCCCCAGGTGTGCGATGGCGCGGTCTCGAGTTTCTTTAATCTAATTGAGGTTACTTTGAAGTCCAAGTTCATTTTCTTTATCTGCCAGCTGGTTTCTAACAGTTGGAAAGTTGAGGCTTGAAGGAATGACTGCTTTAGTTCTAAAAACCATCATGAAAGGTGTGTATTATGTAGATATTCATGGTGTGGTTTTGTACGCCTATAAGATGTTGAGTAGTTCTTTAACCCATCGGCCGTTATTTCATCTAACCTCTTTTGTAACCCCAACTTAATGCATTTATTAATAGCCTTTGTTTGGCCATTGCCTTGTGAATAGTAGGGTATCGAAGTAGTCAATTGGATTTTGTATTTGTTGAAGAACTTGATAGCTTTGTTGCTGATGAATTATTTTACATTGTCTCATCTTATTATTTGTGAAGATCTGAATTTTGCGATGATGTGTTCCCATAAAAACTTGGTTACTTCATTCTCATCAGTGTGACAGAGTAGAACTACTTCGATCCATTTCGTAAAATAATCTATAGCTATAATGACGAATCTTCTGTTCCCTAAGGCAGGGTAAAAAGTACCTATAATATCAATTACCCTTCTTTTGAATGGCCATATGACATTACTAACATGTAAGTCGAGAGCTGGGATTTTGATGTCTTGAACATAGATTTGGTATTAATAATACTTTTGAGCAAAATCTTTACAGTAATGCCACATCTTTGGCCAGTATAATCCTTAAGTGAATATTTTTTGAGCCAATGATTGACTTAAAATGTGTGCTGCACAGATTCCTTCGTGTAACTCCTTAATTTATATTTGAGCCTATTTTTGCGAGATACATTCAGTAAGGGGACCTCCACCAATAATTAAATACAATACTCCTCCTTGGACTTTAGATCTTGGACATTTTGCTAAGAGAGTTTGCGATTCTTCCTTATTTTGTGGGAGAATATTTGAATTGAAATATGTAAGAAACAGTTTTCTCCAGTCTTTCGGATCATCATCTTGTGTTAGTTGGACTTGTATCATATTATTGTTATAGAGACTTGAATGTTGGATAACTTCAAAATCTAGTGTCTTCCTCTCGTTATCTTCCAGTATTACTGTAATGAACGCCAACGCATCAGCATTTCTATTTTTAGCCCTTGGTAAATAAAAGATAGTGTCTCTTCCAAATTTCTTCAGCTTTTCATCGACTAAAGCAACATATTCGACCATCTTTCCTCATATTTTGAATGTCTTGTTGTAGTGGTTAGTTACTAATAATGAATCCACATATACTGCAATGTCTTCCGCCCCAAGTTCTAATGCGAGATCTAGACCATATCAGATCGCCTCTTACTCAGTTCCGTTGCTGGTTGCATAATATTTGAGTTTGATAGCTTTCTCCATTCTGTGGTTAAAAGGTCTGTAGTAGCATATTTCCCATATTCGACAAGGGTAAGTTAGCATAACATAGTCGAAGACATCTCAGCATTCAAGAAGACGCCACGTCTACAACCACAAGTCCTCGACCTACGAAAAGTAGTTATTGTGCCTAGTCAAGAAAGAGCCGTTAGAGATCTGCAAAGTTTTCCCACTACCCCCAAAAAAGGAGATTGTTTCTTCTTTTTGTAAACTGCCTGTATCTACAATAAATACAGGCAGAGAATAGATTATTCAGATCCGCAACTTTACCGTTAATTCATCCTTATTTTACTATCACACAAGAAACTATAATAACTAGCAACCTATTAGATTTTACATCAAAATCCTCCTCAAAGTCGTGGTTTTTCTTAGTCTTGACTGAGTTTCCGCATAAAATCTTATTCGTTTTAGCTCATTATTGTATCATCCTTACAAAAAGTATTGGCAAAGATTATCCATCCGGAAAACACGCCATTACAATTGGCACTGTCTGTGGGAAAACTGTACTTTTCTTTACCACATCTGATTTACAAACAATCTGATGGAAAACATGAATCTCCGAAGCCATTCAAGTATACTAAGGAATCACAAAATCAACCCGATACCAAAAACTGTCGATTTGTACGGTGCAGTGATCGAATTGCAAAAACAAATGGAATACGACCGAGTCTTGAGGTTGGAAGATCAGTCCATCCACGCTCATGCTCTTCAAGTGGAAAGAGACAAAAAGAAAAAGCCTTGGACTAGTAAAGTCGAACACGTCAGATAGAGATGGAGAATTTACGAAGAACTCAAGATTGATTCATTGGCCGTCAAGCGTCACCTCCACAAGCCTGAAGATATCATCGATCCAGGGCAACCTAAAGAGAAAATCAGCCAAGAGAAGAATGAGTACAAACTTCTTGATCTAGATCCAGAAATCCAGATAGGGTTTCTCGACACTTTGGGCTTACATCCTCAGCATCGACAACTCAAGGAAGTCGATGCACGCGTCGTCAAACTCCCCTTCCACAAGAAAGAAGACCAATTATGGACCAATTGGGATTTGAAGGACAGGGAGACTTTGATCCATAAGTTGAAGCCATACCAATTCCTCCACCACAGTTCATCACCTTGGACGACCAAAACAATAGAATCTAGGCCATAAACTCTAATATTCTAGGCCAAAGGTTTGCCCTCGACAGAATCGAGACAAACCCCATTTCTCCTCATCTCGAAGTTATGCCCATTCCAGATAATTTCCATATGCCAAAATTTATTCAGTATGCATGCCTCACTGACCCGCTCGCCCACGTCCGACACTTCAAAGCCGCAGTTGGATTATACTCCAAACTAGACCACATGCTATACAGATTATTTAACATAAAATTGAAGGAGGAACCACTCAGATGGTTCCATACTATCCCCGAAGGGTCCATTACCATATTCAGCCAGTTACAGCATCTCTTCGAGTCAAATTATGTTCCTGCTAAGGAACGAGAGATATCTGTAAATTCCTTGTTCTTCTTTGAGCAAGGCATAAAAGAAACCTTAGAAAGCTTTTACAAACATTTCTTATAGGAAACCCAAAAGATTGGGAACTCAGATCCCATGATTGTCATTTTAACATTCACCTCAGCTCTTCATATCGATTCCAAAATTTGAAAACAAGTTACCTTCCAAAAGCCTAGAACGGTGACATAAATGATTGATGTCTTTAATAACTACATCGAATTAGAGTAATCTAAGAAAGATAAGATGAAGAACTCCTCTCTCATCTAGTCTCGTGAAATATTTACATCTCAACCCCAAAAATTAACCACCAATGAAGTACCCAAGCAACGTGAAAGAAATACCTACAACACTAGATGAAGAGATAGAAGGCCAGACAGACCCGTCCCCATTCTACCTCGAATGACAATAACTCTTTCTGCTATTTTACTAACGATAAAGGGAGATGATTTCTATCGGGCAACACAAACAATTCCTGATATCCCCAACAAACCTTTATGTCAGAATCACAACGTGCATAGTCACAAAACTAAAAACTGCTACTCTTTCATTCAAATTTTTCATCGCATTCTATTAGTTGGCAGACTTTGAAATTATGTAGTCGACATTTAAAAGTTTCTGAAGAAAAAGCTAAGAACAAAGACGTTAAACAAAAGAAAGGCCAAGGGCAACCTCACCATCTTTACATGATTGAAATTGAAAAAGGAAAGAAAAGAAAACAAGGCAATCGAATTACATCATGTTGTAAAATGGTTTCCTCAGATAAATCAGCAAAACTTCTTCCCAGCTCGAGCAATTCAAAATGTCTGTACCATATTATCTTCGAGGACTGCGACACCAGCCATATTAAGTACCCTCACGATGACCCTCTGGTCATTATGCTCAAAGTAGGACAAGACTACCGATACACGCTTCTCGTCGATACAGGAAGCGCCACAGATGTTTTGTTTAGAAGAGCAATTGAAGTTCTCGGACTCAAAGATGCAGTGAATGCTTTGACAACCACGATCATAGGTTTTAACTATTCAAAAGATTAGACAATTGGAAAAATCACACTACCAGTTAGAGCGGGGTCTGAAACTACTTTCATTAAATTCGTGGTCATCGATGTTGAGTCCAAATATCTGGGAATTTTAGGGAGGAGTTGGCTACATTCGATCAAAGCAGTACCTTCTACATATCATATAGCATTGAGATTTCCAATAGATTATAAAGTCTATGAAATCAAAGGCAGCCAAGCAGTTGCACGTATGTCTGAGAATACCACCACCAACTCTCATACGGTGAAACTTCTCAAGGCATAATAACTACAACATGAAACACCCCCCACATTCGAGCTACATGACACTGAGGTAGTCGATTCCATTAAACTTGATGGGCCCGGGTGTAACACCTTCATTGACTCCAAGCTGTCATCCAATGAAAAAGAAATCATGATCTAGCTCTTTAAGAAAAATAATAATATCTTTGCATGGTCTTTCCAAGAGATGCCCGACATTCATCCTTTGATCGCATGCCACAAGCTCAACCTCCATTCGGACAGCAAAACAGTTGTAGAGAAGCGTCAAAATCTAGCTCCTCGCCTTTGCAAATCAGTTAATGAGGAAATTGATAAACTCCTTCGTGTAAGATTTATCAGGGAAGCCAAATATCTATAATGGGTTTCTAACATTGTGGCAGTCCCAAAGAAGAATGGGAAAATTATAGTCTGTATTGATTTCACAGAACCCAACAAGCTTACGCCAAAAGATAACTATCCTTTCCCACTTATCCTGTATCTCCTCGACTCTGTTGCAGGACACGAACTTTTTTCGATGATGGATGCTGCTTCTGGTTACAATCAGGTTCCACTCGCCAAAGAAGATTAGGAAAAAACAACTATTTTTACAAAAGAGGTATTTACTGTTACACGGCAATGCCTTTTGGGTTAAAAAATGTAGGAGCCACTTACCAAAGACTCATTACCAAAATGTTCAAAGATCATTTAGGCAAAATCATAGAGGTTTACATCGATGATATGATTTGCAAAAGCTTGAAGCTTGAAGATCACTGCAATAACCTCCAAACCATATTCGATATCCTTCGTACCTACCAGATGAAACTCAACCCCGAAAAATGCCAATTCGATATTGTATCAGGTAAATTTTTGGGGAATCTGGTTAGTAAAAAGGGAATCAAAATCGATCCAGCATAAATCAAAGCACAAATGGAAATGCCATCTCTTCGAACAAAGAAAAATGCACAAAAATTTATTGGCAAGATTGCTGCTCTTCACAGGTTTATTTCAAAATCATATGATCGATGCAAACTTCTTTACCTTCTTCTTCATGGAAATCCAACTCCGCTATCTAGAAAATAGACCAAAGAAATCGTTTGGACTCCAGACTGTTAATTAGCTTTCTAAGATCTTAAACAATACTTGGGGTGTCCTCCTATCATGAGTACTCTAGTTGATGGTAAAACACTAACAATGTACTTATCCGCAACTGATTATTCCATTCACTTTGTTCTTATTTGATAAGACGACAGTGTAGAAAAACTAATCTACTTCATCAGCAAGACTCTCATGCCTGCTGAGAAAAGATATACAGCAACCAAAAAATAACTACTCGCCTTGGTCTATAGCCCTCAAAGACTTCGACTTTATTTCCAAGCTCATCCCATCAAAATCATTACTAAATATTCTCTCAAACTTGTACTCTCTAAAAAAGAAAAATCATGAAGAATTCAACAATGGTCAGTATTCCTCAGGGAATATGACATCTCCTCCGAACCTCAGATATCCATTAAAGGATAAGCAGTAGCTGGTTTCTTGGTAGATTTTCCATTTAAAGACCCTGATTGGGAAGAACTCGAAGAAGTATTGGTTGATGACTCATTTGTAGAACCAGACGCTTGGTCCCGAAGCAGAGGATGAAGACTTTTCACGGATGGATCTGCAGGACTGCGGGGATCAGGAATCGACATCGTCCTCGTTACACCGTCCAATCATCGCATCGAGAAAGCTATTAAACTCAAATTCTATGCCACCAATAATGAAACAGAATATGAAGTTATCCTTCATGGACTGGATCTTGCTATAACACTTGGGGCAGAAGAAATAACTGCCTATGTCAACTCCTTACTCGTCACCAATCATTACAACAAGACATTTAAGACATCCGGCAAGATGATTGACTATGCAGCCTTAGTCGAAGAAAAAAATGAGCAAATTCAAATTAACAACAGTCTTTTACCTCCCTCGAGCCGAAAATTGCCACAACATACGCTGCTGTAATGCTCGAAGACAGTGAAAGAAAACTTTGGATATTTAAGTTATCGAGCATTCCAGTTTCGATATAAGCTATACAATGCAAATCAATGTTATTGAAGATGAAGATAAAGACGATTGGAGAAGACCTGTTTATGCATACCTCAATTCTAACATCCTCCCAAGTAACAAAGAAGAGGCCCGATCACTCTTGGCTAAATGCCCAAGATTCATAATTTAAGATAACATCTTCTATTGCATTACAGGAGGAGAACCTCTTATTGAATGCATCTATCAGAAACAGGCCCAAATAAAAATCAAAGAACGTCACGAAGGGATCTGCGCAGCTCACATTTCAGATGACAAGATGAACAAATTTTTGTTGATTCCAATAAAATTATCTTTACTTTCCAGTACATCTACCGCACAATCATCTTTACCATCTTTACTTTCATTTAGTATCGATGCATACTAACATATATGCATCGCGAACTAACATTCTTCTCTTCGACAAACACTATCCAATTATAGGATCTCATTTGCAATCATTACTAATCACACAAAACATGTCATGTTTTGTCGATTCCAATCAAAACTTAGATATCCCATAGAGGAATAACATATGGTAATCATTATCAAAACCCAGATATCCCATAAAAGAATAACATCTGGTAATCAAAACCCAGATATCCCATAAAGGAATAGCATCTGGTAATCATTATCAAAACCCATATATTACATAGATGAATAACATCTGGTAATCAAAACCCAGATATCCCATAGAGGAATAACATCTGGTAATCTTAATCAATAACCCAAATATCCCATTGAAGAATAGCATCAGGTCATTATTTTCTTTTTACGTTATCCCATCGAGGAATACCATTTACTGATCTCAATACAAACTCAAATATCCCATAGGGAAAAACATATGACCATCATTTATAAGCCATTACATGGCCCTCTTTCAACCATTTTATATGCTTGATTTTGAGCTATCCTCACGCAATCTACATCAAATTATATTCTACTCATCTTATCAAATTTAAACACTTAGCATAAATTCACACAATCTATGCATAATTTTTTTTTTCAAACAAACTCTTCAAAACCATAAACGTCATCATTCAAAAACATAGCAAAATATTGTTTTGGTCTCATTGACCATTTTTACATCTGACACCAAACAAAAACAATTTCCAAACCAATTTTACTCTACAGCGGGAAACACTACATCATCAACCTTTGTTAATCCACCGGGAGCAAGCACATCGTGTATTTCCTTAGGACACAAACCTTCGGAATTCCTCATCACAAAATCATCGACAACTTCCATACCACTAGGAACTTTAGGATTTTTCATAACCTTGTCTTCTTCATCTGAATTATCAAAAGCCAGATTCCCAGCTATGACTAATGCTTTGTAATGATATTTCCTCTGCTCCAACTCCAGTAACTGCCCTCCATAATTGGCCCTCACCTTCTTACACTCCTCGAGACTGTCTCACATAAGATCGGCCTTTACCTCATCCAAAGCATTCCCATGCTCTACCTCCATCACTCTTCGAGCATCATTTACCTGCTCCCGCACATCCTTCTTAAAATTTGATCTCAGCAATGCCAACGCCTCATCTTTCTCATTCGCTAGCTCAACCCTTATCTCCTCGACCTTTTTCTCCCACACTTTCCTCACATTAAGAAGGGCAACTTCCTGCACCTTCCCAATATCTAGCTTGTAACTATTCAACTTCGTATTTAGCTTCTTCTTTTCCTCGATCAGATCTTCTTTCCCCTTTGTCAAATCTTTCTTGATATTTTTGTAAGCAACCAGCTGATTTGCCAGTGTTCCACCGCCAGCAATGCGACCTTTGGCCTCAGTCAGCAACTTCTTGATCTGCATTACATTCATAAAATGAGTATTCGAATGAGGTATCAAATACTTAAACGAATCAAAACAAAAAAATTTCTCACCTTGGACATATTTCGGTGGCCCTCGCTAAGAAAATTAATCAAACTCTCTGTGTCAACCAAATAGTCATCCACTTCTGCCTCCAGCACATCCATCCCAGACACATATGCGTCCATGGTCCTTTGGACCTCAATCTCAAATTCCTCAACGTATTTTTTCTTCGATGCTTCCGAATCAGCCCTCTTCTTTGGAAGTATACTTATCGAAGCTAGTGGAGGTCACCCATCAGGTACAATAATTGGTGTATCAACCTTCACCCCTTACTTGATGTTTAAACTTCGAGAGTACCTCTTCAGAGGTAGCAGATGAGCAATAACTTGGCTAGCTTCCCTTATCTTCTTTTCCTTCCCCAAAGTTTTCGTGAACATCGAATCTCTCTATGTAGTTACAGAGTCTGTCGCATACCCAACTATCTCGAACTATACTTTGAGATATCTCAAACTAGATACTTATTCACATTCAGCACATTTTACTTCGACATTAAAATAATTCAATCACTTGTTTAGTTCAAACTTCAAGATCGCAAAACTATAAACATAATATAAAGTCGAAGAACAAAGTTTATTCATAAACTATCTGTAACATTTTACATTCGGCAATTCACTCATTTGATTACATTACATCTAGCTATATTTCACTCTGTTATTCAACTTGAAGGCCTAATTGCTATGTACTTCTTTTTACCAAAATCTGGTATTGCCTCCAGCAAAAAGGCAATGATATCCTAAGAAACTCAATGGATCTAAGGTCAGGGAACTTCTAAACACAGCTGCCTCTAGAGAATAATTGCAACAAAATTGTAAGAAATTCTTTGGGGTCAAAAAAATCTACAGGACGCCAAGCCAGCATTTACATCATCATCTTCAATATGAATAGTACCTCTAACTCCAACAGATACCCCAAGTGAAAATGTTCTCTAACTCTACCTCCCTCAAATCTTCCCACCATGATGACAACCGGTACAGGATTAAACAACAAAGAGTAACACTTTACCTCTGTATAGTCGTCACGGTAACCATCTATATTCTCAAGCCTTGCTACACCACACTTGGGGTGACATATTTCCCAAACACCACCATACAAATCCTTGTTTGAGCCATATATTAATAACCTCCACTTCCAGTAACAAATTCCAATGACCCACATTAAATGTTTATTGGGAAAAACATGACCAGATTTACCAGACTTTGACCTCATAAATGAAAACATAAAGACTTGTGTGAACATTTTACAACCTCTTCAGCCTCCAATATCATCTTGACACAACCACAAGTACTTATGTCAAGAATGGGGTGATTGTTGTAGAATATTTGCTATATTCGACAAGGGTAAGCCAGCATAACATAGTCGAAGACAGCTCAACATTTGAGGAGACACCACGTCAATAGCCACAAGTCCTCGACCTACTAAAAGTAGCCGTTATGCTAGGTCAAAAAAGAGCTGTTAAAGATCAGTGAAGTTCGCTCACTACCCCCGAAATAGGAGACTGCTTCTTCTTTTTGTAAACTTCTTGTATCTTGTATAAATATAGGCAGAGAATTGATTATTCAGATCTGGATCTTTACCATTAATTCATCATTACTTTATTATTACATAACAAACTAAAATAACTAACAACCTATTGGATTTTACATCAAAATCCTCCTCGAGGTCGTGGCTTTTTTCAACCTTTACAGAGTTTCCAAGTAAAATCTTATTCATTTTAGCTAATTATTGCATCATTGTTACAAAAAGTATTGGCGAAGATTATCCTTCTGGAAAATACGTCATTACAAGGTGTTACTAGAACAATCCCAATCCCCGATCCTTAATATCCTTTAGATCTATATGTAAAGAGTCTTAATCCTGTGCTTTTGGGCCATGCATTAGGTTTTACAATATAGTCGTCAGGTAATACTTTTTTGAGCTCGTCCCATTCAGCGTCTTCGATGGGAAAATCTTCTAGAAAATTGGCGATAACTTGTTCTTTAATTGAGATTTGGGGTTCAAAGGAGATGTCATATTCCCCTAGGAATACAGAGCATTATTGTACCCTTCTGGACTTTCTTTTTTGGAGAGGACCAACTTGAGAGGGAATTTGGTGATGACATTGATCTTATGTGCCAGGAAATAGGGTCAAAGTTTTTAGGAATTGTAGACCAAAGTGAGTAACTACTTTTTAGTAGTTAAGTACCACGTTTTTACAGACATTAAGGTTTTGCTGATGTAGTAAATTATCTTCTCTACTTCATTATCATCTCGTTTTGGGTTAAGCGGTTGATTGAAAGGATCATGGGTGTTCTCAACATTTGATGTAGTAGTTAGTTTTAACTCACTGAGAGAAGTAAAGTCATGTGGTGGTACTCTACAATTAAATTGTGATTAACCTAATCAAAGAAATTAATGTGAAGAACACATAATTGGTGGCAAAACTACCCAAAAAGTGCTTCAATTGCTCAAAATTTAATTATAATGACTTCTTCTCTTAATCTTATTTAATCTCTCTCTGGAACTCTGGAACCCTTTTATATTGCCTAGCCTTACCCTTTTAAATGTTATAAGTTTCCTAGTTTCAACATAGGACAAAAATACCCTTAAAAAACATAATACTATGATAAGTCCCGCCTTTGCTCGAACATAACCATTCTCTGTTCAAACAAAATACTAAGAACTGAGTGTATTCGAATATACCAAAAATTCTATTCAAATAGACTACTCAGAATAGTCTCTATTCGAATTTTACATTTATCTATTCGAACAGAAGACTCAAAACTTGTTCAGTTCGAATAGAACAAATGTCTATACAAACAGACTTTACCTTTTATCTATTTATAAAGGGTCTAATGTCTAGATCATCCTGAATCATGGCTCCCTCCTTTAGGAGCATTGAACTCCTGCTCAGACTAGAACTAGAGATAAGGGAAAGTGGCCATGACCAATTTCCCCTTCTTGTAGCATGAACTTTTCTCCCTATAATAACATCCTCCTACAACAAATCTTCCATTTTCATCTATAAGTCATCAACTAACGGAAGGCGAGTGTCGATTGTAGAGTCTTCATCTAAAAAAGACAGTTCAAACAGCTTTAAATGCTCGGTATTAATCACCGAATACTTCTTCATAAATGGTAGCAAATCCAATTGGAATGCTTTGTCACCAATTTTTTTGAGTATCATAAATAGACAATAACAGATAGGCTTGATCTTTTTACCTTCTCCTTTTAGTCGTTTCTTATCCAAATGCAACCAAACTAGGTCTCCCTCTTGAAAAGTATACTCAACCTGATACTTGTCATTTTAAGCCTTATACTTCGCTTGAGCATTTTTCAATTGTACTTCAACCACCTTATGAAACTTACTTTTCCTCTTAATAAAACAATAAGCTTTAACTTATTCCTCTTCCTTCTTCCCAGGCACCGTCTTGTCACCAAGACTAAAAGCCATATCAAAGGGGCTTTGAGGCAAGTACCTAAGACAAACTTTAAATGGAGACTTCAAAATGGAACCATAAATCACCCGATTAAAAGTAAATTGAAGATACGATAAACTCTCATCCCAAGTCTTAGGATGCTTAGAATAGAATCCCCGTAATAAATGAACCAAAGTGTGATTAACTACCTTTATTTGTTTGTCAGTCTACAGATAAAATGCGGTACTTCTCTTTAACTTAGTGTCCATCATCCCCCATAATGATCTCTAGAAGTACCCCAAAAAGTGGCCATCCCTATTAAAAATTATAGAAGAAGGGAACCCAAAATATCTCCAAACGTCTCTAAAAAATAATCGCGCTGCTCCTTCCCAGGCGACCGTCTTTTGGTAAGGAATAAGAACTATCATCTTGCTGAATTGATCTACCACCATAAACAAATAGCCATTCTTATACTTGGTCATGGGAAAACCACCCATACATCCATCCAAATGCTCCCCCAAGGTCGACTAGGAAATGGTAATGGTAAATACAATCCTAACTTATAATTGGAAGGCTTCGATGTATTGTATATAACGCAACCACGAACCATAAGAGCAATATCCACCTATATCATTAGCCATTAGACATAACGTCACAAATTTAAAAAGAGTTTTCCCATCCACAAAATGACCTGCCACCCGGGAATAATGAGCTTCTCTAACCCAATACAAATAGCTTCCACACTCAGGAATACATAGTAGACTGTCTCTGTAAATTAAACCATCTTTTAATTCATACTCACATGTATTGCCTTACAACAACTTCTGGTAAATCACACTTAGCTCCTTGCCGTCGGCATACCCTGGAACATAGTGAGATGGAATAATAGACTGTATCTACATAGCTACCAATAAAGCATAAATAATTGGTAATGGGGGTCGAGATAACATTCCCGCCATTTTGTTATCCACTCACTTCTTATACTTGATAATCAAGGAAAATTGTTGTAGGTACAACATCCACTTTATATGGCGAGCTTGCTGTAGTTTGGACTGTGTAGATAAGAACTGTAACAGTTTGTGATTAGAATGTACCACAACCTCCTTCCCTAATAAGTAACTCTGCTAATGCTTTACTGATTGATATAATGCGTAGAACTCTTTATCGAAGGCTGGATAATTGTATACTGCTCCTGTAAATATCTCAGAATGGTAGGCAACTGGCTTCCCATCCTATAAAAAAATTGCCCATAATACATAGTTTGGCACTTTTATTTTTACCTAAAAAGAATTATGCCAATTCGGCAATGCTAACATTGGTGCATCTATAATATCCTGCTTCAGTAACTGAAAGGTCTTCTCATGGTGATTTTCCCATACAAACTTCACACTGGTCTTTGTCAAGGAATGCAAAGATGTTGTAATATGTGAAAAATGTCAAATAAACTTTTGCAAATGCTAACAAGAACCCACAAAACTTTGTACTTCTATCACTATACGGGGTCTAGGCCAATTAGTAATGACTGAGACCTTCTCTGGATTAACCTTAAGTTTACCTCCACCAACAATGAAACCCAAGTACACTAGCTCCTCCTTCCCAAACTTGTACTTCTTCCCATTTAAAAAGATTTATTGTGATCTCAATGCTTCCAACACTTTGCGTATGTGCACGAGGTGTTCCTCCCAAAGTTTCACTATTTATCAAGATATCATCTAAATACACAATCACAAAATTATATATAAAAGCACGAAGTACCTTATTTATCAACTGCATAAATGTCGCCGGAGCATTGTATAACCTAAAAGGCATCACCAACTACTCGAAGAGTCCTTATTTGGTCTTGAAAGCAATCTTCTATGTATCTTCTTCCCGAATTCTAACTTAATGTTAATCTGACTTAAGATACATTTTGGTAAAAAACTGAGCCTCAAGTAACTCATCTAAAAGCACGTTAATACGTGGAAGTAGAAAATGATTCTTTACAATAAACTTGTTCAACACTCGATAATCCATACACATTCTCCAAGACCCATCTTTCTTCGGTACTAATAACACTGGTAAACCACAAGGTGAGAAGCTTAGATTAATAACCCCTTGCTCGAGGAGCTCTTGTACCTATTTCTTAATCTCATCAGACTCGATTACAGAAATCTAATACAACCTAATGTTGGTAGTAGCTCATCATTCACCAATATGATATCATGCTCCACATCCCTCTTGCACGACATCCCTTCTATTCCTAGAAACAAGTTTTTAAACTCCTCTTGTAACCTTCCCATTTTAATTTATTGCTTATGAGCCATTGCCAAAGTAGACAATACCTTAGCTGACGAACCCTCTTGAACCGGTAGTACCAACAATAATCAAACATGCCGCTCGCATTAGCCAACCTCTTTACCTGAGTCGTCGCTACAAAATTTTTGGTGGTAACATATTCCTTACAAGCATTGATATGAAACTATTTTCCCTCCTTCACAAGACGATACTTGCGAGCTCTACAATAATGTATTGCATCTCAGTCCCAAAGATAATGGTTACCGAAGAAGACTTGACCCACATTTAAAGGAACCACCTCACACGTCACCTCGTCAATAAACTTTTTAGTAATCACAAACTTGAACATACACTATTTATGATCTTCAACTCTGCATCTTTTTAAATTTAACCTAAACCATACAACTTAGGATGAGTCTAAGTAACCAAACCCATCTTTACCACCACCTCAGAGATAAAATTCTTCTAACTACCTGAATCAATGATGGCCTCTACTAAGCTCTACTTCACCTGAATACTGACATGAAAAGATCATCCTGACTTACCTCCTCGGTAGCCATAGTTTGCTTAAACATAAGAGTAAGCTTAGGATTTGGCTTATCTAATCATCAACCATTGTTGTTAGTGCACGTTTATCTCTTTTGATCCTCTCCTCCTTCGGCCTAAGTTTTGGGTGAAGTTTCTAATAATTATCTAAAATGACCCTATTTGCCTTACAATGACTGCAGTAATTCCCCTTGGATAAAGACCCCTCTTCTTTGGACTCCCCTTTTATGCTCATTCTTCCAACAAGACTTCTACCTCGATTTGCTCTTGTCGTTTTTCTTATCACTCTTCAAATACTTGCCTTCAATAGTAATTGTTTTTATGATAGCATCTTCGATATTCTCCACAGTAAAGAGCTTCAACTCCCTTCGAATATACTCTAACAAACCCCTTATATACTTCATGAATACCTCATACTCATCCACATAAATGTCTAAAACCAACGCTTGACTATCAAACTCTGTAGTGAACTCTTGAATAGATTATCCATACTTTTAGTATAAATAATACTATTTTAACCATCTCTTTTGCTCATACCCAATAGGATAAAATTACTTCCTCACCAACACCTTGAACTCCTTCCAACTTAGGCTTCCTACTTTGTGATGTTTCTTATAAAACTTCCACCATGTTAGTACATGACTTATAAATTTTAACGTTGAAAAACATATTTTCTTAGTATTTGAATATTTATAAACTAAAAAATAGGTCTTTAACCTATCTAACTATTTATCCAATTTCTCAGCATTGATTGAACCGTCGAATATTGAAATTTCAATTTTAAAATTGATACGAAGATTGTGCATAGGATTCATGGACTTACCAATAACTAATCTCTCCTCGACGGATTCAGCATCACTAGAATCTCTATCTTCATCCTCATTACCTTCATCTTTTTCCTCCTCTGCAAATCCTTTCTTCTTCATGCGCTCTTGTCATTTTATCAAAGTAGATGCTTTGGTGAGGTTTACGAGATGTAATTACTCTACCCACTTATCTAGAGTAGTAATTAGGTTAAAAACTTTCATTTCCAACTTCGTGAGCCGATCTTTGGAATTGCCCATCTCCAAATTTACCTTCTTCTTTGAGTTAGGTTTTCGGTGAATCTTCAATGGACTCACAATAATCTTTTTCGTTTGTTTAAGTCGGTCACGTGTAGAGACCATAAATTGTAACCCCCTAAGAATCATTACTTAAAAATCTGATACCACTTAATCTAAAATTGAATAGAGATTAACCTAATCAAAAAAATTAATACAAAGAACACAAAATTGGTGGGTAAACCTTCCCAAAAAGATCTTTAATTACTCAAATTTTAATTACAATAAATTCCTCCCTTAATCTCTCCCTGGATATCTGAATCCCTTTTACAGTACCTAGCCTTACCCTTTTAAAGGTTATAAGTTTCCTAGTTTTAGCATAGGATAAAAATTCCTTTAAAACGACCTAAAACTATGATAAGTCATGCCTCTATTCGAACAAAACCATTCTTTGTTCGAATAGAACACTCAGAACTAAATGTATTCGAATAAACCCAAAAGTCTATTCGAATAGACTACTCGGAACAATCTCTATTTAAATAGAATATTTGTCTATTCGAATAGAAGACTCAAAACTTGTTCTATTTGAATAGAACAAATGTCTATTCGAATAGACTTCACCTTTTGTCTATTTCTAAAGGGTTTAGTGTTTGGATCTTCCTAGATCAGGCAGAGCAAGACTAGTTTCAACTACATTAGTAGGTTTAGTTATTGGATAATTAGTGGGGACGTTAGTTGGTAATTTTGTAGGTGTTGGAGGTGAAATTGGGTAATCAGGGACTGGAACTGGTAACATTTTTGAAGGGGGATTTAAGTGTGATAGTATTATAGGACTTGAATGGAAATATGGTTTCATGAACCACGACATCTCTACTAATGATGAAGGATTTGGAATCGAGATCAAACAAGCGAGTTACTTTTCTTCCATGAGGGCATCCAATAAAAGTACACTTTTGAGATTGTGGAGGGAATTTATCACGTTTATGGGAGAGTATGGATGCATAGTAGAGATAACCAAATACTCGTAACTGACCATAAGTAGGGGCACACTAGTAAGCGGCTATTGGTGGGGGCTTTTTAAAATAGATGCTCATGTGAAGTTTTATTAGATAAAAGTACGTACAGTGGGTATTCTATTGGTGAGGTATACCACAGTTAATATGCACTCGCCCCAAAATTAAATTGGCAAGTTTGTCTTGAAGCGTAGTGCCCGTATGGTTTTTAAGATACGGCGATGTTTACGCTCAACGACATCGTTTTGTTGCGGAGTTTCAACACAACTAAGTTGATGAATTGCGTAATTCTCGTTAAAGAAATTTTACAAGGAAATGAATTCCAAGCCATTATCTGGAAGAATTTGTTTAGTTTTGCAATTGAATTATGTGTTGACAAGGGTGAAAAATTGTTGAAGAAGAGTTTTAGCCTCAAATTTTGAGCATATAAGGTAAACCCAAGTAGACCTAGAGAAATCATCTAATATAGTTAGATAATAGCGTACCCCTAAACTCGATGGAGTAGAATAACCACTCCAAAAATTATAGTGAATTATCTCAAAAGGGGTCGTAGATGATAATTGATTAGATGGAAAGGGTAATCTGGCTTGTCTGGTGAGGGGGCAAACATCACAATAATATAACAGCTAGAAATTTTAGCAACATTTTATAAATATATAAAAAGAAATCAATATTTTATTGAGATATGGCTTAAACGCCAATGCCAAATGAAGAAAGTTGCTACATTTATTAAAGGAACTAGATTTAAATGAGGAAGGGCATTAAGAAGATATAGTCCACCATGCTCCTTAGCCACTCCAATTGTTAATCTTCTTGGACAGGTCCTAAAACACACATGAATAATGAGAAAAAAAGAAAGGAGCAACGTTGTGAGCATGTGTATTTACTAATAGATATGAAAAAGTGGAAAGAAGGTACACAACACATTTTTTAAGGATGTGAGGATTGAGATGAACACTACCAACATGACTTACTACTGAAAATTTGTCATTTGGGAGTTTTACTGGTAGAATCATTGAGGTTTTAGTATAAGAATGGAAAAAACTGGGCCAAAAATTGAGTGGTTAGTCGCACCTATGTCCATAATCCAATGATGTTGTGACATAAGGGGGGGGGGGGGGGGGGGAGGGGGGTAGGCTTGAGGATTACCAGCAAAGTTTATATACAGCTGTGCACTACCTTCTTTTATCAAATCTAATAATTTATGAATTTGATCTTGCGTGAGCAATTGAGTAAATCTTTAGTTGTTGGCAAAGGCAATTCTAGCATTTGTGTGCAAAGTTATTGATGAACTTGATGCAAATGACATCCAGAGGGATATCCATGTAAGACATAACACTTTTCTTTGATATGGCCAACCCAACCACAATGATCACATGTTGGTCAAAGACGGCGAGATCTACGGGGTCTCGCAAAAATTGTAGAATCTCGAGTATTTGAGGAAACAAACTTAGCACCAGTTGACATTGCTAAAGTAGTAGGATCGACCACCGTCAAAGAATTTGTAGTGATGGAGCATTATTTTTCTACTTGTAACAATAAGGAGTGTGCATTGTTTACATTTTGAGGGGGGTCCATGAGAAACATTTGTCCTCAAATGAGGCCATAGGAGTCATTAAGACCTATCAAGAATTGGGTAAGTTGCTCCTGTTGTTTATGCTATTAGAGTTCCTTCAAAGAGCTCATACGAGCAAGGTAGAATGGTGATGATTGAAGATAGGGCTTTCAATTTCGTGAAATACACAACGATAATCATCGAGTCTTGACAACATATGGTTATATCATGACTTAGTTGGTACATCCTTAGACCATTTCTTTTACTAAAGCAAGCAAGAAGATCTTCCCATATTTTAGCAGCAGTATTGGCGTGGCTTACATTATCTAAAAATTCTCCAGAGATTGGGCTGAGGATCCACGATTTAACCATATCATCACAATGTGTCCATGCAGAGAAGGTAGCGGAGGAGGTCTCGAGAATACAGATTTTTGCATCGATGAATGACAACTTATTTTTAGCACTTAGTACAGTGCGCATCGCACGACTCCAATTGAAAAAATTATCACTCATTAAATTGTTAGATACTAGTTTTATTCTGGGATTGTCAGAGTGATGGAGGTATTAGAGACTCATCAAGTCAGACCTCAAGCTCCCATCATTATTGCTGGTAGTGGTTTGTTGATTAGATGGCCCAGTATGTTCTGTTTGTGTCATCGTACTAGATGAAGGGAAAAGATGGAGAAGAGGCAATCTTAATGGTTGTTGCAGAAGCTTCGTCGCTCTGATACAATAAACAGTTCTATAGAAGAGCTTGTTAATTTTCATTGATCATTATATGTGCTTATATGGATATAAGAGATCTCATTAGTTTAGGGATTTACAAGTTGTTACAACTAAAGACTATTATCTACAAATAAGGATAACAACTATGAGTATCCTAATAAGAGTCATACTATAAACTTCTACCTGTTGAATGGTTACTTTTTTTGATCCAAATAGTCCTTTACTTGATTGACTCATTGTCACCAAATTACTCCTAGCCCCAGTGACTTGTTCTTGAATCCGTACCTCTGATTGTGATAATAGGGGTGACAAATTAGCCAATTGTTACGAGTAGGAATGTTTGGAGGCAAAAGGTGACAACTCTTCAGTGATTTTACAACCGCAAATAGGAGAGGGAAAATGCGGGGTTGATTGGCTTATTACCGCCAAATAACTCCTAGCCTCAATGACTTGTTATTGACTCTATACCTCTGATTATGATAATGGAGGTGACAAATTGGTCGATTGTTGCAAGTAGGAATGCTCGAAGGCGAAAGGCGACAACTCTTCAGTGATTTTACAACTGCAAATAGGAGAGGGATAGGATGGGGTTGATTAGCTCATTGTCACCAAATTACTCTTGGCTCTGGTGACTTATTCCTAAATTCATACCTCTAATTATTGAGAGTGATAAATTGGTCGATTGTTACGAGGAGGAATGCTCATAGATGACAACTCCACAGTGATTCCATAGCCACAATCATAGAAGAGGGAAAAGATGGGGTTGATTGGCTTATTGTTGCTAATTACTCCTAGCCCCGATGACTCGGTCTTGAATTCATACCTGTGATTGTGATAATGGGGTGACAAATTGGTCAATTGTTATGAGTAGGAATGCTAGTACACGAAAGACGATAACTCTTCAGTGATTCCACATCTACAGATAGGAGAGGGAGAAGATGGATTTAATTGGCTTATTATAGCCAAATTACTCCTATCTTGGTAACTCATTCTTGAATTTGTACCCCTGATTGTGATAATTGAGGTGACAAAGATTGTTACTTGTTAGGAATGCTCAGAGGTAAAAGATGACAACTCTTTAGTGATTCTACTGCCGCAGATAGGAAAGGGAGAAGACAGGGTTAACTGGCTCATTGTCGCCAAATTATAGCCCCGGAGACTAGTTCTTGAATTTGTACCTCTGATTGTGATAATAGGGGTAACAAATTGGTTGATTGTTGTGAGCATGAATGCTCGTAGGCAACAATTCCTTAGTGATTCAATAGCCACAGTTCACATGAGAGGGAGAAGACGAGGTTGATTGGCTCATTGTTGCCAAATTATTCCTTGCCCCGGTGACTCGTTCTTAAATCCATACCTCTGACTGTGATAATGGGGGTGACAAAGATTATTGCGAGTTAGGAATGCTTAGAGACAAAAGGCGGTAACTCTTTAGTGATTCTACTGCCGCAGATAAGAGAGGGAGAATGCAGGGTTGACTGACTCATTGCCGCCAAATACTCCTAGCCTTGGTGAATCAGATTGACTCAGAATGTGTTTTGTCATCCATGACAACTCTAAAAGACATGAAATTTGTGCTTTCCTGTTTCTTGAAATTATGTTATGTTTTTGTCTCTACAATGGTAAAGAGAAAGAAAACTGAAATAGATAATGGGTATTTTCTTAAAAATTTGTGTTAAATTTTGTATTTTAATTTGAGTGGCAAAAAACAAAAAAACAAAACAGACCCTTACTCACAAAGAGGATACCTTACCTGAATGGCATACACAGAATGAGAACCAAGTTCATAAAACTTCAACTCTACTAAAAACCATTCTTTATTTTCTTCTCTAATTACAACTTATATTTCATTTAGTTGTTATTAGCTATAGTATTAATGGATTGAAGACTTGTGTAAAAGTAGTTCTTCTGGTCAGTAATACTTATTATTTTCTTACTTCCTAATTTACTTTAAAATCAAAGTTTTGAATCCCATTTTTGCCTAATTAATCATGGGATTGTGATTTTTTTGGGAGAAAAAACTGTGCCCCACAGCTAGTTTTTAAATATAAATAATATCAATTATAATCTCAATGGTGGGTATGGTTTTCCAAGGTACCATTTCTTTGGCTGGGAAAAATGAGACCCAACCCAAGTAGGATTTTCTCGAGTATAAGATAGAGTAATTTATGGGTTCGAGTAGAATTGAGTGGAGGGTTCAAATGGCCCTATATTGTTTTGTGAATTGATCCTTTAGTAATTTAAGTATGCTCCAAAGTTTGCTTATTAGCTTAACTTTTAATCAAGGTTTTTGAATAAGAGCCGGTTGACTTTTTGGTATTAACATAGTTGTCTTATAAGGAGGGTCAGAGAAGTATGTTGTGTAATTATAGGTGTTTGAGAGAAAATGACCTTTAACGGCATGTCATGGCCTCAAAGCCGGTAGATTTGTTTCTAAATTTTGGTATTTCTGTTAAGACCGGTCGATCAAAGTTAGTCCCATATCAGGTAAAGATGGAGTCTCACACAAGGATATAAGGAGATATGGACTATTAAATTACACCAAGGCCTTTTAAGAACAAAACCCCCATTTAGTCCATACCAGGTGGTCACGATGGAGACAATATCGGTGCAATGGGGGATCATGGCCCAATAATTTCCGGTAACATACATACAATATGTTCATTCTATTTTTCAGGGAAATAACTAGTTATTATAACTATAACTCTAAAAAATGTAGTTATAATTAATGGACAAAATTTGATATGGTATGTTTTGTGTTTTTTTATCATGCAAATATATAGTTCATATGAGTATACGACTTGAACGTGAATGTTTGCCAACATATAGTAACATTTTGAACCATGATAAGAGCATATGTACTCGACTTGCCATTTTGACTTTTAAGTCATATATAGAAAACCAAAACATAAAATAAGAGCTACATTCGACTTGCTAATTAAAAGCCAAAATAACTAAAGCCAAATTTCCTAGCCAAATTTGACAACCCACATTACTTGCCAAAAACTCCTACGTTGCTTTCCTCTTCAACAAACTTAGAAAATAAGTGACATGGATGAAGTACTTTCACTTTGAATTTAGAAGAAAATATAGAGAAGTTATTTAGGATTGGATGAAGTGTTTTCACTTTGGAGGGAAGTATGACATGATAGTTTTGATGATATACTTTTGGAGATTTGAATGCATCCGCAAGGATGCCAATGATTATTTGGCTTTAATTGAGTGTTTAATTTGACTTTGGCAACTAAAATTTGATTAAACGAATGTAGATGCTCTAAGTAGCATTTCCTAATTTTGAAAGAAGTTTATTATTACTGTAAAAATGGGCTGAATTGTTTAATCATCCTCATTTTCTTCTATTATAAGTCAAGAACTCCTTCTTCAAGCTTTCTGGTGGGCGCTTAAGACACGATAAATCAGGTAGAGGCTAATTGCTCATCTTATCTTATTCTAGTAATTTACATTTTCTTTGAGATTTGTGTTCTTTAGAAATACTAGTTTGCTGCTCTGAATGTTAAATTTCTCAAACTTCAAGCCATATTTGATTCATAAAAATGATGAAAACTAAATTAAAATGTCATTAGTCAATGTTTTTGGTTTGTACATAGAGTGCATAAAATTAACTTGGCTAATTATAGTTGGTAGTATATGCGGCGTAGGAATGTTAGAGTTGCTCTTAAACTAGACAGATTAGATATAAGAAATATTATAATAGAATCAAGGAGCTAAGTTTTTTCCTCCCCTTGTAATAAAAATATTCTACCATCCCCTCCCCGACCTCAAACTAAGCTGTAGTTAGCTAGTTAAGTTTTATCTATTTATTGACATGTTTTATATTTGCTTATCTCTTTGTCTATGAATATATGCTAAACATAAACTTTGACCTACTACGTAACCAAAGCCCTGATTTTTTATTTGAGATACTCCAAGAATTCAGTAACAGAGCTTAACATTTTTTTCCTCAAAATTTGATGAACTGAAATGCAAGCTATCAAAGAAGTTCTCCTCTAGTAAAGATGGCAGTGACTAGGAGTTAAGTATGAAATTAAAAAACTTATTACTATTACCCATTTGGGCCTTAAAATGGCATCTTCCTCCAGAAGAATGACTTCATTTAATAATTCAACTTGTATTGTTATGTTCTCATTTGGGCCTTAAGACGCCTTCTTCCCCTGGAAGAATGACTTTATTTAATAATTTAACTTAAACATATGTTCTTTCGTTTGTTGATGCTTAGGTGGGAGAATGCCTTGGAGTTTGGAGAGCCGATTTTGAAACTTTGATGCATCCATACTTATCACCTCATGTACGAAGTCCTAAGGTTGTTTATCATAAGAATTTGCATTGTTGACCATTTTATTTATTGGAAAGGTTGTATACAATTTTGTTCAGTTGTCTGGTTTTGTAGGAATGCACGAAACTCTTCCTTATGAAATTACTAGCCAGTAGGAAATTTGTTGTTCTGAGGAACCTTTGTTTGCTTGTTGTCTCACTTATCCATTTACAAGAAAACTGTAAGGTACAATCTGTGGTTAAAGTTCTTCCAAAATAGTTTCAAAATATGTTTGATGTACTCTACTGAGACTATCATGATTTAGGAACAACTTATTATGTGTTATGATTGACATGAAATACCAGTCATTTCAGGCCACATTGCCACTTACAATTTGGTTTATGGTGATCTGTTTCTTAATAATGTACTAAACCTTTGGTAGAGTGTTGGAGTTATTGGTAGTTTTTTTGCCGCTTTATGTGTCAATGGTACTACAATCTGATTCATTTAACTTAATATGTTTTGAGGACATATGGTTCAATAATATCTGGAATTCCAAAACTGCTATCTAAATTCTCTTTCAATATCATGGACGATTGATAGAGTATTCTCTTTGTAATGGCAAATAATGTGATATATTCGACAGTAATCGTATCTCGCATAGGTTATGGAGGTACTTTTTATTACTTTGATTTTAACTAGGTTGCCATTTTTATTGATATCCCAAAAGGCAAGGCATAAACAGACCATTTCCCTTTCTTTTAAATACGACCATTTATCCTCAATCAACTATTCATGAATCATGGATAACGTAATCAGTTCTCTAAACTATGTGTAGACTTTGAGTTACAAATTTTTTCTTTTGCAGGAGTTGAAAAGTTTACAACAGATGTTCATTAATGTATGTATGGTTTTTTTGGGCTTGTTCTATTGCATACTTTGTATTAGATGTTAATAGGTATACCGAATATTGTTAGAAATAATACAATAAACACTTCTACATTATTATAGCAGTTTAAGGTAGATTAGGTCCTTGTAATGCTTCCCCTTTGTTATCATTTTCAAAAAGAACTTGCATGTAGCATAAGGTACTTACCTCAAGTTACTCTCTTTAGGCTGACCATCTCCTTTGAGTTGAGAGTTGATTGATATCTTCTTTTTTTTATCTTAGATGATGAAGCCATGTACAAAAGAAAACCTTACATACACTCTTTGAGTCTTATAAATTTATTTTCTTAAACACTCAAATAAATATGTGGATCACATGTATCATACAAACCGTTGTTAAAGATGGAGTAGCCAAGGTGGAATGGGTAATTGTGGTGCCAGTGACTTTAGTCAGTAATTTTTGGCCTAATGAGCAATGCAACACGGTGAAGTGCAGATGTTGTAATGTGACGTCCCTTCGAATTTGTATGTTTTTTACCATCATATATTGTTGATGAGCTGATTCCATAATGGGCAATTACGCGCAGTTGAGCCGTTCATGTGACCATTAAAATAAATACTTAAAATTGCATAAATAAGTCAAATCTGTTAGGAGTTGGGTCCAGCCCAGGGTGGGAACCCAACTGGGTTGGGGTGTCCTACTGGACTCCTAACAAGCCCATAAGCCTTTAGGGTTTATGGGGAGAGTTTGAGATAATATAGATAACCTAAATTGGGTTATCCTTTGTAACACAGAACCACTGGGTTGGGGTGTCCTACTCTTCTCTCATATCATTGTTTTTTATTAACTGATCGAAAAGTATCTAATATTATCCAACATGTTATCAGCACGCCAAGCTAGTAAATTAGAAGGGATAAATAACTCTCAAAATCAATATTTTTTCTAGATTTTTTGCATTGTAGAGAGGTAATCTTTACAATTTTCAAATTTTTATATAATTTTCGCTTAATCTATGATATAGAATATCTAGATATGTATAGAAGAATTATTATATATTGCTTTCGGATTAAAAAGATAATTTTTAGTATTTTTTTTAACCCTTAATAAATGGCCATTTTTAAATTAAAATAGTGATCTCTATGGACATCGGATTGATGCACTATTGATTTTGTTGCTTAACCTATTCCACAACGATCGCATCGGTATATGGCACGTCCCACAGAGATATCCCAATCGCCTAGAAATTGGGGTTAAAACTAGGTAGTTCATGGCCAAAAAATGGCATATATAGGTCATGTTGACGTCAGCTAGTTTAATTATTAGAAAAAATATTATTACCTATTTATGATATCATCAAATCAAGATCTAATTTTGAAAATTGGACTGGATCAAACCTGATCCATTGTTGACGTGGCAGTGATACATGTCAAGGACACATGGCATGCCATGTGATAGTGGGATCCACCATACTGACATGGCAATGACACGTGACATGCTAACATGGCAGTGAGATCCACAATGTTGACTTGGTAGGGGTAGGTGAGGTTCACCATGCTGACATGGCAGGCACGCGTGACATGTGACAACACTATTTACAAACCATGTGGCAGGATAGTGGGCATGCAATATGGTATACACAGTGGCATACTTATGACATGCCATGTGGCACATATTATAGCATGTCATAGGCATGATACGTGACAGTACAGTTTGGTGACATGTGGCGCTACTGTTTAGGACGTAGCACTACTATTTAAGTGACACGTGGCATATGGTTTGACACGGTCAAACCAGTCTAGATCGGTCAACCTGGTCCAGGCCTTGACCCAAACCAAGCCAGGCCGGTATATGACAAGTTCAGACACTAAATTGGCTCTAGAGAGCACAATTTTTTTTGTCAAATTGAGTTAAATTTTTATTAAAAAATTCATATTGGCTGGAGACCCTTTTTTTATGAAAAATATTTTTAATTTTTTTTTTGGAACAAGTGCCTCGTATAGGAAAATTGACTCACTTGTATGTGATATAAGTACATGGATTAATACCTATTTAAGTATCTTACGATAACTAATATGATATTAATGGTATTCCTCTAGGATACGAATTATCATAATTATGGATCACTGATAATTTGAAACCAAGACTAATTTAGAATACGACTAGGAGTCATCTCTGAATCACAGTTAATTGTTATGGACAAATAATTAGAGTTCAATTAGGAATTGACTTAGTTTTATTTCTAAAAACTTGGTGTTTGAGGAACCAATTTTACGTATTTAGGTACAATTAGTTGTTACATAATAACATTTAGAGGTATATAGGCACTGATAAGAACCTACAGTAGCCTAAAATGTTAGTTCAAAGACAGGCATAATCTACCTATCTTATGAACCCAGTAGACTTTGGGGTGGTTGGACCACTTATTAGTTAAACATCTAATACCCCTCATATTTGTAGCAAATAAGGTCATTTGGCTAGAATATACCAACCTTATAGAACTTTAGGGATTAGAACATCCTAGTTATTAGAATAAGAAATACAACATCTAGTTATTTTGAATAACTGTCTTGGCTAAAACCCTATTAAAATTTACTTTAAGGTTAAGATCACCATTTTATGAGGTAGAATTGGGATTTGACGTTTAATAGAAACTCATGAGTATAAAGCCATGAATAGGGTTCATTTACAGATAATAATTGAGAATCATATACCTTATTACGCTATATACTATGAACCACAACGTACTTAAATAGGATTTCATGAGTAATAAGATATGAACAAGGTTCATACCTATAACTAATGATTAGGAATCACTAACTTGAATACTATAAATTATCTTTATGCAAGGAATGTTTATCAAAGACTACTACTGGTATTAATTTACATGCATAATAGATGTTGATGACACTCAGAACATTGAGTACCTCCCATACTGTATTTTTTATTTCAGGTACCAATAAACTTAACCTCAATGGATACTGAAATCCATCTGCTATTGCAGAATCTAAAAAAGACTATTCTTAAGAACAATGAGTCTTTACATAACAAAGTAGGAGCTTTGTTTGCACCCTCGCCTCCATATTCTGGATGACCTGATAATGGACTACCTTACACTAATCTAGTATTATATGACTGTGGCATAATTTTTATTCGGCAGTGCAACTCCATTATAATCTCACATGGAGAAATAGTTGAGGCTAATAGAGATATTGAGAATATTCTATTACACTTTCTACGTTTCAAATATTGTACTTGCGAGGCAATATTTGATCGATCACTGTACATGCATACCTAATTCAGGTTTTCCTTATTTTTGAGCAAAATAATGAGCTACTGGTTAGGAACTCAAGCTTATGCCTACTGAGAGTAAGCATGTGACAAGGTCGTACAATATTGTGCTTAGTGACAGGGGAAGTTATGGATAGGGTCGTAATCGTAGATAAACGAGAGGTGGTAACAATGACATAATTAAATTCCAGCCATCAGTAGCCTGAGGCAAGGGGAACAAGAAGTTTACAAATTGACCAAAATAAAATAGGAAGATTTCTAAAATAGATTCGAGATAGTCAGGCACAGGATTGCAAAACACCCCAGACGATCTAAAAAGATCAGCCCCAAACTTATCATGTGATCACAACTGGTATAGACCTCGCCACAGTAAAGTCTGTGGCCATAAATTTCTCCTATGATACCAATGCAGTATTAGATCAATTCTAAGAATGAACAGTAGTAAATTCTTAGTAGATGAATGATGTCACCTAGATAGTATTTCCAAGTAGTAACTTTACTTGCTACATAGTAGTATTTTTTCTTTATTAATACTATCATTTACTGAGTTGAGAACTTTTCACTGGTTTGTTTAATAGAATGCTCATGATATGCACTAGTTTGGTATCTCATTTATGAGATTGTTCTTTAATTTTCTTTTATTTGTGAATTTATTGTTTGGGAAGTAGTTAAATTCTATGTATGATAGTTGATCTACTATATACAACCTTCCTATGGATCTGTTCGCTCATTAAGCATGACTGATAATCGGATGAGTGACGACATATGTCTAAGAGACATTAGTACCATGCACTCGATCCTTTTGAGATATTAACATATTTATTGTCTCTAACCTTGTGTATCAGGGATGCCATGAATATTATTGGCACGACCAATATAATAGAACACACTGAGTGCATCACGTTATTACTCTCTAATGGTACCATACGAGGTATCAAGTCTGCTTTATATACTGGTAAATCCAACCATATTTTATTGAGTTTAGGGATATACATGATAATGCTTATCACGTAATGACTATCGGTATAAATGACAGACCAGTTTCTGTGCATTATCTCTATATTTAAAGGTTAGAATATGCTATTAGAACGGTTTCCAATACACTTTTCCAGGCTATGATAATGAGGAGGATTATCAGGATTACATCTCAACTTTCTTTAAAAGGAAAAAAATTTCAGAGTGTAGGTGTAACGATTACTTTTAAGGAAAGTCTATTATTTTATCCTAGCATGACCATGATAGAGTGAGATCTTCAGCCTTTGCTTTAAACACAACCATAGAGATACATGTAAACCTATCCATCCACATAGTGGCCCATTTTAGTATTTATGATGCATCTAGGAGATGGTCTTATGTTTGCCTATTATTAAAATCTATGAATGCAACGTTAACATGACTTATCACTTAGATCATTCGATCGCAAGATCAGTTCCTGGATTAACCGATCAAAGACGATCCATGTGACTTGACGAAAGCTACGAGTTGGACTCACAGGTTTTTGATGATTATTTTAGCGCTAAATAGATGATTGAGCATCGTCAGTACCCTATACCATACCTGGCGGAGAACATAATCAAGCGATTTAAGATAATTGTTAGGCTATTATTATTATGATTATAGTTTTTGGCTAGTGTGTGGGAAATACATATTTTCTTCCACAACATTGATTAGGGTTCGTCCCATAGAAAATCATTAAATTTTTTCCCAAAGCGACTATTAACTGGGTCGGAGCTCGGTGTTGCCCATCGATAAACATTTGGATATTCCGTATATCGCACCACCACAATGTATGAAGATGAAATCCTCAACGTCAGCCTGGTATTATATGGATTATGATTCACATCTATTACTAGATGTTTTAAACCCACTAGCGATGTATATACTTTAGGGCAGATAGTTCTCACTTTGATGAGACGATATTCCCAGTATTAGGGAAGATATGACAGTCAATGCTGAAGATATTTATAAGATTAGTTGGAAAACACCATCGTTATTTCATTTATATCCCTTAACATAAGTTAAGTGACAATAAGGCTCAACGGATTACAAACCTATAATAGGTCACAAATAAATTGTCAAACACATTCATAGGCACTATTGAAGTACCCTAAGTATATGTACCTATAAGTAATACACCTATACAACTGAATGTTCTGGGGGAATTAATACCGCAAACAAATTTGAGGCTTGGGTTTAGTACGGAGCACCATTGGAAGAAAGCATTCTGAGTCAGAGAGCTGTAGAATAAGGGACAAATATGACTAATGGTGTAGTTGGTTCATCAATGATTGAACCACCCATCAACGAGGCAATAGTAGTTACGCGACCAGTTGATGCATTACGAGACAAGCCCGGGGTGGCACATATGTATGATAATAAGGAGATCTTGATCTATTAAAAGTCTGTAACAAGCACAACGTAGGATCGTTCTGTAGACATTTGTCGACAAAGTATTTATATTCGCTGTTGTGCTCGCCACCAAGGATAAGGATTCAGAACACTCATTATAAACGACTGTGTGTTGTTGTACATTGGACAAAGTGGGCATCTGGAATCCAATCGGAGATCAGCTTGCTAGAATAATACGAAGTGATACCATAGAACTTGTCGGTCATAAATAGGAATGGTACGAAAACATGATTAACTTAGAAATATAATTTGGTCAAGGTAAGACTAGTTGCCCAAGAACTCTTTAAGAGATCTAACATCGATTGCAAACCTATTATTCGGTTATAGACGCTATAAAGTTTAAGTACTGATCAGTCTGTCAAGTTGTCGAGGATAAGCTAGACATACGTCTGATGTAAATACCACGTATCTATATAAGAAACTAGATACAAATATCTAGATGAAGCTACCTGGGGAGGTATAAGCTTCTGGAAGCAATTAAGCCCGACACACGAGGTATGTATGTAATAAAACTATAAAAGTTATTATTGTTTTGAAGCAATCAGGGCCCATGAGACATAGTAAGTTGATTGAGTATTTGAAGGTCGGGGACTTTGTAAATATCCTTATCTGTCCATGCGTTCTTATTTAGAACACAAATATTAGCTTCAATAATCATAACAGTGTACTAAATGATTTAGATATCATTAGATCTCTGGGAGAGATTGCGGGAGCCACCGAATACCTTAGGAAGGAATTCGAAATAAAAGACCATGGGAAATTAAGTAGTGTCTCAATTTGCAGATCAAACATCTTGATAGTGGCATACTCGTACACCAAGCAATATATATCAAAAAAGTTATTTAATGCTTCAGTATGGATGTAGCACATGGTGTTAAGTCATTTATTACACGTCCATCACTTGGATGTGGACAACGACATCTTCTACCATCCTTATGGGGGGATAAACTCCTATGGCCGTGACGCCATAGCTAGGAGGTGTTATACTATAGTTAGCTAGGTATACAAGACCCAATGACTCATTTACAGTAAACTGTTTGGCTTACCATAGTTTTGTTCTTACCCAAAGGTACTGGAATAAGATCATGCATATTCTGAGGTACTTATCGGTATGAAAGACTGGGATCTATTCAAAATGGTAAATGTAAAATTATAGGGTATGCCGATACAAAATACTTATCAGGCCCACATATAGGCCATTGTAAGATAGATTATGTATTTATGTACGGGGATACATAAAGATTCTTGGAAATCGGTGAAGCAGACGGTGGTAGTTACATCTTCGAACCACAAGGAGATTCTTGCATATTATGAAGCTGGCAGAGAATGATGGTTGCGCTCCAAGATATATCACATCAACTGAAGATTGTGACATGTTCTATCCAAGATAAAATATCGACTATGTATGAAGATAACTCGGCTTGCATCATTCAAGTCAATGACGATTTTATCAATGGCGACAGAACAAAACACATTTCACAGAAGCCATTCCATCCCTATGAATTGCAAAAGGCGAATGAGATTGGCGTCATTTAAGATATTTCGGAAGACAACTTTGTAAACATATTTAAGAAGATTATTACACTACTTACGTTCAAGCAGCTAGTACACAGAATCGTCATCCAGAAGTTGTATCTATCAATATCTTAGGGAGATACATCTCGGGGGGGATTGACGTCAGGGAGAGTAGTCCCAACCTGATGTGGACACATGTGTATTGTATTTTTTTTTGATAGTATATTTTTTTATCCTAAGAGGTTTTACTGACTAGAGGTTTTGATGAGGCAACGTATACACGTCCACAACCCATACGGGGCATATAATTGTACTCTCTTTCCTTGCGCAACTTTTTGCCTAAAGGGGTTTTGCTAGGTAGAGATTTTGATGAGGCAAGTCGTCCTGTTGTGAAACACTCCATGGAGAAGTATTAGGAGTTGGGTCCAGCCCAAGGTAGGAACCCAACTGGGTTGGGGTGTCCTACTGGACTTCTAACAAGCCCATATGCCTTTAGGGTTTATGGGGAGACTTTGAGAGAGTATAGATAACCTAAATTGGGTTATCCTTTGTACCAAATAACCTCTGAGGATATAAAGAGATATTATTAGGGCTGTACACGGTCTGGTTCAGTCTGGTTCAAGGCCAAAATAGAAACCAAACCGAACTAACCGGTTTGTGCAAAATTAGAACTAAAACCGAACTGATTGAATTGCAGAATCGGTCGAAACCGAACTGAAAATCCGGTCCTGTATCGGTTCAGTTATCAGTTTCTTCTATCCAAATTAGAACAACAAAAAAGACTTCATCAAAGGTAAATAAAAATTCACTTGATTAATAACTACAAATTACCAAACAAAATTTACATATCTTTACAACATATAAAAGTTTTCCCACTCTTTGTAATACATATATCTTTACATCATACACATTTCACGACTAGATCTAAACTCTAAATAATCACTACATTGCAATGCATTAATGAATCCAGATCTACAACCAACCACTGAATTACTTTAGTAGCTTTAGTAGCTCTTAAGTAAACCCAAATCTGTGGTAAAACTCTTTGCAAAATAAAACCTTCAATTGGTATAAAAGAATAAAAGATTATGGAGTTATTTTTGATGTAGAAGAATCAAAGATGGGAAAGATAGGGGGATGAAAAAAGTTGCCACGGCTGTGAGTGAGAGATGTGATTGAGAGAAAGAGAGCGACTTAAGTTTTTAAGGATATAAATACTTAACAAATTTACAAAGTTACCCGATACAGAATTCAAAACCGAAACCGAATCGAAGAGTTCGGTTTTTGTTATTTCGAAACCAAAAATCGAGCCAGTTATGATAGGAACCGGTAAAAACTATTGGTTCGGATCAGTCCGGTTCAGTTTTCCGGTTTCTCGTGTTTCATGTACACCCCTAGATATTATTCATCAATAAGATATCCATACTTTTCTCTCATATTATTGTTTTTGATTAACTGATAGAATAGTATCTAATATTATCCAACAAAATTTTTATTGGTTAAACGCCTAAACAAATGCCGTGCGACTGCAATTGGTATATTCTAAAGGTTGCCTTGTTATCCGAATCATAATCCACAATCTGTAGTAAAGCAATTATAGGAATGAAATAAAGAACAACTAAGATAATTCGAGGAAATCTTCCTCTTGGGTTTTCTATTTATTGCTTGAAAACAACTATATTATAAAAAACTTAGTTGCTCATTTAACGTTACAATGCCCATTTATAAAGTAAAATTCGAATCATACTCCTATTAATAGGAAGAAACCTATCCAAATTAGGTTTTTGTTATACAAAATACCTAAACTAGGCCTAAAGTAATTATATTGATCCAAGCCCAAAAGTCGGTCGATCGTAGTGTAAAATTGCATATCAAATCCTCCCAAAAGTCTTGAAGCCGTGAGCGAAACAAAGTTTTTTAGGTTTATCTTTATTGAAATACGAACCCAACATAAGGGGGCATAAAATCTATAGAACCTCTTGGATCTAATGACCTTTGAAGGAGAGGTTCTTTAGCCGGATACTAATTTGTTGGAGATGCTGTATAAGAGCATCTCCTAAAGTACCTCACTCATTGGGTGAAAAAAACCAAAATCTAACTAAGTGAGGTCAAATTTTATCCAACAATATCTCAGTTAGTTTTTTTAGCAGACGCCTAAATATTTGACACTCGTTTCATTTTTTTTGAAAAAAAATAAAAAATAAAAAAATCATTAGGCTCCTAACTGTTAGGCGCTCGATTTGATTTAGAAAAACAACAAAACAATTGGGCGCCCAAATTTTGGTGCTTGATTAGAAAATAAACAGACGCTCACCTGATCGGGACGTAAAAAAGTAAGGTTGCAGTTTAGAAATAAATGATCAAACTTGATTTTTGAAGGAAAAACCAAGTGAGTGAGGAACTATTGGTGAACGAAAATCCTAATTGGCACCTCAAAGACCAAATGAGTGAGTACTTGACACTTTCACAAACTACAAGTCATGACCGTGACAGCCAAAATAGCATATGCTACTCAAGACTTGCCTACGGTCAACACTCAAGTCGTCGTCGGCTCTTCGTCAAAACTATCTATCAAAAGAAAAGAAAAGAAAAAAATAAAAATTTCGCTCGATAAAATACACAACTATAGTCTAAATTTGAAGTCATCAACTCTGCAAATTTCGCAGAGAGACGCAATGAAAAACAAAGGGAGCTTAAACCCTAATAAGCTCAAGCTCTCTCTCCCTCCTTCCTCAGACCAAGTTTCCTTCACCAAGTTCCTGTAACTCTCTCTAACTCTGATTCTTTCTTGGTTTTGTTTTGGTGATGATCTGTGTTGTTTTAATAGAGGATTCTTGCAGGACTGAAAGCGGGACCTTTAGAGATGGGGATCTTCTTGTGAACAAAGACGGAGTTCGAATTGTGTCTCAAAATGAAGATGCAGTAAGATCTATTTTTTTAAATTTTTTCCAAATCTTTGTGATTTTTTTTCTACATAATTTTGTGAATTATGGTAAAACTGTAATTGTGTGACAGCAATTTTGAGTATGGTAATGGGTTTATGTCAAATTTTGTTTTTGTTGATTTATACATGTTGGGATTGAGTATATATTGCACCATCTCAAGGCAAAAGGGGGATATATCATAGATAAAACCCAAGAGGGAAGAGATTGAGAAACGAAGAATGAGGTTGTGGATTTGAAGTTTTGCTGCGTTTAAAGACTTACCCATTTCGTTATTTTAATATCAAATTAGGCACCCATTTACTCATTTTTTGAGTTAGGTACTGTTAAAGTTACTGTTTACGCAATACTAGTTTATGCGTGTGCTTAAGATAGTTCATTTGTAAGTATTGTTTCTGTTGAGTGTTTTCGGACATTAATGTGTTATTTCAGTATTTGGCTTCTATATTAGTTGAGATGGATTTCATTCAAGAGCATAACTGTACTTTTCACAGCTCAATGTAATGGCATCTAGTTACCTTAATGCTGAAACCATGCCGTTAGCATTCTTTTGCTATTGTTTTATTTTATGATAAGGTTTATGTTGTTCTCACATTGGGATCTAGTATGATTCATTCAAAAGTGCTACCTAGCTTACTACTTTCGGACTTTAAATGTTAATTAATACCTATTCTGCTTTGTGTTCAGCCACCCCCGATAAAGCCATTGGATAACCAGCTGAACCTAGCTGATCTCGAT
Organism: Kingdonia uniflora; assembly: GCA_014058105.1. NCBI lineage: Eukaryota > Viridiplantae > Streptophyta > Magnoliopsida > Ranunculales > Circaeasteraceae > Kingdonia > Kingdonia uniflora. The sequence continues at coordinate 7,185,828 of JACGCM010001281.1, forward strand.
ATAATTAAAGTAATTGGGAAGGGCAGTAGCGGGATTGTGCAACTGGTACGCCACAAATGGACAAGCCAGTTTTTTGCTCTCAAGGTCTTGTATTCTTTAAATCTTTTATCCTTCAATTAGTTGTGCTCCTGGTAGTCCAAATATATTTCTTTTCCCCTATGCTTGCTTACATCATAGAACAGTAAAGTTTATTTTTCCAGCATGTAGAAGATAAGCTTTTGACCTTGAGAATTATATTGTGGGTAAAAAATGTAGACATTCTGTACTAAGGTCCCTGACCGTATGGTTGTTAAAAATAATTAAGTGCAATGGTTAGTCTTAATTGAGTTACTTGAATGATAGCATTAGCATTTTTGATGAAGTTGACAGTCTTCAGCTTTCTTCCAGATATCCTTATCTTCCGTGAAAGCCAAACATGTTAAATCAGTGCCGCTCGTATTGGTAATCCACCTATTCCATCACTGATACTCCCCATCGTCTCGATAATATGGCATAAGTAAAATCCTGCTCTACAAGTGGTTTTCATACCTAGAGCATTTGAACATTATTTTGTGTCTTCATTTTCTTTCCAAGTAGTAAATTAAGTCCTAGGAGTAACTCTCTTGTTCCGACATGCCAAAGTACCACTTCTCTCTTTCTCTCCCTTCACAACCTTAAGGCTTCAGTTGTAATAGGAACTATAGCGGAAGCTCTCTCTAACAATCACAAATAATCTAAACTAAAATTTGCTTTTACTTAATTGCATAAAATAAAGGCCAAGAAGACCTCGGGTCTATGAGTTTTACCCCAAACTCTACATCTCTCTCTCTAAGGCTAAACCTTTCTCTCTCAAGCCAACTCTACCAAATAAACTAAGCTTAGGTTCTTTTTTATAAAAGAAGAGACCTAGCAAAAATAAAAAACCTAGCTAGACTCTAAGTAGAAGATTTCTCCTAATTATAATGCAATTAAAATAAAATAAATAGAAATAACTAAAAGAGAGAAAGTGGCCATGAGAGGTGGAGAGATGATTGCCTACGTGGGCGTCGCAACGACCACATGATCCATCAACTCTCCCCGTCTTTGAAAAATTTGTCAGCGAATTTTGAAGGTGGAAGGAATAACCCTGAGCATAAGACATACAAATCCTTCCACGGTACTTGTCGTACCCATTTTTTTTTGCCTGCAAAGAAAGAAACTATTGTTTCACCAAAAAGACCATGCTTGACTTCATCGAGAGGTCCCAAATACTGATTAAAACTTTGACTTAGACAGTCTTCAAACTCATCCCAAAACAGATCAACAAACTTCAAAGTAATTACCTCTTCTGGAGACTCATCAAAGATTGGGGGTTTATCCCAAACAACTAATGGCAAGGGATTGCGAAATTCTGCCCTTATTGGGTTACCCATACTTTCTTGAACCTGTGTTCCCTGCGGCCAACACTTTGTTGAATTCAAGCCATTAAAACCCACCCCAACAACTTTAGGCACTGTTTTGACAACTCTGTTGATTGGATTTTTGTCAACCTCTCTCGATTTATCACCGCCGTTATTCAACAACTCATCGCTCTTCGTAGGTTCTTCTTTAATGGCATCGGCAAATCTTCCATCCCCATCAAAACTAGTGAGGGCCCTCAATAGGACAATGATTGCATCTATCTTTTGGTTGATGTTCTCATAGATCTTTTCCATGTTGTAAAAATCACTGTAGCAATGCAGAAATCATTGTAACAACATAGAAATCACTGCTGTCGGTGTAAAAAAATTCCCAGAGAACGAACGTCGCTATGATGCCAAATTTGATAGGAACTATAGCGGAAACTCTCTTTAACAATCACAATTAATCTAAACTAAAACTTGCTTTTACTAAATCGCTCTTAATCGCATAAAATAAAGGCCAAAAAGGCCTATGGATTATGAGTTTTACCTCAAACTCTACATCTCTCTCTCTAAGGCTAAGTCTTTCTCTTTCAATCCAACTCTACCAAATAAACTAAGCGTAGGCTCTCTTTTATAAGAGAAGAGACCTAGCAAAAATAGAAACCCTTGCTAAACTCTAATTAGGAGACTTCTCTTAATTATAATGCAATTAAATTAAAATCAATAGAAATAACTAAAATAGAGAAAGTGGTCATGAAAGGTGGAGAGACGATCGCCTACGTGGGCATCGCAACGACCACGTGATCTATCAATTTGTATAAGCACAATAATAAACTTATCAATACCTCATTATTGTTGTATTTGTTGATTGTCCATAAATGTTAGGAGATACAATGTAACTTATGAAGTGTACTATGTCGCCTATAATCATTTTATGAGTAGTTAGATAGTTATTTAAAACTTGTAGGAAGTTACTTGTAATTTGTGGGAAGTTATTAGTGAGTAAACAGACGTAGTTGCAGCGCCCTCTCCTGTAATCTACTTAAATCACTTTTAGTTGATTTTAACGCAAGTCTCACTGACAATAAAATCAACCCAAACTGATTTAATAGTATGAATGTGAAATTTTACTGTAACTACTTCTAGCTAGTTAATTATAATTTCCCATAAATTATAATTAACTTCCCGCAAGTTGTATAACTATCCAGCTGTGTATGAAATAATTATATGGAGCATGATAAAGTAACGTAAATTGCATCATATATCCTAGCACATAATGTTCCCAATGTGACTTGTAGATGTTGAGGGATTGCCCAAGTTCTGCTAATTGCATTTGTGATTGGGGTATTTAGATTACAACCTAAATCTCAGTCATAAACTAGTTGTAGCTTGAAGTCGTCTAAAAGGAATAATCTAGGATTCCGCGAGTCATTCCAAAACATGGTAGCTATTTCATCACCAATTAGATGATTCACTAACTTGTTTGCTTCTCCCTCATGGGAAGGATATACATCAATGCCCATGAACAGTTTGAAGGTCCTTTGAGAACTGAAAGGACCGGCCTTTTAAAAGATGTGATTTCACTTACTGAAGCCATGTATTATTTTCTATGGGAGCAATTCTGTATATGTGTCTCTTAGAATAGTCAAATTAAAGTTTTGAAGCACCTAATGCCAATGCTTCCTCATTTCTTGGGGAAGCACACTTCAGTTTGTTGAGTTTGTGCACTCCTTTTCTCACTGTCATGTAAACGAAACTCAGCTCATACTTTATCAGTAATATCCAACGTGCATTGGGGGAAAGAGAAAATACTCGTGCAATAGATATATATGCTCATCTAAACTGGGTGAAAAGTTGGAGTCTACTTGCTCCAGGAGGATTTATTTTCCAAGTGTTTATTCTCATAGTTATGCTGTCTCACACTGAGACACTCTCAGTCTGGAAGAAAGTAGTGCCACTCCCAAATACTTGATTTACAATTCTCCTTCCGATGTATGCAACAATAGTTTTGATATATGTTTTCCCTCCATAATAATACATCTTAAATCTAAACAGGCTCACTTCCTCGCCAATCATTTGCATTTCATGTTGAGGCACTCTTGTGAGTCATTAGCCGAGACTATATCACCATTAACAACTGATAAGACATTATCTGCAAAAGCCCGCTAAATTAGTGGTCTTTATCATTTGTGGAGTACAATATTTCAAATGTTCCTCCCACAGCCTTGATCCGACAGTATGCCAAATGTTTCCATGTTAAAAGCAAAGGGACAAAGGGCATTTGATCTCATCATCTCAAATCCCTCTCCCTTTGAAAGAGCATTATCTTGAGAAGTGAGGGGTTGCGATACTGATTGATGAATTGGTGAAAGTAAGGGAACACTGATTGCTTCAAGTGTCGTATGCTTCGAGTTATACCAAGCTTTTTCAGAAGTGAACTTTAGATGTACCTTTACCCGTGCATGTCGGTCTATGATAATTTCTCAAAATCCATGGGTTACGAGAATATTAATTGAGATATTGCTTCCTTATATTTTCAACTCTTCCTTAGTTCCCACAGCTTATCTTAGTTTCAGTGAAGTCTATGAAAGTAATTTTGCGATGGATAATCAGCTTTTTAACTTCTTGTTGCTTCTTAGAGTAGTAAACTTCTCTGGGGTTCCACATAGCCATGAGAAGTGGAGACCGTTGCCTCCTTTTCACTCAGTGATGTATTACTCTGTCACCAGTTCTTAGTAGATGAGGGGGATGGAGGAGCAACAGTTGCGGTTCTTTCACAGCTTCCGCCTCAGCATGAAAACTTCTAGCGTCCTTTTTTTTTTTATACTTGTTAGGTAGCCCATTATTTCCTATTGAGTATCCTTTTTGAACGTGAGACGTTTACTCCTACTTTAATTAGCAACTCTGCCAGTACCATGTCTAGATGTCATACTTCTACACCTCTTTCGATGAGCATTTATGGTATCGGAATATAGTATACAAGATGTTATCGGTGTGGTTAGTTAAATTACTTGCCTTACTGTTACGCCTAGTAGTTGTGTTGTTGGTGTTGTTGGTTGGTTTATCATTCACTAAGCTCATTGAAAGGCTGTGATTTGTATTTCATTATCTATACGGTCTCTGAGGAAGACTTGTTATATAAATCTTCTGAGACTTAGTTTTTCTGAATCTAATTGGGAAGGAGAACGTAGTGGCTGTAAGTCTACTTCTGGGCATTGTACTTTAATTGGGTAATATAGTGATGTGGCAAAGTAAAAAGAAAAATGTGGTTGCTCGTTTGAGTACAAGTATTGTGTTATGGCACATACAACTTCGGGGACGATATGGGTTCAGTTTCTTCTTTGAGAGATGGGTGCTGAAGTCTTTTCTCTTATTCAAATGTTTTTTTTTCTAATATTCAAGCTATTGTCTATTTCTAACAATATAAAACTTCACGAGTATATTAATCTTTAGACAATCATTTCCAAAGTAGGATTCAACTCACAACTATTACATAATACTACGTGAACAATGCAGAACACGCCTCACATGCATACTAGATGTAATTAATCAATATTTGGTGACATGCGAAAAAAGCATGCTAGCTGCACCACGTCCTCACCAATTACTACTTCAGCAAGGGCCGGGGGTATATTAAAGGCTAAAATGTTTGGAGGCCACGAGAATGCCATCTAGTGGCCCGCACGATTACACATCTACTCCACATTAAAGATAAACATGTTGGAGTTGGCTAATGCTCGTTGTAAATTGGTAATTTGACAAGGTGTCATTGAAATGAATGAGATAGTGGTTTTATCTAAATTGGATTGAACATCACTTGAATGAAAAATAGGGTTTATGAAGAATTGGGTATTCTGACAAGTGTGCACTTGTTTTTTGCAAGGTTTTTCAGTTGTAACTGCTTTGGTCTTGTGATTTTCATGTCTTCGAAGACATTGAACAGCGAGATGAAGTGGGATTTTAATTCTCTCACGAAATCGACTAAGACTCTTGTGCAAAAAACAATCTCTAAACCCTGGACTAAGAAACCAAAAATAGATCCTAGCACGAGGGGTGGCAGAGGCCGATGCGAAGAAGCCCTCATCAGCCGGAGATGTTATAGCCTGAGAATGAAAGATTATTCCTTAATGTGCATATATTCTAGCAATCAATATCTGAAAGGGCTAACCCTTCTTCCACTTTGTGATTTGGAAAGATGTCATCATGAATTGCCAAATATAACGAAAAATTGATCTTTTCTTCTGTCCCAATCAATGGCATCAACTCTAGACTTGGGGGACTCCTCATTGAAATGTCCCGCCATTGGATGAATATTGTGCTCAATAAAGTGTACAAGAATAACGTAGATGTGGCGAAGAATGGATTAAACTTATGGAATGAAAGTGCCAAGTGCCAAGTGCCCTTCAACTTGAATAACTACGACTTAGGGCAAAGCACAAAAATATAGTTGGGCCGGTATTATGGATTAGGGTGAGAATCAATAGGACAAGAAAGCCTCAAAATCGTACCGATAAGTTAAGGAGTCAATTGGAGCTCCTGATGTATTCCTGTGTATACCCGTGTTTGAAAGCGACGATCAGACGGGTTTTGATGGAATGCATTGGAGTAAAATAACTAGTTAAAATGGGAGCATGCTCATGAAGAGAAACAAAGGAAGGGATTCAACGCCAAAGGGGATGCCACTTTAGTTACTCAAAATCAACATACCTTCCTTACAACCGTTCTATAATAGTATTTGTCATGGTAGAGTTGATAGCAAATGCGATCAAGAAACTCAGGAGTCAGGACATGGGTACGCCAATGAAATTGAGCAAGCCATTGGGATCTATTGTCCAAATAGATAAAGGAATGACATATGCTTTTATTGGTACGTAAATAAGGATTTTGTTTTTGTCTCTGAGGTAGAAAAAAAGGTTTTGGTGTGAAATTGCTTGTTGCACGAGGTAGAGGAGGACCAAATGATGCGGTCCTACTTAGGATTAAGTAAAAGAACGCGGTCGAGAGCGTAAAGAAAATGAGAATCGATGGTAATTAAGAAAAGCAATACTAAACTTTGAATTACACAAGGATTTTCACCCTGAATTGCCACCATAGAAGTCAAGAAACTTTCTTAATCAAACAAAAGACCGAATAAATTTCGACCCACTCCATCCATCTCTCATGTAGAGAACCTTGTGATCATTAGGACAACTGTTCAATTTCTTATTAGGAAGTTCTATCAAACACTTGTCCCCAAGCTTATTGGGGACGTTCAAACAATGTCTTAATCTTTTGATGGTTTCATATTTAGTTCCTTCAATTCCAACTCATGGTGTTCTGGCAGGGATTGAGAAATGAGTTTATTAGAAGTTGTACTGTTGTATTTGAGGAAACTACAAAAAAAGTGGAATATTACATGGAATGGAGTGGAGCATGTAGAAACTTTACAAGGCCATTTCGAGATTTTTGACTGCTATTTAAAAACATCAAGAAATCATCTGCATAAAATAGATGTGTTAGTGGAGTTCGTTTTGCAGTATGAAAGTAGCCGATCTATGAAGCAGTTTGTAGCCTCTTAAAAGTACTTCTGCAATGATAAATAGGTGAGGAGATAGAGGATCTCCTTGTCTTAATCCCATAGAGGATTTCAAGTAGCTCTTGAGGACATCTTATACCACCGCTGAAAACCATGTGATTTCCACATACACTGAGATAAGAGAGCTATCCATCTTTCTGCAAATATAAACTTCTTCAAAACATGTCTCAAAGAACTTTCAGTTCAAGCATATTATAGGCTTTTGCCATATCAACCTTATCATCTCATTTTACTCTCTTATCTTTCTATGCAGGTCACCCACCATTTTATCAGTAGTATCCATCCATTACATATGCACCTTGGTTACCTGAGATGAGCTTGTGATGAATTTTAAGTCTTGTGGCTATAATTTTAGAGATAATTTAATTTACCCCTGAATAAAAACTTATTATTCGGTTATAGCCTCGCGTAGAAGTAGGATAATTTGTTTTGGGAATTAGAGTGAGGAAGGAGGAGGTATACAATCTAGATAGTGGTGCTCCTTTAAAAAATCTTTGGCATCTCTATGCAGGTCATCCTTGATAATCTTCCAACAAGCAATAAAGAAACTTGATGTAAACCCATCACTCCCAGACAATTGGTATACTCCAAACACTTTCTTTCAATTCAATCAAACTGGAACTTCAAGAAAGAAAAATAATTATCAACATTTTTGATGGTAGTTGGTATGCAGTGAAGTAAATCTCCATCTATATTAGTATTTGTAGTTGTAGGAACATCTTTGAAATAGGATAGTAGGCTCATGAATCATACATGTGTGTTGAGTTTGGGTACCATTGGGGAGTGTGAAGTTTGATAAGGTTTTTTTTTATTCACCTGTGTAACTTTGTGAATATATTGTGTATTTAAGGCTCCAATTCCAATCAACCTCTTCTTTCAGTAGCATATTTGCATGTTCCTTCTGCACTTTACTAAGCTCCCTTCCAGTTTTTCATTCCACACCGACTGCATCAATTACTTAAGCTAGGTAACTTTGTCTTTAAGGTTTTTATATTCTGTGTCACATTGCCAAAAAATTCACATTCCAAATTCTGAGGGGCCCTCTAACCTTCTTCAACTTGTATGCAAAGGACGGTAGACAATTACCATATACACCATCAGGCTATACTGATTTGACCAAGTCAATGAAATACTCACGTATGGATAACATTTATAGAAATCTGAGAAGCTTATGCCCTTGATAGATGTTATTATTGAAAGAAAGTAACAACGGGTAGTAATTTGGACAATCTAGACGAGTTATCTTGTGAGTTGGGAAGGCATGTATGAAATCTGTGTTGAGGTAAGGTTTGTCTAACCTTGTGCATTGCCTTTAGTTACCTTGATGATTATTGCACAATGTATAAGAACCAATGAATATTGTCTCCATTAGACTTTTAATCTTATTTTTCTAACTTTTGAATGGAGCTATTGGGTACTCTTCGCCCTCCCAATCTTTCCATGAGGCAAATTAAAGCCTCCAACTACATGCCAAGGAGCATAAATACTACTGGATAACAAGATTAAGTCGTCCCACAAAGGTCTTTTATCAGCAATATCACATTTGACATATATGAAATTTACCAATGAACTTCAATTGTTATTGAATGAGATAAAGGAATATATGAATTTATTAGAATCACATATCAACTCTACATTACATTCTTGTTTCCACAAAATCTAAATTTTGCCATTTTTTCCTTGATTACAAAAACAAAAATTACAATTTATTCAAATGCTACCAATTTGAGAACCATCGAAAAAAATACTCAATAACACAATAATAGAAATTGTGTAATCTAGTGAGCTTCTTCAAATGATTCATTGTTGTCATTTATATTCTCCTGCAATTCCAAATTAAAACTGGACCACGAATCCACTAAAATTTAGGAGAGGGAAGGGGTTTTAGAGCACTATTGTGCCTTGTCGCAACATTGTGTCGGATTCTTGGCTTGACCCTTGTCTTCTTAGGAGTGTCATACACCATATGAGATATAAAACCTCTCTTCATATCTGGCATGAAATTCTTATCAAGATCATCTTCAGATACAACAACCACCTTGCAAACCAGTTGAGGTGCCTTTCCTAGCATTCACCATGTCATTCTACTTATTCAAATCATCAGGCCCCTTTTGAACATTCTGAGCAAGAATAACATCCTGGAATTTGTTGTTCTCTAGAGTACCCCGCTGCACCACAACAACATGCTGCTCAACAGTCTTGTTTTATGCTTTGCATTGATCTACTTTGTACTACTTCAACTACTTGATCTGCACTCTTGGATAGAGAACCATCCTTACCTGCAGCTTCAATGCTTTGATTCTCATTAATGGTCAAGTTCTGGATCCCCACACCATTGAGAGAAACAAAATTTGAGCTTTTGTCTTTCTTGTAAACCTTGTCTTAAGGCTTCCCAATAGCAGCTTGATCAGACACCTTGGCTTACCTTGTTTATTCTTCTTTCTTCCTCCATCACAATTGGGTTAATCTTGGTGCACTTTGCTAGGTTGTGCAGTATGTGCAGAATTTTGGGAGTCTTTCATACATCACATTTCACTATAGAATGAGAGTTTTGGAGAGTATAAGCCCCACCTTTGGAGGTAAAACTCCTGTGAGATCAAAAGGTGAGAAACCGTAGAGTTGGCTGGCAGCTAGGGTTATGGTTTCAAGAGGCGCAGGAGGGGACTCCCATTTTCCCTCAAGCCCCGTATTTTTTTCTTCTTCGAAAAGTGAGCTTTTAATTAAAAACGAAACATGTACAAGGGTGGTGTGAACTCTCCTGCCGCAAGAACACAAGGGTAAGTAGAAATCCTACACTTTTTCACTTGCATTATCACAGTATCATTCGATTTTTTTTAGATGATTTGTGAAATTACAATAGCTGTAATTGCATGAAGTTAAGATTCTCTAACTGAGTGTGGTAAACAGTTTGTTGATAGGAGTTTCATTAATCAAAACATGAGCATCCAGGCCAAACCAAAAACTCAAGGGGCACATGATTTTCCCATATGAAAACAAAGTCACAAAAAAGATTATTTCCAAAGATAATAAAACACACGAAAATGGCTTTAGTGGCAATAATCACATGGGTCAGAGCTATTTCAATTGATCATAAAGTTCTAACTCTTCCATATTACTTGGAGGGTTGAAATAACGCTTTTTTGTGAGATTTAGTTTACATTCTCATCTCTTGATATCTGAAAAAAAAGCACCCTCCTAAGTAAATCATATAGCTCAACTTCGAATAAATATACTGAAAATTTCTTCCGCCGTTTATTAAAGAGTTACTTCTATTGCGATAATCGCATGTGCTAGATCTATCTCAGTCCCCATTAGGATATAAGATTCTTTGCTTCCAAAAATCTGAAATTGATCTTTCTAACATAAATTTAATTTCCACTAGGATATAAGATTCTTTGCTTCCAAAAATCTGAAATTGATCTTTCTAACATAAATTTAATTTCCACTCTTATTTTTTGATCACCTAAAAACTGTTCATCTTTCTAGGCAAACGAATAAGCTCCAATTGATCTGATGCTTGTGGTGAAGATTCTGAAAATGCCAATTTTCCTTCACATTGATCTTTTGACATAATTTATGTTTTATCTGCATCAGGCCATCCAAATGAGTTTTCAAGAGGATCTTGTTAAACAGATAGCGCAGGAACTGAAGATTAATCAGTCTGCACAATGTCCATATGTTGCTGTCTGGTACCAATCGTTATATGACAATGGTGTTATATCTATAATCCTGGAGTACATGGATGGTGGCTCTCTTGCAGATTTTTTGAAGAAAGTGAAAACGATTCCAGAGCCATATCTTGCTTCTATATGTAAACAGGCAAGTGCCAGTGTAAAGATGCCATCTTTTCTTTTTAAATCAAGGATCCGAATGTTGGGTTCTGCTGATATATTGTCTGGGCCAACCACCTATATTTTGATGTTTTAGATCATTGTTTCAATCTATTTAAATGGAAAATATATTATAAACTATGGTAAATATCGTAATATATACTGATGCGATGAGGTGCATATATTATAGCATTCATTATTTCCTTTTTCATAGCTTATCCAACCAATATTATGTATCAGTCACTACTTACTAGACCTGTTACTAATTTAGGGGTGATATGTCAGAGTTCGGTCAATATATTATCCTGGTTTTGAACTCAATAATTCAACTGCTAGTTAGATGGATACTAATCATACCCGATTCACTGCTTTTTGAATTTGCAGGTGCTGAAGGGTTTACTGTATCTACACCATGAAAAGCATATAATACACAGGGATATGAAACCTTCTAATTTATTAATCAACCACGGAGGACAAGTCAAGATAACTGACTTTGGTGTGAGTGCTATACTGGCAAACACCACTGCTGAGCGAAATACCTTTATTGGCACTAGCAATTATATGTCTGTAAGTAAACTACATGTTAAAAGCTAGGAAGTCTGATATTCTATATTTTAGCCGCAGACATAATCAAGGGTTATGAACCCTAAAAGCTACCCAGTGATTTGCTAAACATGTAATAAAAAGGGACCAAATGCTAAATGTTGAACGGTTTTAATATTTGAAATGCTAAAACTGCCTCATATTTTAGGTGGGCCACATAGCTAGCCAACAGACTTTCTCCATCATTTTCTGGCAATGATGTACCTAAAGCTCTCATCTGTTGCTTCTATGTTTAAACTATGTAAAATGTACGCATTTTAGTGTTCCCTTGCTGGAATTTCTAAGGCTTTTGTTTCATAATGGGAGCCGTTATCGAATAACTTCAGTAGCAAGGTATTGGAGATCGGGTTAGGACTATTATAGGTAAAGGTTTTCATTATTCTTTATTTTTATGTCCAATAGCCCGAGAGGATCAACGGAGGTGGTTATGGCTACAAAAGTGATATTTGGAGCTTGGGACTCGTTCTTTTGGAGTGTGCGACAGGTCGTTTTCCATATTCTCCACCCGAACAAGAAGAAAGGTGGAGCACTATGTTTGATCTCTTGGAAGCAATCGTTGTTCAACCTCCGCCTTGTGCACGTCCCGACCAATTTTCCCCGGAGTTCTGCTCTTTTATTTCAGCATGGTAAAGATTTGACTTTGCATATTAATGAAAGCTCTTGTACAACAGTGTATTCAGAAGCTGATTCAGCATTAACTAGGATCTGTTGTCGTTTTCTCTATTTCAGTGTACAGAAAGATCCAAAAGAAAGACTGGGAGCTCGCGAACTAATGGTATGTTACAACCTGCCACTACTTCTATTTGTCTGGTTAGTTTTACTGTTTTTAGGGTTTTGCTCGACCCTAACCCAAAAATATTCTCAAAAAAGAAAAAGAATATGGAAACACTAGTACTTATAACCTCTAGCATTCTCTCAATGGAGCAAGAAATCTACTAAACCCGTGATGGAACTTTATAGAAACTACGCGGAAGCAATGATCTAAATCGCAATTAAACTAACCTAAAACTCGTATTTGAATTAAACTCACTTAATCGCTAAAATAAAGGTCAAAGACCTAGGGTTTATGAGTTTTACCCCAAATTCTACATAACTCTCTAAGGCTAAGTCTTTTCTTTCACTCAAACCAACATAGAAAACAAACTAATCTTAGGCTCTCTTTTACATGAGAAGAGACCTAGCACAAATAGAAACCCTAATACTAATCTAATTAAGAAACTGGTCCTATTATTCTAAGAATTAAAGTAAATAGTAATAACTGAATAAAGGTGCACACACGACGTATGAAACGTGCTACGCGTGGTCGTGAGTACGACACACGACTTATCAACTCTCTTGAAAGTAAATGGAGTAACCCTGAGCATAAAATAACTACAAATCCTCCTACGATACTTGTTGTACCTATCGTTTCTGCTTATAAAAAGATATACAATTTTTCTGCCGAAAACCCCTTGTGATTGGATCTTGAATCTCAAAAAACTGATTAAAATTATGACTTCGACAATCTTGAAACTCTTGCAAAAATGGATCAATAAACTTTGAAATATTTACCTCTTCTAGAGACTCATTAAATATATAGGGTTTGACCTAATCAATTAATGGAAAGAGATTGCTAAATTCATCCCTTATTGGATCGCCATCAACTGCTTGGTTTTTGTTATGTATTGGTGACATACCTCTATCTTGTTTAACCTCTTCTTTATCACCCCTAAGCTCTTCTTCCCTCATATTGGACCCCCTTTGTTCATTGTGGGACCCCTCACGGTTTTTGAAGGCATGGCCCATTCTTGGTCGCATGCCTTATTAGGTTTGTTGCCTGTGCTGTTGGGTTTCTCTTGTGGAGTCCTTACCCGTTCAGTCGATAAGCCCAGCCAAGCACATGTTTTTATAGCGGGCAGGTTGGGTCTAGATCGGTCCCACTTGGGTTTGGTCCAAATCTGAAACGTGCTGTTGTTGAATCCCAAAGCTTGCACCCGAACCTACCATAACTCGCTGCCATGTCCCACTCGTGAAGGAAGCAGTACTGGCCCAAGATGGTGCTAGATCGGACCCTGTCGGGTCAGATCTGGACCCTGGTCAACCTGCTGATATCTTCTCAACGTGGGTAAGTGTTGAGCATGCGTCTTCATCACGTGAAGTGTGGAAGACTCGGGTTGAGTTTGAGCTTGTGACCCACTACCTAGCCCACCACAGGTTTGTTCCACAAGCTGTTGGACTTGGGTCCGTGTCCCAAAACAGGTCTGCCCCACTATAAACCCACTCTTGTGTGACTTAATTGTGAGCTACATATGAGGAGAAAAGCTCTCTTCCCCAATAGCGATTGCTCCTTCACAGCAACCTGCAACCATCTTATTTGAGTTTTGAACTTCGACTTCGTTGCCGATCAAACCTCCGTTGCTGACAACTGGACCAACACCTCCAGTCGTCATTGCGACCACTCTACTCGCAGAAACTGTCTTCTCCTTTGATCCAGCGCTTGCAATACTTGGCGACTTTGGTCTCTCCACGGCTTCCTGACGACTCTAACCATCAAAAACGATTGTTCCCGATGACTCCAATCGTTGTACCAATGAATCTGTTGCCCCCTATTTGAATTATATCTGTTGCATCTTCTTTTTCTTCTTCTCCGAATATGCTCGACAAAAGCTGCGGCAACCCGAGTTCTAGTTCGCCGTTTTCCGGCGTACTTTTGTCGCAAAATCCCTCCCCAGAGCAATCCACATCACCGTTTTATCAACTCCATTGATCGGAGTTTTGATGAAACCCTCGTCGTGTCTTGAATCAATGAACTTGACGATTTTAGTGAAAAACTTGTCGATTTTAGAGAAACCCGCGATTTCGAAACCGCTACTCTCCTCAATCCCAAAAGTGACTCCATCCGTATCTTTCGCAGTTATTCCCAAATCCACAATTTGTCAGACTCGGGGTATTGGTTTTGGGATGGTGTTGGTTTTCTTTGGTTGGACTTCATGATGATCGGAAACGTCAATCGGGTCGGTGAACTTCTCGCATCAAAGTCATGACACTTTCGTGGGACTTTGATTGAGATCTTTTCAACACGTCTTCGCCTTCCCCTCCTACAACATCAAACGCACGGTGAGCCTCCTTCACCGTTGTTCCCTTGTAATAATTCATCTTCAAGTCTTCTCCATCGAATCTCATCGAATTCTCCGTCACCACACCTGTCTCAATCTTCGCGATTTTGACAATCGCTCTTAGCTCCTGCTGAAAAAGATTGCGATCTCTGTTATGAATCTGCTTCTCTCCTACTTCTACTTCATCTTTAATGGAGTCAACAAATCTCCCGTCACCATCAGAACTTGCAAGAGCACGCAATTTGGCAAGCATCGCCTCAAGCTGTTTAGACATTATCTTGTTCGATTCCATAAGCTCCTTATTAGACTCCATAAGCAACATGGTAGACTCTTCTACCATTTTCAATTGCTTGCCTTGCATTTGTTTCTTTGAGGTTTTCTTCCCCATCGTTCACCGTAAAAGAAAAAAATTCCCACAAAATCTTAGTGACTGGTACCAAGTTTATAGAAACTACGCAAAAACAACAATCTAAATCGCAATTAAACTAACCTAGAACTCGCCTTTGAATTAAACTCATTTAATCGCTAAAAATAAAGGTCAAAGACCTAGGGTTTATAAGTTTTACCCTAAACTCTACATAACTCCTTAAGGCTAAGCCTTTTCTCTCACTCAAACCAACATAAGAAATAAACTAAGCTTAAACTCTCTTTTATAGGTGAAAAGGCCTAACACAAATAGCAACCCTAATACTAATCTAATTAGGAAACTAGTCCTATTATTCTAGGAATTAAAGTAAATAGCAATAACTGAATAAAAAGGTGTACACACGATGTACAAAACGTGCTACGCGTGGTCGTGGGTACTATTACGCGACTTATCAGAACTGCTTAAAAATCATCATCTCCTGTCCATGAATCTAAAAGTGGGATCATTTCTGTTTTTATATATGAATTACAGTGAGGTCCTTTCATGACTGAGGATTCTCAAACTAGTTGCGGTCAAACACTGACCTCCAACGGCAATGAAATTATGTACAATACCCACATTATCATGGCTATTCATTATTCAATTGCGTACGTTGTAGATCATTCTAACCATATATCATCCTAAGTGTATAAATCTTAGAAGAATGAAAAAGCAAAGAAATACTCCATTCAGACGAACTCACCTTCTAGTATTATATTCTGTGTTCTCATTCTTCTGCCTCACCTGATTATGTGGATTTTCATGTGAAAACAGGAGCATCCTTTTATTAGCATGTATGGAAACTTAGACCTTGCGGCTTACTTCACGGATGCAGGGTCACCATTAGCCACCTTTTCAACACCAATCTGGTAAATGTTAAAACCTTAACATTTTTTGATGTTGGAAACCAACATTTTGCTGTGTCCAATAATACTTCTATTCCATTTTGCATAATACTTTGTACTTCTTGTTGAGCAAACAAATTTATATAGAATATTTTAAAAACCTATAGTACTACTTTGGAAGGCCATGTTTGTGTCTTTGGGCTTCTTAAACTCTTATTGGGAAGGACGATATCTTTGTTTGGGACATATAAGACTTCATTGATTATCTTTAGTTGAATATATGCAAATAAAAAAAATGCTAAAATCCAACGATTATAGCAGCCGGTTTCTTATTATTCATGCGGTTCGCATATTGACTAGTGACCATCTCATAAGGACCTAGCCAGTGAAGATATAGATAGGAGGTCCATCCCAGGCAATTGTTACATCTTTTTTATGTGACAACAATGTTCCAAGTCAATGGTTCAGATTGCTTAAATGGGTGTACCTCAGCTTGTGTTTGCCCAAGTTATTGTATTTTTCTGCTAGAAGCAGGTTACTATGTTCTAGCAAAAGTCGGCTATGGATGTTTGATTCGTAACTGATAAAAAAAATTGTTGCTATTTTTTTGTTTTTCTTCCAGATGTCCTAAATGAAAATGAAGATCTTCTGAGAGCGTATCAAGTGTAGAAAAAAATAAAAATAAAATCATACATAATATAATATTTCTGAGTCTGCAACAGAATTTTTGTTGATGAGCTGATGTACCTAGAAGTTTTGAGTGGTCTGTTCGAATGAAAAGAGTGCTGACGACCCTTGCTATGCAAAATACACGGGAACAAATTCGTCAATGGAGAATATGGAAGAGGTATTTTAATTAATTATGTAGTTTTTGTTAATATTATGTAAGAATTCCACGCTTCAAAATTCTGTAATATTTGTGTTGTTTTCTCAGTTTGTCCTGAAATTTACTTATAAAGAAAGGGTTGTTTCCCTAATGTAAATAGAACCCCTCTTTGTTCCTAAAACAAAGTCAATGGAGCTGTCTAATATCCCCCACCTTGATCTTCCAATGTCGATTAGACAAACTAGCATTGCCAGTTCTTCTCCTCAACTTCCTTATTCTTGCATCCATGCTCTTGGACAGGCCGCAAAATTTCTGCAACCTCTTTGGCATGATGTCGTACACATCCCACCACATTGCATGAGCAGTGTCACTAGCAAAACAATGGTGATCAGGCATATCCCAGTTACAGGTGTAATCTCTTTAACACATCCACAACTTCAATCCCAAATAGTGAATCGCGAAAAGGGTCTCTGGTAATTCATGTTTTGTGTCATCATTCCCTTCACTGAACACCTTGAGATGATTCAGTCTCTTCAGCAATCGGTGCCACCAAGTGAAAGCTTCATTGAGGAAACCTTGGTCTCCAACTTTGTATGAAAACGTCTCTCTTCTTCATCAGTGATTCAAAAACACTGTTGGAACTTGGAAGGCTTAATCAACATTAATCCAGAGTTGAAAAAGCATTTTATCGTTTCCTACAGCTGACAACTAAGGAAATACGAAGAACTTATCGATGTTTCTCAGTATGATCACGTCAGAGTCTATGGAAATTATCTTTTCATACTTTGTTAATTGCCATATAGGTAACTTACTATAGTTCCACTCGTTATAAGCATCTTTCTTTGAATGTGGGCTTCGAATGCGATAATCTTCCATCTTGCAGTTCGAAGCCCTCGTTTGTTTTTCCCAGTTAATGATTTATCAGCAAACATGACTAGATCCTTGGAGGTATTGGTCTGTAGTATGCTTTGAGATTAGTTATGGCACCACTGACATAAGTTTCTGAGGAATGTAGAACTGTCACATAAGCTTCTCTTGGGTGCTCCGTGGTGTGGTACAGTTTTGAAAAATTATAGTTGATCTGCTCTTCACCTTAAGAAAATTAAAAACTTAATTAAAAATTAAATTTGGAACACCTATATAACACCTACATAACACCTACATAATTGGTTCTTGATAATCAATACTAGTACGACCCGTGGCTCGCCACGCTGAATACGTTGACGTGCCTTTGGCGCTATAAAATATGCTCATTATCTCGCCTTCGGCGCTAAAATTCAATAAAAAATATTTTCGTTCACATTCGATGACATAATTATGTAGGGAGTCAAATATCACAAAAGAAAATGGGGGAAAATGTATTGCCCCTCATTGCACCATCTAAAGGTATTTGAACAAAGTCCAAGTTTCATGACTTTTAGAAGAAAAAAAATATTTT
This sequence comes from Kingdonia uniflora, assembly GCA_014058105.1. Classification (NCBI taxonomy): domain Eukaryota; kingdom Viridiplantae; phylum Streptophyta; class Magnoliopsida; order Ranunculales; family Circaeasteraceae; genus Kingdonia; species Kingdonia uniflora. The sequence goes on from JACGCM010001281.1 coordinate 7,203,807, forward strand.
ACCCCAATCTTATAATTTAACAAACCTCAATTTATAGTAACAACCTCATGAATTACAAAGCTAAACAGTATTGGGGTGAATAAACGTATCTTCCCATGCCTGCACAATCATCCCAAGTTTACTAAAAAGAGAACATCAACACATGCATACAAAATTTCATCCAAAGAAAGCTCTATTTGATGATTCTAATCCCAATCCTTTTATGGCACATAAACTGTAGTTACAACATTTGTGGCCATCATTAATGACTCCTTGTAACGCTTCAGTGCAAAGTGCAAACACCAAACACCAAACACCAATTGTTTGTGTCCAAACCCGACCTTAAGAAAAGATGCCGCAAGGATTATTGTTTTTAGTGGAGTTTCGGTCTAGAGATCTTTTCACGCACTTCACCAAGTCTATTCAAACATCCAACGACATACAAAATCCCTTATAAGCCGTTGATGACAATGTTTCTCATAGCATATAATGGATAGACACTCAATTACTTCAAAACAACCACAAATATTACCATCACTACAATATTCAAGATATGCAATTCCACTACCACCAACCCAAACACCAAGTACATACCCAAAATATTTTGAAACCAATTTCCATCCTCCTATGTTTGCAGTTATATACATCAAGTAGAGCCATAGATAGATAAACATCCTTGGGCTACATGATCCATATGTAACAAAATTTTCTAACCTTCATTTTTGCAACAACTATTCGATATGATATGTTCCAACGCCACGGATTACATTATCGATAACATTACTATTCCCCTTTACCCCTCTCAGCGTGTCGCTGCAAATAATATGTGCTAACACCCCTTCCTCTGACAACAATCCTTTTGGTACACCACTAACGTATTCTGGCATCCATATCTCCATTACCTGGTCTTTGTATAACGCTACATCGCTTTGCAAATCGAGCATCATTATATTTTAATAGTGTTTCAATCCCTTTGTTGCGCACAAATTTAGTGTTGCCACCCCCCCCCCCCCCCCCCCCCCCCGCTAGATGTGTTGCCGCTAATAGAAGTTCCAAACCCACTCCACAAAAGAGGTGCAGTCAAACTCGACTGAGTCTTATCGCTTTCTTGATAATATAATCCAATAGTTTCTCATATTCACAACTAGCCTACAATTCCAAATCCGAGTATCTACCATAATAAACACAACCAACACCACCACAAATTTCCACCTTAATCCTACCAATGTATTGTATTACCCTTGTTTGGAGTAGCCTATAAAGTATCATAATCATCTCTTTTTACTATCTAAACAAAATCAAGGATAAAAATTTATAAATACTTTTGGCAATTACACCATTAACTCTAATTGGGTAAATTTGAATTTGGTCACGAACACACAAAATTAATCACCTGATGAAGATCCCCAAACTGAATGTCAGACCATTGAAGTAAATGAACATAATTAAGCTTCAACCTACCAAAGCTTTTATTGGAATTCATTGACTAAATTCAAACCCAGGAGGGCCGAGACAATCAACCCGTTGTTAATGGAATGATTCAAACTCCTTTAAACGCTTCTATAATCAAGCTTCCAAATCGATAAAACCGTTAAAGAACTCCTAAATCACTGCCAAATTGTACTGTTAATGCTCCCCATGAACTTTAAACCATTGAATCTTCCAACTGTTAATGCTCTAAATGGGTATAAGAGTCTCCAATAGAGATAAAATATATAGATAAAATCAGAATTTTAAACCATTGAAATCTTTCGAGCGACAACAACAATTGTTGACAATTCTTTTCCAATAGATATAAAATCAGAACTTTGTTATGAAGATCGATTGAAGCAGATGAACTTACAATTTTGATTGGCGAAACCCCATACACCTAATTTCAGAGAGAGGACTGAAATTAAAACCATGAATTGAATTCGAATTCAGATTGAAATCAACAGATGAAATCAGATCTGCAATAATCAAAGATTAGATGAAATTAGATCAACAACAATCAAAACTTAGATGAAATTAGCAACTTAAATCAGCAATAAATGAAACAAATCGAAATATTAAAATCCAAATCATTGCTGCATACGTTTGAAAGAAGGATTAAATCAACAATTCATCAATTGGAATGAAAAACAGTAACTCGTCAACCCTAGAGCAATAACTCAAAATCAGCAGTCGAGAAATATGCCCAAATATGAGACGAAATTGGAATGAAAATCAGCAACTCATCAACCCTAGATCAACAGCTCAAAATCAGCAATTGAGAAATATGCCAAAATCTGAGACGAAAGTGCAGAAATCGGCTTTGGGAGAGAGAGACGTGATGGGAGAAAGAGAGTCGGGCTAAGTTGTTGAGAGATAGAGAGAAGCAATAAGACTAAAGTACCCTTTTATGTGTTTTGTCCAAACTACCCCTAGGTAATGAGAGTAAAAGTAATATAGGCCGTCCATCTCCCTCCTCACTACAAATCCCAGCCCCTCTTTATCCTTGAGACAATGGCGAATATGTCTATACGAAAAACACTGTTGCCTAATGTATAATAGATTTCACCTATTAGGGTTAGGGTTAGTTGTTTTTTTGGTACAAAAAAAGAATAACTGCTTGAACAAAACAAAAACAAAAAATGTGAGGATTTAGAGACACTAAAAAAATGAGATATTAAAGTCTCACTCAATTAGAACCACACATCTCTAGAGATGAGTGGTCCTGATAATAGATGAGGTGGAAAAGAGAAGCCAAATGATATTAAGTGGATTTTTCTTTTCCTCTCCTATCTCTCTCCAGTTTCAATTTTGAATCTCAGATCTAGTTTTTTCTCACTCTCACTCTCTCTTAAACTCCCTTTGATGTTTGAAATCTTTGGATGCAATTTTAGGGTAAATATATATTCACGCTTTGGAGAGAGCTTTTGTTGCATTCTTCTTAATTTCGTTTGCCAATTTAGGGTTTTGACGTCTAGAAACTCTGTTTTACATAAATTTAGAACTAGAGAGGCGATTCTGCTACAATGGCGATGATGAGCTTTTTACTGTGGCACTTTGGTGTCGTGGCTACATTTGTAGTTGGGGTTCTCCAAAGTATAGGATTGCGATGCAACCAAAGATGATAATCGATAAGAGAGAGAAGAGAAACGCATGAGAGACAAAACAATGGTCTCGTCTCCATCTATACCCTACACACTAGCTTCATATCACAACAACTGTTGCTTCTTCTCCCCATGTTGTTGTTGATGTTGTTTTCCAAAAGACTCGATGAACCCATGATCAACGACGAAAAGAGGTTGTCGAGAATCGATTATTTGTATCGTTTATGAACTTTAATTTTATGGTCTATATTCGTAAAAAATTATCGATTACACTATTGCCCGACAAATATATTGTCGATTATGCGTGGTTATCGACAATTTTTATTATCGATTTTGCAAGCAGTTGACAATATTCTACAGTAAAGGTAATAACTTGCGGGGTTTTTTTTCTCCTGCACTATAGCGTGTATCGACAATTTTTTAAACTTGTAAATTTTTATACTTTTGGAATGAAATGTAAGTCTTTTTGCTCAAAGTCATTTGTGGTTTTAATTTTTGTCTCTATCATTATTCTACTTAAGGGGTGCCCTACTTCAAACAATATTTACTAGAACTCTAGAAGCCTCTCACTGAACTATAATATTTTTCGATTAACTAGTAAGTTGATGGATCAATTAGTGTAAAATATTGTCGCTTACGAGGTTCATCGACAATAAGTAGTATTGATGGCAGGTATACTCAACAATGCATGTTGTTGTTATTGTCGATTCTAGGGTTTGCTCGACAATTATTAAAACTTTGTTATCAAATCGTCATTATCAATGCACAAAAGATGTGGCCAATATTGTCGATGCACGTCACACAAGACTCATCCTTCACCTCCTCTAGTTACAAGAACGACACATCCCTATGTCAGATTACAGCAAACAAAATCTCAAATATTATTTAACAAAATGTAGATCTCACATCAGAAATCGTAGAAAATTAGGCGCAGATTATTTCTATTATTGTCGACCAATCCAATTCAATCCATTTTTCGACAATTATATTATCGAAAATATAGTGATCGACATTTCTGCTTCACTCCATATTGTCGATATAGGATGGCTAGACAAATGAGTCTATGATGGATGAATGCCATACAAAAAAAACCCAACAAAATTGTCGACAATCGCAGGAATTTGACATTAATTAACAACACAACTACAAAATTGGCTACAATCGCAGGTTTTAGAGAGATATAGGGGGAGTTATTCGTGAAGAGAGATAGTGGTGACCCAAAATCTGAGGTCTTCTTTTTCAACGAATGTGAGGGAGATATATATATAGAGGAACCATCTTCAATTTCTGAGTATTCCCCTTTTTTTTACTGATAAAGAGAGAGAGGTTCCAAAGTTATGATCTTGACCAAATTAAGTGGTAGAGAGAGTGAAGAGAGTGATTTCCGTCATTGTTTTTCATAGAGAGAGTGATAGATCTAGAAGAAAATAAATGGGTAAAAGAGAGAGAAAGAGACAGGTTTGATTTCAAATTAGAAATTGAGACAGAGAAGAGAGAGAGAGGATTGCCAACTCATTTACACCTCATAATAGTTTTTTCACCTCATTTTTCTATATAGGAAGTCCTAATTTCAGGAGTCACTTATCTAATAGAGATGAGTGGTTCCTATTGTGAGATTTTAGTGTCTCATTTTTTAATGTCTCTATATCCTTTCTCAAACAAAAAACCATAAAATTGTTGTAGATGTAATCATGGTTTTAAATAACAGTTATACCAACTGCTGTAACGGTAACACCTTGAGCCCGTTCTGTTATGTGCTATGTTCCGTTCTAAAAAATATCACAAGTTGTTTAGTGCTACATACCGTTATTTTATGCTATAACGGTTTTTGTTACCGTTATAACAACCCGTTATTTTTAGTACTCTCTTTTACATTTATACTGAAGTTATATATTGTTATAACGGTGTTATAAGACCTACAAATAACGGCCCTTATAATTAAAAACTTGAGCAAAATTTGTGAAAATATAAAGAATGTGTACTACTTTATTGGCGGAAGTGCGAGTAAGTACCCATACAACTCCCATATGGAAATACATAAGTGTTCTCACTATTTTTAAATTTTAAACAATTTGATTATTCTTGACTTGTTATTTGGCTTTAGAAAACTTAAAGTGTTATAACACCGTTATAACGATTATAACGGTAACGGCCTCTGCCAGTTACACCGTTATAACAAACATTGTTATAACGATTATAACAGTAACGGCCTCTGCCCGTTACACCGTTATAACAAACATAACAGTAACGACCTCTGCCCATTTAACCGTTATAATAAACACCGTTATAACGATTATAACAGTAACGGCCTCTGCCCGTTTAACCGTTATAACATACCATTTTAAACATTGGATGTAATATATGTTTTTCGGAACATGCAATCAAGATTGGGGTTTGCTAAAAAAAATATCACATGAATGTTTGCCGGCAGAGAGTAGCGAGGCCTAAGTCAGTATTTTAGGAAATTAAATCAAAGGCAAAAATAATAATAATTGGAGGGAGAAAGACAATTACCTTGTTTTTCAAAAGGTAGAGCAAGTTGGCATGTGCGTGTAGCCTGTAGGCATGATCACCTTTTGTTTCAATCTTCTCAATTCAGGTTTATAAATCCTGAAATCCCCTTCATGTAAAATTAGATCCTCACATCTAAAGATCTCTCACATGGGCATACACGACCCAAGAAACACAACGTACACCAGCCGAGGACCATTGTTTATTACCAAGTTTGCAACTACTAAGTTCACCCGTAACCGAAAACATCTCTAACCCCTTCTCCTTCAACAACATTATCTCCACAAGGAACTCTTGTGACGTCAAATTTGTCATACTTATCATATTTTGGCATTGGAATATCTTTGCATGTTGGTGTTCCCCAGTTTTCTTCTTTGTCTATCCATTCCGGGGAGTAATCCTCTTAACGTCGGTCTTTTGGTACTCTATCAAAGATTCAAAGTGTATTAGACTTGTTTCACTGTATTCTCTCTATTTTTCTTCTTTGGCATGCATGTTTACTAAGGCAATCTTTATCTTCCTCCCATGATACTCCCTCCAGACGAAATTAGATGGGCAGTTCTTCATTTTCGTGATGTTTATAATATGATCGATTAGTCCAAGAAAAGTCTCTGGAAAACTTATGTTGATCATGTTGTCTTTTAGCAGTGAAGTTGCGGAGATGAGGAGGATCGAGACAAGTAAAGAGAGGAGAGGTGACAAAGAGGCTGAGTTTCAGGCTCTTGATCATGGAAGAAGCCATGGTTTCAAGCTTGAGTTTTCGTTTTTTGGAAAAATAAAAGCAGTTACGCATGAGAGAGAAAAATATGAGAGTGCAAACATGCATGGGCAGAAGCACTGCAGAGCTAAAAGAATCATGCACTTAGTCCAGGAGGTTGCATAACTCAATGTGGATTCTTTGTACTTGTTAGGAATAAGAATATTAGAGAATTTAAAGAGAGGGTACTTATCGAAGTAAATAGCTTAGCAGTGAGCATCGGGCCTCTTTGTTTACGTGGAATAGGGTAAACCTGGGGCAAAGCGTAGCGAAAGTAGCAGGACCTCATGCTAAGTTTTTTACTTATTCATAGTTTATTTTCGGATGATGGTGAAGTAGAGAACCACCTGTTTTATGCTTGTCCTTATTCATAGTTTGATTGGGATGACCTTCACAAAAAAAAAATAAAAATAAAAAAATCAATGGGAACAACACTGGGTGGAGATCCAATGGTGTTGCAATCACTTTAAAGGGACTAACATTTTTACTAAGATGAGAAAGCTAGTTCTATGTGCTTTTATTAGTCATATGGAGAGAAATTAACTATAGAGTTTTTTTTACAGTAAATGCAAATTAGTTAAAGTAGTTCTTCAATATTATATATGATGTGAGAACTAAATTAGCTTCTCTTAATAGCGATTTAGAAACTGTTTTTGTTGAAAATAGAGTTCTAAACTCCAAAGAAGAAATATTTATTGATCAAACTTGGGATGAGATGATTTGATTACAACATATGGTAAGCCTTATATAGCATTACAAGAGCAACTAAAATGGGCTACGTAAGCCGTTAAACAAACAATGTCTAACTATTGTGTGATGACTAAAACTCTCCATACACTATTACATGCCTTTATTGAGATTGACCAAGCCATAATTCTAGACCGAAGTGTTATTCATACTTTACCCCATGTTGCATGTTACCTTGGGTAACATGTGTTCTCTAACATGTTTTTAGTGATTCTGAATAGTTATTCTGATTGGTTGTTCTGAAGCTTGAATGTTGAATTTGAAGCATGAATGGTGAATCATTCCGTAAAATTTCATTTGTTTATTTTTCAGAATCTAAAGTCTGAGCGGGCCAAAAACTGTGTACTCTCGAAATTGCCCCCTTCCACGTTTTGTGTACATCGTGTATGTATAAGCGCATTTAAAAGCTTCACAATTTCGAATAATATTCAAGTATCACTAGCAGACGGTATCGCGCGTCTGCAATAATTATGTATCAAACTTTATTTTTGTAACTATTCATTACACCCATGAAGTTTTGATACATCCTCTCATTATTCATTCCCCGATTTCTCCTAATATTATACATTTAAATTACAACACAAAAAGTTTGGTATACAAATCAGAAAATCAAGTATGAGAACATAGATAATTCCATGCCTCAAAAGAATTTCCTCTCGAGACTACATCTTCATCTTCCACGCTTTTCAATTTTTGTAACTTGCAGATTAAATAGATTTGTTTCCTCTCTATTAATGTGACTCGTATCCTTAAGGTGTTGATGTTATTACCACCATGCTCTATATCAACAGCATGAACTTAGGGCCTAGGGTCAACAGTTTCTCTTCCATTTGTACTTGTGAGGCGCATTTTCAGTTGTGAGATATAATACACTTGGCATAATCTTCTTCTCACCTGTTGGGTTAGTTTGATCTGGGACGTTTCCATATCTGGGGTGCAGCATCACAATAGCTGAACTAAATAAGCTTTAGCGAATAACCCATGATAAGTAGTATGGTGTTCTTTGTTATTCAACCTTGAAAAAAACAGCCCTTCAGGGATTATAGGAAGAAGCAAGACGTTTCCCACCGTAAAGTTTTTTCTTTTCTTTCAACTATGCACAAATTACATGTGTGCATCGATTCACAAAGTGCTCCTTTAGAAGTTTGTAAAGGAAAGGACGCTGACGTGACTTTGGCAAGTAGGACAACTCATCCAGTGGAAGATCTGATTCATTAACTCTGACTTGGCAAATCATGCATTGCTGCTCAACTTCTCGGCAGCTTCAACAAAACAAAGTTATCATTAGGTGTTTCTTTTTTGAGCAAATAAGTTGAAACGGAAGGGATTCAATTTTCATATTCTATGGCGCCAGTGGTCCTGTCAATGACTTTGAAAAATGAATTCATTGATATATCTTGTTCTAATTTAGGTTTCCAGTTTTCAAGACATATCATGGTTACTCGTTAATACGCAAAAGAAAAATCATGCGACAGGTTTGTAGTTTGTACTTATTTTTATGGTTACGACCTTGCAGGATGTCGGGTCGTACGTGGGTCGTGTCGTATGTGGTTCGTGTCAACAAATAGCCAATCTAAACCCAACCCGCAAATTATCGTGTTGACCCGACCCATTTGACCCGCAAAATTATTTGTTTGAAAGATTGATCAAAAAATTTCATGTCCTTTCTTCCTCTCCATGTGCCCATGACCCTCCCTACTAGGGTTTAAGATTGCCCGTCGTTGTAGCTTGTAAGTTGTAAAACAAAACTAGAGTTAGAATGGTTAATGGTTATGGTGGTTTGGTTCTAGTCTACCCCTAACCTACTACTCTATATTGCATTTTCAGCTTTTGTAAATGTGAAAATCTCTTTAAAATATTTGCTTCAAGAACATTTTCTCTATGTTGAAAAGTAACAAAATTAAGAGGATATGCAAATAACATATCTTCAAATCGAGAGAAAGAGAAAACAAAAAATGAAATCCAATTAGCAATTGTACCCGCCAAAACCCGAGATATGGTAGAAAAAATGAGGTTTAGATTTATATGTTATAATACACATAATATGAAGAAAGACTTAAAAGCCCCTTAATCCCAAATTAACTCCAACCACTAATGGGTTAGCGGGTCAACCCGTGGGCCAATCTTCATAACACTAACCCAATCCGCTAAGTTATCGTATCTAGCAGGTCAACCCATTTATGACCCAAACCCGTCCAGGGTGAACCCAAACCCGTTTAAAGCAGGTCGGGTTCGGGTTTTGTTGTTGTGTTCGGGTCCGATTGACTACCCTAGTAGTACTAACCCAAGCTTGCAACTTGTAATATGAAGAATTATCAACCAACAAAGATTTGAGTTCATTTGATCCAACTGAAACAATAAGGGAATACATCCACAACAAAGATAGACCATGTTAGCTTAAACAACGAATTGTGTTAAGGATAAACTCGAATTATGTTCGTAGATGTTCATTGGAGTTCATGGGATGAGCAAGGATTGAAGACGGAAGGAAAATATGGTTTTTCAGTGTTCTATTCGAATAAACTTTGGTCTGTTCAAACAGAAGAGGCAGAAGCTGCTTTGTTTGAATATAAAATAGTCTATTCGAATTGACTCAATGTCTATTTAAATTGAAGTCTCAAAACCCATTCTCTTAGAATTGACCTTGGTCTCTGTTCGAATAGACTTTGTAAACACAGTTTTAGAAGTTTAGAATGAAGACGTTAGCTTGCCTCGTGATCTGTACTTTTAGTCCTAATTGATGTAATAACCTCCCAACTATATAAAGGATACTTAGTGTATTTCGTAGGTTATTTTTTGTAAGTTGAATTATATAGAGAACTAGGGTTTGAGAGACTCCATTAAAGCTTGAGGAAGCTTGAAGAGATTGTTTGTAACCTATTTGATCATAGTGGATTGTTCGCGGAGAGTGGTTTTTTATTCGTAAGCGTTTTCCATTTCCCTCATCCGGGAAAATTCTTTGTCTTTGTTTTGTTCTTCGTTTGATTTATTACCTGTTTGGCAAATTCTATAATTCATTCTTGTCACGAGTGGCTTTTAACCACGTGGTCAGTCCCCTACAATCGCCCCCTCGCAACTGAAGTCACGAGTGGCTTTTAACCACGTGGTCAGGGGCCTACCACTCGATCATACCCAAATTAAGTTGTCTCTAGTTCGAATTACCTCCATATCATACTCACGCATTCTGCACATGGCATCAATAGTTAACATTGCCACCTACTCCACGAACTGACAAAGAATGTGGATCGAGCTCAAGCAGAAAAACCTGAACAAGTCAAAGACACATGTCTCTCACGAACTCAACAGTTACTCAGTCAACCGCCATTAACCACATTGTTCGGAGAACGTGCTTCAGAACGATGAAGAACTGTAGAGAAGGCCTATATAAATAAAAAGTTCCAGAAGAGACAAGGACCAGAAAAATACACTAGAAATCACCAAGAAAACTACATTTTCTAGATTATCAAAACTTTAAACTTTTTACTCACAAGATCAAGCATTTCTATGTCGAGAGATCACTTGTAATAAAGAATCAGCCTCAAGCAATAAAAGTCACTATTATAAAAAACTCTCAACTCGAGGTCGTGGTTTTTACCTATTCAGAGGTTTTTCACACTAAATCACCTGTGTCATTTCTTGCTTTCTATCAGATTTTTATCACAGATATATTGTTGTAAGAGATAATTCCAAGCCAATTCGAGCTTACAGAATTAGGCCATTATATTTGGCGCCGTCTGTGAAAAAGATTGCATTTCCACGATATCCTAAAGCATACTTTCATGCTACTACAAATTTTAATCATGGTCACTTCCAGATGACCAACAATCGGAATCCATCTCGATCTTTCAGTTGAGCCAAAACAACTTACAGAGCTACAGGCGAATCTCAATACTGAAATAGAGAAACGCAACGAGCTCGAATGTCAATTAACTATTGACCGTGAGCTCCGTGAGAAGGAGCTTGACGCCGAACGACAAACTCGTTTGATAATGCTCAAATGACATGAAGACCAGATGACAACAATGCAGACTACCTTGCAAGCTCTGTAAAATACTTAGCATGCTCCTCGAATGTGATCAATTGCCAAAAGCCTCTCAGGCTTCTGCGCAGGAAAGATTGGGACCTCGAGGAGCCACCATCAAAGCTATTTCTAAAAATATTTTGCTCGAACCTCAGCCTTCCATTTATTTGGGTGGTAAAGTTTAGTCTGAGATCAGTTGAGGTCACCGATTTTCCATATGTCAGGTGGAAGAACAATGACCTCAACCTCGAGTTCCAGCACGAGATCGCTTGAGTGAAGGTACCAGTACTCACAATCTGTAACCTCCTCGTCAAACTACTCAACCGACACGTCATTATGTCACACAAGAGCATATGGATCAGCGTATTAAGGAGTTGATCGAAGCACAAGTTCTGGGCACTACAGACGACCTTACCAAGTTACAAGGAAGTTCAATCGCCAAAGAACTATTCAATATAAAAATACCAAAAGGTTTTCATACTCTAAAAATTCGTAAATATAAGGGCACCGATCCAAAGGAGCACATTCAACAATACCGTGATTCATTGGGGTTGTATTTCAATCTCAGCCATATCCTCTACCGTTTGTTCGCCAACAGTCTGCAGGAGGAACCACTCCGATGGTTCCACTCTCTACCTGAAGACTCTATATACACATTCGACTAGCTACAAAAACAATTCATCAAGACGTATGCTCAGAACAGAGATAAAGAAGAAAAATTATATTCTCTTATCTGTCTCAAACAATCACACGGAGAGAAGCTCGAGGCCTTTGTAAAGTAGTTTTTGGAGCTTGTGCAAAAGGTAGATAATCTCGATCAGAAAATAGCTGTTACTGCTTTCACCAAAGCGCTCCAGCTTGACTGCAAAGCCAAATAACACCTCTTCCTCAACAAACCTGCGACCTTGAAAGATATGATCACCAAGGTCAATAGTTACGTCGACCTGGAAAGGATGATGTCCGGAAGGCATAAATCTACTAAATTCGTCCTTACCACGAAAGGTCCATCTACAGATCGAAGAACTGAACCAAAGGAGGATCAGGGTGACCAAAAGCGCTCCAAGGGAAACATAGGCAACCCTCGAAAAGGCGGTTCACAAATCAAATCGGTCCTCCCAAAGATGAATGTTCGAATCTCCACAAGTTTTCAAATCCTCTCAAAGGATAAGCTCTATCGTATCTCTCAACCATTGGAACCAATCGATAACCGACCGTACTGCATGCATCATAAGGTAAACCATCATTCTACTAATAATTGTTATGCTTTACAGAGGTTGCTGGAATTCATTTTCAAGGAGGGACAGATGTTCGAATATATTCTTGACCTGGAATGATACAAGGGTGGCAACTATAAAAAGAAGCTTGAAGTTGTCCAGGTCGAAGAGCAAGATGAGGAGAAGCATCTCTACCATATGTACCACAACAACATGATCGAAATCCATCAGATCACCAACTCTAACAAATTCAAGTGCAGGAGACTATCCGAATGCTGTAATCTCACACTTCAAGAGAAAGAAGCCAAACTTCTACCTGAGTCGAGCAATCGTCGGCTTGGGATATCATTCGAAGATTGCGACATTAGTCATGTCAAATTTCCACATCATGATGCATTAGTCATAATGTAGAAGATGAAGAAGCTTGTCATGCACACAATGAAGATTGATACTAGAAGCGGTATTGAGATACCTCAGACAGATACGCTGTATAGCAATTACAGAAAGCTGACCACCTCGATGATCAGCCTTCCATGGAGGAGCCCACAAAATACATCAACATTGATAAACCAAGCAAAGGTACTTTCATCAGTACTAAGCTGGTTCAGCACAAAAAAGACACTCTCATTCAGTTCTTGCGACTAAATCGAGACATTTTTGCGTGGTCTTTAAAAGAGATGTTTGGGGTCGATCCGGCCAAGGCGTGTCACAAATTGGCCATCAACATCAATGCTACAGCGGTCAAACAGAAACAAAGACGACTATCACCTTGACTTCGAGATGAAGTTAACATGGAGATCGAGAAATTGATCAAAGTAGGATTCATTCGAGAAGCCAAATATCCAGATTGGATATCCAACATCGTCACTGTCCCAAAGAAGAACGAAAAAGTCAGAGTTTGTATAGATTTCACTGATTTAAACAAACATACTCCAAAGAACAGTTTCCCTCTTCCTAATATTCATTAGATCCTTGATTTTACAATAGGTCACGAACTATTATTTATGATTGACGCTGTTTCTGGATACAATCAGATTCCACTCTTGGAAGAAGATCAAGAAAAGACCACTTTCATTAATGAAAGAGGACTTTACTGCTACAAAGGTCATGCCCTTCGGACTCAAAAACATAGGTGCGACTTATCAACGGTTGATGACTACTATGTTCAAAACACATCTTGGGAATGTCATGGAAGTCCACATTGATGATCTCTTTTGCAAGAGCATACAGTCAGCCAACCACATTTTAGATCTTAACACAATATTTAACATTCTTCGATCTTGCAGGATGCGTCTCAATCCTGATAAGTGTCAATTCAGAGTACATTCATGTCAATTTATCGGCTACCTCATCAGCAAGAAAGGGATTGAGGCTGATCCAGGTCAGATTTGGGCTCTTCTCAACATGCCATCTCCAAAAGTAATGAAAGATGTACAAAAACTTACCAGCTAAATTGCCGCTATCAACCGATTTGTTTCAAAATCTTTAGATCGCTGTCGTTGGCTATTTTTACTACTCCGGGGTTGTTCCAAACGAAGAAAAGTTCAGCCAAATGCAGAAATTCAATGGACATCAGAATGCGAAGTAGTTTTTCAGGAACTCAAAACCTATTTGGGGAAGTCTCCCATAATGAACACCCCAATAGATAATGAGGAACTGATTATCTACCTAGCAGTTATAGATACATCACTCAGCTCGGTTCTCATTTGACTTGAAGGGAAAATTGAGAAACGAGTCTACTTCATCAGCAAAACCCTCACTCCAGTGAAAACGAGGTACTCTAAAATTTAGAAACTTTTTCTCACTCTTGTTTACACTTCACATAAACTCAAGCACTACTTCCAAGCTCATTCAGTCAAAGTCATGATGAACTACCCACTTCGGGAGGTTCTATCCATAAAAGAAAAATCAAGGATAATGCAACAATGGTCATTCAGTTTGGGAGAACACGATATCAAGTTCGAACAACGTTATTCCGAAAAAGGTAAGGCCATTGCCAATTTTTGCACAGATTTTCTAGTGGAAGATCCCGAGTGGGAGGAATACGATTTTGACCTTGCAGAAGAAATTACAGATGATCCACCCACCAAAGCATTTGATGAACGATATGAATAGATTAAAAGGAATGGGTGACAACTTCTTACAGATGGATCAGCAGGACCTGCAGGTTCAGGAATTAGAATCGTATTGATTACCCCTTCCAGTGACAGAATTAAGAAATTAATTCGCTTGGATTTTGAGGTCTTAAACAATGTTACCGAGTACGAAGTTCTCATTCACAGACTCGACCTCGCACTTGAGCTCAGCGTCCCAGAACTCTCGGTTTACATAAATTCACTACTCATCGTCCATCATTACTTTGAGCAATTCAAGAAGAATGACAAGATGATCGAATACGCAGCCCTCGTTGCAGATAGGATGACCAAGTTCGCGCAAGCAACTCTCGATTATCTTCCTTAAGGTGAAAGCGGATACGCCGATTCCTTGGCACATCTAGCCGGGGTCTTGGGAACTGAAGCTCGATATCTCCATATCGAAGTAATTTCAACCCCCAGCATTGATCACATTTCTCTATGCACGATCAACACTGGGGGTGATAAAGGGGAAGACAACAATTGGCGAAGGCCTTTCTTAGCCTATCTCGGTATCGACAACAAATGCAATAGACCAATTTTAGCAGATCCAAATGAGTGCCGACAGCTGATCGACAACACAAAGCGTTACACATATTTAAATGGTGCTTTGTACCGCCATTCAGTCACGGGACCTTACCTCAAGTGCCTCCCCAGAAAAAAAGCAGACGAGATACTCCACGATTTACATGAAGGAACTTGTAGCTCCCATGCCGCAGGATGATCACTAGCAAGCAAATCAATTACACAAGAAGTATTCTAGCCAGGCATACGCAAGCAAGCAGAAGAGTACTCACGCAAATGTGACACATGTCAATGACATGGAAAAATAATATGCGCCCCTACGCTCGAACTACATGCAAGCAAGGTGTTTTGGCCATTCTAAAGATGGGCACTCAATCTTGTCGGCGAATTTCCTAATTCTCTAGGTAACCGCCGATACCTACTCGCAGCTACAGATTATTTTACAAAATGGTTAGAGGCAGTTTCACTCTATCGAACCAGAGACGAAGAGGTCATCTCTTTTATCTGGGAATACATTATTACTCTGTTTGGGTGCCCCCACCTGATTCGTATCGATAACGGGCCACAATTTGTTGGAGAAAAAGTCATAGTATTCCTCAACCAATACAATATCGTCCATTCACCATCCAATCCCAACTACCCTCAAGGCAATGGCCAAGCTGAAATCACCAACAAAACCATCATTGATGGACTCAAGAAAAGGCTTCATTCACAAAAAAAGGGAATTGGGTTTGAGAACTTCCTCATGCCTTATGGGTATATCGTACCACTCCACGTAAATTAACCAGCTGCATTCCAATCCTCCTTTCCTATGGCACTGAAGCCGTCATTCCCTCAGAATACCATCATCCAGTCAAAGATCACAAGCTAACTGACGAGGAAAACAAGTTCGAATTGGCCTGCAACCTCAATTGGATCGATAAGACTAGGAAACGCGCCATTTCTAATCTCGGTCGATATCACCATATGCTGGCCAGTTCGTATAACAAACGAGTCAGAAGCCGTACCTTCCAAATTGACGATCTCATTCTCAGAGAAATCCCTCAACCCAAAACAGAGCCTCATGTCGGGAAACAAGCAGAAAATTAGGAGGGTCCATTCCTTATCACAGGTCTCTCCGGCCTGGGATCATATTACTTCATGACAGAAGATGGATTTTAGATCTCAAATCCTTGGAACACTAGGCGACTGAAACTAACTATCACTAAGTCTCTCACTACTCCATTTCAATTTCTCACTTTTTCCATTCCAAAAGTAAGATATTCATCTCCATCCAATGTATATCCTTTTCTATTCAATGAAACTTACAATTTTTTCTCCCACACATCTCTCTACTTCGTAGACAATACATAGATTAAAGCATAGATAATACTAGCTCGACCTCTATACGAGTTAAATCAAGGATAACACTTGGTTTGGCTAACTCTACTAAATTTCTGTAATTAAGACAAATGTAATACTAGTTTTCAATCAAAGACTTTAATAGACATAAGATAAAACAAAGGTAAAACTAGCTTTCATCTATCTCAATATGGCTGTGACATCATACCAGTTAAATTAAGGATATCACTTGGTTTGGCTGACTCTACTAAATATCTATGATTAAAACAAATGTAATACTAGTTTTTAATCAAAGACTCTACTAGACATAAGATAATACAAATGTAAAACTAGCTTTAATCTACCTTAATATGGCTGTGACATCATACCAGTTAAATTAAGGATAACACTTGGTTTAGCTGACTCTACTAAATCTCTCTGATTAAAATGAAGGTAATACTAGTTTTCAATCAAAGACTCTACCAAACATAAGATAAAGCAAAGGTAAAACTAGATTTTATCTTTCAATATGTCTACAATAACTACTTTCTTTTTCAGTTTACATATACAACTACTACAAAGGATTTTTTTTCTGCTGTTGGGATATTAGCTACGCTTTCCCCTGCAATAGGAGGTCGATCAACCATAAATTCTTGAGCTCGAGCAGTCTTTACAATCCTACCATATTCTATAAATTTAGCCAATCAAGGACCTAAATCCGTTTCCATAGATTGCATACAATTTCCACGATCTATATCAGCTCTGCAAATACTTTCCCTGTCTGACAAACAGTTGAACAAGGTATCTCTATCTAAATCAAACCTTTTTGCCTCCTCTACAAAATATGCAATCACCACCCTTAACAAGTCTGAGTGCGCTGCATGAGGTATAACCGCGTTAGAAAAGTTTGCTCTCACTTGATGAAGCTCATCTTCCAGCCTCTTATACCGTTCTTTGTACCTTTCCAATTTATTATCTACTCAAGCTATAAATGCGATATTCTCTTCCGTCTTCTTGTCAGCTTTATCTGATTCAGGCTGATTAATCGTCCTCAAATCCGTCACCTGAGCTCGAAGTTCCTTAATCTCCCTGTTTAAATCTTCCCCAACCATGTTTTCTGTAACAGTTCGTCTTTCTTCAGTATCCAAATCTTCTTCCCTCTGATAACCCACTCTAACCCTTGTTCCCTGGAAAGAGTAGCATCTAGCTTCCTTTCGAACTCCCATAACCGCTCAACTCCTTTTCGCACATAACCTTGAGTTCGGTCTACATCCCCCTCCAGCTCTCTTATTCGGGCTGACAGGCTTACTACATCCCCTTGAACAAGGGAGACCTTGGTATCACTTTTATTTTTCCTTGAGTGCTCCCCAACCTTGGTGTTTCTGGCATGTGAATTGGCCTGTGCCAATTCAGTCTTCAATTGTGCCACCCTCTCATTTAACTCATCGCACTTTTGTTGTACCGTCTGAAACTTCATATCTTTAGCAGGTAAGGCTGTAGAAAACTGGTCAACTACAACTTCAAAGGTAAATTGATCATCTCGAGCTCTCTTAAGATCACTATCTTTCTTAACCATATTCTTCTTCAATCGCTCCAGCTCGTTTATGGTATTCACTAGATCAGTTCTAATTTGGTCCTGATTGTTCAATTTCTTGAACAATTCATCTTTTAAACTGGCCACAAAATGATTTAACCCTTCCTCTGATCTTTCTAACGCCTGCATACAGTATCGAGTTATGTCTGCATCCATACTCTTGGCCATCAGTGCGTCATTTTAACTTTTGAGCTTCGCTACGTGTTCTTTCATCTTTGCGAGGCCTTGTTGCCCGTTATTAATTTTGGCATCCTTCACCTCAATCTTCTGAGCGATGTCAACAGCAGTTTGGGTTGCCTCAACAAGTTTGAAATGCGCCTTTACATGATGATCTTCTCTATCTTCATTTGCCTATTTCCTCCTATAAAACTCATTCACAAATTCCTGGTTACATTGGCGTGCCTCACCTTCGCTCGAGCGAGCTGACTCCAATTCGACCTGCACATTACAGATACAATATATCAAGTTCGATTCAGAATATTCGTTCAACACATATATCTCATTTCTAACAAAATATCAATTTTTGACATCTACTGTGTAAAACTACTTCAAACTTAAGGTCGAAGTACAATCTCAGATGGATGCTCCATAACATATACTTCAAAGTTTAAAGTACACATTCTTTATATTTTAATTTGCCAATACCTTGGTGCTTCCAGTGCACCAGTTCAGTACCATTTCCCCTAAACCGATAACAGGTTTTTTTGGTTTGTCTCTACCCTCTATTTATTACTTTATAGTTCTATACTAATGAAGCATACAAATCAAATAATTTTTGCTCTGTTCTAGCCTGTAGCTCCGCTTGCAAAGACAATAGGGATGCTGAGGCATCTCTCTCCTTAGCGAGCTCAGTCTCTAAATCTTTTATTCTGAGACGCATGTCTTTAAGTTCTTACAACAAGGTTTACAAAAGTGACTTAGCCTACATAATTCTATCCAACTAACAATATCCAATCAGTTTACAAGCATTCTTAATTACTCATACAATCACAGAATAATCATTCTACTCTACCTTCTCATTTCCCCCCTCTAGATGCTAATTTCCACCCGCTTGGTTGTCTCACAATGTTTGAGGAGAGACACCATCCAAACTATCTACTACTCCAACAGTAACATCTTCTGCCTCATCATCTTTCTCCTCCTCAACATAGGTGTCCGCCATAATGACATTCACCCCATCTTTAGAATACCCCTTTGGTATAAGGTGGCGCCCGAGTCTATCCTGCTCAGTCACCACCTCCTTCAAGTTAACTCTTGCATCTGCGGTCAGATTGTTGATCTTTACCACTTGGGAAGCCTTTAGGGCCTCCAGCTGCTTCCCCTTCTTGATCAAGTCAACCTTCAATCGAGCTACGTTCTTCTCAAGCTTGACTTTCCCCTTCCTCAGCTCATCTTTCTCCTCCTTGACTCCAAGGCATATCCCCTTCATCAGGCGAACAGCCTATAAAACAAACAAAATCGACCTCATTGTTAGCTCGAATAGCAATATAAAAAATTAATCACATAGTCAAGCATATGATCCTACTATTTTGCTCATCTCCTCTTCCCTGTGGAGAGCTGCCAGCCTAGCTCTTTCCTCCACCTCATTCAACTCATTGTCTACAACTGGTCGATCCTTTACGACCTTCACCCCAAACTTTTCTGAAGGTTCAAGCCTTTTCATTTTTGCCTTCTTGAGAAACGTTCGAGCTAGCTTGCTCGACACAGTAGACTCTGGTATCCCCGTGTAGTCCACTCCAGAGGCCTTAGGGGCAAGTTTACTCACCTTTCCCCATAAGTTCCCTTCTGCTTTCTGCCATTAGTGCCCATCATTAGCCTCGTCGATTGCGACTATTAAACTGTTTTGGATCGTCTGTTAGGACGTTTCTTTATACTAATGCCGAGTTCTTCCAGTACAGCCTCGAGCTCTTTCCCTTCCTGAGCAATTGTATCCAACATAGACTTTTTCCTCATCACCTGGGATCGAGGACCTGCCATTCACAATACATTATCATTAGCAGAACAACATGCAATTTCAGCATATCAATCTTATACATTATACATTGTTATACTTTGTTTTACAGTTCTAAACAGAAGTTCCATGGGTTCTTTATCATCTCTCTAAAGGCAATCACCCTTCACCCATATCATATTATCATTCCAAGGCCGATCTGCTGAGTTCATATCAAAGAAATGAGGTCGAGTCGAGCTTTCAAAAAAATATGCCCCTCCACTTGCAGAAAAGTTTTTTACCCCATAAAACTGTAAAACATCCTCAGGAGATATCTTCCTCTCAATCTCATTTTCCTTCCACCACTTATTCAAAAATTCACAAACACTTATCACCTCCCACATGTTCCCGTTCAACTGAACAGGACATGCCCCGATGATGTTCATTATCCCTTTCACCAGATTGCTAAGGGGAAGACTCAGCCCATACTCCAACTGAGATAGGTAATACAAAAAACCCTCTACCAGGTCACCCTGGGCGTTCCTATCAAAGTACTCCAAAGAAATCGATTCGCCTATACCCCTATCTCTTTTCTCCTTCTCCAAATTAACCAACAGATAAAAATATTCCTCTCCCATTCCTATAGTATAACTCCTAAATTTCCTACCGACATGCTTTACACAACTACCCCATCTACCCCATCTGCCCCCTACAGAAACCTTGGCTTTATACAACTCTTTGAACATATCAGAGTGAGGATGATTGGTTACCAATCTTCCAGAGAAATCTGTAGATTGATCAACCCCTACTTCTTCCTTACTATCAGATATTACCATTTCAGACTCTATCGATCGACTAGAGGTTCACGCTTCATTAACAGGTGTACTCTCCATATCAACTGCAGATCTACAGATGAGGATTTGATCCTACACAAATACTCCTCACGATCAACCTACATACAAGTCCAGGTATCTATCATTATCTTTTACATATATGTCAACCACATACATATATCTTTCATATATCATAAATCAAATAGGTTTTTATAGATTTCCATAAATAGTAATTTTTAGATTTACCTAAACACTGAGTATGATCTTCAAAAACACATTCATACATCACAAATTCTCTACTAACCTTCTATGTCAGAATGAGAATCTGACACAGTGCCAAATCATTGCCTCACAGCACTGCTGTATAACCACCTTCGTGACTCAGTTTATGCAATTGACTGTTGATTACTCTCGATTAAATCCTTACGGGACTCTATACAATTTTTTATCCTTCCTCTGTCTCTGCTTTTTAGTTTTCAGAAGTTGAGAAACGTTTGAATGATGAAGATGAATCATTATTTATATTTTCTATCTTTAACTGTTGACGGTTATTGAACCTCGTACGAGCCGTCCTCGATTTTGGATTGCAGCATCCCTTCCATTATCAATATCAGACGTCTTGCACCTTTTCGGTGAAAACGCTTTCCCATTAATACCCTTTGCCTTATATTTTAATCTATTTTAATCTCTTTTTTCAAATCTTCCTCTAACCTCACCACACTCATGATGACTCACACTTGCACGAAATTAGGTTTTTACAGCTTTTACACAAGGGACAAAATTAGAAGCTCCCTACTTTTTCTATTCTTGCTTCTTCTACTTATAGCAGTACTGACATCATTTCCAAAGCTCTCAAACAAATTTCAAATATTTTCAAATTCATTTTTTCAACAGTCACAAACAACATTCGCAACAATAGAGGATCGATTCAACTATTATGCTCATTCCATTTCCTTAAAATTATTCAAACTCATATACACTCATGCCACCCATATTTACATTCGTTTTATTTCCCTCACATATAACTACACCTAAAACATCCCTGATGTCCTGGGGAACCACATCCTATCAGATATCCTCCAACAATCCTTACATCTTCCAAATCGATCTCCTCTACATTAATCAAACTTGCAACATCTTTTTAAGCTTCAGGATCCATCATTATTTCACGAAATAGCTCCTCGTAGAAGTGATGTTCATACTCACGTTCTCTCCTAATTCCATCTAAACCTTCAACTTGAACCTCCCTCATTGGCAGTTCAGCATCATAATCCACAATCCAAAAATCCACTCCCGTACTTCACCTATCTTTATCGCCAACCGCTCCTCAGCGGCATAATGAATTCTCTCAGATTGAGTCCACACCATTCTTATTTGTTTCCACCTATTTGAAACTCACCCCCCTTATTTATACATTTTTGCTACAAATTCCCCACAGCTCATGATATTATCCAATTTTCTCACGGCAGAAAACCTAGTATCTTAAGAAAAGTTATTTGAACATATCTCTTCCTATCGACCTCAGTCATTTCATTATATTCAAAATCAAGCTTATTCTTTCCAAATCTAGTATTCCAGAATGGCCTCTCTGAGCTTGAACTTCTCATTCTAAAATATCTATAATTTTCTCTCTTCCCCAAATTTTAGCCCCCAGGTCGAACACCACATCTTACGCATATTTCATTTAACAAACATGTTTTTAACGACTTGATTAATACATAAAGTTGTACGCCCTAATCTCA
The DNA here is from genome assembly GCA_014058105.1 of Kingdonia uniflora. NCBI lineage: Eukaryota > Viridiplantae > Streptophyta > Magnoliopsida > Ranunculales > Circaeasteraceae > Kingdonia > Kingdonia uniflora. Next base: position 7,226,186 of record JACGCM010001281.1, read on the forward strand.
TACATTTTACTTGATCGTATGATTCAAAAGTCTTTGAATTATTCATAGTTCAAATTTTAGAGTTATTATATTCTTTATCAACGCAGAGTTTGGATGACAAATTTTATTCATCTCGAATACAATTACAGGTACTTTATAGATAATAAATCTTTCAGGTACTTTACAGATAACAAGTCTTTCAAGTACTCTAAAATTAGGTACTTTATAGATAATAAGTTTTTCAAGTGCATTACAGGTAACAGGTTTCTGGCACTCTAAAACATCAAATCCTTTAGTTCATCTGACTTCAGTGATATTTTACTCCAAGAATCATCTAATTCAAATCAGGCATTGAAAATTACAATAGGTCCTTCTTCCTTCGTACCATCTTACTCTAACCAGAAACTCGGTTTGGTGGAAGTCTGGGCATGAAAGAAAAGGACTCCGTGCTTAAACTCACTCTTCAAACAAAAGGTCTTCTCAGCGCTAAAGAGATGATGGAAGTGCAGAAGCAAATTTCTATTCTCCATCTTCCACCTCCACTACCATCGCTGCCCCTTCTATAACCGTCACCCTCATAGAGTTGGTGGTTCTCATTATTATGTTACTTTCATTGATGATGTTACTCATAAACTGTTGGTCTACTTTGTGAAGAACAAATTAGATGTGTTTGATAAGTTTAAGAAGTGGAGGGCTCGACTTGAAAATAAAACTGGCTTGAAACTGAAGTGTTTTAGGTAAGATAACGGAGGCGATTACTATAATGGCAAGTTTGAAGACTTTTGTGCATTAAATGGGATCAGGTGACAGAAGACTATTCTCAGAACACCTCAGCAAAATGGTGTTGCAGTACGCATGAACCGAATTATAAACGAAAGAGCAAGGAGTATGAGACTCAACGTAGGATTGCCAAAATGCTTTTGGGCAGATTTGGCTAGTATGGTGGCGTACTTGATTAATAGAGGCCCTTTAACGGCTTTGGACTTTGGATTGCCTTAAGAAGCATAAACCGGTAAAGAGGTAAACCTTTCTCACTTGAGTATTTTTGATTGTACCTCATATATGCTTGATAATTCAGATACAAGGACAAAGTTGGATGAAAAGTTAACAAAGTGCATAATCATTGGATATGGTGGTGATGAGTTCTGGTACCAATTTTGGGATGCGAAGAATCAAAAAGTTATCCAGAGCCATAAAGTTATATTCAATGATGAAGTTTTGTATAAAGACTTCAATGTAACTGTAGATAGGAATCAAAGAGAAGTAGTAAAAAGTATCGATATTAAATTTAAACCCTCTCGAGTGGTTAAAGAAGAAGTCATGGTTGAGTCTGATGCACCGAATTAATGCGAGGAACCTAATAATTTAGACATTCCAATAGCACTTCGAAAGGAGCTGAGAAATATAAAAACTCCGGCTAGGTACGTTTACTTCATACGTCATTTGTTACTTACGGATGGTGGTTGTAATGACGTGTTTTCCGAATGGAAAACTTTGCGAATACTTCAGTAAGGAGAATGCAATTCTAAGCTAGAACACAATAGACTTTACATGAAAACTTAATAAAGTCTGGGAAAAAACACGACCCCGAGGAGGGTTTGATAGTAAAATTCAATATGTGCTAGTTATTACAATTGCTAAAAGATTGAATAGATGTAAATAGTAAAAAATTATAGAGTTCTGAATCCATTTTGACATGTGCTATGCCTGTATTTATAATGGATACGGGCAGTTACAAATAGTTAGTCTCCTATCTTAATGGGTAGTGGGCAAACTTCACAAATTTCTTGTAACAACTCTATTTGACCAACTGTAATGGCTAATATAGAGGATCGAGATTTGTGGATATGGACTTGACAACTTCTTGAATGATCATACACCTTCGACATGATTCTACTAGTTAGCTTCTCCTTATCAATATGGGGAATATGCTACTATAATCTTCCCATTCTTGATACAATTACATATTTGTTGTGTTGAGAAGAATATGTTAAACCTTGTGTGATGGAAAAATATGCTTTGGAGAATGAAATCTGTGGCATGAATGTAGGGAGAAAATATTTGGTAGGTAGAATCTTTGGAAACTTATTCTTTATATAGCTACGTTTGTTTGGGAATGTACATAAGTGCATTGCAACTGTGAGAACTCGTTCACGCCATCAGAAAGATGCAGAGGAAGGTCGTATGGCTATTAAGATAGATAAAGTGGAGGAACAATACTTTGAGAGTTTGTCGGTGTCTGATGTGTTGCCGGAACTAGGAGTGTTTAACATTACAAGTATGTCCCCATAGCAGATTGAAGTAGAAATTGATCATTGGTTATGGTACAGTACATTTGCAGATGAAGTTTTGGAAGTCGATCAGCGTCGTGTGGTCTTAAGGTATATTGTAGAGGATTAAATTAGGCAAGAGAATATTCATGTTGCTAGAGGATTGCTGAGTTCATGTGGACAAGTGAATCATGTTTCTTGTTTTAAGTGTAACTATATGTGAACATGTGATGTAATTTTCTCGATGGTTATTAAAAGGAGAATTTTGAATTTTGAAGTTGATAATTTCTTGATGTATATGGTAATAGTCTTTGTCAAATATTATTTGAATGTTTGAATTTTGAATTGTGGTTTCAACTGTCACAGAAAAATTGAAGGAAGACAAAAAAGAAAATATAATTGAGGACTATTGTTTAGGTCTTTAAGAAACAATGGCTAGGTGTGTTCCTGCAGGTGATGTATTGAGGTATAAGGAATTGGATGTACACTCTCTTTTTATAAATATAAGGACTGCATTGGTAAAGATGGATAAACAGAGGAGGTAGAGATGTATCTATATGGTTTAGAGTAGCAGTGTAAGAGTCTGGTCTCTTAGGGGGCAAAAGGTTAAAGACTTTGAGAAGAGATGTATTAAGCGTTTTGATAGCAGGGTAGTCGATGGGTCGCAAAGGGGTACAATGAACAGTCGCGTGGGGTTTATAAATACTCTTGTAGGTGGTTACTGTGCACACTCCACGCTTTCTATTTTTTTTCTCTAATTCTCTGTGCTCATCTCTTGTTTCTCTTTCCAATATTGGTACTAAGGAGATTTCGGTGCTTATTAAGAAATCAAAACTTGCAAAGGAGAGGGATTTAGAAGCTTCGCATCAACAAGGTTGGAATTTCTAATTTTCCAAATTTTTCTTTGATTCAGCCCTTGTTCTTGTTTGTATTGTAATTTGGTGGAAACCCATTGCAGATAATACCTGTAGGAATAATATGTATGAATGAATTTTGAGTAATTGTAAGGATTTGTTGAATAAATCATAAAAAAATACTTCTGGGATATTTCTGCATTTTTGTTTTTGTGGGATGATATTTGGGATGTTGTGAGGTGTGTAAGGTGTCATATATGATGTGGGAGTATGGTAATTTGATGGGTTTGTTCTAATTTGGAGTGAGGTGGAGGGAGGTTGAATTCTTGTCACCGTGAGTATTACGGTGTGAGTTTTGACAGTATTTTGGAGTAAGTTGGTGTTTGTGGGATAGAGGAGTTTGGGGAAAATATGTGGCCAAATTATATGCTGTATTTTACCTTATTTTACGTCGGAGAGAAAGGGGTATCAAAATTTTGGATTTGGTCTCATTTTTGGCAGGAATATGGAACATCTTCGAGAAGGTTTGTTGTAACAAACTTCGAGATAGATTAGTAGGATATTGATATAGTCTCGAATGAAATGATATCGATGTTTGAACTTGGGAAAATTAATGTCTTGATTGGGTCGATAACTGATGTAATGATGTCGATTAAGAGTAGATAGAATGATTTGTTGGAGAGTTATACTTCAACGACAGTATTTATACTAACAAAGAAATATATATAGTGTAAAAGATATGCTACTATACTAGCTTAAAAAGGAAATATAATTTTCTGGTTTAATAAATGGCTAAACCAAAATGTTAATTACCTTGCTGTTGACGTAGAGTGAATATTTGATAACCTTTTCGATGTAGAACCCATAATAATCGATGTGACTGCCTATATATAGGACTTGGGAAGGAACTACAGTGTTGGGGAGTGCAGTGTTGACATGGCTCAGGAGAATCGAGCCACGTTGGAAGTTGGGGTTGTCAAAGTTTTTGATGGGGAAGGATAGAAATAGATGTAGAACATGAACACCAGACTAGTGATCGAGAAGAGTGTTCTGGTAGGAGTGGAAAAGGGGGTGAGGCAGAGGGTGATGATATGGAGTATCATGGGGAGGCCCCATAAAAAATAAATTTTTAATTTTAAGTTGAAGTATAGTATTCCTGAGGATATTTGACTTGAGGAGTATCTTTGGAAGATGACTTATCAAGATCTCCCAATGGGTGGTAGTCTCGTCTATCAAGAATAGGTAAAGAAGTGTTTGAAGTTGCCTCTTTGAGCTGATCAGAAGAAGTTTTTAAACTTCTACGATGCTACGTCTGATTAGTTCAACCCCAATGTTTATGATTTATTTAGGGTTGTTACAGTGATAAATGGTCGATTAAAGGAGAGGGGGGAACAATTGATCTCGATTGATGATATGTGTGTGTACTACAATCTCAAATGGAATCCTCATAAAGTTGGTTATATATATATACTTAGACAGGTTTTAGAAGAGACCCTTGTTTTATGATATGGTCTCGACTGGGGGCAGTTCTTTGTCGATTGTTTCCTTGTATCGGGGAACTATGAATTCGATCCTAAAGACCCAGGGGAGCCTCTAAACAGGAAGAGTTTTCATCTAGGTTTGTACTTTTTAAAATGTGTTGTATTGTCAAACTTTTTGTTGCTTGGTCATTTTTACTATGTGCTAAATGACTTCTTTCTTAGTGCAGCTCTTAAGGAGACCGACAAAAAGTCAAAGGTTAGTGAGAGGTTGTATAATTTGAGGGCCAATTACTTTGGGTAAATCGATTTTCTAGTCGAAGACCAAGAAAAGGTTAAAGTTTTGTTTCGAGAGGCAGGGTTGAAGAGATCTCGGACAAAAGGTTATGATATTCCTCTTTTGGATAAAAAAATGTTGGCTAGACATAAGAGGGCTGCTGAAGCAAGTATTCCACTCGAGAACCCTACTCTCAGTGGGTACAGTACCGATTCTACTACTGCTAAAGCAGAGGCTTTGCTGAGTAGGGATTTTGGGAAAAAGAAAAGGAAAAGGGCTGCCAATCTTCCTCTTTCCCTGCACAATCGTCGAAGAGGGTGACTCGACAACCTCTAGTCGAGCAAGAAGAAAAGGTAGAGGTTGTTAGATCAGGGAGTGCTGGTACCCCAAAAAGTTGACCACCGAAGTCGGTTACCTCCATGCAGTAGAAAGCTGCCAATGTGAAGAAGGATTCCCCCAACTTGCTTAAGTCAAAAGCTGTTGAGAATCTTAGAAGCTCCAAAGAGGAGACCCAGTTGACTATCGAGTCCTATGCTGCTGGGGCAAACTCTCTAGAAGATAATTTTACCAACTGCTTGGTTGGGGCTGATAGCTTATCGACCTTCTTCATCGAAGGTCATCAGACGATGAATCAGGTTAGGAACTTCCATACCTTAACCCATTGAATGAATTTGGTTCCATCTTCGAGATCTCAAGTTTGGACTATATTGTAGATCAAGATGCTTCTTCTTGATGCCAAACCTTAGATGCTTGGCAGTCAGAGCCTCGCCAATGAGCTCTTTATCTCAAAGAAGATTGAGAAGGAGCTCACGGCTGAGAAGGATGAGTTGGAGGCTAAGTTGGAGAAGATGAAGGTTGATTCGGCGAAGTCCAAGGAGGCCGCCATTTGAGACACCAAGAAGATGTGTCTGGGGAGAAGAGGAAAGAGATCGAGCAAATCAGGGCTGATCTAACGAAGGAGAGGGAAGATTCCATGGCTCTGCAAAAATCTACCTTCGAAGATGATGTTCATAAACAGATTTTATATGTGCGAAAATCTATGGAGGTAGAGAAAGTCGGGGATCTTACTGAAGTAAAGGAGGAAGCTGGTCACCATCTTGTCGAGTCTTTGAAGTGTATGTGGGTGAACTTTTTTTAGTGAATTCAATGCCATAGAGGAGAGGAAAGACTTCTTCAAAAGTCTTGTCACTACTGCAGGATTGAGCTTGTCGACTTTGACGCTGAGGACGACAAAGTTGAGGTGCCTGACTCTGTTCCCGTTCTTTCCAAAGGTCCGGTTCAAGGAGAAGTACTGGATGATCTAACGTCTGGCTTACCGGTGAAGGATGCTCTCCCAACCCTTCCTCTCTGGAAGAAAATGTAGAATATTTTTTTTAATGAATTTTGTGTACAAGTGGTCGATGGGACCTAACAACTTTTGAGATTGTGGTAGCTGAATAAATTTATAAGTTTTTGAAATGATTGTGTTTGATTTTATCGACAACTGATGGATGTCTAGTCGACCAAAATGAATAATATTTATGTATGAACGTGCTAAGTGTCTACTTCAATATGATTGATAGTAGAACATACTATCTGTTTGATGTTTCAGAATGTTGCCCGTAGCAAGTTTATCTGAATGGATGGATAGGATAACCATGTTATGGCTTACTCGACTGTGAAGGAATCCTAGATGTTTATCGTCTATGGGATATCTGGTTTTGACAAGACAGAACATGTCATGCGTTGTTTAATGTAGTAATTATTTCAAACATATTCTCTTTTAATTTGATAGATGTTTGCTGAAGTGATGAGATTATGACAAAATTTAATGAACGTTTGCCGAAAGAAAGAATGTAGAATTGATGGTAAAGAAAAATTCTTTACTGGTAAAAAAGTAAATAGAGTGCACAATCTATATGTAGAACTTTTTTAGATGAGCTGTGTTCCATGGGAACTCGAGTTGTGCTTCGTTGTCAGTCATCAACCAGTAGGTACCACTGTCAGTTTTGTCACTAATAATGTAAGGGCCTTCCCAATTTTCTGATAACTTGCCTGAGTTCCTTGGTCGAGAACTATCTTGAATTTGTCGAAGTATAAGATCGCCGATATCGAATGTATGCTTCCTAACCATTTTGTTGCATGCCTTTCTTAGGTTATCATGGTATCGCCCCAAGTTTGCAATGGTATGATCTCGAGTTTCTTTGATCCAATTAAGGTTATAGAGAAGTCCCAGTTCATTTTCTTCATCTGTAGCTTGTCTTATAGCGGTTGTGAGGTTGAGATCTGAAGGAATTACAGCTTTAGTACCAAAGGCCATCATAAATGGTGTGCAACCTGTGAATGTTTGGGGTATTATCATGTACGCCCATAAAACACTAAGTAGTTCTTCGACCCATTTTCCCTTTTTTTTCCATTGAGGCGTTTCCATAAGCCTGAATTAATACTTTTATTAATGGCTTCGGTTTGGCCAATTCCCCGAGGATAGTAAGGTGTTGAAGTAGTCAACTGGATCCTGTATTTGTGAAAGAAGTTAAGGACTTTGCAACTGATGAACTATTTCCCATTATTTGTTCTTATCATTTCTGGACAACCGAATCTGGTGATGATGTGCTCCAAGAGGAATTTGATTACTTCGTTTTCTTTAGTATGGCAAAATGGTATAACCTTAACTCATTTGGTGAAGTAGTCGGTAACTACAAGAACAAATTTTATGCTGCTTGATACAGGGTGAAATGTACCAATGATGTCAATTGCCCATCTTTTGAATGGCCAAAGGACATTATTGACATACAAGTCAAGGACTAGACTTTTGATGTCTTGGGCATGGATTTGGTACTTGTAGCATTTCTGACAAAATCTCTGTAGTCTTGCCACATATTCAGCTAGTATAACCCTTGTGTAAATATTTTTTGTGCCAGTGATCGACCTAAGACATGTGTATCACATATTCCTTCGTGAAGCTCCTTGATTTTGATTTGGGCTTGGCTTTGTGAAATACATTCGATAAGTGGACCTACACCGGTAATGTGGTATAGTACTCCTTCCTAGACCTTGAATCATGAACATTTTTCTAGTAGAGATCAAACTTCTTCCTTATTCTCGGGGAGGGTATTAGAATTGAAGTATATAAGAAATGGCTTTCTCCAATCTTAAGGATCTTCATTTTTGGTAACTTGGATTTGCATGGAAAAGCTTGTATCGAGACTAGAATATTTGTTAACTTCGAAGCCTAAAGTCCTCTTTTTACTGTCTTCGAGCATGGCTGTGATGTATACAAGTACGTCAGCATGGTGTCTTTCTGCTTTGGGAAGGTAAGAAATTGTTAATGTCTTGAATTTTTTTATTTTTTTTTCGACCAACGCAGTATAGTTAACCATTTTGCCTGATGTTTTAAATTTCTTGTTATAGTTGTTGGCCTCTAGTAAGGAATCCATATAAACAACTATTTATTATACTCCTAATGCTAATGCAAGCTCCAGGCCATGCATGGTAGCTTCATACTTTGTTTCATTATTTGTTGCATAAAACTTGAGTTTGATAGCTTTTTAATTATGTGATTGGATGGTGCTACGAGAACGATGCCAATCCCTGATCCTCGTGGTCCAGCAGATCAATTTATAAATAATCTCCATCCAGTACTTTTTGACTATGTATCTGGCTCTACAATTGATTAATCGGCTAACACGTCTTCGAGTTCTTCCCATTCAGGGTCTTCGACGGGAAAATTCGCAAAGAAATCTGCTACTACTTGTTATTTGACTGATATTTATGGCTTGAAGGAAATGCCATATTCTAGTATGAAAATAGACAATTGTTGGACCCTTCTGGAATTTTTTTTTGGAAAGCACTAGTCTGAGGGGAAATTTGGTGATGACTTGGACGGGATGTGCTTAGAAATAAGGTCAAAGTTTTTTGGAACTGTACACCAGGGCTAGAAGCTGTTTCTCAGTGGTGGTATACCTCTTTTCTACAGGCATGCAAGTTTTGTTGATAAAATAGATTGATTTTTTTACTATGTTGTCTTCTCGAATAAGAACAAAGGTGATTGAGTCATTTGATGTCGATAAATACATTGTTAATATTTTGCCTTCAACATGAGTACTCATTAAGGGAGGATGCCCAAAGTATCTTTTGATATCTTGAATATTTAATTTACATTCCGGAGTCCAGATAATTTCCTTAGGATGTGTTTTGTCATAGGTGATGGGTTTCCCCGAAGAAGGAGGTAAATAAGTTTGTATCGATCAAATGACTTTGAGATGAACCTGTGTAGAGCGGTAATCTTTTCAGCAAGTTTTTGGACATCTTTTTTGGTTCGCGGTGATGACATGGCCATGAGTACTTTTATTTATTTTGGATCAATTTCTATTCCTATTTTGCTTATCAGGTGCCCTAAGAATTTTTCAGATGCAACCCCAAATTGGCATTTTTCAGGGTTTAAGTTCAAGCGGCAAGTACAAAGGATATTGATGATAGTTTGAAGATTTTTACAATGATCTTCTAGCATTAAGCTTTTGCAAATCATGACTATGTAACAATAGAGACCCCTTTCTATGACGAATATTGTCTTTTCTTGATCTTCTTCGGTAAGAGGAACTTGATTATACCTCGAAGCTGCATCCATCATTGAAAGAAGTTCATGACCTGCTACAGAGTCGAGAAGGTGAGGAATTAAAGGAAGGGGAAAGTTATCTTTGGGTGTGAACTTATTTGGTTCAGTTAAATCCACACAAACCCTAATTTTCCCATTTTTTTGGACAGCTACGATGCTTGAGATCCATTTTGGATATTTGGCTTCACGAATAAAACTAACTCAAATTAACTTATTGATTTCTTCATTCACTGCTTTACGGAGCCCGGGGGTCAGGTTACAACATTTTTGTACTACAACTTAGCTGTCTGGAATGAGGTTTAACTTATGGCATGAAAATAATGGGTTAATTTCTGGCATTTCTTGGAAAGACCATGCAAAGATATTGACATTTCTCTTTAATAGATGAAGTAGGGCCTCCCTTTCTTATGGTGATAGTTTAGATCCAATAAAAGTGCTTCTCCCCAAACCATTGATCTCTATGGATTCAACTGTTTCAGTATCATGTTGCTCGAATGTAGGAGGTGGCTCTTTCTGTAATTGATATGCTTTTAAGAGTTTTGATGCGTAAGAGTTTGTGATAGTATTTTCGCACATTCTTGCCACAGCTTGACGCCCTTGGATTTCATAGACTCCATGATTTGTTGGTAAGCATAATGCCATATAATATTTTCGTACTACTTTTCCTAAGATCCCCAAGTATTTTTAATTCAGCATCAATTATAATAAATTTGACAAAAGTGGTTTCTGGTCCTGCTTGAACATGCAATGTTATCTTTCCCAATACCAGCTCTTTTAAACCGTTAAATCCTGTGATGGTTGTGGTTGAAGCTTTAATTGAACTTTGAGACCTTAAACGTCAACCGCTCTTTTGAACAGTATATCAGCCGCTCTTCCAATATCGACAAGGAGTATGTGTAAGTAGTCTTGTCCTACTTTGAGCATTATCACCAATAGATCGTTATGAGGGTATTTGACATGGCTAGTGTTGTAGTCTTCAAATGAAATGTGATATGGGCATTTGGCTTTGCTGAAGTTGGGAAGAAGTTTGGCGAATTTCTTGGATGACGTTATCTTGCAACAGGATGTGATTCTGTTATCTTTCTTTCGCTTCTTGCCTTTTTTAATCTCGATCAGATATATAAAGATGTTGAGCTTGACCTTGGTCTTTCTTTTGTTTGACTTCCTTTCTTTTTGTTTCTTCTTCGAAAAAAATTTGGGCATCGATTACGTACTCGTGGAGTCTTCCTGCCAGGACAATACGGTGAAAAATTTGTATAAGGGAGTAACAGTTGTTAGTCTCATGGCTATGAACATTATGATGCTGGAACAAAGGTTTATTTGGGACATCTAAAATCTCTTGTACTTCTCGAAAGAGTTTATCCCCCCTTAGTATCCGATAAGGTAGCCGATAGGGTCATAGGTGGCAAGACTGGGATAGGTCTATATTGTTTCCAATCTTTTTTTTAACATTGTCATTAAAATACCTACGTTGTTTGGCAGTAGCATTGCTTGTTAGTTTTAAGTGTGGTGGTTAGAACACGTCGTTGGAATGGATAACAAAAGAACTTTTCATCTTATCCTTCTTGGGTTTGTGAAGTGCAAGTTCTTCTCAAACATTAGAATCGATGTAGAGTGCAGAGGTGAATACTAGTACAATAATCTTGGGATCTGGATTCCTAATTTTTCTTATTTCTTGCAGGAAACGCTTGTAGAAGTTTGCCAAAGTTTCCTTCACGCCTTGTTCAAAAAAGAAGAGAGAGTCTACCGTTATCTCGCATTCTTTAGCATGTGCGTAGTTTAATTTGAAAAGTTATTGTAACTGGGTGAAGCTAGTAATTAAACCTTCTGGAATGGTATAAAACCACATGAGACGCTCTTCCTTGAGACTCGTGTTAAGCAGATGACATAGTATATGATCAAGTTTGGAGTATAGGCCGACGGTTGCTTTGAAGTGACGGATGTTGGTAAGTGTGTCGGTAAGGCTTGCATATTAGTAAAATTTTGGCATGTGGAAGTTGTCTGGAATTGGCATAACTTCAAAATGATGGGAAATAGAGTTGGTCCCGATTCTGTCCAGAGTGGATCTTCGACTAGGATTGTCAGAATGTATGGCCTGAATCCTATTGTTCAAGTCATCTAAGGTAATAAATTGTTGGAGAGAGTTTGGTTCAGCTGTAGCTTGTAGATCAAAATCTCCTTGTCCTTCTGGGCCCAACCACTCTTTAACTGGCCGTCATAGAGGTAGCGGTAGGGTTTGATGATGTGCTCGTCGACTTCCTTGAGTTGTCAACGCTGACGATGTGAGGCCAAAATGTCGAGATGCTCTATCTAGGTTCCCTGATCGAGATCTTGAAGTTTGATTTCGCTCTTCCCTTGGTATGTTTTCCCTCTGGGAAGCTCGTAACCGATGATCACTTTGGACTTGAGGAGGTGATCTTTGTCGATCAGTGAATCGATCTTCTTGCCTTCGTAAATTTTCTATTTCTTTCTGATGAGTTCAACTCTGTTATTCCAAGGCCTTCCTCCTCCCATTCTTCTCAACTTGGAGGACTTGAGTATAAATCCTATGATCTTCGAGTCGCTAGTTCATGTCAGATTCCATCTGCTTCTGAAGCTCGATAACAACTTTGTGCAAATTGACAATTTCTGGCTGGACGGTGACTAGAACATACTCATTGTTCCTATGGGTAATGAAGGTACTTTTAAGGTTCATGTTGGTCATTGAAATAATTGTATCGAACGAGATTGGATAAAGAAAAAATAGATTTTCTCACAGACGACACCAATTGTAATGACGTATTTTCCGGATGGGAAACTTTACCAATACTTCAGTAAGGAGATTGTAATTCTGAGCTAAAATACAATAGACTTTATGTGGAAACTCAGTAAAACATGAAAAGAACCACGACCTCGAGGAGGGTTTGATGGTAAAATCCATTATGGGCTAGTTATAACAATTGCTGAAAGATTGAATAGATGTAAATAGTGAAAAATAATAGAGTTATGGATCTATTTTAACATGTGCTCTACTTGTATTTTAAATGGATATGGGCAGTTACAAATTATTGGTCTCTTATCTTAATGGGTAGTGGGCGAACTTCACGGATATCTTACAACGGCCCTATTTAACCAAGTGTAACAGCTACTGTAGATGATCGAGATCTGTGGATGTAGACTTGACAACTTCTCGAATGATCATGCCCCTTCGACATGATTCTACTATCTTCTCCTTATCAAATTTGGTGAATATGCTACTACAGTGGTGAACTAGAAAGTTACAATGAGGTTTTAGATGTAGAAACCAAGAGCAAATGGAAGCTTGCTTTGGATGATGAGATACAATCATTATCAGTAAATTGAACTTGGGATTTAGTTTGATTACCGAAAGGGAAGAGAACATTGCATAACAAGTGGATATGCAGACTAAAGCAGGAATCTGATGGTTCAAGGAGATTCAATGCAAGACTTGTGGTGAAGGGCTTTCAGCAGAAAGTAGGCATTGATTTTGGTGAGATTTTTGCTCATGTTATGAATATGTCTACTATTCGGGTTGTGATGAATATAGTTGCAGTTGAAGATTTACATCTTGAGTAGCTTGATGTCAAGACAACATTTCTTCGTGGCAACCTTGATGAAAAAAATTATATGAAGCTGCTAGAAGGGTATTCAGTTAAAGGGAAAGAAGATATAGTGTAGAGGCTCACAAAGAGCTTATATGGTTTAAAATAATCGCTGAGGTAGTGGTATTTGAAGTTCGATCAATTCATGTCTAGAAATAGTTATTCAAAATGCAATGCGGATCACTATTGCTTTATCAAGAATACGGGAACCTCATATATCATTCTACTTATGTATGTAGATGATATGTTGGTAGCAAGTGTCGATAGGAGAGAGATTGTCAAGTTAAAGGAATGGTTGTCCCTGGAATTTTCTATGAAGGACTTGGGTACTGTAAAATAAGTTCTTGGTATGCGTGCTATACGGGATAGAAAGTGGTGAGAATTGATGTTATCTCAGGCTGAGTACATCAGCAAAGTACTTAAGCTATTTACTATGGATGGTTTTAAGGTTGTTAGTACACCATTGGGAGGTTACTTTAAATTATCAAAGCAGTATTATCCAAAGACGTAGAAGGATCGTGATGAGATGCGGAATGTTCCTTATCAATCAGCGGTTGATAGCTTTATATACACTATGATTTGTAGGAGACCAGATATTGCTCAAGCAGTGGGAGATGTTAGTAGGTATATGAGTAATCCAGGCAAGGAGCATTGGAGAGCAGTCAAATGGATTCTTAGGTATCTAAAGGGGACTCAAGATATGATATTATGTTATGGGGTTCTCAGATATGTTTACAGGGTTTCGTCGATTCTGATATGGTGGGTAACATTGATAGGTAAAAGAGCACTAGTGGTTTCGTATTTGTATTGGGAAGCAGTGTGGTTACACGGGTTTCGAGGATAGAGTAGATTGTAACTTTTATACGTCGGAGGTAGAATATGTTGATGCTATAGAAGCGTGCAAGGATATGGTTTGGCTTAAAGGGTTGATTAAAGAGATCGGTAAAGAACAACATCTTCTTAAGTTGAATAACAATAGTCAAAGCGCGATACACTTAGCAAAAAATGTGGCTTTTTACTTTAGGATTAAACATATTGATATTCGGTATCACTATATTCGCTCACTCCTCAAGGACAGTGTGTTGAAGCTTGTGAAGATTTACACTAATGTGAATCCGACCGATATGTTTACGAAGGCACCACTTTTCAAAAGTTGACGACATGTACAACTTCTGTGGGTCTTCATGATTGAAGGTCCAGGTAGTGCGAACAATTCATTATTGGAGATCTAGAGATGGGTTATGGCAGATTTGATTTCAAGTGGGAGATTGTTGAGGATGAACTCAAATTATGTTCGTAGATGTTCATTAGAGTTCGTGGGACGAGCAAGGATCGAAAAAGGAAGGAAAATATGGTTTTTCAGTGTTCTCTTTGAATAGACTTTGACCTGTTCGAATATAAGAGGTAGAAGCAACTTTATTCGAATAGACTTGTGAGTCTGTTCGAATAGAAAGTAGTTTATCTATTCGAATATAAGTCTCAGAACCTATTCTGTTAGAATAGACTTCGGTTTCTATTCGAATAGACTTCGTAAACATAGTTTTAGAAGGTTAGAGTGAAGACGTTGTCTTGCCTCGTGATCCTTACTTTGAGTCCTAATGGATGTAATAACCTTCTAAGTATATAAGGGATACTTAGTGTATTTCTTAGGTTAATCTTTTGTGAGTTTAATTCTAGAGAGAGCTAAGGTTTGAGAGACTTCATTAAAGCTTGAGGATGCTTGGAGAGATTGCTTGTAACCTATTTGATCATTGTGGATTGTTCGTGAGGAGTGGTTTTTTATCCCTAAGGGTTTTCTACTTTCCTCATTTCTGTAAATTCTTTGTCCTTGTTTTGTTCTTTGTTTGATTTATTACTTGTTTGGCGAATTCCACAATTCTCTCTTGTCTTTGAAAAGAAATTAGATACCTTGATTCTCAACTGATTGTATCTATTTTCCCATTTTCTTTTTTTCCAGTCTACTTTGCATTCTCAAATATACAAAAGAAGGGGTTGCCATCCAATTCATTAGTATAGAGAAAGAACGTTTAAACACTTCATTTCTAAAAAAATCCTTACTTGAATAATGGTTTTGGGATTAGAGGATCTAGTTGAGTTCGAACCACCATTTCTTGAATTATTTGTGTATACGCACTCGTATTCTTAAGCGCTCGGCTCTTCCATTTGAGATATAGGAAAAAAGTATTTGTGGATTATGAAATAAAGAAATTAATTAATAAATTTCATCACAAAAGCAACCCCAAGCAAAATTGGGCCATCTTAGACAATAGTAGACCATAAATAACTTACTAATCGTACATCTTACGTCATTAGTTGCTCTATGTTAAATAGTGATTTCAAAAGCCCAATCAAGGTGTTCTCTGAAGACGTTTATATAGCTCGAATTGATTGCGTTATTTGAAAAATTATTAAATGCGCTGAAAGTACGATTATCAGATAATTTCGAACTTTTCCCTTGTAGTGGTGTACATGTCTACTTATCTTAATGAAAGATTGAACCACTGAGTTATACATGACTATGTTTTATTTACCAATAACAGAAAAGGGATGCATAAAACATAGATGGAGATAAAGTTAAAATTACTAACAAAGTTGAGATTTATGATTTTTACCTTAGAAGAAAACAAATTCATAAAATATTTCTATGAGCATCTTCACCTCAAGTTTGCATGAATAAGCTTTCTTTATCCAAAATTACATACATATCTCAAAAAAATTAGACTCGCATGTATAAGTAAAAGTATTAACTTGAATGTTTTTTTTATATTTTAATAAACACCTAAATGCAAGATAGAATGGTACATCATATCTGAATCAAGTGAAACAATACATATTCAAGCAACAATACGTACCCAAGCAGATGATTCGTGAAAGTTTGAAATAATAATCAATAAGCATATTAAATGTCATTTGCCATTTTGACAAAGAAGAAAAGTGAAAGAAGACACTTTTGAAGCAGGTACAACCCATGACCAGATGAATACATCTACAACTTAAGAAAAGATAGAAGCTCTTTGTAGATTTCCTTGGAAAAAAAAGCCACCATTCCTTTTCAAAGTAAATGAATAGTGGTGGTGGCGGGGTTGAACAAAGTGTTTTTCCTTGTAACAATTTAAGTTGAATCCGATGCAAATGTGAAAACTTCGTCAAGAGGTAGGCTGAGAGCAAAACATTTCTAATCACCAAGAGTCATAATAAGATCAAAGTATAATGAAACCTAATCATGTTTTCCAATAAATCAAATTAAACTTCATATAGACACATAAAAATGGCCATAAGATTTATTCCTCATATGGACATCCAAGAGCGTCATCGAAAATAAAAATAAACATCAAGAGATGAGACTAAAACTCGAAAAAAAGTCTAAATTTCCAGTGGCATGCTAAAACAGATAAAAAGGACTTTAAACAATTGACATGCTACATTTCTAAAACATTGTGATGAATATGTGTGTATGAGAGAGAGAGGGAGAGGGAGAGGGAGATGGAGAGAGAGTAACCTCGTTGTTTTAGTTTCTGTACACAGACCTCATTCTAGCATTATAACAATTTAAATCAATGTTCAGAACCAAAATTAACGTCTGCAACAAAATGAATCAAAAATTACTAAATCATCTTTAGCTCTTGCAAGTTGCAAGTGCTCCGTCTGAATCGTGCAAGTTAAGTTCGTAGATTGTTATGATCCACCATCTAGTTATATATTCTGTAAAGACTTACTCATGCTAGCGACCTCAAGCGTTAGTCTCGACCTCCTAAAGCATTGATATCAATCTCGATTCAAACAGTTCGACTCCATAATCACACGACGTCATTAAAGAAGCCGTTACAGAAAAGAAGTATCATACTGTTACACAGCCATTATGAAGACTCATCAAAACTGTTTTGTAACATACGTCATTAAGGGTAGATAATGGTCATTAAATGGTCATTAAGGGTAGATAGTGGTCATTAAACGGTCATAATATGAGACCTATAAATGGGACCAAGGAAGAACATATTAAAGGGAGACTTTTGTTATCTAAGAAGTCTATGCAATACTATAAATCTATACTACTACCGATACATACTTTCTGCCAATGTCTAATACTTGCCGTTGATCTCCCATTTCTCGTGCGTCGAGAATGTTTTAAAAGGTTTGGATAGGTTTGAGCAGTTAAGTTTAAAACCCAGCCGTCGGATCTAGAACAAATTTTTTGTTTTCCATCTCAAATTTCAGTCTCTCCTTCATTTTGGCAAATCATTCGGCACGATTCGCTTTATACTACGAGTATCTCTCTTTGCTTCAAGCAACTACAAGCATGGTTTCTCCAATTTCTCAGTCTCTCTCTCTAATCTTTTTCTGTAATTTCTCTCTCCATGATTCTCTCCAATTTCTCCAATATCATTGGTAGTGGAGGAGGGTTTGGGTCTTCTAATCGGTTTGGGGGGAGATCTGATGGGTGGAGGAGGTTTAGGGGTTTTGGTTTGTTGTTGTTACTGCTTGCTTTGGTTTCAAAGTAGGATTTGATTGAATTGGGGTTGGGGTGGGGGTTTTGATTTGTTTATATTTATAGCAATCGAAGAAACCTAACAATGAATCGAGCCTAATTGAGGTTAGTGTATCAGTAATTTTTAGTACTCAAATATTAAATTTGAGTACTAAAAATTGTTTTTTTATATTTATTCAATGCTACCAATAATTTGGTGAATCTCTTCAGTTTTCTGTACTTGGGTGTAGCATTTAAGATTGCCTTAGAGTACTGTTAGCTATATCTCCATTGATTAAGTCAGAAGTTACTAGTATCCAAGCAATGAGTCTCTAACTATTTTCTTCTTGTTGTTTGTATGCAATTGTTGTTGTTGCTTTGATGGCGATAAAAAAGATCTGAATGATCCTTACAGTGTATTGGAGAATTGGGATATTAATTCAGTAGATCCTTGCAGCGGGAGGATGATAACCTATTCCCCAGATGGCCATATTTCCGCTCTCTAAGATGTTATAATCCTTCATCTCATATTTAGCTTTAAACACATTACCAAAACAAGGAAGGGGTCTAGCAATGTACAATCATTGAAACCAATTCCTGGATAAAACTATGTTTGATCTATAATTATTGAAACCGTTCTTACAGTTCTTGGTTGTTCGTTATAATCAGGGGGTTGCCTAGTCAGAGCTTGTCCGGGACCTTATCAAAACCTCAGCAATCTGCAATTCGTGTAAGTCAGAAATTTGGGAACTATCTCTGTTATTTTGCTCTGTACTTAACTAGCAGTAACTCATGTCTATATATGATACTCCTAATTGAACATTCGAACTACATTTAATAAAGTAGTGCTCAATCCACATGTATTTGGCTAGGTAACAACGATACTTCACTTTTAACAAATAAAACGTGTCTGACACCCCGCCACTTGGACACACGTGTCTAACACTATTTATAAGGTGCTTAACAATTTTCTGCCCTTTCTAACACCCCATACCCGTGTCGGACACTAATGCCCATATCCGTGTCGTTGTTATCTAGATATTTGGCAATCAACTCTCTGTTCCTATCCACGTCTTAATACTTAACGGGTGCCTTTAGCACCAATTCCATTATAATTCCTTCGACATTATGTCTTCGACATTATGTCTTCGACATTATGTCTTCTTCCAATTTATTGTCAATAATCATATCTTGGATGCTTTCCTTCATTTCCCTATGTTTAACTAAAGGAAATAAAGTATTTTTCTTTGATTTTGTTATCTACCATTTTCATGAAAATGTTGTTTCATGGGAAATGTTTTTCCTTTTTCTCCGCTTTCCATGAACAAAATACACCCTAGCAGTGATTTTAATTCTCTTAACAAATTTTATAGTTTCCGTTGATCTCTTTGAAGGATCTAAGCAAGAGCTCTCAAAGGGGTCAAGTTTTACAGATTTCGAGTTATAAGCCAAAATTTATTCTAGTTTCAAGTAAAAAAGCCAAGGCAAGATAAAAAAAGATCAAAATTTTCTCTCATTGCCGATGGAAGAATAGACGTGCCACACGCTTGATTCCATTTTGGTTGTTTTACCTTTTACCCTTCTCACGCTTCTTTATTTATAGTTTGTTTTAAGAAAATCTTTATTTTTTGCGAAGAGCTAAGATAATCTCAACGTCTTATCTTGATATTACCATATTTGACCAAGGCAACAAAGCTCAATGCAATCAGACAACATGATGTGTTTAAATTCGGGCTTTCATTGTCCATGTAGGATGTTGACTCTAAATGCAACTTATGGATGACATAAAATTCTTTTGTTTATTTTATAGATTATAGATTCTTAATAATTATAGGCTTCATATTGGGCGCAATTGTATTACTATCGACTTATATAAAAAAAAGATCAGATGTACTTATACTTTTATGAATGATATATCTAATGTTCAACTTCTTGTACTTTTATCTAGGCTGCTGCAGAATAATGCTCTTTTTGGTCCAATTCCTGCCAATATGGGAAAGCTACAGAAGTTACAAACACTTGATCTCTCAAACAATAAGTTCAGTGGTGGAATTCCAAGTTCCTTGGGAAGCCTTAACAATCTAAATTATCTGTAAGTTATGATTCGAAGCCTGTCATAATTGTGGTTATACTATCTTGTTTTCCTCTTAGCGGCTGGAAAGTTTGCTCTGAACTTTTCTTTTCTGGCACTTTGTGTGTGCAAGTCAGTCGGCTAAACAACAACAACCTTTCTGGACCCTTCGCTGAGTCTCTTGAAAACATTAAAGGTCTCACTCTCGTGTATGTATCTAGTCACTAACTCTCCGTTCTATTTTCACATTTTAGAGAAAAAACATGAATATGAAACACGTTCTTCTTGACTGCATTAGGTTATGAACTCAATCTTCTAAGTTTGAAATGACTCTCAGGGATCTTTCTTACAATTATCTTAGTGGTTCGCTTCCAAAGTTATCTTCAAGAATATTCAAGTAAGTCATTCTCCTTTAATCTCCCAACACTCACTTTAGTATGAAGTTATGTTTGATCATTTGAATTTTTTTCCTTTTCAGATTTATTGGAAACCCTTTAATCTGTGGGCCAAACTCGCAGATTAACTGTTCTGATGTGTCTCCTGAGCCACTGCCTTTTCCATCAGATGCTTTAAGAGGCAAGCTTATATAATACGTTTTTGTTATCTGAGATTTACATCTGTGAAAACTCTGTAAAGTTATCTTGCGTGACTATTCTAAGCTGTGGATACCTTATCTTACATATCAGTCACAATCCGGTAGGATAAGGAGCCACCGCATAGTTGTTGCATTTGGTTTTGCTGTTGGATGTATTCTTTTTTGTCATCATTACTGTTGGATTTTTTTCTTTGGTGGAGATACAGACACAACCAACAGATTTTCTTTGATGTCAATGGTTAGTCCTTTTGTTCTTGGTACTTCCTTAGATATCAGAATATAAAATCATCACACTGGACGCAAGTGCACGTACTGCTTATTTGTGTGAATGCAAACAGACATACATAGTGAACTTGAGGCATGTGAATTTGAACACTGTCCGTTGGCGAGCACTTCCTGGGGTGGATCATACTCCAGAAGTGTATCCAATTTGAAACTCTTGTGATTCTTATGTCCTCTACTTTTTTGCATGTTTTGTGGCTGAAAACTTCTTATATAGTTTATGTTCTACTTTTTGTGACCTTGTTGGTAAAATTTTGGGTGCAGGATATTCTTCATGAGTCAGCTTGATTCAAACATCCAGATTAACAAGTTTGTGATCCTCAAGTATTGTACGAGATGTGGGGTTCAGAATTGGTAGTGCTCAAGATTTGCCACTTGTTTGTTACATGTGTACAACACGGAGGCATATTGTCGAAGAAGAGTAGGGGAGAATTTCCTGTTTGCTTTTGGCAATAAAAAACTTGACAACTATATAATGAAATGTTGTGAAAAGAGAATTTCTCGCGGGTAATTTTTGTAGAGCGTCATTAAGATAGACATAACGAATCTAACTTTTATCCATAAGATGACAGGCGACCTCAAAGTAGATTATCTTGTAGGGCAATCAGATTATCTTATTAGTAAAATTTTGTACTTCCCTCAAGGATTTTACCTTGAGGACTTTTTTGGTCACCGCCGTGTGGAAGTTGGTTCTTATTGTGCATATGATACTTGTGGTATTTAGTGTCATTTCTAGTAAAATAAGTTGCTTATTTTGTAAGGTAATTAGGTAATATAATTCAGCAGAGTATGTACCATATTTAGGATAGTGCTTTTTATGAGTACGTATTTTTTGAGTGTGTAAATCCTTCTTTGGCAAATCAATTCGATCATGAAGTATGCTTGGGTAACTTGAAGTGGTATTCCTTTAAGGAACTCCGAGATGCTACTGACCATTTCAATGAAAAGAACATTTTAGGGATTAGAGGATTCGGAAAAGTTTACAAGGGAGTACTGCAAGACGGAACTCTTGTGGCAGTAAAAAAGTTAATAGACTACAATGCAGCTGGTGAAGTCCAATTCCAGACAGAGGTAGAGATGATAAGTTTGGCAGTCCATTGAAATCTTCTCCGACTATATGGCTTCTGCACAACAGAGAGTGAAAGAATCCTTGTTTATCCCTATATGCCAAACAAAAGTGTTGCGTCTTGATTAAAAGGTATGTGTTCATTATTTAAATTGAATTTGTTCTCGTAGTTTCCCTATCCGCTAGCCCGAAATGATAATTACACCAAAATACTTGATTTTTTAAAATTTAATATCTTCTCAATTGTCATTCTTAGCAGAGAATTCTAATGGGAAGCCAGCTTTAGATTGGTCAAGGCAAAACAAGATAGCACTAGGAACAGCTAGAGGCTACTGTATCTGCATAAATAGTGTGACCCCAAATTATTCATCGTGATGTGAAAGCAGTGAACATTCTTCTTGATGAAGACTATGTAGCAATTGTTGGAGACTTTGGATTGGCGAAGCTCTTGGATCATCGAGATTCTAACGTAAGCACAGCCATCCGTGGGACCGTTGGACATATAGCTCCAGAGTACTTATCAACAGGACAGTCATCAGAAAAGACAGATGTATTTGGTTTCGGTATCTTACTCCTGGAGCTTATTACAGGCCAGAAAGTTTTAGATTTTGGACGTGCGCAAATCGGAAAGGTGTACTGCATGATTGAATAATCCCTCTTCTCCTCTTAATCAAACAAGAATCACACCAAGTTATGGACATATAAAAGATGAATTCAAGCGCAACATTATCTAATCTAGTTCGCCCCTAATTGCCACCTCTTAAAAGAGTTTGTGTTGCCACGCATATTTTGTATGCCCACTCTGCATGAACACAACATATCTAGCTTTTCTTTGTATCTTCGACATAACATTGTAAGTGATATTGGTGCAGGTGAAGAAACTTCATCAGGACGGAAAGCTACATCTCATGGTAGATAAAGATCTAAAGAACAATTTAGATTTGGTTGAGTTGGAGAAAATGGTTCAAGTAGCTCTATTATGTACCCAATTCCACCATCTACATAGTCCAAAAATGTCAGAAGTGATGAGAATGTTAGAAGGTGATGACCTTGCAGAGAAATGGGATGCCTCACAAAAGATCGAAACACCAAAATACCAATCTTATGAAAATATCCCTTAGAGATATTTAGACTTAGAAGAATCTTCATTGGTTGTCGAAGCAATGGAGCTTTCAGGATCTAGGTGACAAAAGTTTACTCCTTCCACTCCATTTTTATCCTTTAAAGAGCTTTGTAATGGAAAATATTTTTAGTGTTCATAGCTATTGAATGCATGTATTATTCTTCATATGTACAAAGGATAGTCAAGTATAATTAGTCATTGATCATTAGTATTATTTTTTCTCCATCTTTGCCTTTTGACTTCATCAAAAGATAATGTTATCCGCATATTTTTTTACAATTGCGCCTATTCTTTCTGATCATTCAGAAGGTGCTAACAGGGGGAATATCTTTTGTATGGTTGTGCTTACAAAACTTGCGTTGCTAACTTGCTATGTTATGTAGGACTACTCCCAATGATTTAATCCAGTTATTGCTGTTCAAAAATCATTCCGTTGTGCTAAAGTGTGGGTGCTTTATTCAACTCTTAGCCAACTGTTGTGTTTGTTTCTGCAATTCTCTAGATATGGTTAAGTTTTGCTTAAGTAGAAATCAACCTGAACATACTTTCTAGTAGGGTTGTCAATGGTAAGGACTAAATCCGTAACCTGGTCCAATCCGATCTGTTAGTAAATGTTTATGGGCAGTTTTTTAGATCCCTTAAAGTTCGGTCCTATAAGCTAACAGATTGGATAAGGATCCACCTCAATCCGATCCGTTAAAAATATATATTACAGGTACCAATATTATAATTATCTTATAATAAAAAAGGTTAACTTGTCTCTATATAATTTGAAATAGTACCCATGGCCCAAAATAAAGTATTTTTTTTCGCTTAAACTAAGAATAATTTTTTGAATGAGTGTTCGTAAAAAATATTGATTTTCATGAAACAATTTTTTTAAGATTTTACCTTTTTAGAAACGTCTTTTTTTGTTAAAGGATCGGTTCGGACAGGGTTATGATCGACTAATATACTAACGAACTGGGTTAGGATCGCCTAAATTACTAACGGATTGGGTTAGGATCTACAGTTTAATTGTCTTATAGAATTTAGACCGGGCTAAGACCTAGGGTGCTTATTAACGGATCGAACTAAAATCTCCTAGTTCGGTCCGGTTCATTGACAACCCTACTTTCAGTGCAGTAAATCTATTTGGCCGAAGTGTTATTTTTGACTTACTGCGACCACCCTAAAAGATTTTTCTAAGAAACTCATACCTGCGAAAGCTCATACACTCTGACTGGTGACCTGTACTCTTCTATATTTGTGGACGACCGACCTACCTCACTAATCACAAACAACTTGGAATTACCGTGTATTGAAGTTGTATTCTACATTGATCTAGTTAACCTGTATAACGGGCATTCTTGACTCATCAAATACATCGATCTAACTTAACGGGTGTTATGCTTTTCATGAGATTCCTGTAGGTATTGAGAATATGATTAGCTTAAGACATCTTAAACTTGAGAATACCAAAGATTTGAGATCATTTATGCAAGGAATTGGTAGATTAACCTCCCTGCGTACTTAGCGTAAGTCTGTTGTGGGATGAGGATGTACACTTAGAGATCTAGAAAGTCTCTATTTCGCCAAAGGAGCATAATAATAAATGGGTTATGGAGAGTAGAATCTATGAATGAGGCTAAGGGAGTAGAGTTGGCAAATAGGCAAGGTATCCAACATTGGAGTTTGGTGAGAGTAGGTAAATTTATGACGCCGGTAAGGTAAGCATGGAGAGTGTGATGGGGTCTGTGATGGAGGAACTCCGACCACATCCAAGCATAGAAAAACAAACTTTAGTAGATAATTAAGTCAATAGATAAAAAGATAGAAGCATAAAAGAGAAAATATGTATATGAATTATGTTATAAGTTCTTCCCCCCGCTTCTTGATTTGCCCTTACACTCACATTTTTTTTATCTATAGGAACCTGTATTCCAGAGGCTTATTTTTATAACTATGCTTGCGTGGGTGCATTCTTACAGTAAAGTAACTTATTCATGTGCTATTGATTCAGAGTCTTTGATATAGGCTTGTCTTTGCATATCTGATATACTGTATCAACTTCTATGCCTGTTGCTATGTACTTGAGATAAACTGCAACAATGCTCTTATAGAGCAATTTGTAAGTTGCTTGATATTTATGCTAGAGTTTATAACTCTTTTCTCATTGTAAGTCAAGTGTCTATAGATATGTGAATGTTCTACGATGGATATGGAGGCTAATGCATCAATTGAAATTACTATAGTTTTTGAAGCTAGTTCTTTATATATTCTGATGATATTCCTCTAACTTTCTAGGCCATTACTATACATATATAGATATGCCCTCTGAGGTAATTAGAACCATCAAGTCTAACTTTATATTCACAAGCTAGTGGAAAGTATTAGGAACCTCAAGCAAATAAAGCAGTGGTGGAGAACACTAGGAAACCCGTACAAAACATGGGAGAGATTGCTTTTTCCACAGAAGTCTTTTAATTATGCACTAACTATAATTGGCTATTGAAAATTTGCATCATGTATATCAACTTATTATTTTTTCTCGTGCTACTCAAGCAATATATGTTCTGCATCCAACAGTTGGACTCAAAACGACTGTCCTTGGTTTACAACATTTTGTAGATGGCGAGGTACGTCTAACCAGTTTGTACGGGCTATGGTGACCCCATATTTACATTATATTGCAACATATTGGTGATGCATCTCAATTATTTAAACCATGGCTTCCCTCAAACATACGTTTTCCCTATATCTTAAATTTTAGTATGTCATTTTTACAAATCATTAGACACAATTCATTTATGTCAATAATTTTAACAAACCATTCGGCAAAATTCCAGTTTCTTAGTTCTTTCTCTTCAACTTTTTCCCTGAACTCCAGATCTTGTTTCCCTACTTCAATGATGAAACTAGGGTTTCAACACAATAACACTCGAAGATCTTGCTTGCATTACTCTCTCTAACACTCATTGTTGAATTCGTCTCTATTCCTTCGATCTGGAATCAATTAGTAAGCTCTCTCTTTCTCTCTCAATTGTGCTTGCAGTATACTACAGATGTGACTCTTTCTTGCATGCTTATCTAACGTGTTTAGCCTTAATGATGTGTCAACATTTTATTTAAACAAAGATTACTTATCTATAGGATTTTAGTTAATGATTCCTAGGGCTTGCAAACGGACCTAAACCTTATGAGAGATTTAACTGGAAGTCTAGAGAGAATATCCATCACGACTTCATGAGGGATGTGAATCCTTCCTCAGCCATTAGTTCTGCCAAGCCGACTCATCATCTTCAGTTTCTTCATCGTCTTTGTTACAAACTTTTTCATATCTCAAAACTTAATAATTAGAGAAGGGTTCAGCATTGATAGATAGCTCTTTAAGTCCTACCTGTAGTAGTTCTACACTTTATAATCCCGCAAGTCTTTCTAATAGAGACCAGTAAGTAATTTTAGGGTGTTACTTTATTTATTCAAGTGGGATTACGAAAATAGAGGAAACAAAATTATTCTCCTCAGATTCAAGACTGAAATAATGGAATTACATATTATGGGCCAATAAAATCCAACACATTTAGGGTTGGCTTCTCTGCTATGTGGTACAAGAGAACAGTCCTTAGACATCACAGTGCCTCAAAACTCAACTCTGAAAGTTAAGTTTTAAGTTTGTTCACAGGCGCCAAACTTTTAGGCGTCTTAAGGGTTTTTTTTCTTCAAGAAAAACATGATCAGAATGAAGTATGAGACTTCGATTTCGGTCGGAAGAATGTAATATTCAACCCATAGGGGGATATCCCATCTCAGATTCACATCGCTTTTGGGTAGTAGAATAAATTGGGGCAGACACAACTGTTTTGGCTATTGTGGTCAAGAAGCTAGTCCTAAATGCTTATATTTACCATATCTGGAAAGAAAGGAACAATAGAGTGCTTAAGGAGGGTGACAGAACTGCTGTGGCTGTCTATGAAGCCATTGTCTATGATGTTAAAATGAAGATCCTTTCTAGACACTTAAATCTGGAAGCAAACAATGAGAATTTTAGAGTTATTGAAAACTAGAACCTTGATGTGAATCGGTAGAACAAATTAGAAGATGCAAGTGGAAATATAATGGTGGTCCCATTAAAGCTTGTGCTGGCAAGGTTAGAGGAGAGACTATCACTATCCATGACCTCTAAGGGCTCCACACTGGTCTTGTTATGGAAAATGAATAGGAGAGCAACAAACTTTACATCTATTGTGATTCTGAAGCCGTTGTGAATATTATCAATAACAACATTGATCCCCCTTGGAAAGCTAGAAGATTAATTGGACAAATCAGAGAAGAGCTAGCTAAACTGGATCACTATATTTTGATCCATGAATGTGTACAGAGAGTGGAATGGAGCTGCTGACAACCTATCTAAAATGTTGCAGAGTATGGGATTTGTTGAACTAAGACCTGAGGAATTTGGAGAAGACCTTCAGAAAATTATTGATGATGATGCAAGTGGGAAAATCTACTTCAGAGGTTAGGGGTGCAGTGCACAACCCTTCACTATACTTTTTGATGTTTGCTTTTCTAGGTAGCCATCCTAATGGGGACTGAACTTTTGGGTTGTTATTTGTTTAGTTCTTTTCCCCTTCCTTTCATTTTTTTCTTTTTGTTTTTATGTTTAGTGTAGTTTAGTAGATAATCAGGTCGATAGATAAAAAGATACAAGCATAAAAGAGAAAATATGTATATGAATTATGTTATAAGTTCTCTCCACCCCCCACCCCCCCTCTTTTTGACTTGCCCTTACACTCATTTTTTTTTATCTATAAGAACCTGCATTCCAGAGGCTTATCTTTATAGCTATGTTTGCGTGGGAACATCCTTACAGTGTAGTAACCAATGTACTATGATTCCAAGTCTTATTATATTATAGTTTGTATTTGCATATATGCTATACTGTATCAACTTCTCTGCCTGTTGCTATGTACTTAAGATAAATCACAATAATGCTCTTCGGGAGCAATTTGTAAGTTGCTTGATATTTTTGCTAGAGTTTATAGCTCTTTTCTCATTGTAAGTCAAGTGTCTGTAGATATGTGAATGTTCTACGATGGATATGGTGGCTAATGCATCAATATAAATTACCATAGTTTTTGAAGCTAGTTCTTTGTATATTCTGATGATATTTCTATAACTTTCTAGGCCATTACTATACATATATAAATAGGCCCCCTAGAGGTAATTAGAACCATCAAGTCTAATTTTATATTCACAAGCCAGTGGAAAGCATTAGGAACCTCGAACAAATAAGACACTGGTGGAGAACACTAAGAAACCTGTGCAAAATATGGGAACAATTGCTTTTTCCACAAAAGTCTTTTAATTATGCACTAACTATAATTGGCTATTGAAAATTTGAATCATGTATATCAACTTATTACTTTTTCTCGTGCTACTCAGGCAATATATGTTCTGTATCCAACAGTTGGACTCAAAATGGCTATCCTTGGTTTGCAACCTTTTGTAGATGGCGAGGTACCTCTAACCATTTTGTACGGGCTATGGTGACCCCATATTTACATTATATTGCAACATATTGGTTATGGATCTCACTTATTTAAACCATGGCTTCCCTTAAACATACGTCTTCCCTATATTTTATTTTGTGTCAAAACTGAAGGAGTGGAGAAAAATTAAAATTTACTCTTCTAAAAGATAAATTTATCCAAGATTTTACTATTTTACTCTTTAGGTGTGGAAGAAAATTGTCTACGTAGATCGACTTTTGCAATTGTTCCGATACGTTCCTCGTGAGCAATTGACAATACCCGAATTTGTATTTCAGTTGAGTTTACGTGTTATTTTCTCAAACTAAGTTTCTTAAAAATTGATTTTGGAAGCAACGCCTAATGATAACTTTTATGCTGGCATGATCTTGAAGTGAATGGAGGGAAGGGTCTAATTGTGGACCCTGGAACGAAATATGTATATCACAAACCATAGGATAGTAAGAACTGTAGTTATGACATGCCTTTCGGGAATTTCATTATTCATTTGTTTTATTATCTTTGGTATATATGTTGTAGATTGATCTCTTTTTTATTTTTCAGTTAAATGTTATCGGTAACATTTTTGCACATGTAATAAAATCTCTTTCTCTTCCATTTTCAGTCGCCCATTCGGGAGATTGAAAGGTTTTGGTTTGTCTCATTTTCAGATGTAACTAATATCAATGTTAAACCTCTAAACACTTACAGGTTTTGGTTTGTCTCATTTCGTGTAAGGTTTGTCTCATTTGATGTAACTAATATCAATGTTAAACCTCTAGGAGAAGATTTATGACCATTAATAATTTGTAGCAATTCATGTTCTAGCTAAGCACCTCACACCTCATGTACCCCTGAATATAATCATCCACACAATAAGGGAAAATATGTCATTTACTATTAATCTCAAAAGTAATTTTTAACACAAAAGGGGGCACATGTACCTTTATATATACCTCCATTTATATGTGCATAATGATTATTCAATATCTCTAAAATCTCTAAAATAAACCAAATTGCATAATGATCATAACCTATTTTAGTAGTAGTTTTGTCAACAAATTTCAGGCTCAACCCATATCAATATATAGATCGATTCATATATAATAGCCCACCCAATAATAATCTCCTAAGTAATTTTTGACACAAACAAGGGCACATGCGTCATTGATTCAAAAGTTATACAAAAGCCTAAAGTGTCGGGCTAGCACGCGCGTTAGCGCGTGCCTTCGTGTTCGTAATACTTGTTGTAATAAGCAATCACTTAATTAAATACCATCATCATTTCTAAATCCTTAAGAGAGGTCATGGTTTTTACCTATTTAAAGGTTTCAACGCTATTTCTTGTGTATTAGTGGTTATTTGTTACTACAGGTATCACGCCCCAAAATCTGCTTTCTAGTAATAAATCATAAAGCATTCCTTGAAGCATAATAAGCCAGGCATCCTACGGATGAACCACACAAATATAATATATTTGTAAGGAAATTAACTACATCTACTTATACCAAAGCAACGTAGCGGAAATATCTCAATTATTGAATAAAATTAATTGATTTTCTCAACAAAATCTAAGAATGAGAAAAAGACTGACAATAAAATTTGAAATAAA